>OX940989.1:11226028-12426028 GCA_954871275.1 Leptopterna dolabrata | reverse complement strand
GCGGGTTTTCTAATTTTTCGATTTTCAAAGATAACTGCCATAAAAATGGACCAAAATTGTTGCGGTTAGTCTAAAATGTTCATTGGAATGCCTATTGATTTTGAGCTCGATCGCATCCGATTAGGCTAATTCACAGCAAAAAGTATATCAATTTTCTAATACCAGCCATTAATTTGTGCATGTTTACCGATATTTTTGGTTCAGCAAAAGTACCTATGTCATTATTTGCGCAATAATTTCAAGAGAGCTTTAACCCTATAATAAATATATTTGTTGCTTTTACAGCAAAATATGTGATATTTTAGTTGTTTCATCTTATGTAATCACCCCTATTAGTGAGTTAACAGTTCACTACTAGTTGCTCATACTTATTACTGCCCTCAGAAATTTTCCGGTACGCTCACGATGATCGTAAGCAGAAAGGGGTCTCTAATCAAAGGATATCAATGATGGAGGCATCAAACCGGCCATTCCGCACGTCAGATATCATCTGCGATCAATAGGTACGCAACGGCTACGAGTCACGAATCTGATTCTGTTGACAGTCCCGTCGAGATTTTCAATTTTCTATTCGTTGCGTTTGTCGAATTTGTTTTTCTCAGGAACCAGATGGTTGACCCTACTTTGCTCAGTGGTCAGTTTTCGTTGCTGAAATTCCCTATAGAACAATTATTTATTTATTTATTTTATTTTATTTTTTTGTGAGAAAGAAATGTTGATTAGGAACCTTGTTGGATGATACGGTGCGCCAGTTATAACTTATCGCATGGCACATTTGTGAAGATTTTTGGCTGCATCAAACAGAGATTTTGCCCATTGCGCGAAAAACGACGTGAGGTTCGTTCGTTCGTCAGTGTATGTTGTTTCATCTTATAAATCCAAAATTTGTCATGTTTTCCTCGTGTCCATGTATACCAATACCAAACATTCCTACCCAATAACCGTAAGTTAGAACCGTAGATCAGTAAGTAGGCACTTGGAATCTTTTTTTCAAAATTCGCGTAAACGAGTGTTTTATCTTCATAATTTGGACATGTCTAGGAAAATACATATATGTTCACTCTATTTTTCGGGTTAATGTGTACATAGTGCGCACATGTTATTTGATACATTCATACCTGAGTAGTCGGTATTATGCTGGTTTCGAATTCCGTGGCGTTCCTCAGGGATCAGTTATGGGGGGGCCATTTTTTGTTCTTATTAACCCCAATGCAATACGATGACCAGCTGGAATTGCATATTATAATAACCTCCTACCACTAATCATTACTAACATCATTCCTTCAGTATTACACTGCATCTTTAAGTGGTGGAGCTCGCGCAGTCAACTGTTAAGCCGCAAAAAATGTTAACAGACTTTCGGATGAGTACCCACCATAAATACTAACTCTGCAATCACTACGGCACTGTCCCCTCTCGCCGATGATGTTCTGTCATGCATTCATCTACAATCAGCCAGTTACTTGCCACTTGTTATCATCAGGCTATAACCACAAACCTCCGGTCAATTTCCAAGATATTCCCCCGAATTTCTGGGTTGGATGGAGGTGGTCGTGGAAAATTAGAACAGTTCATCCCTCCAACGAGGGGCAGAGCTTCTACCTTTCTACGGCGGGGAACGAAATTACTTTGGCCGATGCAGGAGGAGCGGCAGGAGGAGGTGGGGAGGTGGATTATGAAGATTGGAGTTAGTTTTTTCCCTCTTTTTTGTCTCGTATTTTAGGGATTGTGCCACACAGAAAAAACCCCAAAAGCGGCCTGTCTGTCCTCTATTATTACAGTGAATGAGTCAATTACCTATTTTTTAAATCTTATTTTAGGTACGCAGTATGGCCTTATGATCGAATTTTCGAAGTATTTTACCTTACTCACTTCAACTAACTGCAATATTGAAACGTTTTGCTACTTTCGTAATGAATAAAGTCCAGATTTGAACAATCCACTACCCTTGACATATTATCTTCTTTCTTCAGTATACTGAATCACAGGTAAGGATCATTTTAGATATTTATTCTTAGGTATTTATTGTCTTGCTGTCCAATGCTAAGGAAAATCATTGGGTCTACTGCAGTAGACTTGACAGTAGACATCGAAATTACTAGGGAAATTCATGAAGCCCCCAGTGAACCAGTTCCCAACTACCCTTTGCATTTTGGTCTCAGACTAAGTTGTTTTATGTAACTGTTAATGCGCAGACGAAACTTGACGTCGGATTTAGTTAGATTTTAGGCCATATGGTGACCACCTTGTACGTACCTAGATATTTCAGCTACTTACTCGAGACTATTCTGTTGTTTAATTATGAAAATTCAAAGGTTATTATTGCCAGTGCCAACAGTGATCTAGGTAAGAAAATAATATAATGTATAATAAACCAACATGTTAGTCAGGAAATAATTAACTGATGTTAATGAATTTTTAATGATTTATAGGTGCCTACATGTTTTGTCGGTTACTTATTTGAAACTAGAAGTATATTTGACAGACAAACTCCTCAAGACATTTCCGATCTTCAAACCGGTAGCGTGCATGGAGTCAAGGATCGATCTCGACTCAACAAAACGTCGGTATTTTATGCCCCCCCCCCCCCCCCCCCCCCCTCAGCCACTCGACCATTTTGTGTTTGTTCGCGACCTCATATTTTCGTCCTCATTACCCTTCAAAACAAGATTTCAATCCCTTCTGCCTCCTTTTCTTACTACTCACAAACTTAAAAAGTCCCTTTTCCTGTCCACAGAGAAGGTATAGCCGTCACACGAATTCCTTCTTCATGTCGGAAAGGTACCTTCCCGTATCAGGGCACAAGCTCGTCGGGATTTTTCTATACCTATTGGAAACTCTGATAGTAAACACGCTTGTTATTACCTATTAAAGTAATTTTCGTATTGACTAACTCCACAATAAATTGTCATGCTTTTCTGAACTTGTTTTCGTATTTTTCCTTCCAACTGAAAGAAGGTAAATTGACGCATAAATAATTTTTCAACACAGTGTTTAGATTATTGAATTAATTAATTAGATCAGAGGGTTTTAAACTGTTTTTGCTAGATCCCCCCGTCACACACCTTCTCATAAAACGTTTACATCTCACTACAGATAATTTATTCTTAAACATAAGATGTAAAGAGCTGAACAAGACATTTCTTGAATTTATATGAACTAATACCTACCTACCTGATTCATTCGACTGCCATTGGGGATTCCTAGACGTCAACATTCTTTGGTGAAGCTATGCTACTTTTTCAAGATCAGTTCCTGGGTGTTTCATCACAGTGGATGATTGTATAAATATGAGGTATCCTGTCCAACGATTCACGACATCCCCATCTTCAGTAAACAGTCCTCTAAATTAGCTTTCAGACTAAGCGCCTCATGAGATTTAAAGAATCCTGCTGTTATCAAACCCACCGTTCATTTAAAGTGGCTAATAGAGACCCCTGACCTTACTTATGGACCTTACTTATCACCTGTTATGGAAGATTCGGGTATACCCTGTAGAGGAAATAATAAACCGATGTAGAAGAATTTGTAGCGTGATAATATTGAACCTCTGGTAATAAATTCATATATGTACCAAAGCATCGAAAGAAAGTATCGATATCAATAAATCGACGAATAAATTATCAGATAGCCCAGTGGGGATGACGACCATGAGAGGTTTCACCTTACGTTATTATGAAAGGTCTCAGATGTGCGAGAGTTTGAATAATTCTTCAGGCGACTCCTGTCGAAGAGAAGCGCGATAATACTCCCAGAAGCCATTCCGTCACGCTCGAGTCGGCTGAGATAGTCAGATAAATCCTCCCTCGAAAACGGCCCTAGACCGATCCGGACAATACGCCAACAACAAAAGCTAAACAACCAGAAAGAGAGAAAGAAAAGAAAAAAAGGAGGTTTAACATCACAGAAACATAATAAAAACCACGATTTCGCCGTGAGATACACGGCAGTTGAGATCTACTTCGTACATCTAGGCCCGGAAGGTCTATAAGAAGAAATAAGACGGTCTGACATCACCTTAGGACCAATCATTCTGGTCCAGAGCACTTCTGACGGGGTCTGAAACGGCCTGGGAGGACCATAAAAGGGGTGTCCGGCATCCCACTTGACTCAGGTGCTCCGATAACTTCATGAATAAGAGCCATTTTTTAAGCTACGACCTGGTTACATCTCATTTGGTTCGCTTCAGATGAAAAATTCAGTTCGTGCGTTGAGAATCTGATGAATTGTTTGTCGCATTTGAGATGGGCCTATAAAATTAAATCTCAGCTTCAACACTTTAAAAAATGCCTTACAAGGCAAAAACTCATGTAGGTAGTTGTTTTGCTCCTGATCGATAACCCAGAATCATTCATTAAATAACAAATTTTAAGATTTGTGTATACCTAATTATTTGTGCCAAAGTGCCTGCCTGACATTAATCGAGGCAGACTCCCGTGGAATTTATTATTACCATTTACTTATCATCCCTTTGTACATAGGCACTCAAGTTCCTTATCAGTGGACAAATTACAGAAATTCATAAATTTAAAATTACATTATTAATATATTTTTTTTTTAAATTCTAGTAGCTTTCTGTCATTATAGGCTCTTTATTATTCCTTCAATATTAATTTGCCCCTCCTATTCATCGTGAGTGTAATATTGCTCTCCAAGCTGTTTCCACATTTCGGCTAATATTTTTTTCAAAGGAAGTAGGCATGTTATTACCTACAAAGGTGCACCTTCAAGCGCAACCGTTTCATACATACTGCCACAAGAGGTTACGACGATGATTGATTGAAACAGTATCCCCTAACAACACTGAAGTCCCCAGTTCAAATCTCAGTCCAGCACCATTTTCTACATTTTTCTTATTTTTCATCTGTGCATATTCTCGATTTCTTTGAAATGGTTGATTAGTGGATGTTTCTTTAGCACACAGGCAGTTTATACATACAAAAGGGTCCACTGTGCATATATATATGCTTCAGGTAATCTACAATAATTACGTAAGTTTGGTGCGGCTGACGACTTTCCAGAAATAAAGAATAGTAGTCAATACGAACAAAACACTCTTTCGTTCCTCACTCTGAGAACCGGATTGAAATTGAAGTTTAAAAGCGGAAAAGAGAACTAAGAATGCGAGGTTTAATGAATGGAGACGGGAAAGAAAAAGCAGATTTTCCGTGTCTGAGTTGAATAGTCGATCGAACAATGCACTTTCACGGAAAACAACTGGTTTTTTTGTGTGGCGTAAAAGACCGAAGTTAGAGCATTCAAATTAACGGGTGAATTAATATATTGAGTGGCCCAGCTGTTCAGGAGAATTCTTCATTGGTGAACAATCCCGACGGGGGCTTATTGCGGAGGTTCATCTGACTTATATGCTGTTCGAATGTTAAGAGTTATAAACCGATTTACGAGAAGGAAAATGCGGAAAACAGCGTGTGAATTTCGCAGCCCCTATCAAAATCAGCAAAATCGATCAGTCGCTCATAATTTGTTCTCAACGGAAGTGATTGAATTTTTCGAACAGCTTTGAAACGTACTGAATTGTATTCATATCTTTGATGTATAGCCAACGATGGCGAGCAGGCTGTTTAGTGAACTGAAGGTGCCAACTCGGCCTAGATACAATTCAAGGATTCTCTGGTGTGTAGTAAACTAAGGAGTCAAATCAGCTAAGTACTTTACATACTTATCGAAAGGGCGATATCAGCTGGTTGAAGAAGCCAAAAACCTTCGTTCGGAGACGTTTAAAATATATGACGAAAATGGCTGTGATCGATTAACTGCGTTCCGCCCTAGCTAACCGTCAATGCTCCACTAGACATTCAACAAGATCACAATCGTATTGAGACACCCAAAACCTGAGAATGTTTTTTCTAAGTTATACTTAGCCTGGTGACTCAGTTTGCATGTAAATCCGCCCAGCTGTGGGGCTCGACTTCTGACGGGGATTTGAGACATATATCAACTCCTCTCGTTTGTTCACAAGATGGAACGAAGGTTGAAAGAAAGCTTTTCCGAAAATACGATATCTACAATATTCTTATCTGCAAGTCACTATATTTACCTAATCAGGTAGACTTGAAGCCCCAGCTTGGAATGACTGTTTACTTCAGGTATACTGAATACCTCACTACTAAATACTTGACTAATAAATTATTGTTTATTAAATTTTTCCAAAAAGTCGATTTCTAACTCTAATAAACTACATAATTATACGCACATGATAGTCTCAGAAACACGCTTCCTTTAGCGGTGTGTGATACTCATTCTCAGGAAGGTTATGATGAAATTCAGTTCACAGAGATATGAGTATTTATGATAAGAGGTGGAAATCCGCTAATTTGTCTCAGACTAAACCCCAACTTTACCAAAAGCTAAATTTCACGCACAACTTCTGTCTATCGTGTGTTCGCATATTATTTTTGTTCCACGAAAAAAGTATCTGAATACAGAGCACCTCCCCCCCGACCACTAAAGCATTTAAAAAAATTACTTTTCACCTTCTCAGAGATTCGTTTGCATAGGACATAAACAACTATGTATTCCAAAGAACATAATTATATACAGTGAAACCTCCCAATAGTGGACAGAACAGTGAAATGGTGGGGACCGAGAAATTCTTCGACTATTGAGAGGTGTCCGCTAATGAGAGGGAGCGAGGAAAAACGTCTATAATGAGAACTGAAAACTTTATTTCGTCTAAATTTCAAATTTACTTGATTTACTATTTATGTAGGTATAGAAAACTGACATACCGACTGAACGTGTCTGAGTGGGAGATAAGTTAATGCATGATTCAACAACAAAAATCGGAAATTTTGTTTTGTTTGGCTTTTTTTTCAATGTTGGTCTGGATCTTGGAAATCCTGAGGAGTGCAAGCTGAAGCGCTTTATTACAATTCGTTACCACAACGCCAAAACCGCCTAAGTGCTTTTAACCAGTTTCGAGAAAAACATGTTCAAAGTTTTGATGCTACAGTATAAATCGAAAAATGGCTTTGATGCGACGGCACTTGGATAATTATGGCACTGGTTTTCACTCATCAAAAAGCCATTTCGAAACAATATGGAGGGGGTAGGGCACATATATGCAATTTTGGCCTTGTGCACTTCGTATTAAATCGCTATTTCGTGATTAAGTTCTTTTCAACAACGAACAATATTTTGATCTGCTATTGTCTTCATTAATACTTAACGTTTATGGGCAACATTGAAATAGCTTTGCTGACTTTGGAAGGAAGGGTTCCTGTCGAGGCACTTACCTACGCGATTTTGGCGTGGTCAGATTGTCGGTTTCTGGAGATAGGCGAAATTAATACGCGTAATGTGCCACTCTGTGTCACTTGGGCGATTTTGGCATTGTCGGATTGTTCATTTCTGGAGAAATGCGATACTAATTTGTAACTTTGTAACTAGCCTGTTTGAATTAGGGATTCGCGCTATTGGCATGTTGTCGAATATAATAGAGTGACTCCAAAAATACAATTAGGTGAAACTGGCCCAAATGGCACTTACGCGGTTTTGGCATTGTGGTGACGCATCTTCACAATGTCAAATTTACTTTCGTGGCAGAGACGCGTACGAGTTGGTGACATTTTTACCACTGAACCTTCATAAACCTGTCGACCAGACTGTGTTTCCACCTTGCACTCGTCGACCACTCGATGGAACACAAGTATTTGGGAAAACAAAGACCTGTCCACTTTTGGGAGGTGATAAATGCCTGAGTATGGACCGGTTTCGACTGTCCATGTCCACTATTGAGAGGGACAAAATACACTAAGTAATTTATACGGGGTTCTGCCGGGACAACTGAATCTATCCACTGTTGGGAGTAGTCCACTACTGAGAGGTGTCCAGTAACGGAGGTTTCACTGTATTTAATAGCCCAGACCAAAGAAGAGCCTTGCCTCTGATAAGGTCAGACAAAGCTAGAAATGATTTTCATACACTTTGGGCATCCTAAATAAGAGCAGGTAATTCATGTTTTGCGATAGTTTCTGAGTCGATCCGAAGTTTTGGGAGTCAAAAAAACACTTTTTTGCTTGTCTGAATGGGTTTTGTGACTTGAATTTCGATGGATATACTCGTTGGACGTCAGAATTCGCTGTAGGTTTACGTCACGCTAAGACGTAATCTGCATTAAAATTTAAATCGTCGCTTCACGGATACCTTGCCATTTTCTAAAAGAGCTCGTCCGGCTCTGAAATTACATTGCGTCTTCTTCAGGCATAAAATTAGGCAAGCTACCTTACAATCTTGTGTTATCAGGGGACATCAATGAGTCAGAAAATCGAAACCGTCCGTGGATAAACCACATGGAGGCAGAAACGAGGGTCTGTGGGTAAACATTACCGGCTCACTTGTAATAATTCAGTCAATGATTGGCGGTTCATCGTAGCAACCGATTAACGGAATTGGCATTGCAATGCTATTACGAAAATACAGAAATATATGAGTGGCACACGTGTATTAGTTTGTTCGACTCGTGTTGTTCTGAAGGTTCTTCACCGGTGCTATCCTCTTCACGTTTAAAATTGTGTATTTAGACGTGATGGTTCAAATTAACAGTTCAATCACCTACCTCTGAATCAATGGAAGACCACTCGACCAATTCCAGTCTTGGATAAGTAGGATTTTGACATCGTTGTAGTAAATCTGGCAGTGTTTTGCAGTTGTACACGTATAAATCCTTCAAACGTAAAACAAAAATGAATAAAACTGGATGACCCAATGGAACTACGTCCGTATAGGGCTCGAACCCGAAGCAATGATATAAACCCAAGGCCATTTTCATGGGGAGAAAATCGACCATTTTGCAAATTTGAGGCAGAGTTGAAATTTGTAGTTGGGTACGCAAGGCGATAGACATTAGAATATTTGAAAAATTAAAACCCAGTTGGCGTATCTGGTTCCAACTTTTGAATCAGTGTCCACAACATGTCTAGCGCTAGAAGTGAAAAGACAGTAGGAGTGAAGGAGTGAGAAAATGGACGAATTTAAGAATGTGTTGATGAAGTTTGCCTTTAAAATTATTCAGCTGGCAAAAACAATTATTGGATATGGCGTGGCATCAAATGAAGTGTCATTTTTTTTAGACAGTGGAAAATCGTCAAGAACTTTCCAAGATCTACCAACTATAAAAGACGAACGGCTAAACTGCTTTTGCTTAAATACAAGAGGCAATGGGAAATACTCACCCGTTCCGTGTATTTTTCTAAATGAAATTAGATTCCATACTGAGAACTATGACATTTTCCTACGATTAGCAGTTTTTATTCTATGATTTTTCAAAGTTTCGTACCCCAATGACGTCATTGCTGGGTGAGATCCCCTTGCCAGGTTTTGACGTCACTGGTTCACGGAACTTCTAAACATCGTAGAATAAAAACTACCTACTTATCGTTATCGTAGGAGAGTGCGGTTGTTGCCAAAATTGTCAAAGTAGAATCTGCTTTCATTTAAAATAAAATAAAATAAATAACTAAATAAAAGTAGGTATATAATGCAACAATACTACAATATAGTACAATAATTTCAACTTGCTTACGATGAGCCATTCCGAGAGAGGGTTGATTTCTTTTGGTTTATTATTCTGTGAATAATACACCTCTGTAATCGCTCAGCAAAAAATTTTTATAACACCCCCTCAAAATTTTTTCTTTTCCGTTTCAAGGTGCGTAGATTCCAAAAATGCAATGTCCGTCCGCCGTCCACTGTACGCCGTCCACCGTCCGCCGTATCACGTGTACATGCTTCATTTTCGGTCTAAAAAAGTCGTTATTTCGCACACATGCTCCATTTGGGCCCGTTGTGTCCCGAAACTTTGCAGCCCGATCGGAATATACCCAGGGATGTTATGAATGAAAATGTGTATAAAAATAGGTGCTTTTTGTGTTTTAGTAACATGTCAGTAACATGAGCTTTTGAGTTATCGTTTTCCATGTTTTTGGGGACGAGAAGACCGAATATGAAGTCGATTTTGACCAAAGAGTGGAAAATTGAGGTTCTACCAAATGTTAAGCTCCCAAAATTGATTTTTTTATGAGTCAAAAACCTGGAAAATCGTCTGACATCACCATCAATTTGTATAATTACACTAAAAAGTGTCAACATTTGGATCAAGACGACTAAATGACACTAACAATAATCAAATTAATAAAATAATCAATACCTAATTTGTGTTTTGGGGGCCAAAATTGTGGATCAAAAATAGCTATTTCGGCTATTTCGATTATTTCACATGAAAGAAACAGAAATGAACAGCCAAAATTTCCGTAGGTATGTCCAGTAGAATAATAAACCCATGTGACAAGGACTTTGCAGCGTTTTTTTTTTTTTTTTTAACGCTAGGACTTAAAGTTGGCGAAATTTTCGTCGTCCCCCCTCCTCCTCCTCCTCCTCCTATGAATATTGTTAGAGCCGCCCCTGTAATAAACCTTTATATGATTTAAACATAATTTTTTGATCAAGTATGGTAGGACCTTCGCCGATTTTGAAAAACATCGGGTTCGGACGTTCACAAATTCAAATGTCGAACCTGAGGCAATGATTTAAACACCTGTATTTAAACGTTCCTATACGATTTGAGCATGATTTTTTTGGAAATCAGTTGAATGGGAACGTAGCTCCTAGTGCGTCCCTTGTGAGATCCTCAATGGAACACGTTTCACCGTGTTTGGACCACTGTGTTATTGAGACATCGCAGGCATAATCGGGCACATTTGTATTTCACTCTCCACCTTCTAACGTTTATTTCCGTCTGGCACCAGCGAATCGTCACATCTTTTCATACCTTCATTCAGTCCCGGTCTCCATTAACCCCATATCGATTCTCTACCCATCTTTCCCCGGTGTAGCTGAACAGTCGTTGATAGCCGATATTGTTTCGATAGGCAAATGCACTTCCCCTATTCTAAATGCCTTGTCATCAACGTATCGACTCGGAGCGTCCAGTCCGAACTTTTTTCAACTTTCCTTGATGAATAGCGTCTCATAATAGCGATTTCCGTTTAAAAGAATCAATTCAACATTGACAAAAAAAAAATACATTATATCGAAAAAACAACCTCACTAAAAGAAGCCAACGAAGAAATCAAAATCTCACGCGCCAAACCTGAATAAGGTTGAGGCAACGTTCACCCAGAAACTCCTGAGACATGTATTTTCTACCACCAATGACCAATAACAAGTAAAATAGTAATAAAACGATTCGTATCTACGAAAATCGACATAACCGCAGGAGTCAAGAGCAAAAAGGCTATAAAATTATATGTACTATAAAATTCTAGGCTCAAGGTGTCGATAAATGGCCGGGTCGTAAATTTTTTTTGCTTCCTGCGCTTTACCAACGCTACTTGGTACGTACATCGTTATGGGTAGCATCGGTCGAATTTGTAGTTCTGTGTATTATTTTCTCTATAGTTATCAGTGATTTTGCATGACATATTTCTATCATATTCTAGCTACGCTGTAATCTGACATACAACTGGGTATATGGCAACGTAGACTCAGAATGTCTCAGTTTCACATAATTATTATAGTTTACCTATTTTATGAGTTTCTTCGCCTTCCAGTTTTCCTATGTCAGGGACGAAGTGGTAAAATTCCTTAAGATGAGGCTCGTCTTCAGGTTTGCTGATCGTCGAAAAGATAGCTGAGCGGATACTGTGACACTTTTCCTACGGTTTTCATAATTCTAGAAAATTGTATCTTATTACGTAGTTATAGGATAATTGTTATAATACCAATATTCTACCTAGAAAGAATATAATGGTCCAATTTTTCGTACTTATATTAACGAATCTTCGCCAAATCAACCATTTATAGTAATCTTGCACCACTCCCCAATTAACTCAGGACCTAATAACCGAAATACCAGAGTCTTAGTGATAAAAATAATAACGTATGAGTGAAGGCTTTGTTAGTATAATAAATTATACTTAGGATCTGAGGCTCATACAGTCAGAGGTTGGTCTGCTGATGAAGCAAATCGTCAATTTGATACCGAAACCGTTGTTCTTCATGCCAAAGGCACATGATTCTGTCTTATTACTACGAAAATACGTTCAAGTATTTTCATTTTCACAAAACTCCGTTGTTCAGTAAAAGTTTTCGTCGTTTGGCAAAATGTGGCAGAATCCACCCAAATTCCAGCAGGCTCGACGAAGGAGGCTCAGGGCCGCTGGAATTCCAATAAAAAATTAATATGAACCGAATAAACTTGTGAAAACCTACGTCACTGATAAGTGAAGGCTTAGGAAGTTTGACGGGACAATTATTATCGAATGTTGTTGTAGTCTCGGATTATGATGATCGTGAGGATGCGCTATTTCGTTAACGAATTCAGCTTCACGTCCTCATGCAAATTTCGAGGGTTCAGAAGGAACCTTGTTTTTTTTTCGTTTTTTTTTTTTTCACTTTCCATTTCCAGTGGCGACGACCCACGGAATTATGTTTCGAAAAAAACAACCAGTGTCTCGGGATGAACGCTCCAAAAATTTTACGGATAAGAATTTCGCGCAAGGTGATCAGACGAATAGTCACTTTCCTGTACATCATTAGGTAGTCTTTACGTGTAAGTATAATAACATAATAAGTTCTGTTTTTCGTACTGTGAAAAAGTAGGTAGTATTTAAAAGGACGTGAATTAAAGTAGGTACTTATTTATCAGTTTAAACATTGAATTATGACTATGTTCTTAGTGAACTATGAATATGCTTATAATGTAAACTTAATATAAGTAGATATAAGTAAACTCATGGCTGTAAACATATAAATATAACAATATTGGCACATAAATAAAAACATTAAAAAAATAATGTTTTTAGTGGAGTACCTAGTAAGTAGGGGACCCAGCTGATTAGAGGGATCAATATTGTTGAATCAGCTAATGAGAGCTCAATTTTCCGCTCAGCAATTAGATACTTGTTTAATAGTCAAGGATAGTCAATAGTCAAGGGTTCTAAGGAGATTGAACACAAATGCCATATTTATGATTTGTTGTATGGATTAGTGAGGATTCGAAGGGGGATTTTGATATTGTAATGTTTTTGAGGTAAATCGAGAGCTTTTCAACGAGTAGTGAACGATTTTTGGGTAGTTCGATACTAAGGAAGTTGTACGAATAAGCAACGACGTGGATGCACGCGAAAACCTTCAGAAACATTTGTCATGGCGCAAAATTCGGTCAGGCGCCCTGGAGAATAATTTTGTGCATTACAGCAGGATGCTTTGTTTACATGTGTGTATAAATTCACTGTGATTTGTGAGTCTCGTAACAAATTTGCTCACTTGTTTTGCTTGCACTTTCATGTACGACTTTATTTTTCCGAAAAATAAACGACCAGACGTTCCTAAGTAGGTATATAAATCTGTGGAATATTAATTTATGTGGCTCCAGAAAGAGTGGTCAAGTTTAATCTTTTCATCTCGCTAGAAAATTACATTTGTTTGTTGAATTGAAAAAATAAGAAACATGATGCGCATAGGACCAAATTGAATTACTTCCGTTTCGAACCGTAGGAAAAAATGAATAAATAAATATTATATTATATAGGAAATGGTTTATTGAATAAATGTCACATTTCTCGTGTTTTCTAGGACTCCCAAATTATGGTTCTTCTTCGCTTGAATGATGTGGTATGAATGAATTATATGAATGAAAAAAAAAATAAATAAATAAATAAAAAATAAACTATGAAATGAACTGTTACTTATATGATTATATGAATGGTTGACTATGAATGACTATATAATGAGTGATACGAAATGCACCATTATATAAAACTCTTATAATTGTTAGCCTTTTTGCGACATCCGAAATGGACCATTGTATCGTGGCTTCAGTCTCAACTACAGCTTGGATAAGTTTTGCTCCACCTGCAACCTGACTGTACGATCCTCATCTCATAATTATTATAATATTATCATGAATTTACGGTAGTCATTGGACCAACTGTTTAGTGCCTATACGTAATTAAATAATGAATGTATTTATAATATAATGTAATTGGTATTTATGTGATAATTATGACCCTTCCTTATTAAGGCCGTTCGGTCATTTATTGGAAATTACTAAAATGGTTATTCAGATCTTTGGCGCATTCGGTAGGAATGTGGGAATTTGAAAATACCGTTCATTTCTTTCATATTTTGGGATCTGGAAGCATTTTCCCTCTTTGAGAATAATTGTGGGATTTCGTGATCCAAATCAAGGACTTTAGGACCACCTCAAAGTAGGCATTCCAGTGCAGTAGGAAAATAATAAACTTTGGCGACTAAATTGGTCGACTTCAGTTTGTCTGTGCAATATCAAACGTTCATTCAAGGATTCGATTTTCTGTCAATAAAAGCTACAAAAACCCCTCAATCAGTACCTCGGTACCCGTGAAAAGAGAAAACTGTCCAACTCGACTTCAACTTCTAAAGCTATAAATAAATCTCAGTGGAAAAAACAATTATTTTTTCATAAATATTATTTCATTTCGTCACTTTTCGAGATTTTTGAACGCTGGAAACAAAAACGTTTGAATGTCGACCAACGCACTGCAACTCGTCCCCTGGCGACGCGGGTGGACGGAGCTGGAACTTGAATAATTTAATCGGATGGGCATCGGTTGGAAGCTTTTTTTTTGTTTTTGTTTTTTAGCTGCTCTCGAACGGATTGTAATGCCCTGGGGGTGCCGAAACGCCCGATTTGTTCTTGGTGTGTGTGGCCCTCTTTCGACTGCTGTGTGCTTGTGTGTTCACTGTCGGCATCGTCTTTCATCTGTATGTTCTTCGAGGTAGCCAAGATTTTGGTTCGGCACATGTTTCAAATGCTTCAATTTGTGAATTTTGCGTTTCCGTCCATCTATCCATCGTCTACGGCGACTCTTATCCCGGGTGCCGAATGTAGCGAAATTGTTTATGAAGTTGGAAATGTTTCTTCTACAAAAATCGTTCTTTGATTCGGCAAATTCCAAACCGAAAACAGTCCAAAATCACCTACAGCATATTCGGTACTGAAAATCATATTTGTGATGGATGTATAGGAGCGCACATCCACCACGAGAGGTGCAGGGAGGATGTGCCCGGTTTGGTTATGGGCGGACCACCACCATGTCCGGGATCTTTTGGGATGTGTCCGTTTTGGTTATGGGCGTACCACCACCATGCGCGGAATCTTTTCGGGAGCGTTGCCTGGTTTGGTTATGGCCGGACCACCACCATGCCCAGGATCTTTTTGGATGCGTGTGTCCGATTTGGTTATGGGCAAACCACCACCATGCTCGGAATCTTTTCAGGAGCGTTGCCTGGTTTGGTTATGGGCGGACCACCACCATTCCCAGGATCTTTTAGGTTAGGAGAGAGAGATGAGGAGCTAGGAGAGAGAGAGAGAGAGAGAGAGAGAGAGAGAGAGAGAGAGAGAGAGAGAGAGAGAGTAGTCAGCGACTAGAGGAGAGCGTAGAATGGCTAGAAAGGCGAAGGAGGCGAGATTTTATAGGCTTGGGAGCCATCTCCCTCCATCCTCCAGCTAGTGGGGGATGGTGGGGATCCCCAGGCTGTCCCTCGGCTCTCCTGCGTCTTCTGTCCCCACTTCTAGGTTTATTTAGCGAGATCTTAATTTCACGTAGTAAATTTGTGGTTCTGGGAGGATACCACGACAATATTGTTGTGTGAATTGTCCTTCCTCCACCCCGCAGCTTGCAAGTAGATTAAAAGACTGCTGCTGGTTTTAACGACGCGTACTGTCTTCTTTCAATTCATTTCCAGCTGATGCAGCCTTGTTTGAAGCTGTCATAGCACATAATTTTAATGTCTTTTAGATATTATCTCATACTTAACTACCACCTAACTTTAACCAGTAACGTGGATGCGCCAATTGAAAGTGGATACTCGTGCCTCAACAAAGTCATTATACAGGGTGTCACCGAAACAGGTCTGCAAAAAGTCAGATATCGATTTTTCAGGTCATTTCCGATCGGAAATTTTCCTTTTTTCGTGTTTTTCGGCAATTCAAGTTTAAATCTTTCTGAATCACGTTTTGGTTTATTATTCAGTGAATAATATACCTATGTATTCGCTCAGCAAAAACTTTTTCGGACACCCTTTTTCTTTCACGTTTTAAGATGTTTAGATCCCAAAAAAGTTGTTTAGATTCCAAAAATTTAGGAGGAGGAGACCGAATATGAAGTCGGTTTTGACCAACTAGCGAAGAATTGATGTTCTAACAAAATTTCAGCATTAAGTTTACCTTAAATGGTCCAGAATCGTAGTTCTTCCGCACACGGGCTCCATTTGGGCCCTAGTTGTGCTCCAATCGGAATACACCCAGGGGTGTTACGGGTGAAACATCTGTGCAGAATTAGGTATTTTAATGTCTTTTAAACTTCTTTTTCATGTGTTTTTAAGGGGAGGAGACCGAACATGAAGTTGATTTTTACCAAAGAGTGGAAAGAGACGAGAAGAGTGGAATTAAGGTTTTAACGAAGTTTCAGCTCCCAAAATTCATTTTTTATGAATCAAAAACCTGGGAAATTATCTGAAATCACCATAAATTTGTATAATAACACTAGAAGTATCAGTAGTATCAACAGGTGGATCAAGGTGAACCTATCAATGATCAAAGATAATTGTCAAAAATAGGAGCCTAATTCGTGTGCTATTTCAATTATTGCACCATCAAAAATAGCTGCTTCAGTTATTGCACATGAAAGAAACAATAACTGAGTAGCCTACATTTCTGTAGGTAGGTCCAGTAAAATAATAAACCTATTTGACAAGGACTTAGCAGCGTTTCTTCACATAAAACTGGCCATAACACCCAGTTTTGAAATTACCAACCCAAAAAGAAAAGAGAAAAAAAAGTGACTACTGTTGAAAAGCTCGTTAAATGTCCTCTCAGAATAAATGCTAATTTGAAGAATTGTTGATTGGAAATTCTCGCTTGAAAATTTGAATTTGGCGGATCCCAGAAAAGACGAAAAATTTCAAAGCGCTCGAGCTCAGAGAGGGCAACCCGAATTCCATTTGCCAAATTCTTGCAGACCCGTTTCCGGGACGCCCTGTATAATGATGACTGGTGAGTGTCCAAAGTTGATCAATAGTTCAATATCAACATAAATTTATATGTCAGCCGTTTTTAATAAAATAACCAATTCGTAAACTTTGTCTTTACCTAGGCGTGAGTAGGTACCTGTAATTATACCGTCTAGTTTACCCACTAGAATATACTATTATATCAATGTAATGGTAATATCATATAGGTTATCCAACTCAAAATTACCTCTATAGGGAGTGTAATGAAAAGGCAGCTATGAAGTTGTTGAGAAAGGTCAAAACCACTCACATGATTGTAAAACTAAAATCCTCCACGTGAAAGGAGTCTGAAAAGGAACAAACTTACGTTTTAAAATGGTCCCGCGGGCGTTATAACTGAATATAAACTTTTGATGTAAGTCTCGAAATAAAGGCTGGGGTTCCAGCAATAACATAATTATCCCTTCCGAAAGTTGAAGAGAAACCCCTGTGGACAATATCGTTGTCGTTTATTTTATATACAAATATCCACGTATATCTCCGAATGTGTAAATTATGTACACAACAGACTACTCAGTTGGCTTTTGATGTGTTCTCAAACAGACGAGTTTTCATCCGCACGCCCTTTTTGGTAATTATTATACTACACGGAGAGGTCTGCGGTTGAAATTTCGGAACTTGATAAGAGATTTGGAAAAGGAGGCGAAAGCACGAGATGAAAATTCCAGTTTTCGTCGTGCGAAACCCGATTTGTGGCGGTGGAGAGGGAAGTGGTATCCTGTACTATCGAATAACATACTCGTATATACCTGTATTAAATTCCCCTTCGTACGGAGCACTGTACCGGTATTATTTGATGAGGGCTTAAACGGGGGTTTTTTTTCCTGTAATTTGATTTTTCGTTGTTGAGTGAAGGAAGATTGGAATGTCTTGACAACTCGGGTTATTTGGGTGTCATTTTGATCGCTACGTTTAGCTGTCGAGGGTGGTAGGTCTGGTTGGTCCGCGAACCTCATCTCTGGTGAAAAATAGGGGTCGGAATTTTCAGAACGCCGTAGCTCGAAAACTTTCAGTAGAAGGGTATAGTTTTTTTAACGTTTTTAAATTGATCTTGAACTAAAGAATTTTTTGAGACCATCCGGAGCATTGTACGTCCAGCCGTTCGTTTGCACCAAAAAGCGTCGTCAACATGATCGTGAAGCAACCGTATAAATCTGGACCAGATATCATCGCTAGGGAGCACCTGATTATAATCCCGGATGGCTGTATGAAGTCGATTTGGTTGTTCTATGAGATAATTTCATTTGAAAAATGATGGATCTTTTGGATTTTGTTGATAGGTACTTTTGCAACTTGGACAAACGTTGGAGTATTACTGGGAAAATTATTGCACAACGCTAATTGCACAACGATTTATTATACTATCTACGCTGGTAAATACTGGTACTACACTGGTAAATTATTACACAACGGTTTATTATTTACCTTATGCTTCATGAATAACTAACTGAATTATTGAATCCCGTGCATTTGTATGAAACTTCAATTCCCGGGCCGGCTCCACTACTCGATTTGGGGCTTTCCTGGGGGGAGCTCGAGGGTATTGACCACAGAAAACAGTGATCTGCGCAGAAGTGGCATCTATACAGGTAAATAATAAACCGTTGTGCTATAATTTGCAGCGTTTTCTGTGAGCTTTCAAAATTTTGGCAACGAGTGACTTCATTGCACCCCTATTGCCAGGGCGGGACACCCTCACCAATTATGGGGTAGGTGGTGCTGGAATCTTTGAAAAATTATAGAAAAAGAACTGTCCATCGTAGGACAGCGCGGTTGGTCTCAAAATTCTTGGAATGGAACTTACTTTCATTTAAAAATATAAACAGGTCGTGGTTACTCCTCACTGGGAGCATTGATGTGGTGATACTTGTGTTTGGGGTAGGGATGGGACATCGAAATCGATATTATCGAATCATCGATGTTTTACTTCGATATTCCGATTTTTCGCCATCGATGCCTCACATTTCGATAACATCGATATATCGATGTTATGGTCCGATAATATCGGCTGAAAACACCCTTCAACCAGCTCTTGCCTCTTGGATCCCCTCCCCACTCTTCCTTGATCCACATGTCTCCTTACAGGTCATAAAATACGCAAAAGTGCTCTCTTCATCAATGACTTTATTTTAATTTTCAGAAATATTTGAGTAAAAAAAAAGAAATAGAAACATTTTATTCCGAATTCAGTCATTTACAAAATAAAAATAAGAAACATTCCAACTCTGAATTATACAGGGTGTAACATGAGTGATGCAAAACCTCTCTCCCACGTGTTCTACATCTAATTTCCGACCAAAAGTATCCTATAACATTTTTCACTCCTCAAATCCTCCTAAAAAAAATTTGTTAGGCATTAGAGAGACAGGAAATTAAACGCTCTTTCCAACAGTATCTTAAAATTTGAATTTACTCTTTCAATTAAGGAAATTATAGCTGCTTTAGTGAGTCGAGGTTGGAAACTCGAAAAAAATCTTGAAAGTGAAAAAAGTGAGATTTTAAGCGAAGTAAAAAAAATAATGTTATTAGGTCACTTTTGGTCGGAAATTAGATGCAGAACACGTGGGAGAGAGGTTTTTGCATCACTCATGTTACACCCTTTATATGTACTTGATTAGAAAAATAACTCTTCGTCGAGTGAGTGGAGGAAAACAAGTTTCTTCAGATTTTCTGCTTTCAGCCTATTGCGCGGGGGCATCAAAATGTTGCCAGTTTCAGAAAACAAATGTTCTGAAGGTACACTCGTAGAAACGCGTAGAAGAGGGATATCGATATCGATATCGAAAATATCGATGTTTTGGCTTGATAATACATCGTTATCGATGCTGTCTACTAAATATCGACATCGACATCGATATCGATATTTTCTTTCGATGTCCCATCCCTAGTTTGGGGCTTTGGGAAAAGGAGTCTTGCCTTGCCAACCCCACCCGATCGAAAAACTTGTAGACACCTCAGGAAAACCTTGAAACGTAACTATAACATCAAATTAATAATTTTGATGTGGAGGTGGAAAAATTTCGCGCTCGATTCTTGTCTCCTACATCTGTTCTGAGTATTCTAGGGTTGCTCAATGATTTTTAGAAACAGTTGGAAAAAAAAAACTATTTCTAGTGTCTACCAGTGGTCTTTACTGATTTTTACAGTAGGGTTGGCTACTCTGCTTTGCTCGTCGTCACCCATCACGTGATCCTCCACCACTCCCTGTCGTCGCACAGGCGCACAGCAGCACTCTCTACACCTCAGGGACCTTCCACTTCCACAGTAGTTTTTCCTTTTCCGCGTTCCGCCATTTTAACTGCTTTTTTGAAGTTGTAGAGTTACTAGAGTTGTAGTAGGTACTCGGTTTGTTGTAGAACTTGTGTTTCTTGTTGGTTCTTTGGATTCTTGTTATTTGTCAGTGCTCCGTTTGTTTTGAGACCGATTTATTTTCCTGTTCACTCAACCAGCTTCATTCGAGGAAGCTAAAGGAGATTGTCGCCTTGAGTAGTCCAACGCCACGGCTTACCTACCAAGTAAGATAAACAGACGCTTCAAATTATTACACATCGGTTTATTATTTGCCTATTTAATTATTTAGATGCCCCTTCTGCGTAGATCACCGTTTTCTGTGGTCAGTACCCTCGTGCTGCCCCCAGGAAAGCCCTAAATTGAGTACTGGAACCACCCCGGGAATTACAGTTCCATAAAAATGTGCAGGATTCAATAATTCAACATTAATTATTTTTTATTCATAAAGCATAACGTTGGTTCAAGTTTAAAAAATAACCTACAAACAAAACCCAAAGCAGCCGTCATTCTCCAATTGAAATAATATCACAGAACAACCAAGTCGACTTCTATAGCCATTGGATTACCATCAGGTGTTTCTAGCAGTGATGTCTGGGCCGGATTTATACGTTTCATTCACGATCGTGTTGACGAAGCATTACGATGAAAACAAAGGGCTGGGACCTACAGTGCTCCGGGTGGTCTCAAAAATTCTTTAGTTAGAGATCAATTTTAAAAAAAACCAGTCATGCAGCATGACTTAATGAGCGAATTTTCAAAGAAATATTCGAATTAATGGCTATGGTTTTGAATAAAGGAAAACTTCGGTCTAAAATTTGGTTTTCTATGTATATTCTCTTCGTATTTATTTTAATTTGTACGTTTTGTCCATCCTGATTCTACCGTTTGTTTATTACGTAATTGTACTAAGTGCTTATTTATTTGATCGCTGTGGGTAAATTCAAGGAGTTGTACTAATCGTTTGCCTCCCCCTTTTTTGCTTCGAACTCTCGTCTTCAATTAATACTTCTCACATATTTCAATCTGACCACTCTAAGGGGGTGGGGGGGGGGGTAAGAGTTTAAAGATTATCCTAGTTTTGGGTAATTTTTGCGCACTTTAAATGCTCTAATTTAAGAACGGATTTAGATATCTAAAATCCGATTTCACTATCGTGTTCAGCGTGCAAAAACCTTTAAAATGAGGGGTCACTTGTTAGAAAATAACATTTTGGGGATTTTTGGGTAATTTTTGCGCACTTTAAATGCTCTAATTTGAGAACGGATCAAGATATCTAAAATCCGATTCCACCATCGTGTTCAGCGTGCAAAAACCTTTAAAATGAGGGGTCACTTGTTGGAAAATAACATTTTGGGGATTTTTGGGTAATTTTTGCGCACTTTAAATGCTCTAATTTGAGAACGGATCAAGATATCTAAAATCCGATTCCACCATCGTGTTCAGCGTGCAAAAACCTTTAAAATGAGGGGTCACTTGTTAGAAAATAACATTTTGGGGATTTTTGGGTAATTATTGCGCACTTTAAATGCTCTAATTTGAGAACGGATCAAGATATCTAAAATCCGATTCCACCATCGTGTTCAGCGTGCAAAAACCTTTAAAATGAGGGGTCACTTGTTGGAAAATAACATTTTGGGGATTTTTGGGTAATTTTTGCGCACTTTAAATGCGCCAAAACCCTCCTTAGAGTAGGCCAATTTCGCCCATCTTCGAACTTAGCCTTTCGATTGCCAAGATAGATTTTTTGTGCAAATTTGAGCTGTTTATCTCAATTCTATCGAGAGTTATCGTCTGGAGTGACACATATATAAATAAATATATATATACATATATATATATATATATATATATATATACATATAAAAAAGTGTTAAATTTCAGGAATCGTTTTAGAATGGACTGAAACGGATTTCTATGAAGAAAATTTCCAAAAATTTATATTATTTAAATTTCGAAGCCATTGCAATAGCTTCATTTTCTTTGAAAATTCGCTAAAACGTAAAAAAAAGCCATGCCCTTCTATTGAAAGTTTTCGAGCTATGGCATTCGGGAAATTTCAACCCCTATTTTTCACACCTTAGAGGTGACTTAACGCAGAGCTTCGCGGACCAGCTAGACCCCCAAATGGGTCATACAAATCAAATTTCAATCATTTTGGTTCATGGTAACGAAGGAAAGTGCGACGTACGGCGGACGGACAGATTTTTTTTAAATTCCATTTCGGATTCCTTTGATCGATTGTGTTTCGGAATCATCAAGAAATACAAAAAACGCTGTCAGTAAACCTGAGAAAAGTCAGCTTCAGTACCTACCTAACCGGCTTGGTTATTCGAAGGGTTTGCAGAGCATCAGAATGTCATAATGTGAGTACTTTCTTATAACAAGGAATGAGCACCCGTATAGTCTAACTGTACCGAAGACAATAATCGTTCTGTGCGTGGGTAGTCCTCTAGTCTCAAAATCTTGACGATTCCTGAACTGTTTGTTTCGACAGTTATACTACCCGACGCCCCCGGTAGTGAACAAGTGGGTTTTTCAACATGACTTTAGGAAACAGAGGAGATCCTGCATGTCTGAATTTTAGAAAACTGCCCTACCCATCAAGAAGTCTCTTGCCAACGGAGACCGGTAAACAGACAAACCTTGAAATTTGAGTTTTCGCTATGTACAGTAAGGCGAGTGCCCTTAAAAAGTCACGACTATTCGGAAAGTTTCAATAATACAGCATGGCCATATGAGTGAATTTTCATAGTTGACTACATTTTGAAACAGAATGTGTAAACAGTTCAAAAATGGTCTATTTCAGCCTCGTCACCACCCTTGTACCTAACGGTTTTGACGAATTCGTTGTAGGTAGCTATAAATATTGGTAACTCCTCATGATCGTCATTATTATAAGCTATTTTTGACCCCCAAAAATTTGAAATCGGACCTTCGAAAGGAAATTTTTGACTGTTGATACGGTTTCTTCTTGTCAGTAGTTCCCATTTTACGTGAATTCCTTATACAGTGATAGGTGAGCCGAAAAGAGTTCACGTTTCCATCATATTTGTGTGGTTTTGGCAAGGCATTGTGTTCAGTGGTGCATATGGAAGCCTCGACTTTTTCTTTTCCTTCACCTTTCTCCCATGACTCTTCCCATTGACTGCATATATCCTAAATGCCTTCCCAACTAGGCTCCAACTCCGACGGTTCAGCGCAAAGCATATAAATACGTGTATGTGTCATATTTCGAAGTTTGTACATGAGCTGACGAAGCAGTCGGATTTTGATGAATTTTTAATAGGACCAGCTGGGCTTCAACCCTTACCTACCCTCAACATTTCAGATGTTTTAACTAACGGTCTTGTAAGTAGGTTTAAGTATGTGCTTCTTATTTCAAACCACAGAAAAGTGGCACGTATATTTTCGATGATAATTGCACTTATGTAGATGATACGTGTTCAGACTTACTTGAATTCGCAACATTACCATCCATCACCTACAAGTTACTTCTATTTCCTTCAAAAGCCCTTTTCCCTTTCATGAGCACATCACTTTTTTGCACCTCACCAATATTTGTTCATATTATCACATTCAAGTTCCTGTATAAAACTTCCCAAGTCCCTAATCAATGCTATCTATTTATCAGTTATCAATATTGTCACCACTATCATCATGTAGGAATTACACTGGGAAGTACTCCATGGATGCTATAAGACAGGACTGTGATATTATTATTGTTATTAATTTATTTTCTGTGCAATATTAGGTAAGTTACTTATTGTTTAATTGTGCTATATTTATTTTGACCTAAATCTTGTGCTATTTATAAGGACATCAGACAACATCTCCCAACCATCAATCCTCAGCATCACTGTTTCCAGGAGGAAGGGGCAACAGGTGGGAGTCTTCATATCAAAATGAGAGGATTGCGTCGCCATCTTTTACAACGACATTGTGTGCTAATGTGCTAATATTCACCTGTGTTACGTATCGAAATTCATCCAAGTTACCGTCATCTTCTCTCACTAATTTATGTTACCATCATCATCTCCATCATATCCATCAGCGTTCTAACATATCTCCGATCAAGTGAAGAAGTTACCAGCATTTTTATCGGACTTGGAAAACCACCTGTTGGACGTCCAGTCAAACACCTTGGAATACCTACAGCTTTACCATCTACATCATCCAGTCACCACTCTAGTCATCAATCAGATAAGAATAATATTCTCTACAAGCACACGTACCTGATCAATATTTATTAGTTCAATTGATGTCCAGATAACAATTTGCCAGTGGCCACTGTAGGTTATGCAATTTTGCACAATTATTCATCCTAAAGCACAAGGTTCCTATATTCAATAAATACTAGTGAATGTTGGTGTTTCATCAATATCTGTGTCTTTAATCTCTCTGAGCACCCTTAGTTCCTATTAGTTGTTTGTACCTACTTGAGTGTCAATATCTAATCTTCCTCAGTTGAGGTGGTCCTTCGAGTTTCTTCTAGTCAACTATTATCGTTTCAACATAATTATTAAGTTCTAGGACAAGTACTGAAACCAACCCAGTAGGTCTTAGGCGGAAACATTTGGTCAATTCGAGCCGGATTTTACCACCCTATCATTACATTCATTTGCTTTCCACTAAGTGGTGCTCACATAGTCACACCAACTTTCTAGTCATTTTCATAGTTCTAGTCCTTTCTGTGCTTTAGGTTACATTCAATTATCATTGTTCCTTTAGGTAGGCATCTAATTTTGTTGTTGTTTTTATCAAATACCTATTTTTCTATACCTATTTATATATTCGTGCACGTAAATCAATTTAACCATGTCAGTTGATGATGGTGTTTCTCTTAGGGGAATTAATCTCATTGCATCCAAGTACAAACGCAAAGGGGCAGCAATTAGGAGAATTGTTGTTGTGGGAAATTCATTGATCAGTACTCAGGCACCTGATCTTACTCTCTTTAACGGCATGATGGCTTCAATTGAGGAACTTATGACCTCTTTTGAAGATGCGTGGCAGGAGGCTGTTACCTACAGTGTTGACCATGGTGTCACTCCATCTTTTCCCTCTAGTGAGGATGAGGATTATTATGATAGTATCCAAGATTGTTATTTTGAAGCAAAAGGTTTGCATATTAGGTTTTCTGCTCTAAATAATCCCGCACCTCGTCCTTTTATACCGAACCTTGATGTGACACAAGGTCAAGCTAGAACCATACTACCTAAAATCCCTATCAGGCGTTTTAGTGGAGATATGACACATTGGGCTGCTTTCAAACAATTGTTTTCTTCTCTCATCAGGGATGAGGCTTCCTTATCTAACACCGAGCGCTTCCATTACTTGGTGAGTTATTTGGATGGTCCCGCTTACAACACCATCAAGCATATTGCAGTCACTGAGGAGAACTTTGAGCAAGCTTGGGCTGCCTTGTTAAGGGTGTATGATGATCGACGTAAGATGGCTTCTACTTATATTGAACGTCTACTAAAACATAAGGCTCCTACAGGTAGGCCAATCAATGCATCCTTGCAATCATATCTGTCAAATGTAATGGAGAGCATCACCTCTTTGGAAAACTTGAAAATACCTGAGTTTTCTCACTATCTTCTATGTGAATTGGCTTTGAGGGGGTTGGATCCAATAACAAGGGAGGCCTTTGAGGTCCATAACATAGGTACTGAGTTCCCAAGGTATTCCGAGCTACAGGAGTTTGTCCAAAATAGGTGTCAGGTTTTACGTATCACCGCAGAGCCTGCAGAATCTGGGGATATCCGGCGTGAGGCTAATCCATCAATTCCTAAGAACCCAAACAAGCAAGTTCAATCTCGTCAGGCTTTGTTGACTCATAACTCCCCTTCTGATTCTACTGGTGATTCTGATTCAGTCAAGGCTGCTACTCCTAGGTCTTGTTGTGTTTGTGGTAAGGATCACAGCATTGTTGGATGTCCCAAGTTCCGCGCTAGTACACCAGTTGAACGATTGGAGCTGCTCCGCAAATTTCCGGGTTGTAGGAATTGTTTGCATCCAAAACATCGCACCAGGGAATGCACCTCTCTCTATAAGTGCAGGGAGTGTGGTGGCAAACACCACTCAGACTTGCACCTTCCATCCAAATCTCGAGAGGTATCAAAGTCTGCTGTTCCATCTTCTGCACCATCTACTAGCAGGATTGAAGCGTCCACACCATCGACATCGTCTACCTCTTTTGCAGGGGCTAACACCTCCAGTGTAACGGGTGTGTTGTTGGGGACAGTGGTTGCTGAGCTAAGGGATGCCCAAGGCAAACCTCATCGTTTTAGAGGAATTCTGGACCCTGGCTCACAATATTCCTTTGTCACATCCAGCTGTGCTCGGAAGCTGAACAAATCCACACGTCAGTTTTGTGGTTCTATCTCTGGTGTTAATCATTCTCCCTTGCAGAATGTCAAGGGCAAGATCACACTTTCACTCTTTCACCGCTACTCCTCAGATCTCCTTGAGACAGATGCAGTGGTGGTACCTTCCATCACGCCATACCTACCTCAGTCACCTCTCACTTCAGCTATGTGGGATGACTACCTTACCTATGACTTGAGTGATCCGCTTTTCACTGAACCAGGGCCAATTGATTTTCTTATTGGAGCTGATCTGTATCCAGAAACCATCACAGGCGTACCAGTTACCATTCACCATGCCGGCCCTCGGCTCATCCAGACTGTCTTTGGTTTTGTAGTCATTGGCAGGTTTGGAAGGAAATCATCATCATCTGCTGACCGCAATCTCTCTCTTCTTGCTCACGGGGATATGGCCCCCCTCATTGAGCGTTTTTGGGAGTTGGAGGAGCCATCTTCAGCACCTCAAGCAGATGACCAGTGTGAGCAGCACTTCCAGACCACACACTATCGTCAAGAGGATGGCCGTTATGTTGTCCGATTACCCTTTAAGTCCTTTCCACCAAACATCAAGCCAAATCATCGTCAGGCATCAAACCGATTGTTCTCATTGGAGTCTCGCTTATCTAATGACCCTCTGTTGCGGAAGGATTATTCAGCTTTTCTTGCTGAGTATGAGCAGCTTGGCCATATGAGTTTGTCAACTGTATCACCTTCTTATATTATCCCACATCATCCTGTTTATAAGATCAATGGTGACAAGCGCAAGCTGCGAGTTGTCTTTGATGCTAGTTGCCCTACCTCTACCGGCAGCTTAAACGATCATCTACTTCCTGGTCCAAAGTTACAGATTGACATCTGTGTCATTCTGTCCAATTTCCGTCTACACACCTATGTCTTTAGTTGTGATATTGTCAAAATGTTCCGACAAATTGTTGTAGACCCAGCTGATCGACCCTACCAGCAGATTGCCTGGCGTTTTGACCCTGGTGAGCCTCTCCACTTCTATACCTTGAACACTGTAACTTATGGGCTTCGATGTTCACCGTACCTCGCTCAGCGGGTGTTACAACAACATGCAATCAACTATCATGCCCAATATCCTGAAGCAGCTGATATTTTAACCAATAATACATATGTGGATGACATTGTGGCTGGCTCTGATTCTGTGGATCACCTACTGCAGCTTCGTGAGGAGTTGACTGTACTTTTATCAAAGGGTGGCTTTGAGCTCAGTAAGTGGAGCAGTAATTGTCCAGCATTGTTCAATTCTGATGATTCAGCTGTTGACAGTATCAATTTTTGTAAGGAGGAAGCAGGTGTCACCAAGATTCTTGGTATGAGATGGGACCCTGTTTCAGATTGTTTCTCTTATGAGGTATCAGCCCCCCCGTCAGGATTTACCAAACGTATCATTCTGTCCACCATTGCAAGGTTGTTTGATCCATTGGGATTCCTTGCTCCAGCTGTGTTCTATGCTAAATGCATATTTCAAAGTACCTGGCAGTGTCAATCTGACTGGGACGATGAAGTGCCTCCTCATATTTGCTCCTTATGGTCACAATTTATAGATGCTTTGCCTCAATTATCCAATATCCAAATACCTCGTGCACTACCTAAAACTGATGCTACCTGCCAGTTTCTCTGCTTTTGTGATGCCTCAGAACGTGGCTATAGTGCTGTGATTTATCTCAGATCTACACTTGGCGTTGAAGTCCAACTCACCCTGCTGAAGTCAAAGACCCGCCTGGCACCTTTGAAAGCCATTACAATCCCTCGTCTGGAGTTGTGTGGGGCTCTCCTTCTTGCCCAGCTACTCAAGTCATTGGATCATTTGAGAAGAGACCTTCAGGTGGAGCAGGTCTTCTGTTTTACCGACTCTATGATTGCCCTGTCATGGTTGAAGACCCAGCCACATCTTCTTCAAACCTTTGTATCAAACCGGGTACAGCAAGTGCATAGTGTAACACAACCAGATTGGTGGCACCATGTGCGAGGCAGTGACAATCCAGCTGACGTCGGATCTCGAGGTGTTCTCCCATCCAACCTAAAGGAGCACCCATTATGGTGGTCTGGACCCTCATGGGGTCAGTTGCCTATTAGCAATTGGCCAATTTCGGCAGAGGCATCAGGTGTGGAGGTTCCTGAACTGAAAAAGGTCCGCCTTTCACTTGTAACAGTGGTTGTCAACCCTGAATTGATTGAATATGCTAGTCGGCACTCATCTTTCACCAAATTTGTTCGAATTATCGCATATATCAAACGCTTTATCCATAACACCAAGATACCCAAGCTCCTCAAGCATCACCGTATTTCTGGCTCAATCTCAGCATTGGAGTTTCATAATGCAAACCACCATTACATTCGTCTGTTGCAGCATTCAGTATTTCCTGCAGTTCATACAGAAAATTCGTTCAATCTTCTACCCCAAGAGCTCCGGAGACTTGATGTATTCATTGATCCCAAGGGACTCATCCGTGTTGGAGGGCGTTTGGCCAATGCACCTCTTGCGCCTGATCAGCGTCACCCTATACTCCTACCATCAAAATCGTACTATACCAACCTAATAGTTCACCACTATCACATCTTAAACCACCATGCAGGCCCAACGGCTCTACTTGCTAGCTTAAGACAAGAATATTGGATACCTAGAGCTAAGAACCTTGTGAAGCATCTGAGAGAAAAGTGTCCTATTTGCACCAGGTTTTCCAGATCCAGCCTCATACCATTCATGGGAAATCTACCAACCTCACGTTTTGCTGGTGTCCGACCATTTTTAGTAACTGGTGTGGATTTTGCGGGTCCATTTTTGTATCGAGAGACATCAGGTAGGAGGTCCAACTTCCGAAAGGCTTATCTCTGTTTGTTCTTGTGCATGTCATCTAGGGCTCTCCACCTTGAAGTGGCCACATCATTGTCAGTGGAAGGCTTTCTTGATGCCTTTGATCGTTTTGTGAACCGACGGGGTCTCCCCAATCAAATGTTATCAGATGGTGGAACTAACTTTCGAGGTACTGCACGTTATCTGCAAGAAGTCACTGACTGGGTTGCAAATCAAGACCACCAGGCCTCAATTGCATCTGGCACTGCTCATTTGAGGGTGCAGTGGGATTTTAACCCACCATCATCTCCCCATTTTGGTGGTGGATGGGAGGTCTCTGTCAGAGTTGCCAAGGACCTACTGTACAAGACCTTTGGTAATCAGCCATACAGCCTGACTGAGCTCATCACTGTTTTTATCAAAATAGAAGGTATTCTAAACTCCCGGCCATTACAACCTCTCACCAACAGCCCACTGGATATGGAGGCCCTTACACCTGGTCATTTTCTGATTGGCCAACCAATTACAGCAACACCTGAGATGGATCTCACTGATGTTCCGGAAAACCGCTTGAATAGATGGCAGCTTATTCGTCAACGTGTCCAGCATTTCTGGTCACGATGGATGGCAGAGTATGTTAGCGCTCTGCAGGTGCGCCAGAAGTGGGACAGACGAAACCCCAACTTTAAGATAGGAGAGCTTGTTCTTCTCCAAGAAGATAACACTCCACCAACACATTGGCCTCTGGCAAGAGTCCTCGAAGTCCACCCTGGGAGTGATGGTATTGTGCGTGTTGTCACCCTCAAGACAGCAAGCAGCACTTACAAGAGACCTGCAACCAAACTTGTTCCTTTGCACCTTGATTCCATCCATGCATAATGTCTATTGTTGCGAATTGCCGGGGAGAATGTTCAGACTTACTTGAATTCGCAACATTACCATCCATCACCTACAAGTTACTTCTATTTCCTTCAAAAGCCCTTTTCCCTTTCATGAGCACATCACTTTTTTGCACCTCACCAATATTTGTTCATATTATCACATTCAAGTTCCTGTATAAAACTTCCCAAGTCCCTAATCAATGCTATCTATTTATCAGTTATCAATATTGTCACCACTATCATCATGTAGGAATTACACTGGGAAGTACTCCATGGATGCTATAAGACAGGACTGTGATATTATTATTGTTATTAATTTATTTTCTGTGCAATATTAGGTAAGTTACTTATTGTTTAATTGTGCTATATTTATTTTGACCTAAATCTTGTGCTATTTATAAGGACATCAGACAACATCTCCCAACCATCAATCCTCAGCATCACTGTTTCCAGGAGGAAGGGGCAACAGGTGGGAGTCTTCATATCAAAATGAGAGGATTGCGTCGCCATCTTTTACAACGACATTGTGTGCTAATGTGCTAATATTCACCTGTGATACGTATCGAAATTCATCCAAGTTACCGTCATCTTCTCTCACTAATTTATGTTACCATCATCATCTCCATCATATCCATCAGCGTTCTAACATATCTCCGATCAAGTGAAGAAGTTACCAGCATTTTTATCGGACTTGGAAAACCACCTGTTGGACGTCCAGTCAAACACCTTGGAATACCTACAGCTTTACCATCTACATCATCCAGTCACCACTCTAGTCATCAATCAGATAAGAATAATATTCTCTACAAGCACACGTACCTGATCAATATTTATTAGTTCAATTGATGTCCAGATAACAATTTGCCAGTGGCCACTGTAGGTTATGCAATTTTGCACAATTATTCATCCTAAAGCACAAGGTTCCTATATTCAATAAATACTAGTGAATGTTGGTGTTTCATCAATATCTGTGTCTTTAATCTCTCTGAGCACCCTTAGTTCCTATTAGTTGTTTGTACCTACTTGAGTGTCAATATCTAATCTTCCTCAGTTGAGGTGGTCCTTCGAGTTTCTTCTAGTCAACTATTATCGTTTCAACATAATTATTAAGTTCTAGGACAAGTACTGAAACCAACCCAGTAGGTCTTAGGCGGAAACAATACGAAATACAATATTTTGTATAAATTATAAAAGTAAATTTGTAATTGAAGTTGGGCATACGTGAAGCTCCCGGTTTTCGTACCCTAGTTGTTAATATAGGTAGTTACGTTACTTCGAAAATGCTTTATTTGGGCATGGTGCGTGACTAGAACTTTTCTTAATTCCAATCGAATGAGCACAAAATTCATCAGTTGCACTAATTTTGTTAAAAAACAGGTGGATACCGGTGGGTAGCAGCAGGTAACGAGGTTTTCATTATGAGAATATCAATTCAGGATCTTGCGGGTTGAAAATCCCTTTTGAGGGGTGAAAATTATTACGGGAGAACAATAGCGAAATTTAATCAATCGATCGTCGCACTTTGGCGAAGCTTAATCAACATTTCAATAATGCTAGAGGTCCGGTTTGATCGTTAAAGCAGAAACTGGGGAATCGGGTTTGAAGATTTCCGGACTTATCGAGGTGAAACAGACATTGGAATAGCATTTACGATTTGTGGTAAGCCAAATGTTTCAGATTATTTATCTGATACAAACCGTGTGCATCAAGTTACCTAGTAACACAATAAATCAATTTGGTACTAATAGGTATAATGTTGTTTAGGTTATGATTAACGTTCTCGACCACTCAGTATTAATATTGTTGGTAGGATTCTTGAGGGTTGGTCACTTAATAAAATATATCCACTATGCCGACGTTTCGATTTATTTATAAATCCTCCTCAGGGCTGTAATGATAGGAACTATTTACTCAGAAAACATTGACTCAAACAAGTGTAGGATGGACTTATAAGTAAATGCTAAAAATTACCTTAGTTGATAAGTCTTGGCAGTAGCAGGAACATACAGACAGAAAACGCTGCAAAGTCCTTGTCACATGGGGTTTATTATTCTACAGAAATGTTGGCTGTACATTTATTGTTTGTTTCATGTGAAATAATTGAAATAGCTATTTCTGATGGTTTCCACCAATTTTGGCCCCCAAAACACAAATTAGGTAGGTACGATCTTTTTTTTTTTTTTTTTTCAAATTATCTTTGATCATTGGTAGTGCCATCATTTAATCGCCTTGATCCACGTGTTGACACTTTTTCTAGTGTTATTCTACAAATTGATGGTGATTTCGCAGGTATTTGACTCATAAAAAATCAATTTTGGGAGCTGAACATCTGGTACAACCTCAATTTTCCACTCCTTGGCCAAAATCGACTTCATATTCGATCTTCTCGTCCCCAAAAACATGGAAAACGATACCTCAAAAGCTCATGTTACCAAAATGTTGCTAAAACGCAAAAAGTACCTATTTTCACACACATTTTCACTCATAACACCCCTGGGTATATTCCGATCGGGCTGAAAAGTTTCGGGACACAACTAGGGCCCAAATGGAGCATGTGTGCGAAAGAACGACTTTTTTAGATCGAAAATGAAGCCTGTACACGTGATACGGCGGACGGCGGACGGACATTGCATTTTTTGAATCTACACACCTTGAAACGGAAAAGAAAAAAGTTTGAGGGGGTGTTATAAAAATTTTTTGCTGAGCGATTACATAGGTGTATTATTCACAGAATAATAAACCAAAAGGTGTATGACCCTTCTATGACCATAAGCCACACCTGTCAAGCTCACCTGCCAACTTCACAGTCACAATTCTGATAAACTTCTGATGAACATTTCTTCTTGATAAAACTATACGTACTACTTCCAACTATAGCAACATAAACACCTTTCCTGCCTGTATGTTCCTGCTACTGCCAAGACTTATCAACTAAGGTAATTTTTAGCATTTACTAATAAGTCCATCCTACACTTGTTTGAGTCAATGCTTTCTGAGTAAATAGTTCCTATCATTACAGCCCTGAAGAGGATTTATAAATAAATCGAAACGTCGGCATAGTGGATATTTTATTAAGTGACCAACCCTCAAGAATCCTACCAAGAATGTTGTTCAGGATCACTGAGTTGTTTGTGGTTTTCTGGGTGTTGATTGGGATAGCATGTGCATTTCGAGGATTGGAACTTCAATTTCTCACTGTACTTACAATCAGTATAACACAAACAGTGCAGTGTTCCTGCCGATACACCACCTAGATACCATTGGTTGTGATGGCACTACATTCGTTCAAAGTATCCATTCACACATGCATACCTACCAACCTCGAGCAAACTTGTGGGAAGAGTTACTGGCAATTTCAGTGTATCTACTTATGGGACACTAACAGTGAGTTTATGACTTATTTTTCCATTTCATGCTCTTTTGGCTGTGGCTTGTATTTTCCTTGCTAATGAGTTCTATTTTGGAACTTGGCTCATTTCCTAAAATTCCTACATTTACCTACCACTCTATAATATGGTAAAGATTTAACCAAATAAACGAAGAGAACGAAGACGAGCTGAGTGATGCCTCGCTGAATGACGCCGCGAGGAAAGTAGGAGAACGGTCCCCTCCATCGACCCCAACCGCCCCTTAACGGTCATAGCAGCCGTTGGTTGACGGGGGACGGGTGGAAAGGGGCCTTTATATGCAGCCCTAGTAGCCCAGCTCCTCATTGCCCACCCTCGGACTTGCAACTTCTCTCTCGACCCCCTCTCTCTCGTCATCTCTCTCCTGCCTCTCCTTGCGCCTGCTGTGGTGGTAACCACAGGGTGCCTTCCTCTCTTTCATCTAGCACCTGCTGTGGTGGTAACCACGGGGTATTTTATACTCACTGTGGTGGTAACCGGGGGTGCTAGCGAAAGACTCCAAGGAGCACTCCCTCTCTTTCATCTAGCACCTGCTGTGGTGGTAACCGCGGGGTGCTAGCAAAATACTCCCAAGCAGTACTACTCCCAATACTCCTACCCAAACCTACCCTCCATAGGGGTCACCACTTACCTAACATAGCCTATCACCACAGATACGTTAGGTCATTGTGGGATAAATAGTTCAAAAGAAATATCCTCATACTGAATAAATAATTATATTTAAAATTATACATTGAGTTAGTTTAAAATCACTAATTTAATCATTTATAATCACTGTAAAAACAAACCGTTTGTTGTTCAATGTGTGAAATGGTAAGATTCGTTCTCTTGTCAGTGAGGAATACTTTAAATGTGGAATGATCTCTCACCGTCCACTGATGTTGTAGGAGCATATTAATTTCATGCATGCGACTTCCTCTGATTCCCACCGCTCAGACAAGTCTCCATCCTCTTCGACCTTCACCCGGACTGCTATGGCCTGGGCTTGTTCCCACTAGGTGTTCTTTGGAAGAACAGCGGCGATTTTAGTTATGACCTTTTCCCCCACTCATCCAGTCCACTTGGGATTCCTGTAGGTCTGGATTTGGTCCACTGCCTCTGGAAAACGTATGTCATGCATCTGTAAACCCTCAATTACGCATGGAAATGAACCGAAGATGTACTGGAAGATGGTCCTATAGCCCTGCCTGTTGGTCGATATTAAAATTTTTTTAAATGTAAGAAAAAGTTGTTTTATTTGGCCCAGGGTCAAAATATGCGTTTATTTTGAAAAGCCTGAAGTTATGTCGTTGCAGCAAAAAATGGCTTTTATGAGAAGTATCCATAAAATCATTGCAGTATAATTCTGCAAATACAGTATAAATACCTCCGCAGTATATATAGGTACTTCTGTTAAAAACGGCAATTTTATGAGAAGTATCCATAATGTCTGCAGTATAATTCTGTCCCTTCTGCTATTTGATGACAAATGGAACTAAAGACACTGCAGCCCGTTAAGCCAAAAAATATTTTTCACGATATACAACCCCCCCCCCCCCCCCCCCCCCAATCTTTATGCGGTCCCGCACGAAAACAACCCGTTTTCTTAGCTTTTACAACTAGTGGAAAACAAGAGTTATGGTGTATCGTGACGACCGCCTGTCGGATGATAGGTGGCAAGAACTGAGAACTTATAGGAAGCGACTGTAGATGGCAGTGGCGGGAGGGGGGCTGCTGCTGGTGTATGAGTTAGTGTCTCTTCTAAGGGTTGGTTTATAGGCTCGAGTCATGCGACCCCCACAAGGTTTTGATTTGATATCAAGATTTCCCTCTAACAGCCCCTTCCCCTTACTGAGCCCTTCGAACCTCAATGGATCGAGGAGCGAACATGCGTTTGTGACAACATAACCTTCACTTAACCCTTTGTGAGGTTGTTGGCATGGATACTGCTGTAGGATTCAAGCCGACTGCTTTGCAGACTTCAGGGTTTCAGACAGCGGCGTATTTACCACTGGGCCGCGGCCCAGGGCCGCAAGCGTCAGGGGGCCGCAAGGCAGAGGTTTTTTTGATTTTTTAAATTAAGGATATCAATAAAAAAATCTGGCTTCCGAAACGCATACATGTATACAACGGCTAGTACATGTTATTTTGACATATAGGGTTTTGAACGAAAGAAATATGGTCATATATGGACATCAAATGCATCTGGCTAAAGATCGTTCAGCATTTTGAAAAGAATTCTCAATTACTTGGGAAATACTTGCTCAGAACCAAGGCTATCCATTAGCTAGTTTTGTAGCCAACGGAGCTTTTTAAATCGTTAGATTTTGATGAATTAATTGTAGAATTTTTGTCTCAGAAAGCAAGAAAAGCTAATTTGTAAAATTCAAGAATATTAATTGTTATTTATTATAAAATAAACTAATAAGAATATAAAATAATTGAATTTATAATACCCAGGGGGCCGCTTACAGATATAGGCCCAGGGCCGCAACAAACCTAAATCCGGCACTGGTTTCAGACATCAAGAAACAGCAAATTACTGGTTGCTAAAATGGCCTCAAATTTTGCAGAAAAACTGAATTAAGTTTCGGCTTCTTTGATTTAACCAACAACAAAGTTGCTTCTGATCATCCTGGCTTGAAACCTGAACATCGACAAAACTACATGGTTAGGAAACACGTTACATGTTTTGTCGATGTTCAAGCATTATTGCAGCCTGACTTAGCTCATGTTTTGTAAATACCTAGTTTTGGCTACCAGTTCGAAACTGTACTTGATGGGGGATTTGCATCGGCCAACCCCATTTTGCGCGAACATCACGCAAAACAAAGCCCGAAAAGTGCTCGAGTTGTTCTCTTCTGGTTTTGTTACTCGTTTGCATTTCCGCGTCCGCTTTTGGTCCATTTTTTAAGTTTCAACAGCTGAGATTTTAGTCCAGTCTTTTTCATTCCAGAACGATGTTATATACTTTTTTCTTTGTTTTAGCTATTTTATTGTTCCAACTAACAATACTGAGAAGGAAAAATCGGATTTTCTCATACACAATAATTGCTCATTGCTTTTGGCATGGATACTATACGCACATAGGTAGGAATCAGGCCGATCGAATCCAGTAGCGCTCCGCTGCTACTTCGATGTAAGTGCCATCGTTAGCTATAATTTGATTTTTCAATGGAAACTTCCCCTCACATATTGCATTAACCAGGCGCGATTCTGTTCACTACATGGAGTGATGGTTCACTTTAGCCGTTCTTATGTGCATCTCGCGAATCAATTTTAAAACTACGACGTTCTCTAAATGGTTCTCTAAATGGCAACGTTCGCACCTCTTCACTCAGGAATACGCTAAACTCAGATCATATCAACGATTTTTTTTCCCACATCAGGCAGGTCTTCGAAATAAACTGCACTAAAATGCTTTCAAAACAAACTGAAACTGATGATGCGTTGGCAGTTGGTTCTTCAGCGCTTGCGACAACGTGTCTTCCTCAAACCCTATATTGTACCATTCCGAAGCATATTTCGTCCTACAGTCAGTGGGTAGCTAAGAACTAACAAAATTCCACATAAATTGCAAGAAAAATTCGGGCTTGGCCGCAGGTGATTATTTTCTTAATTACAATTTTTATTTGCTGCGTTACATGGTTTCTAATTACAGCTGCCTTCTAAACGCATAATTTTCGCCCGACGCACATCGCTATTACGAAGCATAAAATCTGCATGAAATTATTCCACATTGGAGTTGATTGATGATAATTGGACGGCGAGTGACATTCCGGTAACTTATACTTATTGAATTCTAATGAAAGACTGTGGACGCGCGGTTCTTCAATTATAGGACAAAAAAACTACGATTAATATAATAGAAGGTTGGTTAAAATGGCAAGATGACAGTGAGCTATAGTGATTCTTCCCTTTATTATATATAGTGGACGGATATTATTACAGTTTTTGGGAAGCTGAGTTACCATTATGAATTCGATGTCGTGTGGACTCTACACATGCGCAGACGAAACATCCAAATACGTCCACAGCACACGAAATCCGATGTGCTCAATTTCTCATGAATCAATGGCCCGATTTTGCTCAATTTCGGGGGTAGTGGGGGTGAACCTCTCAGATGTTCCCCGACGAATTTCAGAACCTTCGGATCACTGGTATTGCCATTGCGTATGCACAAACGCGAAATCCAATGGGCAATGATATTATTACGACGCTTATTATTTATTATGAGGGATCCTCAATTATTAACACGTTTAATTGATATAATATACGATCATGTTATCGGTACGAGGAAGCTATGTGCAGTCGAAGTTGGCAGACGTTTTTCATTAGTACTCAGAATTATATGGGACGTCTCTAGGTTTTCGAATGTTGATTTACGAATTCTTCGAAGGTCTACAAAATACGTTTGACATGATCAACTACCACATTTCTGTTCGGTTGCTACAAAATGTATGTTAAAAGTGATATTGAATACCATCTTCTAGAAGTTGTGAATCGGTTGATTTTGAATTTATAGTTCATGGTGTACGGAAAATGGATGTAAACCCCTAGGGCTTCGAACTCTGGAATCTCTCTAATCATATTTGGGGGAGGAATCTCGTGATAAGTTTTAGCTGAACGTTCATTTCCCGCTCAAGTCTGGAGACCTCAGTACCTACCCGTTTTTCAAGGTTTATGAATTATGCATCAAATTAATAACTGCATACAAGGTGGGGGGGTTAAAGTATATCAGCGCCCTTTTGCGGATGTGCCGTGCAGGCTTCTCACAAATCACAATAATCCGGGAATGAAGAGGGTGAAATCAATTACTCCGGGACAACTTGCGGTAATCAGAACTTGGGGTGGTGGGGGGGGGGGGGGGGTCGAATGATGCAGTTTAACGTAATTTAAAAAACTAAATTTGTTAAAGAACACCACCCTAGATGATGATATTTGAGTCCACGCAATGTGCCATCTCTTGAAGAAATTCGGAGCTTAACACAATATTTCAGTCCGATGTAGATGGAGAGAGGGATAGTATTTTTCGCACTTTGATACATGAGTAAGTGGCTTTGAGTCATAGCGTACAAATACTATTAATTCAGAATAAAATACAATATTCAGAATAAAATACAATATTCGTTCAAATTCAGAAAAATTCTATTAATTCACAATAAAGTACAATATTCGTTGGGCAGTGTTGCCTTTAAAATTACAAAACAAAATTCGTTACAACGGTTCGTCTGATCAAATCGATTGGTTATAGGCGTTGCTAGGTTATATCGTACAGATTAGCGATAGTATGTATACTTGAGAAGTACGTCAGGAAATAAAAGTTCTGGAAAATTTGTTGCGTTCTTCCTGAATTCTCCCTTGGTAGGTAATAAATTGTACGACAATTTTCGGTACGTCTTGTGTTGATGCTACAGGAATTAAGGGGTGAAGATGTAAGAAGAAGGATTCCTCAGGATTTCATGGCGTAAGCTCTCGCATATCCGAAACCTTCTGAATCAGCTCTTGAGTTTCTTACGACGCTATGGGAGCTCTCTTATTTTTTATATAAGTAGACGGGTAGCGGGAGTTCCATTTAATTAACGTAAAAAGATGATATAGCAAAAATCTCTTGAAATTATGTATTTTTTCGTAATTTTAGCCATTTTTACCGATTTTTGACTCTTATAAAGTCACATTTAACCCCTTCTTTTATCCCACATAACGTCTGGTGAATTAATATTGATTTTTAGCCCTTAATACCAATTTTTGACCCCCAAAAATCCAAATTTGACCCCTGTTCTGTATGAAAAAATAACAAATTTTCTTCTTTACTCACTTCCATACCACCTTCAGTGATTGTCTATAAATTATTCGCGATTTTAGTCGTCTTTACCGATTTTTGATCCCCTAAAAACTTAAATTTCACCCTCTCACAATTTTTGAAAATTTCTCATCTTGAACTCATCTATTTGTTTGGCAATACAAACATTTTAGCGAAATTTTGAATTTTTATCGTTTATCCAAGGTTAGATATCGTCTGGAGTGACACATAAACAAATATAATATACACACACATATATATTTTGTTTCTTTGTTAAAATCTGGGGATGAATTCAGGAAGTTCTGAAACGGATTTGTCTATAGCAAAATTTCAAAAATGAAAATTTTGAACCCATTGCAGTAGCTACTTGAAAATTTGCTAAAAAAAGGTCTGCCAAGTGGGTGGGCAGTACAGAATTTTCGCATAGTTAGCATGACTCATGAGAGCCTGCACAAGAATGAAACACTAAAACTCATCATCATATTGCTACTATTGCTTTGTTAGTATTAGGGGGCAATATGATGGGTGAGTACACTATAAACGCGTGATATTCGAAAATTTCGTTTAAATCAGTCACGTGGAACCGTTATTAGTGTTATAAGGGTTTTACATTTGCTCCTGCGCAGAATTTATACCATTGCTTCGACTGTTGCTTCTGCTGTGAACACATTTGGCACCTTCTAGGACTCAAATCGTATATTTTTCTGAACTGAAAGCAAGAGCATACGAAAAGGACTATCTACGATTGATTGGATAAGTAGGAAGTATAGTATAGAGGCGGTGGCAGGTGTACTACTGCACTCATAGTGCGTTACAGGGGAAACGTAAAATACGGTGAACCTGTAAACAGAGTGAAACTAAATCGAACGTACATACAATTTCCTCATATTTCACAGCTATGCATTGGCATAACTGAACGTTTTCCGAGCATCGGACTGTATCTAATTTCCAACGAGCAGCTTACCGTACAAATAATGCTAATCCCCCGGCAGTGCGCTTCATTTAACACCCGCCTAAACTCTTTAGAACGATCGCTAAATGTTCGAATTGATGCGGCACCAAACGGGCTGCGGATGGTTTGGTTTTAACCATGCTGAGTTACCAACTACACGAAGTCCTTTCAAGCCGATTATCTGTTTAGCGCGGGAACGATTTCAAAAATCAACCTCAATTCAATACCAGGACGGGAATCTGTTGGGGGGTGAAAACGAAAGCAGTGCGGACGTTGCAGGAAGAAAGTGTGCTAAAATCTAGTAAGGACTTCCAAACTTAACTCTTCATTGGAAATTTTCTTGCGGTGGAGCCGCAGTACTAATTTGACCTACTAATGCCCACATAATTCATTTTAACTGCAACATGACAACCGATCGATAGATCAATCCTAACGAGCTGAAATGTTGTTGGCAGGTGAGGTCTACAAGAGGTTTTAGATTCGGTGGAAGTTCGCTGTATGTTTGGCACTCAGCGCTCGGTAGGGATGGCGATACATCCAGGTGTATCGATATTCATCGTATCGATTTTTTTGAAAAGTATAGTATCGATATTTTTGAAAAGTATCGATCCTTTTCTGTCACAAGCAAACTTAGAGTGTATTTTTTTTTCTCGAAAATCGCATAATTTGTGGGAAATTTAGGGAGTTAATTAGGAAAAATATATATTCAATATTTCTGGGCCTACTAATAGATCCTAAGCCTTGAAATTCTGAGAATATAATCAGTGAACCTTTAAATTTAAAGAGATAATCTTTTACGTGGTGACAGACGGATTTTAAAGTCGATGGTAAATAGCGAGTAATTTAGTTAGTAAGAACAGGTTTCTTGAAGCTGATACATGGAAGTACGATTACACTTCCATGTTTGTATGCTCTGGCAATGGACGTAGGCGTGGGCGTAGTTGCTACTTCTATTCCTACTTCCATGGTCATGGTCAAGTTTACTGGTGTAATATCCATGTGGCAGCGCTCAAATTTTTTTTTGGTACGAAAAAAATTGGTTTCCGATACTCGAAATTTAGTATCGATACTCCGATACTATTTTATTTTAAATAATCGGAAAATATCGAGACTTTTTTGAAAAAAATTGATACTTTCTCACCATCCCTAGTACTCAGTATCAGCGAATGCTCTAAGCGTTCTTGACCAACGAAAACCCCTTGTAGCTTGTACTCACCCACTAGATAAGTACCTTTCATACTTCCGTACACTCGGATAGTTCCTCCGTTTCTCGAGATTCACGAAGCGCATATAAATGCCATTGTAAATACACCGGTGCTACGATATTATTACGTATTGTCAACACGTACCTATCATCAAACCGAGAAAACACGGATATCGGTCACAACGTTATACCTCCCAGTAAGGCCTTCTCTAGGACCTAGTAAAACCATCCCACCACCTTGTAGTAGTTGTTCTAGAGGTATTTTCCTTGTTGAAATACGGTTATTAAGATTCAAGGCACCCCTCCGTTTCGCCCACCAGTTCCTGCTTCCGACCCCAGGTCTTTCCCTTCGCGTTCGGGTTAAACGTCGCGATTTATATGCCACCGGTTGTTGGTTACTTTATTCCTTTACCGCAAATTCCTATATAAAACTGAGAGGGGTTTTTTGTTGCCTTCTAAAACTGACGGCTAAATACTGACACCATCTTGAAAAACGCTGCAAATTACTACACAACGGTTTATTATTTACCTATAGATGCCCCTTCTTTGTAGATCATTGTTTTCTGAGGTCAATACCTACCATCGTGCTTCCCACAAGAGAGCTGTAAATCGACTAGTGGAGCCATCCGGGCAGTCATATTTCGTAAATATGCTGTGGAATCAAGATTTCTATCACTAACAATAATTATCTATTGTTATTCATGAAGCATAGCGTTCAAATTAAAAAAGTACCTAACAACAGAAACCAATCCAAAATAACCATCATTCTTAAAATGAAATGATATCACGGAACAACCAACTCGATTTCATTCATCCATGCGTGATTATAATCAGGTTTTCCCTAGAAATGATATCTGGGCCAGATTTATATACAGTTTCATTAACTATCACGTTGACGAAGCTTTTCGGTGCAAACGAACGGAAATGCACGGGGGTGGTCTCAAAAATTTCTCAATTTTGAGGTTTAAAACATAGAAAAAGATACCTCGCAAGCTCTTGTTCACTAAAACACCTATTTTTACGCCAGTGTTTCACCCGTAGCACCCTGGGTGTATTCCGATCGGGCTGCCGAGCTTCGGAGCACAACTAGGGCCCTAGTGTGCGAAAGAACGATGATTTTAGACCAAAATTTAAGGTAAATGTAAGGCTGAAACTTTGTTAGAACCTCAATTCTTCGTTCGTTGATCAAAATCGACATCATAACCGGTCTCCTTGCCCTAAAAAACACGGAAAACGATACCTCACAAGCTCATGTTACTAAAACACCAGAACACCCATTTTTCACCCGTAACACCCTTGGATTCCGATAGGACTGCAAAGTTTCGGGACAAAACCTGGGCCCAAATGGAGCCTATGTGCGAAAGAACGAAAATAAAGGTAGATATGGCTGACATGGCGGACGGACATTTTTAGAATCTACGCACCTTGAAACGTAAAACAAAAAATTTTGAGGGAATGTTCAAAAAGTTGTTTGCTGAGTGAGTACATGGGTGTATTATTCACAGAATAATACACCAAAATCAACTCGTTCGTTAGATTCAAAATCCAATCCGGTGAATACCTGAGGCTTTGCTACACAGGGTGTCCCAGGGTGATCGTAAAAATGATGCTCGCTCACTTCGGCGCACGTGCGCAGTTTGTGCGATCCACACCAACCTCCTTATTTCAAATGATAATCTCCAGTTTCTATTTCAGATTTGAATTCCAGTTTTCATTTCAGATTTGAATTCTTCTACGTACAACGTCATGAAAAATCACCCTTCTTCTTGAATTTTGAGTGCGCGAATTCGCTCATAATGTGCGCGAAACGCCAAAAATCTAGTTCGTGGGTGTAATAAAATACCAACTGTGATACATGGTTTTTATATGTTTGTCGGCGTTGAATAACGTGGTGATGTTCATTTTTCGATTTACGCAGTTTTGGGAGAGCAAATGTGCGCAGAACTTGCACAGATCTGAAAACTGCGCACAAAACGTTTTGAATCAAGTGACAAACCTTTTTCATGTGTGTTTTTCAATACTAAATAACTTGCATTTCAATTTTTTTCGATACGACCCTACCCGACCAATTTTCTGCCAACTTTTCGGAGACATAATGGATTTTTCGTTCATTTATTTCATTACCTACCTGATGAATTGTCTGGATTTGCTGTACAAGCGGCGACGTTTTGACGCCGCAAGGTGCAATAAACGCTGATCTCGGGTTTCACGTCCCGAAATGGTTCGGGTCTAATGGATGGAGCATTCAAACTGATGTATGGGTCAGCGTGTTGGTGGTTGGAAGTGGAGAAGTTGATTCTTCGTTTAAATATTCATAAATATTAAACTAGTCCATTGAAATCAATAAGTTACCTGTGACGCGATTCTCTTTATTTCGTATAACCCGTTGCAGCACAACTATGCCACTGTCGTGTCGTCGAGTACCTATCCGATTCAGTAAATCTGCAAGGGAGTTGGGTTGACACGGGTCACCCAACTTTATGTAGTAATATCGTGACACATAAGGCATAAGGAGTCCAAGGAATCCAGTATAGAGGCTTCAGCTCCTCTTAACTCTTGGTGCAAAGGCGGAATGGGGCCTCACTCGATTCGTGTCCAAATTCGACGGTTACATCTCTGTACTACTAACGAAACATTTATTCACGCAAAAATGATCGAATGTTCGTGAAAACCTCCAGGTAAACCTTACCTGCTTTCACCCATTTTCAACTCCACCAACTAGAGGTCACAACCCACGGTGTGCTGTGTTATCAGAAATAATCAAAACATGTTACCAGACGATTGGAACTGTTGTTTCTCTCTACAACAATAAGAAAGAAATAAGTACCTAATTATCAATAATAATAAAATCAATAATCAATCAATAATATTCAATAAAATCAATAATATTAAAAATATAAACTGAATATGATAGCAAACTTATTCTCAACTTTTGACCCCGCTACAAGCATAAAATTGTCACTTAACTGAACAAGAACATTCATGGGATTATTAATCATACCACCAATATACTGAATTATACCTAATCGGATAAGGTATGTTGACTATTTTAACTAATCGGATTGGTGATGTGGCTATTTTTATATGTATTGCTCGAATATTGAATTTTGGTAGATGGAATTTTATCTGTTACCTGGGGTTTTATGATTTTTATATGAAATATATTATTATATTTTCTGTTTTGGCGGCTTTTACTAAAAGTGCTCAAATTTCCTTTTCTTCGTGGTTAGGTACCTGCGGCTATGGCCGCCCCTACCCCTGTTCTGCATTGGTTCATTCCTCTACTCTTGTTACAGCCGGGGTTTATTTGATGTTATATTTAGATTTAGATTTCTCACTTCAATCTAGTAGGTAATAATTTCCTGAGGTCGGGTTGGCCGAGTGGACTAAGGCGCTGGGTTCCCATCTCGTGAGAGATTAAGGTTTCTGGCGATCGGAGTTCAAACCTTGGCCAGGTATCAGTTATTTATACAAGTGTGAAAAACTTGCATGTACCTACCTTCATTTCCTGGTAGCTTACCACTGATGTTGTCAAAAGGTCGAGTGAAGCCTGGAACAGTTGGGCTATATAAACAGGAACCCGTTGATGACTCAGATGTACAAATAACCCGCTGGCCAATTAAATTGTGATATCCAAAAATTGGGTTAACACAAATAAACAGAATAAAAGGTAATAATTTCCACAAGTTCTGCCTAGCAGTATTCTAGCATCTCTGCTACGATGTTCCCTGAAGACGCCTGGATTAGTCGTTCGAAACGTTGAATATATTAAGTACCTCGTTGGACCGCACCTCAACAAACCCCACAATATATTCAAATTTCGAGAAATCATAGGTATATAATATAAATTATGTAGATCGGGTCGTAGGCGGAATATTCCATCTCAAATCTGTGTTTTATTTACGTGTGTGCTATAGTCTTCCACCAGTCATCACAATAAGGTACTATACCACCGTGAGTGTGTTCAAGTTGACATATTCGGGTTATATATTTATTTATAATTAATTATAATTAATTATTATTTATTTATTTTTTGCCACCTAACTTTTGCATCGCTTTCAAGTGCGAGAGAGTTGAGGATTATCTACCAAAATAATTGGCCGTTATGTACTAATTCGGTGAAGGTTTTTGCCTCGTAGCTGGGCCACCGTGTTTACTCGTCATAATGATTCGGCAAAAGCTAATCCTCCACATCTAATCCGTTCACGGCCCTAAAGACCTTCCCTCAGGGATTAGTCCCTGTCCACAGGCGGATTAACTCTGAACCCGAGACGAATTCATCGAGGTGGCCCTCCCGCGTTTTGGTTTGCAAGAAAAGCAGGATTCTCATTGGGTCTCCCTAGCCCACGTCATTTACCCCTGTCAAGCTAAATAAATATTTCATTCTTTTTCGGCTCTTTATTCATACGGATATATTACAATAAATTATTAATTCGTATTAATTGATTCACTAAATCGTGGTTCGCAGCGTAGTTCTGACTCGAATCCGGTCCGAAGGACCAGGAAACTCGCGGAATTCCAAGACGTGTAAAACCTCATATTGCATTCGGCGTCATTCATTTCCTTCTCCATTCACTGCCAACACACGACTTGTTAGTCGGCTCTTTTTGAAGTTTCGGCACCCAAAAAACATTTCCTCTCTGGCGGCTCACCAACTAAACTCTTTCGCCAAAAAACAAAACCATTGAGAAGGGAAGAATATTATGCCTTTTCGTGCATCGTTTGATTTTACATTCAGCGCATGCGCTCTACGTGTTTCGACAGCGGGAATTTTGCATAAGAAGTTCCGAATAGAAACACTTCGCTATTTCTCGTGACTCCAAGATTTGCACCGGTGGACTGATAAGAAGGAAACCTAATGAACTGACGAAAGACGCCCATTTCCAGTTTTTGCATATTGTCAGTGGAGGATATTGTGAGAAGGTTTTGTTACTTGTCTGCTCAAAAGAATTGCAATTCTTATGTTCTCATCAGGATCCCCATTAGAAGTCGTTAGCCGTGGGCATCGATTGTGAAGAACTATACAAACTCCATTAGATGAATTGAATTAAATTGGATAAAAAAATGAATAAGTAACTAAATTGCTTGATAGTTTCAGCCTGGCCAAATGTCCCCCCCCCCCCCCCCCCCTCATAAAAATTCAAAACTGACATGTTCAAACCATACCCTTTAATCCAACATACGTACATTATTTAACTTTACCTATTTTTTTCAACTATCAATTTCTAATTATGCAGCATGACCTAATTTGGATGTAACGTACTTAGAATAACTCTACATCAACATGACTGATAAATTATCGATCGACCTTGTTCCGCCGTTATTAACCATGAAAATTCATATTTGAATAATTTTTACTTCCAAACGCTGTGCTGTGGTAATTCAAATAATGGCTTATTTTCGTTGACTTCACGTTCTCGAATTTAACCCCAATTTCAGCAGTTGTTGAATTGGGAAAAGAATGCGAGTTTTTCGATATTTTCCTGAGCTTGATCTGATCATTTGAAAGCTATTGTTTTTCAGCTTGGCGTTTTTAAGCTTGTCGCCAGATTATTCTAAATTTGTTGGGTTGACGTTTCAACATAATTCCAGTTGAATCAATCCAATCCATGGATTACTCCAGATCATATGTTAGGATAATTGGATCGGTCTTCGGTCAGGCAGAAAGCCCATTCGTCGGCTCTATTTTGACGCCAAATTGACCACAGCAAACGTTCTCGTGATCTCATCTGCGCTACTCAAAAAGGCCGACAAAACGTTTCCCTCACTTCCATATTTGCGGGCAAAACTCGAGTCGGACAGCGAACGGTTCTCTGATAGACACGATACTGTTATGTGAACGTCGGGGTCGAGGAAGGACGGTCACAAACCTAATTTTCTCCCGTTGGGGGAGCGCAAAATGTCAGAATTTCAACTCCCCTCTATCATAATGCATGCGGGACAAGTCTGCTCGAACCAACGCAGGCTGAACTCTGTTAGAAAGGCGAGAAATTGATTCCAACGTTGATCATAGTATCCAGACTGCTATAATAATGGCAACTATAATATTATAGGTACCTGGGTAACTTCCGAGACGATATTGGGTAAAACTGGGTTGGTTTGATTTCTTTACGTACGGCAATTTTTGCACAAATTAAAGTACTAAAGATAGCCTATCAAAAGGGTTTATTACAGGTAAGTTAGAACATCCGAAATAAGGTGAAGAAAACCCGCATCAACTATAGTAAATATACTTATATCTATCATCTGCTCTGAACTGTCGAAAACATAATTATTTTCAGGACGCTCAAATTGCCTATGGTTTGCAAAATTCGTCAAATTGGGTGCCTTGTTTTAATATTAAATATTATATTTGTTTTCTTTGTAGATTTTGAGTCACAGAAACGTTTCGCTGCCGAGTATCTCGCATAAGGCGGGAATGTCTAGGGTCATTGATTTAATGTAAATTCCCTACAATAGAAAAGTCTACTGAATTGCTTGACCCTCTCCCAGGGAGTGGCCGGAAAATCTTCGCAAAACACGCGAAGGCATCCCGAAGTCAAAACTACCGTAATAGTTCGGTTACCGCATAGCGAGTTATAGGTCTAGGCGTTGGGAATCGACGCAAAAAGGGTTAAACCTAACGTCCGAACAACTGCAATTTAGATAGGAGATAACGTCATTTCGACAACACCCACCTCTACACCTGCCCTTCCTGGAATACTCGGATAGGCCTCGATTGAAGCCTGAGGGTGAGCCGTTAAATTGGCGCGCGCCGAAAAAACTTAAACTGAGTAAACGTTCGAAATTGACCGAATAGAAAAGGCCTCGGTGTAGCTACCAATCAGAATGAAGCGAGCTAGCCGATTCGGTGGAGTTCCATTGTTCCAGTTTTTGAACCATTTATACCGGGTAGGTATTTGTTATAATGGGATTTTAACCCCCCACCCCTCTTCCTTATGTAAATCGAGAATTGGCGGTTGAATTTTGAGCGCAATTCATATTATTTAAATCCGCGTGAAGAGAGGTATCAAGTAGGAGCCAAATGGAATTCTGTACAATTACTGTACAGACGTTATATTTTCATCACGTTGGTGTTTCTTCAAAAAATTCTTATAGAAATTCGACATTTGTCAGCTCGTGCGCATGAGTGAAACGTAAACTAAGCTCATTTAAATTATTTTTACAAATTCCGTTTGGATTCTCTTAGGAATCCTATGACAAAATTACTATTCCGGTGTGCAAAATTTAGGTGATGGCACAAAACCAGTTGTTTCTCTGAGCCCCTACATAATGCGCACGATATTGCTGAATTGTCAACTTCATGATCATGACATACAGTGTCGCTTATTCACCACTTCATTCAGCGTTCCAAAATACTCAAAAATCATGTGCGATTTTTTGGTCTTCAGAGTTAACACCTGAAAATCATCCAGTTTCTTATTTATTTTAAATGACAGAACTAAGACGAAACAATGAAATCAATAAATTGAAAAAACTTGTAGATTCCTGCTAATATAGGATTTGCCGATTTAATTAAGCCTTTTACCAAATGAATCAAACCTTTTGACAAAAGAGTTATAAACCTTCTGCCAAAATAATTCATTTTTTCCAAAATAATTAAACCTCTTCCCAATACAATTAAACTTTTTCCCAAAATAATTAAACCTTTTCCCGAAACAATTAAACCGCTTGCGAGAAAATGGAATTGTATGTATACGAATTGTGAAACAGTTTAATCATGAATTAGGGACTACAGAAAACTTAATAACAAAGGCCTGGTGAACAATCTATGGGTCAATGAGAGATGTACCAAATTACAGTTAATGTAGCGGTTCTCCATTATAAGTACAACATCCTCTATATCGGGTTCCTGTATAAAGGTAACGAATATTCGGGCCTTGATTCACTTTCAAGTACAGCTCTACGCCTTCGCCCAGCAACAAAAATAGAACTTGAGCTAGAATCGCTAGCACTCATAACATTCATTCAAATCGAACAGTACAGAAGGAAAGTGGTATACGGCGGGAGGAATACCCGCATACCTAATATCCACAGTCGTATGTCTACTTCATGAGTTACTGAGTTTATACTGGTAGTTATGTCGTTTATTTATTTCTATTACAATCCCCTTTTGCTAGATGTTTAATAGTTTCGGGAAAAGGTTTAATTATTTTGGGAAAAAGTTCAATTGTATTGGGAAGAGGTTTAATTATTTTGGGGAAAAGATGAATTATTTTGGCAAAAGGTTTAACTCATTTGGGAAAAGGTTCAATTCATTTGGCAAAACGTTTAATTTAAAATGAAAATGCTATATATCGAATAGCGGTTGAAGAAATTGTTAATTCTAAAATGTAATGAACAGACAGATGTTTTTCAATAAAACATCACGCATCAAATTTTTAATCAATGTCAAAAAACGTTGAAATCACACTACCATCACGTTATTCGTAACATCGTCACGTCGGGTCTCGTAGTGATTAATTAAGCCAGAAATAATCCAATATTAATATGAAGTTAATTTCTTTCAGTTTTTGGCTTGAGATTTTTCCCCTATTAGGTGAAATCTTCGTCTCTGTTACACTATCTGTACCTACCCCCTCTCCTTTTTTCCATCAAATGGAGAAGAAAAAAAATTAGAAGAAAAAGGCTTGATGGCTCCGGTTTTGGTTTTGGCCTGTCCAGCGGCCTTTTTGAAAAATGATAATGAGGGAGCGGGATAATTTTTCAAGCTCAATGACTCAATTAGCATGAGATGATGGCCATTAGTGGCGCAAAAGGAGCCGACGAAGGTGTCGAAGATTATGTTGGATTTCGTAACACTGAAAACACGAGGTTGAGAAACGCGGGGTTTAAGCAGCCTCTTTTACCCGCGTGATAGTCATGTGGATTATCAACGTTTCATTCTTGGCTGAGGCAGTAGCGGTGCTTGGGCCCTGAAAATGGTGGGCCACCAAACCGGAACACAAATTAACAGCTTTTTCTACAAAATACATGTAAATGTTTTCCAACAGTGGAGTCTTCTTATGAGAAATGGGTGGATTTTAATCAACCACAGCTCTTATCAAGTCAGAATGTAAGCAACGTGTTCACAATAGTTCTGACCAGTACCCGGAATTACCAGAAGCTGCAAGTTCTATAGCTTCATACTGACTAATACTCAGCAAAGGCCTATCTCTTCCTAAACTTTTAATCATCACTCTATCTATCCTCGTTGGAAAACGTCGAAAATTTCGACTGTAAGTTAGCCACCGAATTCATGTGGTACAAAAATACAGAAGCAAATAAACTAAACAACAACTAAAAACAACGAGCTAGACTAAAATACAACCAAGTAATGACCCGCCGGCCAGTACCTACTTGGTAGGAGAATCAGACTAGAAGCAAATCGCAAATCCAATTCTGTCCCGGGAACTCGAATGGGAACATACAAAATTCGAAACGTAAGCAGAAAATTGAAAACTCAACATATGAACAGAATGGCGAAAGTGATAAGAATTTTTAGGGGAGGACAGATCGAAGGGACAAGCATCTCATATGGAGATGACAAGATGAATTGAAACAATCCAATCGATTGTGAACAAAAACGATTTTTGGATGGAAATGTGGGCCCCGGGCCCAAAAGGGGCGAGGCTAACCAAATGTTTACTCGACTGAGCTTGCGCGGACGGGCCACTTTTCTCGGTTACCATGGCAACACCAGGTCCCAGGACCTGTCAGTTTCAGAAGCGTAGGTTTCGATTTCGATTGCAAGACATCGATTAGTGTAGCTATATTCCGATAAAATGCTCGAATATCCATAGAACTCTGTTCTTCTTCTTCTTCTTCTGTCCAGTTACTTGTCTTGGCCACAGCCATGCCAGACATAGGTTGGGACAGAGAGAGAGAGAGAGAGAGAGAGAGAGAGAGAGAGAGAGAGAGAGAGAAAACTCCGTCGAATCGCTGTTGAACTTCGTGAAAAATGCTAGGTACAGTTTACTGAGGGAAATTCGAATGCCAACTGAACAAATGGTTGGCATTTTTTTGGAGTTTTTTGTGTTTCTGGGTGCCGGGGCAGTTGCCCAAGTGGCCTTATGGACGCAACGCCCCTGGGCTGAGGAATGACCCGTTTCTAGATTCAGATTGACAGATTTCTAGATGCTCGCATTTGAATTTGTCAAGGTGTTCGTTGGTTTGTGTCGTGCTCACAGGTCGAATTAGCCAGTCAAGTGGGTCGTTTGATATTGTAATAGTTCCGAGAGTTGTCGAAAACTTACGTCGACACAAAAGCGAAATCGAAAACAAAGACAATAACTTGCAGCGATACGATTAACGTGCTACTTTCCAACGTTTTTCACCTCGGTAGTAAGATGAATGGCCGTCCGGAGACAGTCGCGGTTGGGTGTGACATCTGATCTCCGGTCTCCGAGTGTCCTTCATTTGTGCACACCTTTCGCATTTTCTGTTCTTCGTTTTTTTCCTTTTATTCTCTCAGTCCACTCGAAGCTCATCCCACGCATCCAGTTCACTTATATCGCATTCCGCTTGCTCGGCGCCAGGGTTAATTGCCTTGATTGGAATAAATGACAGTTCTGCAGTCTGTTCAGTGAATTCGGGGAAGTACTTTTCGATTTATTACTACCGAAGGCGGGGAAGCCTAATGTTCGTTTAAATCTGTTGTTTTCCAAAATGTGTTATCGCGTTTCAGGCATCAAGGAACCGATAAGAACTGTTGCACATCTGATACTCGATGTCTTATCCAACTTTCCGTTCACACAAGTCCGATTTCAACCGAGTTTAGTACGTCGTTGAGATGTGATTTCTTATGGGTACTAACGACTCACCGTAGTAACAACTTCAGGAAGCTATACTGCCAATATATTTGGCATACTTTAAGACGATGTACGAGTCCTCGTACGAGTTCTTATCATCCCTAAGCTGGAGTCTAAAAATTAGCGGGGGTTTAATTGGCGGTTAAAGGTGCTGTCGAGTCTCAGCAGAACCTTGGCTTTGAAGCGTATTTATTTTTGATTTTCCTGATCATTTCTGAGTTTCTATAAGTACGATTTCATGATCTTTCCAGCGTTTTTCCAATTGATGTGTCACTCACTTTCGACATACGTGCCAGCGTCAGCCATGTGTAAAAAGTATAGCGATTCAGAAGTACCAAACATAATCCACCCCGACTGGAAAACCTTGCATAGTGCACTGTTGAAGACGATTATTTTCACGCGGATTTGTTGTCGGGTTTGCAGTACACCAACATCGATGAGGAGGTGAAGAAATCGATTTTTAACAAATCGATATGAAGCCGGTACGACCGATTCTACTACTCGCGCTGATCGGGCTTCAGTCGGCTCTCTCCCAACGTGAGTACATACTACGATTTTAACAGTTTGATTGGGTTGGTATTTTATGTGAGGTTTTATTATTGGTTTCATTGTTGTGATTGAAATGAACTAACTCTCAAGTATTCTGTTGTGTATTCCCAAATCGAACTCTGTCTATTGTATTGAGCCCTCCGCATTCTAAGTGTGAAGAAAATATTTTTAGCCAATATGATTTATAACATTGTTGAGAGAACAATTGAACAAGTGTTGGGTAGATATTGTACTATTCACAGAAAATGTACAGAAATAATGTTATATTCATATGTTTACAAAAGGCTGTCATCATTTTGAAAATGTCCAACTTGGTTTGGAAGAATAATGTTGAATTTTGTTTGGAGAGTCGAATCGGTTGGAAAATGTCAAGTTTGGTTTGGAAACTGTCTAGTTTGGTTTGGAAATCTCCAGTACGACTTTGTATCTATTGTAGGTGAAAGAAAAGTGGCAATACCTACTCTCCCTCATCATAATGCTAGCAAAAAATTAGTTTTTTGGAATTAATATCTTTTAATTTGCTGGTAATTTTCCACAATGTTTATTGTTATCAACGAGTTTTTTTCTTGTTTCTTTTTTTCAAAATTATTCAAAAGGGAGTTTTCTCCGCAATAAATGATGCCAATGAATCAGATGCCCAACGTGCGTTTAAAATGAATGAATAACAACATAATATGAGTAATAATCAAAACATTGACATAATAATATTATGAGTAGAATCTACAAGCCAACAGATGAATGTTTCTGAATATGCTATTAATCTGCCGATTTATCGACAGTATTCCATCCGATACCCACCCGCAAGAATTTTCAATTCCGCAAAGACTGTCAAGAAAACCGACCTTTGCAAATACAGCCGACGCTTACAGCTTACGACTTTCCATTCGGTAATGGATTTTATAAACGGTCCAGGACCTTATTGATCTGATAATGGGACCGAAGGGAAATCAACGTCTTTCGTTAGTTTCTAGGGACGATGGTTTTTTGGCTCCCTTTCGCCTCGAATTGCGAAGTTCGTTTTTCATTAGTACTACCAGCACTACTATATTAGGGACATCATTTATGTTGTTGGCGGTATCTCCGAGTCTCTAAAAAGTCGCAGTCATGATTTTGACGTCCATTTTCACATTCAATATACACGTTATTTTTCTCGTAACAGTTCTGGATTCGTAAGTTTGTAATATTAGGTTACATTAGCGGAAGAACACGTTTTTAGCAATAGTCAGACCGCTTTTGCTCGTAATTTCCCTAACAAAAATTATTAGTTTTGTTCTAAAATTCTTTCTCAGTTCTATGTCGTTTTGGTGATCTCTGAATTATTTCATTCAGTGGTTTATAAACCAATCGTCCGATCTATCAAAATGGGTCAAATTTGAGCTTGTGGGAAAATTATGGTAGGTGCTGCTGAAAATCACCAAAAATTGTTGATCATCCTATACCTACCGCAATAATGGTGACTCTACCCAAAGACTATTTAATAATAATAAATTATTTTGCACAAACGATCGTAAAACATTTGAGTTTTGTCAGTTTAAAAAAATGGCTCTAAATCGGAATAAAAATCGGTAAAATAAACGAAAATTGGGAAAGTAATTTTGATGTAGGATTAAGCGGTTATTTGTACCAGAAAAACATTCGGGGGCAAAAGGTTTTTCATTTTGGATTATTGTACGTAGTTGAAAACCATAGAGAACTTGCGAGACTGGAACTCGTAATATATTCATACCTAATCATTTTCATTGAATCTTCGAAGAGAAGACTGCGCTGTTGTATTGGGTTCACGGATTTTTGAAAGTTTTCTTCTCCGTTCCAGACCGTTGTAAATCGATCTTTAGATTTCAGGTTTTATCATTCGAGACGTTACTTTTCTCCAAAATATTCGTAATTTCGAAGGAAGTGTTACTTTATATAATAGTCTTCGATATGTTTTCCAAAATGTGAGTCAAATTAGAGTTTTGGGGAGTTTAAAAATCTCGCTACAAATCGTCCAGAATGGCTGCAAGTTAACAACTTCGAAAATTCGCTAATATGGTCTTGCTGCACGAGTGGAACTTTTTCATGCATGTACTCGAGTGTTTGAGTGAAAGTGTATAGGTTCGTTTCGTTCTTCAGGACGTTCAATACTCAGTTCCTTATAGGTTCCCTATGAGTTCTCAGTTGTTTCTGTTCGGGAAAAAACCCCATTGTAATATTTTTTCTCCTTGCAGGTAACTGCTATCTCGAAAACTAAAGTTTCGTTGGTATCGGACTTAACTGGGACGTCGCAAGTGATTGATTTTCGAGCTCAACCGGAGCTAAAAATCTTTCCCTTCTTTCGCAAAGGGTTTCACCCCGCAACTCGGGGAATAGAATAACAAGTTTCCCTACTCCTCGATTTCCACGGAGAAAAGTTTTCCAGCTCTAAAAGGAGAAAACTCGGCCGAGTTCCGGCTTCCTGAGCTCTCTCTCTCTCTTTGCTCTTAATGCTAGTATAATATACTTAGGTTACCCATATGTGCGTGGAGGGATGAAGGGTAAAGATGTTGAGGTTTAGAGGGGTTCGGAATTTTCATTAGTGCAACACTTGATATTTGTTGTTGGTGTAGCCATTTTTAGTAATATACGGATGAAAGTGGAGAAAGAAATTAACACTTGAAAGAAAAGTTGTGCAATCGGGTGATGGTGCTATCGGCAGTTACTGCATCTGCTCGGATAAACATTAGGTGGATACCATCATTAGTTGAAGTCCAGAAAAAGTTCTAATAACAGTGAAACTAGTTAGAAGAGATCGAAATCTTTGAGCAACAAATTTCTAACATCACTCAAATCTTATTCGGAATCTTTATGTTTTTGAAGTTTCCTTCATAAAAACATGCGCTACTGTCTAATTAGGTACGAGATGAAAAAATTCAAAAGTTCGCGAAAATGTTTGTATGGCGGGCGAGTTCCAAGATGAGCAATTTTCGAAAACAAAGAAGGGGTTTTAAGGGTCAAAAATCGGTGAGAGGCTAAATATTACCAAAAATTCATATTTTAAAGTTTCTATCTGGCTCACAAAATGCTGAGGATGACCAAAATCTCAATACATGAAATATTTTTTTCCCCAAAAATTCGGTCTAAGTCGAGGTTTTTTCAAGTACTTTTTTCGATTACTAAAATTCAGTACCAAAAATTCGTCGAAATCGTTGCAGGTTGATGAATGGGCAATTACTATGTTTCCAAATGAGCACTTGGCTACTCATCTTCCTCTGCGTATCTGAAAAAGTCGAATAGTTGAAGGAAAATTTGCTTTATGGACGGAAAAACAAAAACAAGTAAAAGGAAAAGGGCGATTTGAAGAAGCCACTTGCTTACGTCAGACGGCTAAAAGGCCTGGTAGGCCACGTGAAGCGCTGAGGTCGTGGAATTTCGGGTCGAGTCCGTTCATGCAGGCATCCATCGAATCCTTTCCACGTCAATTAATGAATGAATGAATGATGAATAAACAAAAACGAACCCGCTAAAACTATAACAAGACCTTACTCTGGCGAATTGGTGGCGGTGGCAAGAAAACCATTTCCCACCGGCCGCCACCTGTCGGCCAACCGGAACCCAAATCCCTTCAACGTCACAGGCAACAGCTGGGCGCGCGCCCAGCCTCTTTTTTGAAATCTCAAAGTTTGAAAGTTTCTCAAAAAATGAAGGGGGCATATTTCCCCTATTCAGTCCTATTATCGTTTATCCCACATCATAAACTGTTGAGGTAAAATTAATGCAAACAGAATTCATGATAATTTCGGGGAAAATGAAGGAGTCATATTGTCCATCCCTATTATCGTCTGTCTCACATTAAACTATTGAGGGGGAAAAAAGCAAACAGAATTCACGATGAGACAGACAACAGCAATTTCAGTAGTAAGAAATATCGTTGCAAAGTCCTTGTCACATGGTTTATTATTCTCGACTGAATACCGCCCGATAGGGACCTCGGTGAAGAGACCCAGGAAGCTATATTTGACGGTTTTAAACTGGACTATCATGTAGGTTGCTATTTCTGGAAAATTATTTCCGATCGATGAAGCTGTCGTTGTCTTGATTCGCCTGTTAGCAGTACCTTCTGTGTTATTATACGAATTTCTGTTGATTACTACAACCATTTTCACAGGTTTTTGACCCATAAATATTGAATTTTGTGAGTTAAAATTTCGTTAGAACCTCACTCCGTCAAAATCTACTTCATATTTGGTCTCCTCGCCCTGAAAAACGCGGAAAACAATTATACCTCACAAGCCCAAGTTCATTAAAACCTCAAAAATGCCTAATTGTGCACCCATTTTTACCCATAGCACCCCTGGGTGATTTCTGATCGGGCTGCCGTGGTAGGGACGCAACTACCGCCCAAATGGAGCCTGTGTGCGAAACAACGATTTTTTAGACGAAAAATGAAGGTAGATATCGATGACAGGGCGGACGAACAGTGCGTTTTTGGAATATATACACCTTGAAATGTAAAAGAAAAAATTTTGAGGGGGTGTTGCAAAAACATTGTCCGGACCGAATACACATATTCAGAGAATAATAAACCAAAAGTTGGTCAGATTTTGTCTTTTTGTGGGTCAATGCGAATATCGTCAAAAACTGCTATATCTTAAAATCTCTTTGTAAGCCGTAAGTACGTTAAATTGAAAATCCGCTCTTATGATCAACCTGCATGACCGCAGACTTAGCAATATTACATGTGGTAACTTGAGCTTCAGCGGATGTTGAACTCCTGTATCGCCGGTTCGTTTCCTGTCTGAAGACCATACTCGAAAATCGTTAGCGTATCGGCTCAGAGATCTGATCTCATTGACATTTCTCTCGCCTGTAACAGCCGACCCCAACAGAGCCATCAAGAGACCAAAACTTCGAAACGAAGAAGAAGAAAAAAAAAGACGAAAAAAACGAGAAACAGCGCTACAGACCGCCTTTTGGTTCGGTAATCTTATTGGCCTTAAGCTTTTCGAAGCTAAGCCGATGCCCAGACGTTTCCTCTCTAAGGACCTGCAGATGGGGGGGTCTGGTTCTCGATAAATTAAAAGATCCCGATGGTCGAAGCGTTGATGGGGGTGGGGAAATTGGGCAGCGCTAAGCGCGAAATAATCTGAGGTCCCAGCCCCCCCCCCCCCTCCACCAACCCTTTCCATTACTTCCCCTACTGTACTTCCCATTCCACCATCATCTCCAACTTTTTTTCTTTCTTTTTTTTTCTCTCCTTCGTTGTATCGAATGGGATGGGAGACGAGTCCAATATCAATTTGTTCAATATCGATTTGCAGGGAGGCAGCAAAACCCCTTCCTAACTCTAAGGCCTATTTGATTACCGTTAATGCAACATGACTATGTGAGCGAAATTTTGAATATTATCGTCCCTAGGTACATATATCTTTCAGTTTACTACCTATATTATCAAACATACTCACTGTTTTTTTTTTAACTTGTGAAAATCCAAATTTTAACAGTTCATTATCTCTCTATATACGTTTACGTTCATTTATAAAAACCGCTACCTTCCCAGCAGGCTTGGGTTCGATTCTTCTGCCCTTACCTGGCGTATGGGCGTGAGTCACAAAAGCGTTTTATATTGTTTTTTAATGAAACCAAATTCCATTCTGAGAACTTTACACCAACCGCACTTTCCTACCGTAGGTAGTTCTTTTTCTATGATTTTCCTATAATTTCTATGATTTTTCGAAGATTCCAGAATCGGACGTCACTGTTGGATGGTGGGGGGGGTCTCACCCACTGGTGAAAGGGTCGCAGTGACAGGAACCTCTGGAATCTGAAAAATCATGGAAAAAGACTACTTATCGTAGGGCAGAGCGGTTGGTGCCGAAATTCTTGGGATGGAAAAAAATGCATGCGCAGACCCCATGTGCGCATAACTTCCCTTTGCCTGAACCCAGATGGAAAATTGTTGATGAGGCACTGCAAAGGACGCCCACTGGTCCATGTGTAGTAGATATTCGAGTTTCAGTTATCCAGACTTTTTCCTCCAAGTTTCTTGTTCAAAATCGAATCTACTACGAAAAGATCTATTGAAATCTGGTGAAAATTGCGGTCACGCTGCAGTAAACTGAAAAGCTTCTGTCATTCACCATGATTATATGAACCAAATTTCTAGGTTAACTTACCTTCAACTACCCAATATACTTCATCATTTTTACCCATCGAAAACCCACCAAGCACTTCAGTTTATAATATTGTTGATTCTATCAAATTATCACCTCTTATTCCACTCAATGGTTGATCTTTTTTGAGCGAACATAATATTTATGTTTGGGTAATTGAAATACAAGCCTTATTATAACCATGAATACTTTCAAATGGCGATCACCGAGTTCTAGCCAGTCCATTTCTAGTTTCGATTTCATTATTGAATTAAATTGACTTAAATTGAAACAATACCTATCTAATCTTGTTGTTGTTAAAAAAGAAAAATAAATAAGCAGAAATTACTATAAAATATTGAATTTGTTGAGTATCTCAAATCACAATATTTACGTCTTAACTAGCAAAATAATGCTTGACCCCTGAGAAAATTTCGTCTCTTAGCCGGGAGTCGAACACAGGCCATCGGAGACTCGAGTGGCTTTATGCACCAACGCTGTAGACCACTCGGCCACGCTTTGTTATTAAATTAAGTTAAATTTAAGGCTTGTACCTTCTCACCGGAATGTTCAACTTCGGTGGAACTATTTGCACTCGGGGGAATGGCGTTATTGCATTGTCGGGCTTACTCCGACCAAAGAGGTAAAAACCCTCGACGACAGACAGACTGAGAACTGCTTGGACAGTGCGGGAAAATTGCCAGCGACGGCTTGCTCTGACCCAATTGTAAAGACCTCCCCACCAGCGACTGTTCTCCAGACAAATCAACTTAATGCAGAAGGTGGCTGAGGATCTGTTGAATAGAAAAGGGTACCGAGAGACAAAAGGATTGTACTCGATTGTACTTGGTAGAGAGGGGACCAGCCCACCGCAGTACAGAACAATGGTCGAGGATCCTTAATAGAGTTAATTCTACAGAGAGGAGAACAGAAAACAGTTTTTTTGCCCTTTCGCAACACCTTCGTGGCCATCAACCTTGATCAATAAAGACAAAGCCACTTGTTGATATCCTAGTGGTAAGTTCATAACGTCAATTAAAGTCCATTGAGACCTTCAGGAGTTCTGTCGAAAGAAATATTCTTTTTCATTTCAACAAGTAGGCACAAAGCAGTGGTGGGAGGGGGAGTCAAGACAACAACCATGCTCTATCTCATGCTAATACGAAACTTTTTGCTGATTCTGGATCTCATTGTTTCCATTCCTAACGCATAATTTTTTTCGTTAATAATAATAATAATAAACTCTTTATTGCTATATCACAGGTTTGCAAGAACCAAAATGTTGAGAGAGTACGCCAGGACATAGCCTAATAAATAAAAAGACAGTTTTCAACGTCAAAAATTCATCCAGAGAATACAACTTATTGTTGATCAGGAAACGCGTCAAACTCCTCTTGAAGATAATAATCGCTGGAGCATCCGGACTGAAAATATCCTGCAGGTAACATAATTATTATGTACATAGTGGTTGGCGAAAGTTACAGATCTGTAGGAGGGTCAACGCTCAAAGTGGAGATGGAAATTTGTAGGAGCTATGCTGTAGAATCGTAACAGATCTGCCGTATCAACTGTTATGGTTGTGATTGAATTTTATTTGAGAGAACTAATGTGGATATTTCTTCACGTACGGCGTCGTTGCATTCGGACTGTAGGTGGCCGGTATGCCTGCTGTACGGAATATGGCTACAATCTAAAGATGTGCGACAATTGCCAGTCCATAGCAGCTGTAAATTTACGTAGTGTTGTTTTTGCGTTATTTTTTTGTCTCAGTAGGCAAGTAGTGGTGTGAATGCTCGGAAGCTCGCATCTTCAAAAAGAAAAAAAATCCTCTGTCGGTTCTTAAGTAAAAATATGGATTAGTGGGGTGAGCAGATAAGTGGCCTGGATGCTTGCAAGTTCCTCATCTCCAAATGAATTAAATATCCTGTGTCTGTCAAGTGCAAGTAAAAATATAGATTAGTTGGGTGAGTAGATCAAGTGGGCTGTGTGCTCGCAAGCTCGCGTCTCAAAAAGGGGGGGAAAATACCATATCGGTAAAAACGTCTGCCAAGTCGGATAGGCAGTATAGTATGGCTTCCTCACCTATGTAACACCGACGTGTATAATTAGTAGGTGGGTCCATTCGGTGGATAGATGGAGAATTGACACGTATGGATTTGCAATTGAGAGGTTCAAGAATGACAAAAATAGTAGGATGGAATAGGAGTTGTAGTAATGGGATTCATGGTACGCGTAATAGGAAGGAGTTTAGTGAAAATATGAATCTGCGCACCTTGGAACGTAAAAGAAAATGTGCCAATTTGGGTGGGCAGTATAGTCACTCACATATTGTTAACGTGGACGTATAGAATCAATTGGTAAAACTATAGGTAAAATATCGATTTTCGATTATCTCTGTTGTAGAGCTACCACTGGTCCGACGGCTATGAAATTCATAGGAGGCGTTTAAGGGCCTAGATGCACAATCCCTAGAAATTTCACTAAAATTGGACTAGTTGTTCTGGAGTTTTGCCTGTGACAACGACATTTGACACCTAACCCCCACCTACCCACCAAATCTCAGCGCATTACACTGTTTCTGGGGTTTCACGTTTGCGCGTGCGTAGTCGGAAGTTACTGTACTTTATCAATGACTTGATTATGGGACTATCTGTGGCCCAACCATCACCTACCCTCCAAACCTCATCGCTTAATTGGCTTTAGCTTCCCGAGGGCGAAGCACAAGCCACGCAATCTTCCAACTGAATGAAAGACAGGCGTCACATGTAACTGCAACCCCTAAGAAACGTACCTCTTAACTCATATCATTCAGTTAAACTAGTTGTCTGCGTTTATATAAATCTGATGTGTGTATTGTTTTCCCCGAATATATGGCCATGTTATCCTTAACAGCTCTTTTTTCGAACTCTTCGTTGAAATGAACTAACGCGAGAAAGGTTTTACATGATAACAGAGGTTTGTTATGGGGAGAAAATGGAGTAATCCAATGATTCTTCAATACCTCCTTTCTTTTCTAAAAGCCGAGAAATAATGATTTATTCAGACTGGGAGGATGCCTCTGCGGGTGTTTTACGACTGTGCCATTATCACGGGGTTTATTGGCTATAGGCTACCGACTACGGGTGGAGAGCAGTCTGGTTTGAGTAGTCTGGAGAGAATATGCCGATACGAGCGTGAAAAGGGTAAAAAAAAAGAGGGAACGCCTATACCAAGGAATTTTCATAAACTATGAATGAAGAGATTCTCTACAGTCCTGCGGTTATCGACTCGCTGTCCATCCTCTGCTTTTCGAAACTCTGCAAATCCATATGAAAGGGAGTTGCAGGGTTGAAACGCTGCTGTTCGTCGTATGTTGTGCATTACAATGAACAGCATTTGAAAACTGCCTAGTCGGATGTAACTCGCACAATTATCCAACCTTTGAGCACTGAATTTGAAATAACTGAAACACGAACGTAAGTTTCTCACATTTGAAATGGCTTTGCAATCACTTGCAGTCTCGAGTTCTTAACCAGTGCTTTCATACCAATATTGGACAATCTACCTAATGAAATCAGCGCTAGTGCCCAAAAACGCCTGAAAACCAAAACTAAAACTAGGTTGCTTCCAACTTAGCACATTCATCTTTCATGAAAATGCTTCCCATTCCCTTTCAATAGGTATTTTCTTTGCCCTTGCATTCTGTTGGGTGGTGTGAGTAGGGTGAGGGGGGGGGGGGGAGTTTACCAATGAATGGTATTATGTTCTGTTCTAGGGATCTAGAGTCATACTTGAATATTTATTTAATTTGTAGAATTTGCATTATATTCCGTATTTAGTTAAAGCAAATTTTCGAAGAAAACAAGGGTAAATGTATATTTGCAATGGTTCCAAATTTTTCGGAACATGAATTTTTGTAATTTTTTTAAAATATAGGCAAATCCGTTTCAGAGCATCTTGGAATTCATCCCAACAATTTAACCAAAAAAATTTTGTAATATAATATGTATTATTTATATTATTATATATTTATTTATTTGTTACCCCGACGATGTCTGACCTTGGGTACATGATAAAAATTCCAGATTTCGCCAAAATCGTATTGCCAAACCAAAGGATGAGTTCGAAGTTGAGCAATTTCGAAAATTCCAAGGGTGTGAAAAGTAGGTGAAAACTGCTGAAATTGCGAACAGTTGATATCAAGTCACTGAAAGAAGTATGGAAGGGTGAGTAAAGGTAGAAAAATACCATTTCGGTCGTTTTTCGTACAGAATAAGGGCCAGATTTGGATTTTTGGGGGTCGTTGTGTGGGATGGTGATTCACGATGGATAGGAGGGACATGTTTTTCTCAAAAAAGAGTGGTTCAGAAATCAGTAAAAATGGCTAAAATCACGAAAAAATTATATACCTAATTTTGCGAAAAGTGGTATGGTTTCTCGCTATATCATATATCATCTTTTTATACAATAGCACGAATATGTTTTGAAAATTCGCTCTTTTAACCATGCTGCATGACTGGAACTGGTAATTTGGCTCAGACATTGAAATTAACATAACATTGATTAGTCCTCCTCTTTGCCCACTAGTTGCTACAAATCGATGATTTTGCCACTGCTTTGCTGAACTACCGTTGCATTCCGAATTATTTGGCTGATTGAGTATCTGCTATCAAATTTGAATTGATTTCTCGATTGAACTGATGTGTTTTCTAAAAATTAATGAAATTAATAAGCAGTGATTTTGTTTCATTTACCTTCATGTTTTCTTTAGCCCGCTTGGACATCCGAGTCTACAACTGATGTCTGTAGTCCGTGGTTTGCAGTTTCTTTGTCAACAGAGAGGGCAGTAATGTCGTTTGCAAATCTAACAATATTGAATCTCTAATAAATGAAAAATAAGATTCAGGCTTCAAGTCCGAGAACTACCCATAGAATGAAGTGTTTGTTCGCAGGTGTGTTCAAGTACCTAGTACCTAGTACCTCCGGTACTCCAAAAGTGCGCTCATCATGTCATGCTTCCTGACTGGAACTTTTTTAATTGCATTTTCTTCCCTACATTTTTGCGTGAAACAGAGTATTTTCCTTCAAGAATATCTCGAGATGAAAAAGAAACCTCCCATTTCTCTCCCCTAATTTTCATTTAATACGTTCGTGTACGTCTGTCATAAACACGTTTATGTTTCAAACTACGTTTCCGCTTGCCATTGGACGAATTAGGATCCTCATAAATGCCCTCACCATCAACACGAGTGTTGAACGCACTAAGTCGGACCCCCCTCCTCCTCCCTTCATACGGAAAACGTGGAAAATTTTAACTCGACAATAATTTTTCAGAGCTATTAAAAACTCGGAGACAAAGAAGAAGCCTTCTACGCGATAAATTATTCTTTTCATACTCGAGATGTAGGAAGGGGGAAAAACGAAGTAATTAAACGAGAACGTTTAATAATGGATATAAAATCCCTAATTATTTGTCGTTTTTCTGCCCGAGAGAAATTACCTTCGGAATAAGGAGGCTGGGGATCAGTTGTTTGTACGCTCATTTTACTAGAAATGTGTATTCACGGAAACACAAATTATACAGACAACGTACCATTAACTCAATAAATTCTCGCATTTTTCCCATAAAAACATGTTTCATCTTACATCGTTCGCACAGGGCTTTTCATGTGGGACAAAAAGTAGTGAGAAAACGCGAAACAACTAAAATTTGATTCAAAAAATTACACCCGAAAAGAGTTTCAAATTCTATCTCTTGAATTTTTAAAATCGGAGAAACAATGATTACCTATTATAATAAATTGTTATTGCAGGCAAATGGTTGAGAAAAGACGGATTTATTAGCTCCTCCGATTATTCGCTCATTATGCCGCATAATTTGGAGATTTTATTTTTGTAGAATTTATTAATGGTGAAAAAAATGACCTGCTGCTCACTGTAATAAGTTATGAATAGGCAGTTAGGTATTTATCGATAATGGTTAAAAAAGATCAAGCAGTTTTCGTTCGTAATTTTATTATTCATCTCTTTCGTTTATTCATGAGGACTCGTGGCCTCTTGGGGTTATCTGTTGAACTCAGTGCGCTTGTTATCTCGGAATTCCACTTTCTAGTTTATAAACATTCCAATGTGTGCGAAATTTATTAGTAACGAAAATAGCGAGTGAATAATTAAAACATGCTGAATTCTTTTCGCTCGTTGCAGTTTTTATTAGCTGGTTGAGCATCGTTGAAATGTCACGAAATGACCATAAATTGTAATAGAAACCACGCACGATGCTGCGGACCAGCTTCGCCCGAGCACTGTGAGTCGGAGGTAGAGAGATTTACTATTTTGGAGGTAGTTATAATTGGGTATTAGGTTCGAATCCATCCCTAGGACAAGTTTTTCCTTCGAATGCCCGATGCATTTCTCCACATAAGATAGCACATGAGCTCTTTTTAATCGCTCTTTTTCTCCGTCTGTCCAACTGCTTTCCTTTGAGTCCTGCTTACGCTTATACATAATATTACGTCGGGGAAAATGTGGTATATCAATACTTCAAAATTCGGGCCCTAGAAAGTCTGAGGTACCTATCATGATGTAACGTAATTACGTTGCTGGGAATGGATGGGTCAGTTTTATAAATGTAGGCACATTGTTTTCGGTCTCTGAGGAAAGGAAACCGCTGAAACAGAAAGGCCCAAATCCCTTCTGAAATCTTTTCTTTTTTTCCCCCCAGGCTGCCATTTCCACCCGTCCCTCTCAACGTTTGCCCCATCTTATACCGTATGCTGTATGCCGTCGTATGCCGACCTCTGGAAGTCCCAGGGCGGTCGTTTTCAAACCCTCTGAAACCATAACAGTACGCACCTCCTTTTCCGAAGGGTCCTCCTTTTCCTTAGGCTTTCTACTGGCCCTCTTTGAATGGACTCCGGGTAACCGAGGGGCTTTAGACGGTGGAGGCGGTTAAAATTGCATGTAATGACTTCCAGAGAACTGCTGTGTTTTGATCGTAGTGGGGTTTGACAACACTTTGAAACATCAGAATTGGCTTGGGGCCAAGTTTTGCTCATTTTTTAAGGCAGCTATAACACATCAAACTACACATTATCGTAATGAAATTCATAGCGGACCCTCGCCTCAGCCCAACCTGCCTAATCTCCGAAAATTTCCCTTCCTTGGTTTCCTGTTTCTTTCGTTATGTTATCGACGAAACGTCTCTGTTTATGCTTGTTCATTCTGAGCTTGTCCCACACATAGAGTAACACTACATTCGTGACCTGTATGTATTTTATCCCTCAATAAGTTGATAATTTTTGTTGTTATACATAAATAATTCTACTCTACTCCAGGCCGAGTTTTCAGGGAATAAATGCATTCCTCCCACGCGAATTTGTTCGAATGTATTTTGGACTGACATTCCATTTATTTATTTAAATATCGTAACGTGACCCTTGACCGCTATCTCAGTACACTGATTGATGATGTTAATGTATTTTGCCCCCCCCCCCCCCCCCAAGCTTACTGTCACCTCTGTAAACCACTTGACGCGATCAAACATTGAAATGGTTTCACCTAAAGTAGCCTCATCTGGCGATTTTAGAGCTTTCGAGTGGAGTTAACATTATTGGCCCGGTAGGTATCGAGGTTCGGGTTCGGTTCGACAGTGTTATTCTGCTTGGTAAAAATGTAGGCTTCTGCGTTAAGAAATAAATAGCCATGGTGATTGCAGAGAAATGATGTCCGCGATCACTTGGTAACGGGATGCAGGGAAGACTTGAGGATAGGAGAAAGAGTCTGTAGGAGATAAGAGAATTCGTCAGCATGCATTTACTAAATGAGCGAAATCTAGTTTTCGGGATTAGATTGAATGCCGAAATGACAGCTGATCTCAGTCTTATCCATACCGGATTGTTTACGGTCCTGAAGACCGAGGCTGGGTCCAGTTTTTTGGTACATTGAATAGCGAGGTGCCTCATTGGTGCATGTGAAAAAATCACCATGCCAAAGTCGCTGAAGTGTCAGTGACTTGGGCAAAGTGAAAAATTAATTTGACTTCGGCGACAGAAACCGGGTCGGGTTCGTCTTACCTCCGCTAGGGGTAAACTAGGGCTGTTCAGTAGGAGACGAGCCTTCAGGCTGAGGGTTCAAAGGACGCCGGTTTGCTACCTACTGGTTTACATTATAGTACTAATAGGCAGGAGCGTTGCGTCCATAAGGCCACTTGGGCCACCGCCCCGGCACCCAAAATCACTAAAAAGACCAACCGTTGTTCAGTTGGCATCTGAATTTCCCACCGTACACTGTACCTACCTAGCATATTTCATAAAGTTCAACAGCCAGACTTCTCTGGCTATGGATATTCAATATTCTAGTAGAGCATCCATGGTGGTTCCCGAATGTTAGCTCCATAGACCAAGCGTGTTATCGGAATAAAGCGACAGTAATCGATGTCCTGCAATCGAAATCGAAACCTAGGCTCCTGAAACTGGAAGGTAGGTCCTGGGACCTAGTGTTCCCATGGCAACCAAGACAAGTGGCCTGTCCGCGCATGCTCAGTCGAGTAAAAATGTTGTTCGCCACACCCACTTTGGGCCTGGCTGATCAGTTTTGGGGCAACAGTTTTCTGAAGGTTTTAACTTGGATAAAAACGTTAGTTGCTATATACGTAGATAAGTACAACTTCGTTGGTTTTTATCGCCCAGAACTTGTTCACCACTCCTTGGAGATATCTCGGATAACAGATTGGACAGATACGGTATCACAAATAAGCTGAGGAGAAGCTCCTAGCGCTGTCTTGCCCCTAGCGGAGCTCTGAAGAACCCGGTTTCTGTTGCTAATGTCGAGTGAAAATTACAATATTAATTTGAACAGTACTGAGTCACCTGTTAGAGTTTCAAATATTTTTGGTTTAGCTTTTAGTATACCTACTACGGATTAGCCTCATAAACTAAAAATCTGACTAAGTGACATCACCAGAAATTGCAGTTTGGTGGTTTGGCGTGGTACTGACAATCCTCTTCCAAATTTACCTGCCTGTCTTGACTGCTGCCCAGTAAGATGAATTTGTTGATCATACAAACAACTGGTAAAATTCAAATACAATATTAGTGTTATACATGTTATAAAGCATGAAATGGGTAATATTGAATTGAATGGATATTGAATGTGTCATTTTTCAATATTTTTTGATACTCTATTGGGTTGCTGGCGGCTCTTTTGGGATCACAAGTTCATCATCGATTTCACAGGAGATGCTTCTTTTCCACCGAATTTACATATTAAAGGGCCAAAGGCAGTTCAAGTGATCTCGGATGTATGCCACCTCCTCCGTCCAACGGAAGTCGAACTTTTCACATTTTGTAACTTCTTAAATGTTTTCGTACCAAACTCACAGTAGTTGATATAGTTCATTGTCAAAAACTCTCATTTTTAAATTGAAATAAAAGGCACTACACGATAGAAAATTACCACTTGGTTTTGGTTTTATTATTCTGTGAATAATACACCTAAGATGTATTCGTATTCGCTCAGCAAAAATATTTTATAACACCCCCTCAAAATTCTTTTCTTCAAGATGCGTAGATTCCAAAAATTCTCTCTCCGTTCGCCATCTGCCGTATCATCCATATCTACTTTATTTTCGGCCTAAAAATTTCATTTTTTCGCACACAGGCTCCATTTGGGCCCTACTTGTGTCCCGAAACTTTGCAGCCCGATCAGAATATACCCAAAGGTGTTGCTGGTGAAAAACATACGTAAAAATTTGGTTTTTTCGTGCTTTAGTAACATGAGCTTGTGAGGTATCGTTTTTCACGTTTTATAGGACGAGGAGACCTAATTGAGGTTCTAACGAAGTTTCAGCCCCCGAAATTCCTTTCTGTGAGTCAAAAACCTGGGAAATTATCTGAAATCCCCATATATTTGTATAATGACACTCGAAGTAGTATTAACAGGTGAATCAAGACAATTCATTGACAATATCACTGTTCGAAAATGATTTTTCAGAAATAGCAACCTAATGTTCGAGTTAAAAACCGTCAAATATAGCTTTGTGGGTCTCTTGACTGAGGTCCCAATCGTGCCGCACTCAGTCGAGAATAATAGACAGTTTTTGCACTTCCCGCCATTTTTACACGTTCAACCGCGGGACTGATACGCCAAGGTGACACGGGAAGATGGACCAATGAGCTTCAAGCATTCTCTACACGTATACGCGTAGTTCTTTCCGTGTACGTGAAGAATTACACGTTACGGGAAGAGAACGCTTCAGGCTCATTAATCCGTCTTCTCGTATCACCATTTCCACTGTTAAATGTGCGAAGATGACGGGAAGTACAAAAATTGTCTAATAAACACATGTGACAAGGGCTTTGCAGCGTTTTTGTCTCTGTAAAAATTTTGAATAATACTGTAACGATTTTTAATAATTCTGTAGTATTTTAGTACAAGAGTTGAAAATTCATATAGGTAGTTACTAAAAACGTTGAACTCACTGGAATAGTGTAGGTAACAGTTGGTTTTGTGCATAATTGTCGTAACTTGACGTTAATCCGATTCCGTGAGCCCGAATGCCTCTCTCAGGTCATTCGGATAGCACATATCACAGAACTCATAATAAGGGTTCCCTTTATGTGTTCTGTGGCACATATCGATGAAAACTGGCCGGTAAACTTCATGGGGAAGGAGGGAATTGTGTTTTCGCAGTATGAAGATCTCTCGAGAAAGGGCCATCGTAGGAAGAGGGCCGTAAGCCGCTTTGACCTGGACAATGTAGAATAACCTCGGACCCTACAGCTTATTCTTCTTCTTTCTTCTTGGCGTATACAGACCCGAGTTTATATTGTGAATGAAAATCACGGAAACACTTGGCTTTTTCACTGGGAGTATGGGGGATGTATCCCAGAGCGGTTACCTCGTGGTTTATACCAATTCTTTTCTTCGAGAAAGAAAAAAATAAATAAAAACCGCGCGAAAGAGAAGGAATCAAGGACCCTTCTCGAGTTTTTTTTTCCTTTTTATTCCCTCCAGATTCTTATGTTTGGGTTATCCTTTTTTTCGATTCGTTCTTTGCTTTTCAGGGGATGAATAAGAAGAGTGTGGTTGTTTCAATACGAGTCAATCCCAGTAATTTCTTTCCCATAACAGGCGGCACAACTGTGGAGCGGTCCTGAACGAAACATGATGTTTTGGGTCCGAAAATGTCTACAAAAATATTCACTTCAGAAGAAATTCAGCACAGCAAAAATGTTTCGTATTTGAAGTGTAGATGTGAAAAAGTGCGGTAGTTGTGTGGTGACTCTTCTATCTGGATCACTGTTCTGTACGCTAGGCTCCATGCATCTTGCGGACAGTTTTCGACGGGTGAAAGGTGATGTCCAGGGATGTGGGATTCATACGCATTCACAATTTTTTTTTTCTAGGCTACGTATCCACAATTTTCAGCTAGATATATTCATACTGACACTTTTTTAACAGTTTGAACTCACTTCAATTTCACATATTTCGCTATTAATACATATTTTCAAATATTTCATTGGGTGAAAGGCATATTTTCAAATATTTCATTGGTTGAACGACGTATTTTCAAATATTTTATTAAATGATACCCGTATTTTTCAATTTCAACTGTTTTTCAACGTTTTGAAGGACATAGCCGTTTGCGGATGGTTGGTAGGGAGCTGTGTCAACAGTATTTTGCATTACATTATTTTCGAAACTCATTTTGGCTTGGGCGCTCTGTTTTTCTGGTGAGAATTGTGCGAAATTCACACTCGAATAGATTTACTGCTACGTAGGTGGTGCTTATCTGGCGATAGTTTCCGGATGACTTTTTTTTTTTTTTTTTTTTTTTTTTCAAGTTTAAAAATATTTATTTAGTGGCATTTCGTATTTTCACAATTTATTTTAACTTCAAATTTTTATCCATTTTTACGTATTTCAGAAAATATTTTATTTAAGATATTTTAAGCATGTTTCGAAACAATAGTTAGATATTCCGCATTTTTAAATAATAAATAATATCGCTACCGTGCGCTATACCCTCGAAATGTGGCGGTACGACAGGACGGTTGAAAATCGTGGGTAGGTGCAAATTAGTCTCCAAGTGGACCCTTATTCAACGATATCGGGCCTCTTGAGAACCTTCAAACGTTGACTGGAAATTTTAATGCCGAAATGTCGATGGTTGTTGAGAACGAGCCTACTTTCTGGTTCACGAATACCCTGAACAAGTTCCAGGACCATCGCATGTCCGTAGTGCAACCAAAACCTGTACAGCGAATTGTGATGGACACCATAATGTACCTACACATGCGCATTCCCAGGCAGAATTCACTCGATAACCATAAGAACGGAGCCGCTTCTTGTTATATATCGATTCACAGTCTGTTGTATGTACAGAATAAACCGTATTAAGTAATTATGATATATCAGCTTTATAAATTACGAAATGAGTTTTGGGATAACGTTAAATCGGTCCATCTGGTTTTGGTATAAAACAGCTGGAGGCAGTTCCGCCCCGCCTGGTTTTTCCACCGGTGGATAATTGATTTCACGGGCTTCTTTTAGCCTGAGGGTCATTTTTCGTGTGGACACGTTTCGCATGGGACAGTTAAAATGACCATTAAACACGTCGTTAGTGACGTCGACCGCCTTGATTGAAGACAGCAATTTCATTTTGGGACGTCCTGTCGACGAAATTCCTTGTCGCGATCTTGGACACAGGATTCGTTCTGGGGTTAGCGAGGAAGAAATGTGTTCGGAAGTCCAAGAACGGTGATGAGTGATATCGAATGTTGTTTCTTGGCCAAGCACTTTGGCGGTGGACCACCTTTTGGATTTTCGAAACCCCTTGTTTTCCAAATTGTGCTAAATTAATTTTATGATTCATTTTTATACATATAATGCGCGTACCTACCTACTTTTGGTTTACATTTTTTTTAAACCTGTTTATTTGCATTTGTTTGGTCAGCAAATTCCTAATAACGTATTTGTAGTAGCTGAAGTATTGGGAGGTGCGTGGTTGGGAAAAGTTTGGGAACCGCTGGTATGGAAGATTCATATTTTGGAACGAGTGGACTATTCCAGCAGTGACTCGATCAAAAACAGGTCGCAGACAATCCATTAAAACGTCCAGCTGCTCTGATATTTAAAGGCAGGAGCCTATTCCATAAAAACCTCCCATGATTTTTATTGGTGTAAGTGTTTCTTGAATGAGCTCGAATGTGTTTATCGCGCCCAGCTGTCGGGTCCGTAAGTAGTCGCTAGTTGATGCACTTATTTATTAGCAGCCGTCGCAGTCGAAACGGCCATTTCCGGGACGAAATGCCGTCTGATGAAGAGTAAGTATCGAGCTTATTATAGGGATTTTCAAGTAATAAAAAACTTCATGAACACTTTGTGCTAATGAAACGTAATGGGGTTTATGCTGCCCCTTCACCGACTCCAGGCGATTATGCTTGCAGTGCGTAGAGGAGTATCAGGAACGAATAGTGCCACTCCTAGATCAACAGAATTAATATATGGAAAAGTACCAAAATTTGATGTGGGTCGTTAATGTCGTATTTAATACCTAATTTTCGGGTGGAATTTTGACCATAACCAGGCGAGCCAATTTTGGTACGAATTTACGTTTGCTCAAAGCAGAGGCGCAAAGAGCACTTACCTCGCAGCAACTCCGCAGCCCCTAGTATTCTTGTCTTTCTTGTGACTTTGACGGTCGTATAACATTTTCATGTCTTCACAGTAAAAGTAATTTATGGGATCCGCCATTTTCTTCCACTCGGGTACTGCAGTTTACGTATCTGGAGTTCGGTACAGACGAACACTCCCAGCCACACCCTACTTTTGAGTAGTGTAAATGCTGATTTTGAGACTGCACGTGAGTACTGCACGTCTTTATGCAACGGATACATAGAATCCCCTGAAGAAGCCATAACCACGGATATAAGGCAAATAGTCTCCAACTTTGATATACAACCATAAATACAGACGATTTATGGACTGACGTTTTATTGCGTTATTACTCATTATAATGATGATTTACCGCCCGTAATAAATCGGGCGATTTCATCAGTCTACCCAGAAAAACCTGTGAGACACCGCCCCGTAATAAAATGGCCCCCAAAAAAGAAGTCCCCCGGATCCTTCAAGAACGACCACTTTTATTATTTCGTATGTAGTCAACTGCTGTCGGGTTGGGAAGGGGGTGACAGTTGACCACTGAGATGGATCCTCAGGAGTAAATCCAGCCACATATATCACTTTGCCCTCCGGGTGGGGGAAGGGCTATGACTCCCGTCTTTACCACATCAATCTTCGCCACCCTCCCGCAAAGGCTTTCTACCGTTGCCGGTATTATTATATAGTTGACCACCGTCCGTCTTGCCACCTGGGCGGGAAAAAAGGGGCCATCCGGAAGGGATACAACTTTACAGGAAAAAGGGTTTAAGATGCCTTCAAAATAGTTTTCTTTTGATTTGTGAGTTTTAGTTCATAATTTAGTACCTACACAAGAATATTTTAACATTCTTCGATACCAAACCAATTTGACGTGTGACTCGAAATGTGATTCAAAGTATCGATCTTGACCCGTTTAAGTAACGCTGTGAAAAACCCGTATACACCGGAAGTCATAATTTCGAAGGACAAAAAAAAGACATTTATTAGGGCACTTCACATTTTAAGGGCCTAAGCTCCGAACCCAACGTCTGGTAAACCGTCCTACTTAAGCCTTATTAAAAACTTAGCGGAAAAGCCACCACCTTTAAACCTCAACACTTTTTTTTTTCTCAAAATTACCTCCCCCCTCTCAACCCCTTTACTTTTCACTTCATTTTAACGGGTTGTCTTTCATCTTGAAATTAAGTCGTTTCTCTCTATTTTATTAACAGTTCCCCCCTCCATCTCATCGGTCTTACGGAAAAGTCACTTTTTATTATATTCGTGTGAAACTGGAGGGTGAAAAATGTTTTATAAAAACCGCCATCTCTCAACCTCCAGACGAGGAAGTTAATTTCGTAACATCTTTTCATTATTTTCTCACCCAAGCACTTTTCTTTTCCTGAAATATAGGTAACGTTTCTCCGAGTCCCACGGGTCATATAGTCAGGGTTCCGGAAAAGTAAACGTTTACAGCCTACAGTTGAAATATTCTTATATTCTTATTTCTACCTTTTCTAAGTTTATTCAGCGGAATAATGACATTTAAAATGTTATTGGAAAACTTTGAAAAAAATTATTTTTTTCCTTCGGCACTTTTCATCGATGTCCTACGATGGTCTGTGTTACGACTCGTTCGGTCACTACTCGTTTCGTTCACTTATAGATTGCTGTCGCTTTGTTCATTGACAATTCTGCACACCTCATATTAATTCCTCTCAGGATTTACCGAAAACAATATTTTTTTGTTTGTTTTACACATTGGAAAACGTTGAAAAGAAATTGATTTTGATTCTTGGGTTCCAATATAGCATACTTCTTCTTACTGGTGTTCCGCAGGGGTCGGTGTTTGATCCTTTCCTTTCATCTGCGAGGTTTGACATTTCATATCCATTTTGCATCACACGCATTGTGCTCATATCTTATTCCATAGCCGGTTTATTCCAAGCGACAATATTGATGTTATTGAAAAGGTTAAGATTTAGACACTCAGGTTGAGATTATGTAGGTCAGACGGGTTTTCCACAGCTGTCTCAATTTGGCCCATTTCTAGATTTGTGATGAAAAATCAACGTATAATTGATAAGGTAGCTGTTTTATGCTATAGATCATCATTTAAATTGCAAACCAATCAATATTGTTTACATTGGGATTTTAATGGTCGGTAGCAAATGTTTGAAAATTTATTGTTGCAGTAGGTTGAAGGGTAGTTTGAACGCTGCTTCTAAATTCGCACATTCGGTCGTGCTGTAACGTGTTTAATAATACCTACGATTATATGGCTGTAAATACAAATGCATACGTAAAGTATTTATACATATGATGATTCTATCCGATCATTCGTCGTGTAAGCTGCAAATGTTTTTGATTGGTTCCCACGAAAGGAAATAATTGACCCAGCTATCAAAACCGCAATTAGTAGAGCCCACGAAAACTCTTTTTTCTTCCTTCAAAGGCAACGTGAAACTCGATTTTCGGGAGGGAAAAGGTTAACTTAGTGAATAAATTGATGAAGAGAGGCGTACTGGGGATGAAAATAATTATCAGTAAGCCCGGTGTTCGGTGTCTTGGAAGCAATAATTATTGTTTTGTACGATCATTAAATCTTTCCAATACCGGCCTTGCTTCAGTACGATACGTATAGTCTCAGTAACCAACATTTAATTTTATTGAAAAATCATCAAGGTTTTCAACCATAAAAATCCTTACTTGACACTTCCATGGAATTTACTATAATTTTGAGCATTCAAAGTTTGACATGCTCAGTTTTTACGTCTTTTTATAGCGCTGAAAAAATTTTCGGCTTTTGCAATAATGTTTCTATAGTCTCTGGAACCATCATCCTTTACAAATTTTTGCGTTTTTCTTATTCTTCTTTTTAAGCGACTTTTTTTGTGATTTTTACCGAATTTTGACCCCTATGTAGCCAAAGTCAGATTTCGTCTACAAGGACCCATATTATATACACACGGATATATTCGTGAAAATCGAACATTCTATTTTTTCAAATAGAAAGAAATGATTAATGTGAAAACTCTTTAAACATTTACATTGTAATATCTGTCTCTCTCTCTGTGGTTAGGAATTGAAGTAGTTGGGCACCTTTCAATGGAAATTCTGCCTCTTTCATGGAATGAAAACGAAGGTGGCAACTTTATACAGTAAACAATGAGGGTTGTGAAATTGTCTGATTTTCTTAGTGGTTAGGATTAGTTGGAAGAACTACGATAAATTATTATTATGATTATTTTGTGTTGGTGTGACTGAGAGGTACAAATTTAACAAAAGCAAAATTGAGCACTTAAAATAACACTGGAGTTCAGAAAAAATGCGGTAGTTTTAAACTGCTGAATGTCGACCTTACGGGCACCTTCACTCTGCAATATTCAGTACTACAGCCACGAAGCGGCGTTTTCTCAACAGTGAAAATCAACTCCGATAATAAAGCCAAAAAAAAACTGGTGGATTAAAGTCTAGGAAACGAAATGGTGCCTGGGGTGGTGGGTATAAGGACACCGAGAAGTTATTGGATCCCCTCGAGTATTATTTTCTCCTCTATGTTCTAGAAGGTTTCTCGTCCTCGACTCACGAAGAAAAATTATTTATAAATTCTAACTTCCCAAGAGAAAGAATTCTGTTTTCTCCTTGTTATATTTATTTTTCATTCTCACCTCAGAAAAATATCGTTTCATCTTCATTAACAAACTAAACTCACGTTTTTAGAGGAGAGCGTGTTGGCAATTAAGTATGTTTATATTTCATTTAATGAAGTGAACATTTCCATTAGAAGTGATACATTTTCGACTGAATAATAATGAAGTACCTGTACATAAACACCTGTTCATTATTCCTAGATATTTTTGAAAAAATGAGGAGTAGTAAATGAATAATCAATATCTTAGTATAGTATCTATGAACGCGGTATTTGCTGATTAAAAAAATTGCCGGAAGCTATAAATTGTCGATGTTTTGTGTTGCTGATGTTAATGAGCTGAGCTCGTTAGGAGATGGTTGTTTGAAATAAATTGTCAATACTGCCTGTTTAGTGGGTTGCATGTCCGCCCACACAACTTTGAAATTGTTACATTGGATTGTAGAAGTAGGTCTTGCCTCGACTATATATCGCATATTGCTAGAGGCAACTTCTTGGTTTACAACTCCACGTGAAATGGAAATCTGAGGGAAAATTTCTGGCGTTTTCTCTTGACCCGAGAAAAGTTTTAGACGGGGATGATATTTATAGTTGTTGCGAGAAGTTAATAAGTGTATAAGAGGGCGACGTTGAGTTTAATAGGCAATATTGCCCCCACCACCGCTGCCCTACCACTAGGCGTCTAGTGGAGGTTTTCTCGTGAAATTGTTCAAATTTGAGTTCCCATATTATGACCGAGATGAGTAAAAATTAGTGAGCGAATTTCTAAAATTCGTCTCTTTGGCTCGTTATTTCACGAGCCCGGGTACCGCTGAAATTTGACTCATTTGATTTTGGCAATTGTTCGTACATATTTTTAATAAAATTCCTCCTGTGATTTTTTGTGCAAATACGCAAACGTTTGTTTCGTGTTTCTCTTGAAACTGCTACATTTCGGATGAGGACCAGGTAGCGATTGGACCATATAAATGCCGTTCTGATATTTCTCTTGCACGGTATATTTCATTTCAGTTATTGTCTGGATGTCGACGGCTTGACGAAATTACCCTTCTATGTCCAATTTGAAAAAGGGCTAGTTTTTCGGTAAACGAGAACAATGGATGGAAATGAGACAAATCGTCGAGCCATCGGAACGATACATTTAAGTGTGGAAAACCAGGGGAGAGGTTGAGTTACCAGCTGTAGGAATGATGGGGTTGCACCAACCCTGATCGAGGGGGTCAAAAGGAAAACCGCTAGGGCCAATTTCAGTCCAATTACAACTGTCGTGCGCCACGCCACACGGATTTTCGGTTATATTTTTTTCTTTTTCTTTTCACTCTTTCCCTTTTTCATCCATTCCTCCCTTTGCGGGATTTGTTTTTGTTGTGTCCCTTGTCGCTGTTGTAAAATTCCCTATTAAAGGAAACCTTCAATTTTGAGATGGAAATGGCGTAATTATTGCTAATCTACACCCTGGGGGTTTATTAAGACGTTTAATCTCTAGTTGGTCCGCAGGAGTCTCCCTGATGAAAAAGGAACTCCTTCTCTGTGGCGTCCGTGCACCAGTGAGTGCTATGAACCATTTAGCATATTGTCTACGTTATTAACTTAAACACTTAGCAAGTCAGAATATCTACAGTAAGAAAAACAAATGGCTCCAAATCCAGTGGCGCCGAACATTTTCGCGTGTACTTTTGTGGCACTGCGTATGATAACCCCTCCGAGTTTCATGTCGTCATATCCAAAATAAGCTGTGTTGTGCAGTTAGCGGCGCAATGGTGTCACGTTGGCGCCGTCGAAATAATTCTGGTGGTCTTCCGTGTAGACCCGAGCTGCAAGAAAAGAAAAAAAATAAATCTGGATTATTAACATCAATGCCAAAAAGTGTGGAAACTCCATCGTTAGATGACAGACACTGTAGCTGGTGTCATAATAATTTACGGCATAGGTATTTATTTATTTCATTTTATTTATTCATTTACGTTGCGTGCATTGTTACAAATTAACATATAAAAAACACCGGTAAGAAAATATTATTGCAAGGCAATATGCAAAAGGCCCGTAGTGCCTCGCAAGAGCTGTGCAAAGCAACTGAACAATTTAACCTTAACTACCCATAAATTTAATTAAATGATATAAACCAGAAATAAATAAGATATTCTACTTTTTCACAAAAACAAAAAACAAACCATTAGTCAACAAAATAAGCCATTTCTGTGCAGCTTATATGTATGCAATCCTAATATCATTTTCGGATTCTCGCAGCCCAAGCTTAATTAACCCTCCATAATTTTTTCTCTTATAGGAAGAACGGTTACTACTAAGGAGGATATAAGTCGAACATACTACCCGGAGATAAATTTAAATAATATCTATTTTGGGCTCCTAGTCGTTGAAGCAAGTGTCGGTTTTGGAGTACGTGCCAACAGTCTGACTCAGCCAATTACAACAATATAATATGCATTGTCTTATACAACATTACTTACCAACTTTTGGTAGATTCTTGGAGTAGGAATGCAAGAGATTTACGCATGGGCAGCAAAAACAGGAGGCGACCGCTTAACCTAATCTGCTATGAATAATAGTGTGATGAAGCATACAGCTCCATCTTCGTCTTCCCAGGAAGTGGTGGGGGGTTCGCGCCTGCGTGCCCTAGAAATCCCCTCCAAGAAGTAGAAGTTGGTAGAACGTTGGAAACTGATGTTTTTAATAAAGGGATCGAGTGTGTACTTGAATCCCTCTCCTAAGGTACTCACAGCAAATAGACTTTTTTTCCCTTATTAAACACCACTCGTCCCCTCGTATGTGGAGGGAAAACGGATGATATCTCCTGCTTCAACAGCAAGAATAACCTACTCCAGTTACAGCTGGCCGCCGCCGTCCTAAACTCCTTCCAAGATTCTCATTTATATATAAATTTCATCCTCGACCTCTCATGTATAACATCTTAACCTCTCCCACTCAGCACGAGAAAAACGATTCCCTCCCCTTCGCTACATTCTTTTTTATTTTTTAATAAAGAACGTTGTCCTCATCTTTTGCTTTTCCTCATCTTCAAAAAGTATTTTCCAGTGTAAGATGGCGGTGGTGGAAAAAGAGAGTTTTTAGAAATGAATTAAACTTCGTAAATCATCGGTGAACTCAGGGGATGTTGCCATCTTGGTTATTGCGCTTGTAAATGCCTGTTTAAAGACCTTCGCGAGGGAAAAGCGAAGGGAAAAAAGTGGTTATTTTTTCCCATCCTCGTCCGCGGGCTTTTTTTTCATTCGAATTGTATTTTTTTTAAACTCGGCTTTCTGTTCGGTGTTACGGCGTAATTCAATCCGTCGGAAAGCAGGTAGTGCATTCAAACTTCCCGTTAACGGACAGCCATGGGGAACGAGAGTTTGTCCGTTAGAAAGAAGTACAAGGTACGTTAAATAAAACCGATGGAGAACATTCGGGGAATCCGAAAATGTCTGCCGTAGAGATAAATGTCAGAAGTTTCACTACACACGTAGTTACAGTGACTGTGTATATTTTCCGACTTGAAAACAAAGACCACTATAATTGATAACTACCATTCAAGGTGTTTCTTATTCTACATGTAACCTAGGTTTAAGCTGATGATTTTTTGTGGACATCAGATGTTGGGTATCAAGAAAAATTCGTTGCACAAAGCCACGTAGCTACCTACTAGGTATTTTCGATGATTAAAAAAGAGGTCATAATCAAGGACCTCGATTTGAGGAGGTATTATAAAGTAAACGAACGCAAATAATAAAACTTGACTTAGGAGGGAAAACCTGTCATTAACATGAACAATTTAAGAAAATCTAATTAATCGTGACAAACTTCTGATTATTCGTTATCACCTGCTCAGCAAGATAATTTTTAAGCATATCTACCTATTTCGGGAAGCCTAACTTTATAGTATTAATAATCTTAGCTACTGGTTGGTTAGCTTTCTGTTCCCCATATAAAGGGACGTCCTCCGAAATTTTATATTAAACTCTCCAAATTTTCATTTATTTTCAAATCAGAATGGCCCTTTGGAAGTACCGGCTTGGAAAAGAAGTACATTTAGGTGTCCTTCCAAGGGTTTTGAAGGACAGCAGGACCCCGCGGTTTGAAAAGTAGTACCGTCCTTCGAAAAGAAGGACTTCTGGTCAATCTACACAGAGTAGGTGGGACGAGGGCGAAGGTTTCGATGGAAAGGACCCCTCAAAAACGGTGGAGCTACCAGGCGAACAATTATTACAGAAAACATCAAACATTACAAGCTTACGTGGTAGTATAAAATTCATGCTGTTTGGGTGACTCGAACGGGACAATGGGCGACCCCGAATTGGTAGCAACACTTTTGAGGAATTAACGAAAAACTTATGGCTGATCACAAATTTTCCATGTTTCATGGATCCCCCAAATTAACCTTATCAGATTTATTTTATTATTTTATTTATTTATTTGAATGACTACAAATAATTTATTAATGATTGACTTATTGAATCCCGTGCATTTTTATGAACCTTTAATTCCGGGGCTGGCTTCAGTAATCGATTTGGGGCTTTCCTATGGGGGGGGGTGCTCGTGGGTAGGTATTGAGCACAGAAAACTGTGATCTACGCAGAAGGGGCATCTATACATGTAAATAATAAACCTTTGTGTAATAATTTGCAGCGTTTTTTACGTATTTTGATTGTTTCTGCGCCAAAACAATACTTGACTAGGAAGTGGTGGGGCATTTGATTCTGCGCCTGATACTAAGTTGAGCTTTGACGGTAGGTACCTGCGTCATAATTTTTTAATTTATTCGAAGAAATGTATAAAATCGAAATTGATAATTTCTTTCATGCAAATAATTGGCAATTTTAAGATGCCCGATGACCGCTGGATTATTCAAATGTGCTGACACGTTTAATTCCTTTCTTTTTTTCTTACATTTTTACTGGAACTTTGAAAGTAGAAAAAACGCATTTTCTCAATTTTCAAGGTGATTGCCATAAAGTACTTCGGGCTTAATCTAAGTGCGCTTTCGAATTATAGTCCAAGCATATTTCAAATTCTTCATTGAATTATGCCCAAATTCTGACCTTCTTATTTTCGATTTTTGGAAAAACATTGGTTCCACTGAGTAGTTTTCATATTTTCTTACATTTTTTTAACCCCCACCTGTTTCTGAGAGAAATGAAAAGTAAGGTCGCATGTTATGACGAGGTCAACAATTGATTCGACACATGAATAAATCTAAAGGCGATTCAAATTTGAACTATATACCACAGAATCAAGTAGTGTTTCTTCTTCGAATATTATTGAGCTGACTAAAGAGAAAAGGGAAGTTAATACGAGTAGTACCATTCTGGGACCGCTTATAGAACCATACATTATCCTTCTTTCTTAGAAACCGAAATTACAGGTTGATTTAGGTTCACGTAATTGATTACTAGTTTTTACAACCCATTACGGAACTTTTTACTCGCTCTCTAACCTGAAAATGGTAGGGTTTGTCAAACCGTTTTACCTAACCAGGCATTTTGTCCCGCGATTTATTTGTCCCTTTTCTTTATTCGCGTAATAATCGAGAATTTCTCGTCTCGAAGCGCAATTTTGTTAGGAAAAATCCTTGCGGGGCCGGGACGCCTCCATGCAACCAAAAACGAATGCTGTAATATTCCTTAGTCATGCCAACCCGCATGTCGAACTGTTTTTCCTGGGAACGAGAAATTATTTGATTGTTTCGTATTTTTACTTTCCGTGTTTTATTAATAACCGAGTCGACTTGAGTTCGCCAGCAATTTCCTAGGGACAGATCCAACCGCGGAAAAATTCAAATTACTTTAAGAACGATTTGAGTTGTCAACCTCGAAAATACTGGTTTGCTTGGGATGCACAGGGTGGTACAGCGCAGACGAAAGTTACAGCGATTTTAACGAAATTTCTATCAGGCAATTGGGGGCCCAGCCAGCGTCTACTCGCCAGATTTCAGCTCATGGAGTGCCGTTTCGTGTTTTTATGGATGTTGCAAGAATTTGCCGTTTATTTATTTACACTCGCAATCAGACGGAAATTGTAGCCCGATTTTTGATGAAATTTCTGTCCGGCAATTTGGGGCCTAACCAGCATCTATTCGCCACATTTCAGCTCATGGAGAGCCGTTTCGTGTTATTATGGATGTTGCAAGAATTTGCCGTTTATTTATACTCACAATCACACGGAAATTACGGCCCGATTTTGATGGAATTTGTATACGCCTAATCCGCACCTGCCTTCAAAATTTGTGTTTCCTCGTCATGAGCGGCGTAAGAATTAATTTTAATTTTTACGCTTGCACAGATGGACGTCACGCAATTTCGATGAAATTCATAAAATGTGGGAACGCCGGGGCCCAACTCGTATTTGTTGAACTCTTTCAACAGAATTTGTCTCGCAACAGGCTTCGTTGCTTGTAATGTATAAAATGATGCAATCAAGTAATTAACATTCATTAGCTGATCGATAAAAAGGATCCATTTTCCCCTCCTCCCATTTGTTAGCGCGACAAATGTGATGAGCATGATAAGTTGACGAGCGGAATGAACCTCGAGTTTCACTCGAATTACGTTGAATGTGTCAATGTCCCTCGTATTAAATTGGTGAGAGGAAACGGGACTCTGCCCGTTGAAATATTGAGGGATACTTCGGTTTACCTTTTTAGAGAGAGAACGTCGAGCGATGGTGTCGACGTGAATATAATAGGTTGGAAGGTATTTTCAGACGGAAGTCATACATGATAAAAACGCTGCAAATCCCTGCACAACGGTTTATTATTTTGTATAGAATACCCTTCTGTTACAGATCACAGCTCTATGTATAGATAACCCGTCTATATAATATGATATGTACTATTCTATTATATGCACATTATGTAGATCGCAGACACTCCGTAGGATAGTACCTAACCCCGTACTCGTTACTAGTTACCTACCTAAATCACGAGTTAAATGTTGCTAAAATAATTCTGCTGATGACAAACAGTACCTAACAAAAAGAAACACACATAATGAAGTTCTGAAAAGAAATTGTTGATGAGGAGTGAAAAAAGTTGCAAAAGTACCTACCAACAAACTCCAGCCCCTTCTACGTTGATGGTATAATGAACCGTTGTGTAATAATTTACCGTTGAGTAATGATTTACCGTAGTAATAATTTACCCATCAATAATACTTCAACGTTTGTTCAAGTTTCACTACCTACCAACAAACTCCAATAGAGTCATCATTTTTCAAATTAAATAATATCACAGAACAACCAACTCGACTTCATACTCCGCCAATATAATCAGGTGATCCCTACCAATGATTGGCCGTATTCACAAATTCCTATTGTGGGCGCGTCTCTGGTTACGAGATTTGGTTTGGATTGTATACAATTTCATTCACACTGGAGTCGAAAATGCCTGTCGGTGCAAACTTCGGGGCCTTACTGTGAACGAACGGCTGGACGTACGATGCTCCGGATGGTCTTAAAAAACTCGCAAGTTCAAGAACTATTTAAAACCGTAAAAATATTTACGTAAAAAAATGGTATAGGCGTTTTGAAAATTTCAACCCCTATTTTGAACCCCTTAGAGATGACTCACAGTAACGTCGAGCTTCGAGGACCAACTAGACGCCGAACGGAAACTATAACCCGAATTTCATCAATTTTTTTTCATGGTAACTAAGAAAAGTGGCCCGTACGGCGTACGGCGTACGGCGTACGGTGTACGGCGTACGGCGTACGGCGGACAGACAGAAATATTTTTATTGCAGTTTTGGATTCTACATATCTTGAAACGTAAACCATCAAATTTTGAGGGGGGGTAAGAATTTTTTTTTTCATGCTCGATTCCAATGGTTCATTATTGAAAATAATAAACCAAAATATATTGTGTATTTTGGTATGGCGGGAAAACTTCAGTTTGTAGTTTTGTCTTTGTTCCACCAACTTTTTGTCCCTCCTTTCTTTCTAGCGAACTTTCAAGAAAGATGAAGCTATTGCATGCAATGTGTCCAAAATTTTCAGAACATGAATTTTTGAAATTTTTTTATAGGCAAATCCGTTTCAGAGCATTTTAACAAAAATGTATATGTAGGTATTTAGGTGTATATAATAAATACATATTTATTTATGTGTCACCCCAGACGATATCTGACCTTGGGATGATGAAAATTTCAGATTTCGCCAGAATGTTCGTATTGCCAAACAGAAGGTTGAAAATTACAATGCCGTCAGATTTGAGTTTTTAGGTTAATTTATGTAAAATCACTGAAAGTGGTATGGAAGGGTGAGCAAAGACAGAAAAATACTATTTCATTTGTCTTTCTTACAGAATAGGGGTCAGCTTCGGGTTTTTTGGGGCCAAAATTGGTATTTAGGGCTAAAATCAATATTAATTCAGCTGACGTTGTGTGGGATGGTGATTCACGACTGAGGGACTATTTCTTTGGTAAAAGTATTTTTCTAAAAATACAGTGGGTTAAGTTTGACTTTATGATGGTCAATAATCTGTAAAAATTGCTGAAATCACGAAAAAATGATATAATTATTCGATGAGTTGTATGGTTTCTCGCTATATCATATTTTTACAATAGCACGAATATTTCTTTGAAAATTCGCTCATTTAAGTAGCCATGCTGCATGACTTTTCCCCCCTTCTTCGTTTCGGTCAAGTACGCATCTAAGAGGCATTGTATAGATACAGGACTATAATTATGGTACAGACATCACCTCATCCATATTAGGCATGATGTCAGTTATATTGACCCGACTTAATTCCGTTTGTTGGATCTAATTTTCAAAGTTCAGCCGCCATTGCAGGAAATTGATCCAACGGCATCAAGCATTGAGGCACCCATATAAATAGAGCTCACATTATTTTTTGTCGAATCGGACTTGGCTCTAGTACCAATCCCACACTCCTTTGAAGGCCTCAAGGTTAGATGCAAAACTCGAGTCTGTGCGTTTTGTTCTTTACCGATAAAGGAAAACAGTTGCGGAGAGTGAATTATGCCAACTGTTGACTTACTGAGCTGGTGTTACGGCTCTGATGTCCATATGGGGATGTGTGCCGATCACTAATTGCACCTACTATCGTAGTAATTTATTCTGCACGCCGACGTTTTCCAATAAGTTCTATCACACAGATTATTATGAACAATAGGTATTGTTCGAATATTTTTGAATGATTTTCAGTAGGCGAAAGAAAAGTCATGGGAAACTTGCACTTTATTTTTCTTCTAGAACAATTTTTTTTTAACCAATATTACCCACACAATCGTCTGTAATCCTCAGTAAACCGGAATTTATTGGGTGTGTGGTGTTGGGTTCACTAATTGTCCTCTATCAATTTAATCAAATCTATTGCTTCGTTTTTCCTCTCTGCGATGTGAATTTCCGAAATGAGGTACCTACATACCTACTCAAGCTACTTACAGTATTATTATACTCCGTCAACATTCAAAAACCCGTTTAACCGAAAAATTTTAAAAAAATCGCGTTTTTTAAATATTTTATTAGTTAATTTAATTTAATCGCTCAACTATAACTTCCCCATAGGTGTGTGGAATTGGTTCAGTGATAGGCTCATTTTCAATTTCATGGTACACTCCAATTTTGTCGAAGCTTGCGAAAAAATTCTTGAAGCGCCGCCGCCGGTTCTTTTATACGAAGTCGCAACATGATGAATGGAAGAGGTTGATGTAGTCTTGTAAGAATTGTAGTCTTATAAGAATGATACAATTTTAAATACCCGAACCTTCAAATTATTAGCAATATTAAGGCATGAATCAGTGGGTTATTACTTGAACTAAATAGTTAAGGGGGATTCAGAGATCAAGGAAACGTCCATCACGGGAGATGTCAGTCCACTGATGCAAGACGTATCTCTTCTTGCTGCACTCTCCGACCTCTCGTTTGCATACGAACTGCCCTCTGATTGATGGCCATTGCGAGGACTTTCTTGGAAGGAACCTACCCTGACACATAAAACACGATTACCAACTTGACCATTCCTACTGAATGCGGGACCATTAAGCCGGGTTGACAGGAGGTTTAATCGCTCCAGGTTATCTCACTCTAACGAAAGGGAGGTAAAGGAAGGGGACCGTGTTACGAGGAGCAGCGTATGCCATAATTCTTGTCGACAAACTTACATTCTCTCCAGGAGATAGTTGCCCCATTGTTGCAAGTCCGATGAATCAAGTTCTACTGTATCTACCCGACTGCGTCTGGTTGTGACTTTCTGATAAAATCTACTGAATTACTTTCCGTTCCGTGGATACAGTTGGACATCTTCGATTGGCTCCGTTTTATTTTTTCAAAATCAGCTGAACATGAAGACGTAGGGCTTGAACAAAATGAAAAACGCAATAATTCTTCCTCGACTTTTCATTATTTTCTTCATCTTCTGTCTAGCTGTCTTGATAATTGTTGTATTCGCAGGACCCTTGAAATGCCCATAACAAAATGTCTTGAGGATCCGATATTGAGAGTTAGTGCGGATTGGTCTCCAAATGGTCCAATATCCATCCTAATCCCAATAGATAGTGTATAAGTGTTGCCTGCCATCTGCCAACTATTGTCCACTTACGAAATTCTAATATGTCCAATAGAGGGTAGTGCATCTGGTTGTGGCTTTCTAATAAAATCAGCTGAATTACTTTCTGTTCCGTGCATACAGTTGGACTCCTTCGATTGGCTCAGTTTTATTTCTTCAAAATCAGGTCATGAAGACAAAAAACAACAAAATGCACAAAATGAAAAACGCAATAATTCGTCCACGTCCACAACGTTTCATTATTTTCTCCATCTTCTGTCTAGAAGTCTTGCTAATCATTGTATACCCAGACCCTTGAAATTCCCATAGCAAAACTGTCTTGAGAGTTAGTGCGGATTGGTCGCCAAATGGGCCAGTATCGCTCGAAATCCCAATAGATATCTATACGTTTTCTGTGCGATCTGTTAACGGTTATTCACTTATGAAATTCTAATGCGTGTCCAATAGAGGGTGGTCAGCACTATTCCACCGCGCGTTTCTACACGAAATCCAACAAGTTTAGAGGGGAAAAGGGTTAAATGTTGGATTCAACTTGATCATTTCATCATCTCGTACAGATCATTTCATACATCGCACCGTGGATTTGATCAGTATAAGTACGTATGTTAGGTATTTGATCTTCTTTCAAATCCTAGTTGTTTTCTCAAAAACAAATGACGCGTAGCGATAAAAATAACTTCGTATGTTCGAAGTTTTAGTTGAAAGTATAAAGAGAGAAAAATTAAGAAAACAAAACTGGAACAGTGGAAATAAAGGGATTTAAAACCGCGAGATGTGAAACTTGTTATAACAGCCTCAAATCCTTCCTCCAAGCCCACAAATCTCTTCTCGATGTTGACACAAGCGGGAACCCTCGTGCCTTCCCGTTGAGTAGCTGTATTCATTATTGTTTCGAAGGGAGGTTGCGGACTTGTTTAGTTTGGTCGTATCCTGTTAGTTCTAGAAGAGTGAAGTTCGGGAAACCGTATGGCGGGGGCGGGGGGGTTGGCCCAGGGAGCGGTCACATGTAGAAGTAATGGAGGCTGGAACATGAAGAAGGAACGGGTAAGCGCTGGGAAGGGATGGATAGGAGGGGGCTAAGGGCTTCTATCCCGCTTGTTTACCCACGGAAAACAAAGTCTCGTTTTACCAGTTTCCGTTTCCCGATGGGATTTTAGAAATATTTCATGGTGTAGAGATACTTCATTTTCCAATTTCTTATTTGTTTATTCCACTACCACTTTTTCGGACGTTATTTTGACACGCAAAATAAACAACAGTTATGTTCCTTGGTTCTATCTCTCTGAAGTAAATATGTTTTGACAGAGCAGCCGCAAGGATTAATTTTAATTGAGGTTGAGGTTAAATTCTGAGTTTTATGAAACTCCATGGATTACCGCCAGATCGTGGATGACAATATTTTTCTGCATATAATCTGGGGGTTCATGGGGTGCCCAACCAACAATTCTACCTCAAGTAGGACGGCAGGTGTTTAGAAATCAAAAATGGGAAATGAAAATACATAGGTAGGTTTAAATTGCCGTTTAGTAAGGAAACAAGCAAAATAAACAAAAAATTATGGAATTTTTGTGTGTCCTGTAATAATCGGTATCGGTATACGTATCCAAGTATGGCAATCGGTGGCATCGAACTCATAAAATCTATTGATAACTGAAGAAAAAGGAAGCAGTGTTTCGGTCATTTAACAGAATTTTACCTCTGCCTTCTGTAGTTCTCTTTCCTTCTGAGGCTTCAGTGGTATCTGCTAGATTGGTCGTAGAATTTAATATAGGTAGTTACCTTCCTGTAAACTCACCAAAGCAAATAAGTCAAGTTACTAGGTACCTATAAAACTGAGGAGCTCTGCAGCCGGTACATGTTTCTTGTCTTCATTTTCGAAATTGGTTCGTGAGCTCATTTCTATTGTAAAACTGCGACCCACCTACGCATTGTGGCGGCCACTACCTTGGAGAAAACACGAGAAAAATAGTGACTTCAGAAAAATACCGCCAGTGTTTCATAAATTCGCCGTTTCTCCCTTCTACACAGTCTCGCGAAAGATGTTCATTTATGCATTGGGCAACAGTAGAGTTTAGGAGGGTCTGGTTATAAGGTGGCGGGTCGGTGGAGGGGCTGCTTTAATTTGGCGCAGTGTGATTTTCCTTTAGTAAACTAATCCTGCCCTCTCCCCTGGATTATTACACATTCAAATCGATGCAGCAGTTTTAACGGGGATAATAGCGGAGTCCATATCTCAACGTCTCCAACAATGCAGAGGCATCTGAGTTTGCACCGCAAGGTACCTAGTTTCTCGGTTTCCTCGTAATCAAGAATTGTAGTAATTATTCAGTCAAATATTGTTTGGTGTTCTCGATAAATGCACTAGCGCTGAGGAACACTGACATATTTGGCTCGTGAGTCCAACAAAACCGTTACTCCGAAGCCTTCAAAAGCGTATAACGTGAAATACGACGCGTAAACGGGGCAATCGGTGGCGGTCGCTTTTTCCATGATTCCACCGTATAAATATGCAGGAGAGCCGAGCAAAAAGTTCATCAGAAAAAAAACAAATTGCTCCATTTGTTGTTGTCTTCTATAGAAAAAACGAAGTACAACACAATCACACCTTTTTACAAAGCATTCAGAGCGTTGAACGGCGTAATGTTTCGTCCAGTTCTAATTGAAAAAGGGTTGGGTACCGATCAAAAAATGATGCAGCGAACTATCAAAGGCAATTCGTTTGGTGGTTATTAAAACCAATTACGCTTGTTTGCTACTGTGTGTTTCGACTGAAAAAGCTCTGTAATTCAATTTCGGGTAACTAAACTCTTGAATCGTCCGGTAACAAAGCAGTTGCCTGCACACTGTATAGGAAGTCATCAGAGGATACTATCACGCCAGGTTGATCAAATGTTGGCGAAAGTTCTATACCTGTTGTAGTTGCGTATCAAACGAACGAATTATTCATGTTAATTGTTAGAATAATTAGTGTTATTCCCTCTTTAAAAAAAATTGTTTAAAGCAATCCAACACCAGCGATTAATTAATTTCGAATTTCAGAAGAGAAACAAATTATGGAAATTCAAATGTTTTGGTTGAGTTCATGTACAGTTGCTGGTCTGCATACGCGGCGGCCTCAAATCATCCTTACAAACATGCAGGTCTTATAGAAAATTCATGCGATCAAAAATACAAACTCTTGTCCGGCAAACCCCACTCCTTTCGAAAGAGTGTCTGTTGTGTGCCAAATAACTCCTGATATGCTCCAACAATCGAAAACTTCAAAATGAACGTTGTAGGAATTTTTTTCTCATATTTTTAGGGGAATTTTTAAAATGTGGCAGTTTTTAAGGGAAATTTTAAAATTTGGCAGTTTTAAGGGAAATTTTAAAATTTGGCAGTTTAAGGGAAATTTTAAAATTTGGCACTCAGATACCTACAGATAAGTAAAATACCTGAATAGCAAGATACCTAGGTAAAAAAACTTTTTAATATTCAGTTTGGTCGTCCCTATTAGATTTCATTTCCTGAAACTTCAAAATCTGCAGTGATACGGGGAAGTTACTGGAAATTAATTTTTTCTTCAAGTGAAGCAACTCGAACTTTTCAGCTATGTGACCATGATTTCGGCCATTTTCCGAATTGTCTCAAGATTACCGTGATTCAGGAACCACAAACACAGAAAACTCGAAAAATCGTGGTCAGATAACTGAAGAACTGACGAATTTGGTTTCATTTGGCGAAGATAAATGGGGGGAAAAGGATATTTCCGTTTCATTTAGTTAGATGCGAGTTAAAATATATTTAAATTTGTAAAGTTAGCGAAAACGTGTTTCTTGTTCGATGCCAAAGGTTCATTATTGAAAAATAATAAAATCATATTCATTATTGAAAAATTATTAATCATAAATTGCCTGAAGTATTGACCAGTGCACCAACCTAAATTCGCACGATCCAAGGCCACATTCTCGCATAAAGTCTAACAAGATCGACATGTGACCTCAATATTTCAAATTTGTCGCAAGACAAAGTCAAGACATCTTCACTCAATGTTCGAAGCTCTTGTAGCGTGGCTCCGCGCATAAATTATCATGTAATCAATATGTGTTAACCCGCCGTTTGGACCTGTCTTATCCACTTCCTACAGTTTTCCGCATTATACAATAAGCGATCCCGCGACCTTCTACTTTGACGAAGAAGAGGTTTTTTCGCCCTTAGTTTTACAAGCCGGAAAACTATCGGGTAATTGAGGTCGCGAAGAGTATGAAAGAAAACTTGAATGGGTAAACGCAACTTCATTAAAAGTTTCGACACGTCGTGCTCAGACTACAGTCGAGACCTATGGATTTTGAGGGCAAAGGATTTTTCATTTCAGAAAAAGTTGTTTATCTCAGGCAAAATATCGATAGTAGACACGTGGGTTCAGATAAAACCAATCACGTGAAACTGTTTTCAGTTCGTTCATAATATCAGAAGAAACTAAGAGGTCCCATCATAAAGAATTTTCTTCAAATTTAGAAATCGATTTTGAAAAAAATCAGGTAACCAGCAATGTTGTGAGCAGTTGTTAGTAGATGGCTTGGTTTAGGGATCGTTATCAACATATCAGTATATTGGAAATATCGATATTTTTTCATCAAAATATCGCTAGTTTTATATCGATGTCGAGAACACTCAATGTATATTGATATTTTATCACTAGAGTTCGGATCGATATGCAAAAAAATAGCTGAAATATGCAACAAAAGTTAGCAAAATATGCAAAAAACATGTAACAAATTCAAAATAATATGCAAGTTGAAATTTTGGTCCAATTTTTTCGGTTTTCAAGTTTTTATTGAGAAGTCTAATACGGGAATGAGCAATGTAACCCAAAACTCTTAATCATCCATCTATATTTTATAAAATGACAAAAATAAAACTGTACAATATTAAATAAAGTTTACAATGATTAAAATTTCAATGTGAAGGTGTAGGTACAGATTAATTTCCCTGGACTATCAACACCTTTTCGAGGTTTTCGACTGTGAAATTCCTCCGTCGGTCGGACAGAGTCATTTTCAGCGCGGAAAAGGATCTTTCAACGTCGCAGCTGACAACAGGAAGGAATTTTAACTTGGCAATTTCTCCAGGAGTGAGATATCCCGGAGAGATCGAAAGGGCAGTCATACAAAGGCACGTATAAGACATTTCACATGACCGGAGATCGGAAATTTCATTTTAGGTACGCAGATATTTCTTATAAATATGCCATTTATATGCAAAACTCTGTAACATATGCAGATGCATATAGTATGCAAAAAACAGCAAAATGTGCACGAATATGCAATTTTAAATTCAATTTTAAATGTCCAAAACATCTCCAAATACCTTAATTCAGATAAGTATGACACTTTCTACTGAAAAACCTGATATGCAGAATATACAAAATCCGAACTCTATTTATCACTATAAATATATGGATCCCTCTTTTGTCTAGCCACTCTGCTTTTGAATCAACATCGTTTGAAGTTAAGTTCTTGATTTTTGCAGTTTCATGAATTTTACAGTTTCCAAGCAAAATGAAGCGTACCTATCTCCATGAACCGTGTGAATCCAATTTGTCATGTGTCCACCTACCTACGCACGTATGCATATTATGGCCTGAACCGAGACAGGAGAACTTGAAGAGAAATTATTGTTACACCTATGGCGATGCAAAGGATCTATTCAGGGCCAGAAGGCTATTAACAACAACAGATTATTGTTGTCTTGATTAAATTTTTTGGGTTTGTTTCCCTTCCCAAAGCGAAGCTTGTAGACGATATTCTAAAAAGAGCGGAATGGGAACATTTTTCAACAATGCCGTACCTGCGTTGTTGCCAAAAGTGTCAGCATTGGGGTACTCAAGTGAACACCGGTGAAAATACGCTTGGAACTTGAAATTTCAAGAAATTTCTTCTGAAATTTCAGGAAATTTCTTCTTAAATTTCAAAGAAAAATTGCGCAGGCATGAGTTATTGTTCTCTTAGATCGGCTTTTTTGTGATATATCGATATTTGTTGCGTCGGTATTTCATACTGTCGATATATAGGACAGGAAATTGTATCGATATCGGATATCGATATAACGTCATATTGCTGCAGTGAATTGTTGCGATTCTTTTCGCAACAGTTAATTAATTAACAGTTGACATTTTCAAAACGCCACTGCTTGGCTAGGTGGTTTTTTTTTTTTAAACATTTGCATTTTGGTTTATTATTTTCAATAATGAACCATTGGAATCGAGCATGAAAAAAAAACGCTGCAAATCCCTGCACAACGGTTTATTATTTTGTATAGAATACCCTTCTGTTACAGATCACAGCTCTATGTATAGATAACCCGTCTATATAATATAATATGTACTATTCTATACATATTATGTAGATCGCAGACCCTCCGTAGGTTAGTACCTAACCCCGTACTCGTTACTAGGTACCTACCTAAATCACGAGTTAAATGTTGCTAAAAAAATTCTGCCGATAACAAACAGTACCTAACAAAAAGAAACACACATAATGAAGTTCTGAAAAGAAATTGTTGATGAGGAGTGAAAAAAGTTGCAAAAGTACCTACCAACAAACTCCAGCCCCTTCTACGTAGATGGTATAATGAACCGTTGTGTAATAATTTACCGTTGAGTAATGATTTACCGTAGTAATAATTTACCCATCAATAATACTTCAAAGTTTGTTCAAGTTTCACTACCTACCAACAAACTCCAATAGAGCCATCATTTTTCAAATTAAATAATATCACAGAACAACCAACTCGACTTCATACTCCGCCAATATAATCAGGTGATCCCTACCAATGATTGGCCGTATTCACAAATTCCTATTGTGGGCGCGTCTCTGGTTACGAGATTTGGTTTGAATTGTATACAATTTCATTCACACTGGAGTCGAAAATGCCTATCGGTGCAAACTTCGGGGCCTTACTGTGAACGAACGGCTGGACGTACGATGCTCCGGATGGTCTTAAAAAACTCGCAAGTTCAAGAACTATTTAAAACCGTAAAAATATTCACGTAAAAAAATGGTATAGGCGTTTTGAAAATTTCAACCCCTATTTTGAACCCCTTAGAGATGACTCACAGTAACGTCGAGCTTCGAGGACCAACTAGACGCCGAACGGAACCTATAACCCGAATTTCATCAATTTTTTTTCATGGTAACTAAGAAAAGTGGCCCGTACGGCGTACGGCGTACGGCGGACAGACAGAAATATTTTTATTGCAGTTTTGGATTCTACATCCTTGAAACGTAAACCATCAAATTTTGAGGGGGGGTAAGAATTTTTTTTTTCATGCTCGATTCCAATGGTTCATTATTGAAAATAATAAACCAAAATTCTAACCCCCCCTCAAAATTTGATGGTTTACGTTTCAAGGTATGTAGAATCCAAAACTGCAATAAAAATATTTCTGTCTGTCCGCCGTACGCCGTACGCCGTACGGGCCACTTTGCTTAGTTACCATGAAACAAAATTGATGAAATTCGGGTTATGGGTCCCGTTCGGGGTCTAGTTGGTCCTCGAAGCTCGACGTTACTGTCAGTCATCTCTATGGGGTTCAAAATAGGGGTTGAAATTTCCAGAACGCCTATACCTTTGTTTTACGTGAATTTTTTCACGGTTTTAAATAGTTCTTGAACTTGCGAGTTGTTTAAGACCATCCGGAGCATCGTACGTCCAGCCGTTCGTTCACAGTAAGGCCCCGAAGTTTGCACCGACAGGCATTTTCGACAGCAGGGTGAATGAAATTGTATACTCTTGTCACCAGGGACGCGCTGGATTCAGTCAATCAATCAATTTATTCAATCAATTGATCGATCAATCAATCAACATTTTCAATTGAAATTGGAATAGTTTGTAAATTATTGGATTACTTTATTGTTTGCAATTGGGGAATCATAGGCTTGTTTGTGTGTCTGTTGTTTTCAATTGCAATTGGCCACTGCTCACTTGAATTGGGAACAATCAATTTCAATTTATTGTATTTCCACTTGTGGAGGGGAGGGTATTCATTGTGGGGCTGAGCATCACCACTTCCGGGAGAACAGTCCGTCGGTAACTAGGGATCCATAGGTAACGTAGGTATTGTGTCTCTCTGTAATTACAGCTAGGTCCCACCTCAGTCCTTCAGACCATGAGTGGAGTGGAAGGGGTACTGTAGACGATGGTGGCTAGCGTTCAATCATTGGGTCCATCTTGCATGTTTATGTTGTCTCGCAGTACCTTCTTCTTTAATCTGCGTCCAACAAAGGGTGCTGGTCCGGCAATTGCTGCTACTTCGGGGTTGATGTGACCTTCAGCACGGATACGGAGTGTTGAGTACCGGTTTTTTATAGCCTCATCAACTGTTTCCATGCGGAGGTCTGAGTGAAGGGTGTCATTCCTCACAAACCAGGGAGCATCGGCGAGAGTTCGCAATATCTTATTTTGCTCTACCTGTACCTTCTTGACAGTGGACTTGCAAGCTGAACCCCAAATCTCGCAGCCATAGCTCCACACTGGCTTGATCAATGACATGTAAAGAAGTCGTTTGTTGCTGATGTTCAGTTTAGATTTTGGGTTGATCATTGGCCATAGCATATGGACGCGCCGCTTCACCTCTTTAGTAGTCCGACTGATGTGGGACGTCCATGTCAGCCTCCTGTCTAGTGTAAGACCCAGGTACTTGACCTCACTTGCCAACGGAACTTCTCTTCCTCCCAACTGGATGCCCGAAACTGAACCTCTCCTGAGGGTGAATGTGACAAGTGATGATTTGGTGGGATTGATCTTCACCTTCCACCTGTCACACCACTCCTCAGTTTTAGTTAGGTGTGCCTGCAAGTTTCGCCTGACTTCCGGGATTGTGTTTCCAGCCACTAGTATCCCAGTATCATCAGCAAACTGAGCAACCATTGCATCACTTGAATTGGAATTCATTAATTTGAATTGGAATTCATTTCGAATTGTCTAATTGGCATGGTGCGCATTGGCATGGTCCGAAATGGTTCTGCAATTCTATTGGCCCAACGCTGTCTGCGATTCTCATCATTTTTCAATTGCAATTGGCCACTGCTCACCACTCTACCTAACATCCCCATCTAAATTCCCGACACACTAATCCTATAAACATACACTCCACATTCGCCAAAATTGGCAAAGTTGTGTTAATAAAATATTGAAATTGCAATTGGATTACAATTTTAATTGCACTTTAATTCACTTAGGATTGTAATTGTAATCCTCTAAGATTGCACTTAGGATTGTAATTGTTAGTGCACTTAGGAATTCACTTAGAATTGTAAAAATTGGTATACCATCAGTCTGAATTGGACTTTCATTTGGAATTCATTTAGAATTGTCTAATTGGCATGGTGCGCAGTGGCATGGTCCGAAATGGTTCAATCAATCGTTTTCTTTTGTTTTTTCAATAAATTCATTACGACTGGCCTAGGCCATTCCAATCACAAGGGCCGGCCACGGCTACGCGTTCTGCAATTCTATTGGCCAACGCTGTCTGCGATTCACATAATATGTATAGAGTAGTGCATATTATATTATATAGACGGGTTATCTATACATAGAGCTGTGATCTGTAACAGAACGGTATTCTGTACAAAAATAATAAACCGTTGTGCAGGGATTTGCAGCGTTTTTACTTGGATACTAACGTCGTATTAATGCTGTGAATTGTTGCGATTCTTTTCGTGCGGTGATGAAACAATTAAGGACAACAATAAAGGGAGGAAAATTAATTAACAGTTGATATTTTCAAAACGCCACTGCTTGGCTATAGGAGGTTTTTTTTAACATTTGCATTTTTAGGATGAATTGGCATTGTTATACTACTTCCTCAGTGGGCCAGCTCCCTACTATCCTCTACATTGTGTCCAAAAAGTACATTGTTCACTTGGAAACCTTTCACATGCGTGGACCCACATTCGAATTTTGATGAATTTCATGCGGGACTAACTAGGGACAATTAGGCGCATCTACCCTTGATATTTCAGCTCACTGGGGATGTTTCTTTGCAAAGTTAAGGGCATTTCATTGTCGTGAGCAGCGATGACACCAGCAGGGCTGTCAGCCCTACAGAGAATAACAACGGATGAAGAATTTGCGTTGTTTCAAAAGCTGCACCTTGTCAATCCATCCTAGAAATTTAGACAAATTACATCAAGTGCTCATTCCATTATTGATAAATGCGAAGTTAATAAACATCCTGAATGTTAGCGAAATTTCAGAGAAAGTGAAGCTATTGCACTGGGTCCAAAATTTGCAGAACAAGTTTTTTTTAATTTACAAAAAAATACAAATAGGCAAATCCGTTTTAGAGCATCCTGAGTTCATCCCTAGATCGTAACAAAAATTTATGTATGCGCGTTTCACTCCAGACGATATCTATCCTTCTGGTCATGATTGGTGGGGGGGGGGAGGGGGTCAGAAATCGGTAAAAACTGCTAAAATCGCGAACAGTTGATATAAAATCATTTAAAGTGATATGGAAGGGTGGGTATAGAAAACTTCAATTTCAGTTGTTTTTTTTTGTGTAGAATAGGGGTAAAATTTGGAGTTTTGGGTGTCAAAAATTTATTTTAAGGACTAAAATCAATATTAATTCACCTGACGTTGTGTGGGATGGTGATTCATGACGGAGGGACTATTTCGATGATAAAAATAGTTTTCTCAAAAAAGATTGGGTGAAATTCGACGTTATGAGTGTCAAAAATCGGTAAAAGTGGCTAAAATCACGAAAAAATTATATAATTTTACGAAAAGTGGTATGGTTTCTCGCTATACTTACTCAATAGCACGAAAATGTCTTCGAAAATTCGCTCTTACAGTCATGCTGCATGACTTGAACTTCTTTTTATTATAAGTGATCTATTGTTTCATGTGCTGTCAAATATATGCCTCACTTGAAATTAAACCAAATGCTCAACCTGAACGGTTGAAACCGCTCGATCTTTATAATAAATACATTCATCAATAGATTATTCACGTGACAGTTGGTTGTTCTAATTCCACTTTACGCTCCCCCCGTCGACAATCCTCCCGCGTACAGTCGAGTTGGAGCGATACTATTTCGATAAACCCCGGGTCGAATACAGATGGAAGAGCCTTGTACGTAGTACGTTTTCCGAAGCTAATCAATTCCTTTTCCAATTCAAATGGGAGAAATCCAGGGTACGAACGAGGTTGTAGTTTCAAACCTAGTCGTGATGAGGATGGAGAAGTTCGCCGAACAACATCGCACAACACTCCTATTTGTAATGTGATTTGAGGCCATGAGATGTCGGGAATGGCAGTAGGTATCCACAACCCATGTAACCACGCAATAGGTGGTTTCGAATGACGGATAGGTAACTCCAGGCAGACGAGCACTGTTTAAATCGACGAAAATTGGAATAAATTCACGAAACGTGGTATCAAGACGTAGGCACTTAAATTCGAGTTTTTGGCGGCATAAAATCGCCATAAAATATATTCCAAGTTATACAGTTTAAAAAAATTCCCCCTTTTGGTTTATTATTCTGTGAATAATACACCTATGTATTCGGTCAGCAAAAAATTTTTATAACACCCCCTCAAAAATTTTTCTTTTCCGTTTCAAGGTGCGTAGATTCCAAAAATGCAATGTCCGTCCGCCGTATCACGTGTACCGGCTTCATTTTCGGTCTAAAAAATTCGTTCTTTCGCACACATGCTCCATTTGGGCCCTAGTTGTGTCCCGAAACTTTGCAGCCCGATCGGAATATTCCCAGGGGTGTTATGAGTGAAAATGTGTGTAAAAATAGGTACTTTTTGTGTTTTAGTAACATGTTAGTAACGAGAGCTTTTGAGGTATCTTTTTCCATGTTTTTGGGGACGAGAAGACCGAATATGAAGTCGATTTTGACCAAAGTGTGGAAAATTGAGGTTTTACCAAAGGTTCAGCTGCCAAAATTGATTTTTTATGAGGCAAAAACCTGGAAAATCGTCTGAAATCACCATAAATTTGTATAATAACACTAGAAAAAGTGTCAACACGTGGATCAAGACGATTAAATGGCACTACCAATAATCATTTTGAAAAAAAAAAAAAAAAAAAGGAGCGTGCCTACCTAATTTGTGTTTTGGGGGCCAAAATTGGTGGAAACCACCAGAAATAGCTATTTCAATTATTTCGCATGAAAGAAACAATAAATGAACAGCCAACATTTCTGTAGGTATGTCCAATAGAATATAAACCCACGTGACAAGGACTTTGCAGCGTTTTTTTTATGTGAATTTTTAAAGACTGTGGATTTATTGCAATGGGTCCGACATTTTCAGAACACGATTTGTTGAAATTTTTGTATAGGCAAATCCGTTTCAGATCATCCTGAATATTGCCAAAAAGAAAGATGAGTTCGAAGATGATCAATTTTCAAAAATTCAGGGGGACAAATTTGAGTTTTTCTGGGTCAAAAACGGGACAAAAATATGGCGGTTGGTGTCGAAGTTCTCAGAATGAAATGCACTTTTTTTTTAAATTATATAAAATTAGGTGCGCATACCCCATTCAAAACTAACTCGCAGGCCCTCGCATCTCTGTTCTCCCACCTGAGCCCGTCGTATTAAATGGAGCCGACGTTATGAGCGGTAGAAGCTCGTTGTGTCGGGTCTTATTAAGACGGCGGTAAAGCGTTTGGGGCGGGCTGATATCACCTGTGGGCGTAATATTAGTTAATATCACCTTTTGTTTAAATCTTCCCGGAGCAAATGAATCCAAGTAGGTACCTGCCTATTCGTACAAACCTCGTGATGAATGTTGAACTCGAGTGTAATCAACACTTGAAGCATTTTATGACGAAATTCAGTACCTAATCAATCGTAATCACTTTAGGCGAATTTTCGAGAAGAAAAAGTTCCGTTCATGCATTTTCAAAAATTCCTGTACCTACCTCACATTTTGGACATATACGGATACATAGGTAGTAGAGTTTCTCCTCAAAAATTCGCTAGTATAATGTATTAACCTTATCGTCAATTTCTGTATGTTGAAAAGCTTGCATGTGTTTACCTGACCAGCGATTAGCTCTTCACCTCTGATAATAATCATGTGAAGCCTACAAGGACTAAAGATTGAAATAACTAGTAGTCATATCATTCGAGAAAAAAGTCCCCAAGGGCCCAAGAGGTCAAATCGAGGGTTATAATTAGAACAAAAAAAATTCTGTATTTACCTACTAAAACTTTTGGGGTCATATCGATAGGTTCCATTCTTTCTTTACCGGGTCTCCTTTACATTCTCCTTGAAATAATAATGTTAACCTAACCTTTGTGACTGAGTGTGACAGTGGTGGTGGACCCTCGAGAGTCCCCCTCCTAGACCAGCGAGATTATAACCGATTAAGAAGGGATATCGATTAGGCTTCTGCCCAGCGACCCCGTCTCCACCGGACCAAAAAAACTACTCGAGAACAGCCACACTTACACTCTTCTTCTTCCCTCATGACATATTTCTGGGTAGCAGTATGAGAGGGAAAAAGGGGAATGAAAAGTAGTATGATGTCTGAACAACTTCAAGGTGACTAACCTCCATCCTAATGGTATTACCTCAGTAATATTTACTGGTGGAGAACAAAGCTCCTACATACGAGTATTGGTGGATAAGGTTGTCAGAGGTTGTTGTCCAGTGAATTGTGCTCATCTGGGCAACCTCTAGGTGATAACCTCCATCGTTAGGATGGTACAACTATTGGGACTTGTAAATTGGGACACGGCATCAATCGCCTTCATATGAGCTCAGTATATTTTAATTATACTGACACTCTTAAAGGGGGAAAAGGGGTGGAGAAGCCACCAGATGTATGTATTATCAAAGGGACAGGTTGTTAGTAAAGGAATCCTTCTGGGACAGGGGATACTACCAAACCACGCTGTGCTACCATGTGTCAGAGTGTGACAGTGGTGGTGGACCCTCGAGAGTCCCCCTCCTAGACCTGCGAGATTATCACCGGTTAAGAAGGGACATCGACTAGGCTTCCGCCCAGCGACCCCGTCTCCACCGGACCAAAAAACTACTCGAGAACAGCCACACTGTTACAACTTTTCGAAAATTCCTGTACCTGTATCAAACATTTTGGTCAGTAGTTCATTTTCCTTAAAAATTCGCTAACAGTATTAACGTTTTTGAAAATTCCTGTGGGCACTCTACTAAACGTTTTTTACCCATATCAGTTCAGGTCATTCTCCTCCTTGATTTACGAGGCTGTTCCCTTTAGCTTGCTACGACTTGCTTTGATTTTTATAACTTTTTCATAACAGCGCTATGTACATATTTTATACTGTAGTATCCGATTGACATCAGTTGACATCCCATGTTCTCGCAAATGATTGCACAGCCTCCACGAACCATGAAAATACGAATCCGTGATAACAATCTCAGCTTTCAATTCCTTCTCACCCACCTCCAAATTGCCCTCTTCACATCGCCCTCGACCGAAGAGCATTTTTTTTTTTTCGAACCACATTAACCGTTTAGTTGCAAAATGCTCTCTCCCCGCGCTTCCTGCCGCATTTGTAACAGGCATTTCGAAACGTTTTGTTTACTTTGAAGGCGCAAAATGAGTTGAGACGGTGCTTTCACGAGGCCGTAATTGTGTGGATGTTTGTTATTTCACAATTAACATCTATACCTTTTCCCTCTCCTCGCTCGCGTCGCGGAATAACGTTTTTGAGACTTCGTATCTCCGGGAAAATTGCTAACGTTGGGTTTTCACCCGAGGAAAATGAGATGGAAGGATGGAAAAGACCTTTTAGAAAGCAGAAATATTTCCGCGTGCCCTTTTCCACAAGTTTGCCCCTTATAAACCTCGGCGTTTACATTGTGATGATTCAAGCTCTGAGTTACCTACCTATCTGATTGTTTCATACCTGCCTATTTAAGACTGGATGGGCGGATTTTCTGACATTCCAGATTTGAACTCTGTAGCGATTTGGCATGACCAGAATTTTTTACCCTTCGAATTTTAGGGTAGGTAATTAGGACAGCATGTAGATCAAGTGTCTTGTTTGCATTTGGTGACTTGGGATAGGTAGGTAGTCCTATTTCCCAGGAGAAAAACACCTACGCACGCCTTCAGATCACTTCCCGATGGCAAATTGATTTCTGGTTATCAGATTTCATTCTGGAGTATATTCGAAAATATGATCTTCTGCTGGATTCAAAAACACATGGATTTATGAAATCGAAATTTCAAATATATCCAAAATATGTGTACCTAATAAACATAGGTTTTTGAAAATAGGGCAATTTTGGGTTGATATTGCGTTTTTGCGAATCGAAAACCTCCTACCAACATCAAAATTAACCCGAATGACGAAACAAATACGATTATTTCAATATCCAAACCTATTTTGATTGGAAAAATATCAACTTTATTCAGCTTGGGAAGTGTTTGTAATTTGTTGGTTAAAAATGATGTATTTACTTTTACGTCATCAAAAATATGGGAACTAGATGCTTACGTAAGTGCAGTAACTATTATTAGAATGTAAATTGGTCCAAGATTTTCAGAACATGAATTTTTTAAATTTTCTTACAGCCAAATCCGTTTCAGAGTATCCTGAATTCATCCCGAGTTGAAAAAAAATTTATATATGTACATATACATATTTATTCATTTATTTACATGTCACTCCAGACGATATCTGACCTTGGGTGCATGATAAAAATTCCAAATTTCGCCAAACAAAAGAATTAGCTCGAAGATGAACAGTTTTCAAAAATTCTGAGGGGGTTAAATTTGAGATTTTAGGGGGTCAGAAGAATGTTGAAACGGCCAATATCGCCAGCAGTTTATATGAAATTAGTAGAAGTGGTATGGAATGGTCAAATTTGGATAGTTGGTAAACAATTGATATTAAGGGCTAAAATCAATATTATTTCACCTGACTATGTGGGATAGTGATTCACGACATAAAGAGGGACTTCGATGATGAAAATATTTTACCCAAGTGAGTAAAATTTGACTTCGTAAGGGTCAAAGATCTGTACAAGTTCCTACAATCACGAAAAAATTATATAATTTTACAAAAATTGGTATGGTTTCTCGCTGTCATCTTTTTACACAATAGCACGAATATTTCTTTTATGGCCGTGCTGCATGACTGGAACTTCCTTATTTATTTCCGACCCTCCATTATTTATTTCCTTTATTACTGGGCGGGCCTTTTCCACTTTCATGTGAAGTAGCGGTCCTATTCCATAAATACTTGAGTTTATTGTTCGCCGCGGACCCTTCCCGAAGGAATAGGGCGGTTTTGCCCAGAGTTTCGTACAATTTAAAATTGATATTTGAGGGAGAAAGTTAAATGGCGGAGATCCCGGTGAAATATAAGCTGGAACGGCAGTTTGTGATTCACGCTAACTATAATAGTTACCTGCATAATTTTATACATTTAACGGATTTGAGACGCTAGATCACAGACACCAGTAAATCGTGATTTAGATTTGATTTTATACAATTACTGTAAGTGTAATACGGAGACCCAAAATTAACGGGGTTTCTCACATCCTGCGCCATTGTGGCACCAAAACCTACCAGCGGAATTCTGATTGGATGTATGTTATTCTGATTTGTATTGTTTATATCCACAAAACTTGAATTGCTAAGACTTATTTGGAGGGTTAGTTTCCGCGGACGACAAGGCAGACTATTATGCCACTCGAGTAAGAGCCTTTCTAACGTTTAGCTACCAAAAGGTTTCCCAAATGACTTAGTTTTGGGATACAATTCGAAAATTGTTGGTTATTTATCATCTTATCGTTATAAGTAATGTACAAAAGTGTTTTTCGATATCTCGCCTCTATAGCAGATTTGGATTGTATCTAATTCAAAAATTAGGTAGAAATTCTATTTGGCTTTTTTCACTCCCCCCCCCCCCCCCCCCCCTTTGTGGTTTTTAAACTACAGTGGGCACTGCCCAATTCGCGCACAAGTTGCTCAGAAAAATTAGTGTATTTTAGCAAAAAGGGGGAAAAATAAATCATCCAACCCAATTTTGCGTACATAGGATTTGGAACTATTACTTTAGGTCTATAAAATGGTTGGAACATGATCTCAGAAGAATGTTTGGAAGGTTTCTTTCGATAAAAATATTCTCTTATTTCCAATCGACCCCACCCATCCGCTCACTTCAAGTTATTGAAGGGGAGGTCTCCCTGGCATCCATTCATTTTCGACAAAAATTACGGGGTGAAGGGGAGATTGAGCTCTAAAGAGAAATGTCACGAAAGATCCCCTAGTTGTAAGTTGACGCCACGATACGCCCTTCCACCGGTATTTTTCATCGCATTCCTTCATTCGGTTTATGAGAGCTGAATTTCTTAATTTCATCCGATGACGTCGGTTATGGGGTTTTCCGTGAAAATGCGCATGCGCGTACGCATGTTCTCGGTGGACTTGGGTGAAATTCATTTGGGTGCCATCACGTGGCGCAACCTGTATATCCTCCCAAAATTTAAACTCATTTCGTCCATTGTATCATAATAAGGCACTTATTATGATCCAATCCTACCTAGTTACGTGTATGAGTACCTAGCTATGGCTTGCATTTCAAGGAAACTCAATTGCTCACACAAAAATTCCTTTGAGAATTTGTTGACATTCTTGAGGAACCATCAGAGTACCTACATCGGGTAATCTCCGAATTTTGGAACATTCCGTACAGTATTTCAGATTTTTTATAATTACTTTTATAGTAAGTAGGTAAATCAGTTTATAGTTTGTTTAATCGGTTTTTAAAAAAAAGTTTTCGCAATTTGAGGGGGGGGGGGGGGGGTCAGCTAAACACGTCTTTGGCGTGTGGAGACCTAAAAGGGTATGAGGCCATAATGGAGTACCTGGGGACCAGCCAGCTCATGCCTCCTCAAAATTTCAGCTCATTTTGACAATGTTTTTATATTACGGTTTTGGTGGTTTCAGCGGTTTACTTCCTAAACATATGGTACTATTTTAGGTCACGGTAAGTTATTTGGGACTATATTGGTCTCATTCTAAAACTGTCATTTCGGACCTATCGGAATTTATATTTTTATTCATGTTGTACTCGTAAAGATTACGGACAGACTGACAAGGAAACAAAGGACTCCGCACTTTTTCAATGTAGAAGTGGTTTCACTAGATCGAGCCAGAATTTGGCACGGGGCTTCCTTTCAGTCTCCTGAACAAAAGTCTCAATGGGCACAAAAAAATCTACCGTCAGGATTTTGAGCTATGGCCAGATTAAGCGCTTCAAGTTCGACTTTTTAAACACCTTCAATTGCTTATATCTCTCTAGGGATGCATTTTAGAGAAAAAAGTGGAAGAGTAAAATCGTCTTAAAATCGTCCAAACAACTCGATGCCATACTTGTTTTAATTCAAAACATGTTTCTTAACGTTTCTTATATTGTCTTACACATAAGCACACGGGGACTTATTGGCCAAAAATGAAGAAACATTTTTTGACTTGAAACAAGTATGTCATCGAGTTGTTTGGACGATTTTAAGACGATTTTACTCGTGCACTTTTTTCTCTAAAATGCATCCCTAGAGAGATATAAGCAATTGAAGGTGTTTAAAAAGTCTAACTTGAAGCGCTTAATCTGGCCATAGCTCAAAATCCTGACGGTAGATTTTTTTGTGCCCATTGAGACTTTTGTTCAGGAGACTGAAAGGAAGCCCCGTGCCAAATTCTGGCTCGATCTAGTGAAACCACTTCTACGAGTACATTGAAAAAGTGCGGGGCCCTTTGGCCTGACGAACGTTGGAGTTTTGATTTTGGGGGAAAACGAATAGTTTCTACACGAAACTGATCGTTAGGCTTTCGCTACTAGCAGACCCAGAAGCCATTGCCTGGGAATAGTTCGTAAAAGAAGATTCGCCCCTCACATAAATGCTGAGCAGTGATGGCAGTGTGAGCCCGTGTGAACATTATAAGCGTACCAACGCTCCGGATCTAATCGAAAAAGGAAGGTCAAAACGCATTAATGCGACCCCTTTCTCAACCCCCGGCAGACGAAATAATTCAAAAGAATTCACCTGCTTTTCAAATCAACCCTCCCAAACGGGGATTTGGGATGTTTCCAATTCATTAGGTTTTCTGACAGGGCTTGGCCTGCCACTCCACGCCAACTGGATACGTCATCGGTCTAACAGGGAGGGGGTTGGGAATATCAGGAAACGCGAACCAAAACGCCACTCAGAATGTTTGAGTGGAGGGCGGCAAAGTTCAATTCAGGAAGGAACGGGGAATTTCTCGCGGGAATAATATTTTTTTTCCGCTGCCGCTCAATTCTCCGACTGTGGATGTTTTGAAATACAACTTCCTTTGTACATGTTAATGTATATATATCTGTCAATCAACGCTTAATTGTTTGTAATAAGCAAAAAATAAATAGGGTTGCATTCCAGGGTTAATTATAAATTAATTATTATCGGCGGACAATTCAATTTTAATTATTTGTCATTCATTAAGGTAGAAATCTGTTTAAAAATGTAGGGGAGTTGGAGACTGGTTCATTGCAGGCCAATACCAAAATCGTAACAGTAGCGGGCAAAAACTGAAACTGGTGCCAAAACCGAGCAATTTCATTCATTCTACTTTGGGCCAGTCATTATTGCCATGCAAAACGGCAAACATCGCCAAAATTGTGGTAGTTCAAGTTTAAAAAAAATATTTCTAGATTTGCAATCCCGAAAACCCAATACCTGCGTAGAGGATAAAAACGCTGCAAAGTCCTTGTCACAAGGGTTTATTATTCTATTGGACATACCTGCAAAAATGTTGGCTGTTCATTTATTGTTGCTTGCATGTTAAATAATTGAAATAGGAATTTCTGGTGGTTTCCACCAATTTTGGCCCCCAAAACTTGAATTAGGTACGTGTTTTTTTTTTCAAATTATCTTTGATCATTGGTAGTGCCATTTAATCGTCTTGATCCACGTGTTGACACTTTTCCTAGTGTTCTACAAATTAATGGTGATTTCAGACGATTTCTTTCGCAGGTTTTTGACTAATAAAAAATCGTTTTTGGGAGCTGAACCCCTGGTACAACCTCGATTTTCCACTCCTTGGTCAAAATCGACTTCATATTCGGTCTTCTCGTCCCCAAAAACAAGGAAAACGATACCTCAAAAGCTCATTTTACTAACATGTTACTAAAACACAAAAAGTACCTATTTGTATACACATTTTCACTCATAACACCCCTGGGTATATTCCGATCGGGCTGAAAAGTTTCGGGGCACAACTAGGGCCCAAATGGAGCATGTGTGCGAAAGAATGAATTTTTTAGACCGAAAATGAAGCCGGTACACGTGATGCGGCGGACGGACATTGCATTTTTGGAATCTACGCACCTTGAAACGGAAAAGAAAAAATTTTGAGGGGGTGTTATAAAAATTTTTTGCTGGGCGAATACATAGGTGTATTATTCACAGAATAGGTAGGTAATAAACCAAAAAGAGCGACATTTTCGCACTTGTTTTGGTTTTTTGTTCATATTTCCTGTGCGTTTTACCGAAAATTTTATTGAGATATTTTTCGAAGTAGATTAAATTTGCTACAGTTTGATACCAAGGTACGCTTTGCATGTTCATTAGTTGCTGAAGAGTGTTTTTTTCGTTACAAATTTTCGTTACGGTCATGTTTTACTTACGTCGATATTGTCTGGCCTACTTAAATTGTGAAAATGAGGCTCGTTTGTTAAACAAAAAAAGCGTTGTGCCAACTACGAACTACGACACCCATTCATCAAGCAGATTCCGCGAGAATGACGAGGGTATTTGGTTTGGAGACTTGTTCAGTACCTAGTTGAAAAAAATAAGGTAGTACTTGTGAAACAAGCTTGTAACAGTATGAATGTATTTCCTACCTATGGTTAACTGTATGTTATGAATTTTATAAAGGTGTTCTGTGTTTGATGAAACACGGAAAAGATGTCATATTGATAAAATGAGTACCGGTGAGTTCTTGTAATTTTCGCGAAACTGCCATTTTTTCTCTTCCACAGGGATTTTTTTCTCATCTGTTTATGATACATACTTTTTGTACTCTAACATCAACTCGAAAATTGAAAGCGTTGTTGATTTCTAACTTGGTGGATTTTTGTCGCCAATTTCAGCCACCTCTCTGCTCCCGAGAGACGAACAATCGGAATGGGGAGTTTTTTTGATGTTTGAAACAGAAAAAAAAGTACAGGTAAATGAATAAATGAAAGTTCAAAAGAGAGGCGAAAAGCTCAAATGCGAGGTGGCGGGGGTCGGCTCGGTGGTAGTAAGCGCCTTGAAATGTTAACTAGCTGCGAAGGGGGGGTCCCGCGAGATACGGAATAAACGTGTTTTTACAGTTGACGCGACAGTCTGAAAAAAAAAAAAAATTCACGTTAGCGTGAAACTGGAGGAATTTTCAAGTAGAGTTTTTGAAAGGAAAAGTGGAAATGCGAATTAAAACTCCGAGAACCCGCTCCAGTTATGTGGAGTATTGGTGATCAAACTCGTAAATTATTGTAATAATGAATCATCCATGAACAAGACATCTCTGAAACGCCATTACTTGAAGAAAAAAAACCTGTATTCACTTGTAAATCCAATGTGTTTACGTGAAATTTATTTGAGTGACCTCCAGGCATTTCGATAATAAGACCTAACTTGATCTTTTATGGGTAGGTTCATATATATACATCTCATTCAACGTCGCCTAAGGCTGAAAAATTGTTGTTTCCGGCCTTGGATTAGAACCCATGACCTCCAAGGCCTGGGCTTCTTACAGACTCCTTGATGGTCCAAAATTCGGAATATATTGGACCGTTGGAGACCAACCCGCTTCTATACTGTATATCTTAAATCCTCAAGACCTTTCATCTATCGTTGAGGATATTTCAGTGGGGTATGCGCACGAGTCACAAAGGCGGTTTATATTAATTTTTTAATGAAACTAGATTCCATTCTGGGAACTGTGACACCAGCCGCACTGTCCTACGATTAGCAGTTCTTTTTCTGTGATTTTTCAAAATTTCCCGAGGTTCCTACGTCACAGTTGGCGAGAGGAGTACAGTGACGTAGGAAACTCTGGAATTTTTGAAAAATCATAGAAAAATAACTACTTACCGTAGGACAGTGCGGCTGGTGTCAAAATTCTCAGGATGGAATCTAATTTTGTTTGAAAAACTAAAATAATTACATCAGATTGTAGGTAACGCGAGCAGAGCTGTCACCTAGACGGATAACCCTATCTTTACAGAAAAGCTTAATGGATGATGAACTTGCAGAGAATGTCCATTATTTATTTATTCCATTTCCCTTTAGACAGCTATGGTATAGAATTTTTAGAGTGCTGTCACTATCGCAGATGCATATTATTTATATGAATAAAATCGTCATTCTTCTTAAACATCGACTATTGGCTACAGTGAACGTATCAACTGTCTCTCGATAGTCGTTTTCACTGTATTTCGCTCGAGTAGTTATTAGGAAACAGCAGAGTTGCCTGCTCACTTACCTTAAAATACGGGGCACCGTCTCGCTCCCCTCATAAGCTATGCATTACTGGCGTATGTAAAATACACTGAAATTTATATTTATACTAGGGCTTTAGCTGAACAAAAACTTGCTCTTCGTCCAGAATGAACATAAATATTAAATTAGGATGTTACCTGGTTTAGCCTCAGCCGACTAACTCGTCAACTGTTTATAAACATTATTTGTACTTCGAGTTATTAAAAAGTTATCAATGACATCGAGTTATTAAAAATGTGAACGCATTAGAAACTTATTATGTACAGGGAACAGTGGACAGCTTTGAATGTAAATTTTTGAATTCAGTTATAACACGAATATAGCACTTCCAAATCGAATTCTAGTTTCAATGCCAAATTTAAGGATTTTCAAAACATACGTATTTTCTTCATATTTCCATAAGTCAATTTCAAGATTTTTCCAAACATATTTTACAGATAGAATATTCAATGTTCTCAAAAATACGAAGCTTTCTTTAACAGATTCACGATTTTCCATCTCAAATTTAAGGTTTTTTTGTTAGGGAGCTAATAGTTACTTCAAATCACGGAAAATCTTGAATTTGTTTAGTATAATAATGTATTAATAATAATAATACGTAATAATGTATTTTCTAGTGTTGAAATAACCTTATCTCATTTTCTTTCTGCTCAAAATTTTAGTTTTCCTTTGCACTTCCTTTGTTTAATATTTAAAATTGACATTCAGCTTTTTTATTTTTGTTTTTCATGAGTACTGTTTTCTTCTTTGTTGCTGTTGTAAACAGGGCACCAGCCCGTGTCATAATAAATAAATAAATAAATAAATAAATAATACGTTGGATTTTTTCGGATAACTCACAATTTATAGGTCCATTATCGCTGGTGTCAGTTTGTATCATGACGCATTTATTTTCGAACTCGTCAGATTTATTATATGTTGTCCTGAAATAAGGGACAAGTCGCGCCCCTGGCGGGGAAAATGGGTAACAATCCGGTACGTTTGGCGACACTGGGTATGAAGTTGGATTTTCAAGTAGGCATTATTCACCAGGCGACAGTAGCGCCACCTCAACATGCACTTCCATGTCATAATGATATTGTATAGATCTATATAATACACCCAAGTGCTGCTTTTGCTGTAGGTATCTGTGCAGGTACACATTTCAGATATCCCCCCCCCCCCCCCCACAGCCAAACCACCCAGTCACTTTATATCTCAGGAAATAATGAGTACGACAAATATTTCAACACAGAGCAACAGAGATTTTAAATTCGTTCAGTAAAGTTTTGCTGGGAACGATTTTTCCTACGGAGGTCCCCTTTTTTGCCACCTGAAAACGAATATGTTTATTTGGGTCAACTCAAGTATTTATTTGAATTGAAAATCAAACCGCCATTTTGTTACATTTTCCTTTTGAAAAAAGAGACTTTTTAAAGTCTCGAAAAAAAGACTTTTGGCGACCTCTATCGCATCAACAGTAGCTGTTGATCTTCCTTTTTTTCCCGCTTCTTTTTTTAATGGAGTTCGTCCCAATCTGAAGCCCTCTTTACTCGTCATCTACCTCCCTCACTCTCGCCCGCCTCCCGCCACTGATATTGAAATACGGAAAGTGAACCCGTCTGGGGACAACCGGAGGGAAAGCTAACGAACCGTGTGCCCCAGCAGGGCTTTACTGGGTGCCCCTATAGTGGGCGACGAGGGCTAAAAGCCACTTACAAACAACTTTTTTCCCCGTATCCCCACTCTCATCCACGGCCTCCTTGATGGGTTATGTATCTGATCATGTCTCTTTTTCCTCGTTTTTTTTTTCGTCTCGGCAGAGTTAATTTTCCTCCTTTATATTTTCTGACGTATTTCGCGAGAAAATGAAAACCTTCACTGGGTCTAAAATAGTACTCAACGCACTCCGAATCAGCATTCAAGTACTTATCATAATTATTTGCAAGTAGGGATGGCAAAATTTTTTAAGTAAATCTATACCTATATCAGTTTTCCGATATATCGCAAGCAACATATCGATGATGTCTGGTGAAAAATATCGATATATGCGATATATCGAAATTGCGATAAATATAAATACAAGTCAAAACTGAGGGTTAAATGAGTGATAGAAATGTCGTAAATACATTCAATAACATATATATGTCTTTAGTAAAAGTAACAAAATAAACCAATTACATTTCTTGCCTAGGTTACTTTAGTACAACATGACAGTACAAACTGACTATAGGCCTACGCACGCTGTAAAATAAAATGAAAATGAAGTTTGTAAAATATCGGTACCTATACGCCAATCAAACCATAAGTCAAAACTAAGTGTTGAATCAGTGATTGAAATACTGTGCAATAAACAAAATACATTTAATAATACTGAAGTTATTGAGTAAAATGTAACAAATTAGGTATATTACCTTTTTCACTTTCTAACTCAGGTTACTTTAAATGTTAGCTCAAAACTGACTATAGGAATACGATACAATAACTGTAAAATAAAATAAAAATAGATGAAAGTAAGCTGTGGAAACAGATTGATTACATTACTTCGTAGAATGTGCGAGTTTTTGTACATCACTGGCGACGCCGATATCTCGGTTCAAAAATATCGATATTCCCGATACTATCGAAGCTCAAGAACCGATACCAATATATCGATATATCGGAACATAAATATCGATGTTTCCGATATATCGATATTTTGTTGCCATCTTTATTTGCAAGTACCTGTAGTCTGTTATCCACACTTGAGGTATAAATACACTACACTTGTTCCATGCATGACGTTACGTGTAACTGCAACAGTTTATCTTTTTCCGATACCTACTTGGAAATATCTGGGAGTCTGGTTTGATTACCATTTTAAATTTAAACACCATATAAGCTCAGTAATTAACCGTTTAAGAAAGCTACTTTACGTATTCAATGTTGTTCGCGGTTTTTTGCCAAAGTATCTGCTGCGATCTGTATACTTGGCATTGGCTGGTTCTGTTATCAATTATGGCATTGTCGTGAGGGGTGGAACATGCGCATCTCATTTGAAACCATTGCAAACGGTCCAAAATGCCCTAAAAAGTAATTTTATGTAAACCTATGCGGTATCCCACGGCTCTTCTCTATAAAAACTTTAATGTTCTAAAAATTAAACAGTGTTTTTTGCTTTCGCCTTGTCTAAAAGTTTTTGAATTAGGTGCATTTAACTCTTGTATTTCTAACCTCCATTATACCAGAACTTGTAACAATAGCAATTTAAGAATTCCTTCAACCAGAACTGAGTTCTACAACCGAGGTTCTTTTGTGCAGGCTATTAAATTGCTTTATTCAAATAATATTAATCCTAAGGGCTTTATAAGTGTGAGTCACTTAAAGAAGTATTTATTATCTCAGATTCTTTTACTTTCATAATATTCAGCTGTAAATGTAATTTTCCTTTTTGATGATTTGATGCCGATGTGATACAGACACCTCCACTCTGCCAGTTTACACAAGTTCTTATGAACTTTTTAACTGGCAGGCATTGGTATATTTTGCAGTGTTTATTTAATTTGTTATTTGTTTTACTTCTCTAATGCCCAAAAAAAAGCGCATGTAAGTGTGTGTGTGCCATTCCGCACGATAAGTCCCATAATTTCCGTGGTAAAAAATTTGTTCTTGCGCAGAAAAATCCGTCTCCGGAAGTGCAATGATGAGTTCATTACTCAGCCCGATCGCACAGTGCGCAGCCGTTCCAATTTAAAAAAGTTAGTAAAAAAAAATCAAAACAACAAGGATTTCAGCAACATAGGCACGTGGAAGGTTGTGAGTCATGTTTTTTGGGTGCTGAATCGAAGTGCAACTAGTCCCAGTTCGATTGGACATACTCAGCTTACCAAGTTTACAAAATAGTAGTCCGAAATCCAAAAACATTACATGTTTTTTATGTAGGCATGTGAGGTGACTTTTTTTGCAGCCGGATTGATTGTGAGCACTTTTAGCACGTTCAGACTGCATCGAGAGATCAAAATCACAGTTTTTTGGTTCAGAAAAATTATTTTTTGACAATTTTTCTGCGCGAAGTGCCACTCTGGTCTCAAAAAGTGCCCAGACAGGCCGTAGTGACCATTAATTCTCTGGCAGATGACCATTAATTTAAATTCTCAATTTTCCGAACTATTTCTTTGAAAATTTGCACCTTAAGCCATGCTGCATGACTGGAGTTTTTTTTTTTCCTGGATTGTGCGGAAATTGAATTCAAATGGAAGTCGATTCGAATGTGAACAGGAAATCAAAACAAATTTCAGTCAAATTTCGAATTTGACAGGATCTGTCCCATATTTACTGTTCTGTCGTCAGTTATGGTCACAGGTTTCAAGGATTATCTTCCAAAAAGGGTTACCGAATAATCCATGACGTTGTCAAAAAGAACCGACAAATTTAATAGATTTGCGACACGGGACTTTTTTCTCGAAGAGAGAAACAGATAAGACTGTTCTAGCCTCCAAAGATTTCGCCATATCCCCGTAATACGCTCTGCCCGTAGCTTCTGATGAAGGCAGAGAGCCAGAGATATCTTTAGGTAAGAAAACTCAAGAAGTATCTTAGGCAGAAAAGGTTCCTCTCGGCTTCCTAACTACATTTGACTTTCCCATCTCCTTGGGCCAAAAAAAAGGGTGACATCGGTTTTTGATGCATTGTCTTTCCTGTAAGTGAAGAAAGAAGTATGAGGATGATATCCTACGAAAAGAACGAGCGGAAAAATAAGAAAAAAAACCTTCCCGGTGTATCTCTAAAAGATGGAATGGGTGGTACGAAAGGCATCAATTTCAATAACATCCCCCCTACTCCTGCACTCCCCGTATAAGGCTTTTCGCATAATTTCACGTCCCTATGCGAACATCACCTCCCTACCCTGGTTTTTGGGTGGTATTTTTTTAACGGTAAAAGATCCATCAGGTGTGGTAAGGTGGAAAATATGAGTTCTCGCGGTTTTTCTCCTTTTTTAAGGAGGCTTCAATCACCCAATCACTCCTGCTTTGGGAGTAAGAACGTATCCTGTAATGGCGTCTACACTTGGGCGATGGATAGGGTCTAGTGAGGGCCGTGTTGGTACGTCGATTTAGATCCATATTGATTATTTCGGTCTTTCACAGTGTTGAATATAAAGTTTGATCAGTGGACTGGATTTCGATATCTTACACACACTATAGACAACAAACTACACGTTTCTTGTATTGTGAACAAAGAACTGACCATTTTCGAGTGGGGAGTACGGCATTCTGGTTGTAGGGGAAGCCACTAATCGTATCTAGAAAGAATCACGAAATTGCTATATTAGGGTCGCAATAGAGCCCCTACAGTGACGCTTAAGCTCTGTTTTCCTAGAGACGCACTTTTTGCGCAGCAGGAACCGGGTTTGTCCATATCACGTCGGCAGGAGCGCGAAATGTATTACGCGGCGCGAAAGTGTTTTCCTAGGGGCAGCGTGTTGATCTAATCAGTTGACGTACGAACAGTGTCTAAGACGGAGGCGTGTCAAAAATTTACAAAAAAAGTAATTGCAATGCTCATCATGAATCATAATGATTGATGATGATGATGAAGAAGAGAGCTATTTACTGAAGGATCATTTCAGAAAGTAAGTATTATATCCCTAAGTTATAATAACCCAGTTCTGTTCCACCTTGTTGCTCTGCGTTCAGATATACACTGAAAAATTATTAACAACGGTTTATTATTCACCTGTACAGATGCCCCTTCTGCGTAGATCACTGTTTTCTGTGGTCAGTCCTCGTGCTCCCCCCAGGAAAGCCTTAAATCGAGTAATGGAGCCGGCCCGGGAAGTACTGTTTCATAAAAATGCTCGGGATTCAATAATTCAATCATTAATTATTTATTGTTATTCATGAAGCACAACGTTCGTTCAAGTTATAAAAGTACCTTTATCAACAAGATCCAAGAGTCATCATTCTTCAAATGAAATAATATCACAGAAAAACCAACTCGACTTCATACAGCTATCCGTGATTATCATCAGTTGTTCCCAATATCTGGGCCGGATTTATACCGTTTCATTCACGATCATGTTGACGAAGCTCTTCGGTGCAAACGAACGGCTGGACGTACCGAGTGGTCCCCAACAATTTTTTAATTCAAGATCAATTTAAAAACTTAGAAAAAAACCATACCCTTCTATTGACTTTTCGAGTTACGGGTTCTGAAAATGTCAACCCCTATTTTTCACCCTTTATAGATGACTGACAGTATCGCCGAGCTTCGCAGACCAACTAGACCCTTATACCTAATTGGATCTACAGTCCAAATTTCATTAATTTTGGTTCATGGTAACTGAAGAAGTGCGAATTACGGCGGACGCACAGAAATTTTTTCAATTCCCTTTCGGATTCTTCGTACCTTGAAACGGAACCCATCAATTTTTTTTTCACCGTGCTGAATTCCAAAGATTCATTATTGAAAATAATAAACCAAAGGACGTTTTCCAGTATTATCGTTCTGATATTCTAAGAACTTGGTGAATTTTAAAAATCGGGAAAACAAGTTGTTCAAAATTTTGATCAATAGTCATCTCGTCGATATCGTATGGTTCTGTACACACTCAATTGGAAGTTCGTCTTCTACAGCCGAAAAACGCACTTTCGGTCCTCTTTTGCCGTTGTTGACATCACTCGCAAACAAAATGTCAGTTAAACTAGACGAGATCACAATCACGCAATTGACTTCTCTCGAAGCAGTCATTCAAACGCGTCGAGCGTGGAACGCGTAGGAAAATATATTAAAATATGGGACTAGTCGACGTAACACGCCGAGCGTAACACGTCGTACACGGCGCAAAAACCGCGTCGCTAGGCAGTCAGGGCTTAAGTGGATGGATGGCGTCTAGTGAGGGTAGTTCTGGTATCTGCTTGAGCTTCGTACGTATCCACTGAATAGCAGTGCTAGAGTGTTATACAGGGTGTCTAGGGTTTCGATGGGACAAACTCAGGGAATCGATTCTGCAGCTAATTTGCAACAAAAAGTGCCTCTTAGAGTTTTTTTTTAAGAGGCTTCATTTTGGAGTTATTTACGATTTAAGATTTTTTTCGTGTTTTCGACCCTAACTCAGTTAAACAGCCATAACTCCCTTAAATAACTATGTAAAGTAAAAGTTGAGGATACCGTTGGAAAGAGCATTAAATTTCCTATCTCCCTAATTATAAAATCAAATTGTTTTAATTAGTCCTCATTGGTGAAAAAAATGGCCAAAGTCCAAAGTGTGAGCATTTTTTAAGAATCACCGTTTTTCTTTCTTTTTTTGCGCTATTAGTACGAAAGTGTTTCGGCGGGCACTCCTCGGGAAAAACTTGCCCAAAACCTCAGCTTTCGAATGGTATAAGAAAAAAAATTTCACAGTGAAATTTGACGGAGAAAATGACGTTTGAGTCCTGAAAAACGTGGGTTTTTAGGTGATAATCAACGTTTCTCACCAAAAGCCGACATGCATCATGAAAACGAGTTCGATATCGCTATTTATGCACTTTTTGACGCTGAATCGAATGGTGACACTCTTAAACCAGTTACCACCGTCCCATCATATCTCAGAAAACAGGAGTGGACTTATGTTCAAACATCAAAAAACCTACCAAAATTTTTGTGGATACAATAACCTAACTCTGCTTCAACCTAAGTGATTACTCAAACTAATACTATCTGTTTCTTCCAGAGTGCAGGAATGTGTCGGGTTAATGCGAAATGCGCACCAGTTACGGAATGTCTCGAGGAGCGTGCGTCGGAGATGCCGCCTTTGTGTTCAGCAAGGAACCTACTGAGAACCTACTGTAATTACTAAATTAAATTAAGATGAAGAAAAAAGAGTTTCTTCTTAATTGGGGAGGCAAAGAGTGTCACCATTCGATTCAGCGTCAAAAAATGCATAAATAGCGATATCGAACTCGTTTTCATGATGCACGTCGGCTTTTGGTGAGAAACGTTGATTATCACCTAAAAACCCACGTTTTTCAGGACTCAAACGTCATTTTCTCCGTCAAATTTCACTGTGAAATTTTTTTCTTATACCATTCGAAAGCTGAGGTTTTGGGCAAGTTTTTCCCGAGGAGTGCCCGCCGAAACACTTTCGTACTAATAGCGCAAAAAAAGAAAGAAAAACGGTGATTCTTAAAAAATGCTCACACTTTGGACTTTGGCCATTTTTTTCACCAATGAGGACTAATTAAAACAATTTGATTTTATAATTAGGGAGATAGGAAATTTAATGCTCTTTCCAACGGTATCCTCAACTTTTACTTTACATAGTTATTTAAGGGAGTTATGGCTGTTTAACTGAGTTAGGGTCGAAAACACGAAAAAAATCTTAAATCGTAAATAACTCCAAAATGAAGCCTCTAAAAAAAAAACTCTAAGAGGCACTTTTTGTTGCAAATTAGCTGCAGAATCGATTCCCTGAGTTTGTCCCATCGAAACCCTAGACACCCTGTAGAGCGTTACGTCGGACTTCATATCGATGTCTTACATTTGGCAATCGCTCGGACGATACTAATTTCCATGAAAATGCAAGGCGAGATGTTGATTATGTTACACATGTTAAAACATCAGCTCTAATTTGACCTTTTGATCCTGCTCATGTTGACGGTTTTTCTTTGGTTCTTGAAACTCCTCGTGAACGAGCGGCTGATACTGTGTACGATACTCGAGTTGTCTCGGAAAATACTACATGTAGGTACCTAGACGCGTTTGCCAACCAATATTTACGTAGGAAAAATACAATTTTTTGGCCCTAAAGGAAATCGGCTCAACGTTCTGCATCTAGAAATGCTGTGGTTCGCAAGTCGAAGGTGGTTCTTCTTTTCTATTATAATTCGCCAATTTATTTTCTTAGGCATCAAAATTTTTGGCGCTCTGTTCGTACACCTGTATCCGTCGTATTTAGCGCCTTAATTCGTTGAGAAAATGCGCCGAACGAAATTCGAAAGGAATGCGGCTGGAAATCGAGGACACGACCTTGAGACTGCACGGAGACATATTCGGCTCCAGTGATGATCTAACCGCGGGACCGTGCGGTTATGATCTTGTAATCCGGTTAATGAACTCGAAAAGACGCGTCAGCGCCAATGTAAAGAGCTAAAACGTACCGCAGATGCTCCAAAATCGTGGGAATAGCTCCTTTTTTGGCGCTGAGACCGATCTACAGACTTAGCTGTAAATGAAGTTGAACATTTCAATATCTATAATCATATATCAATAATTAGTAACATTCGTAAGCTGTAGTATGGGTCATTAGTGTAATTATTGTCTCGGTATTTCTTACTGTTTGGTACCACAATGTTTTACTTTGTAATTTTTTCAATTAATGGGAAAATAAAAATAAAGTACAGGTAAATTATTACACAACGGTTTATTATTTGCCTTATGCTTCATGAATAACTACAAAATAATTAATGATTGAATTATTGAATCCCGCGCATTTGTAGGAAACTTTAATTACCTAACCCCGTACTCGTTACTAGGTACCTACCTAAATCACGAGTTAAGTGTTGCTAAAATAATTCTGTCGATGGCAAACAGTAACTAAAATGGCGAAAAGAAACGCAAATAATGAAGTTCTGAAGGGGAATTGTTGATGTGGAGTGAAATAGATGCCCCTTCTGCGTACCTAGGTCACTGTTTTCTGTGATCAGTATACCTACCCTCTGGTCAAGTATAATGAAGCGTTGTGTAATAACTTGCCCATAAATAATACTTCACCGGTTGGTCAAGTTGCAAAAGTACCGATCAACAAAATCCAGCCCCTTCTTGGTAGATGAACCGTTGTGTAATAATTTACCGTTATGTAATAATTTACCGGTGTGTAATAATTTACCGTTGTGTAATAATTTACCGTTGTGTAATAATTTACCATTGTGTAATAATTTACCCATCAATAATACTTCAAAGTTTGTTCAAGTTTCACAAGTACCTACCAACAAAATCCAATAGTCCATCACTTATCAAATGAAATAATATCGCACAACAACCAACTCGACTTCATACAGCCATCCTTGATTATAATCAAGTGCTCCTTATTGATCAAAATCTCGGCCGGATTTATACCTTTTGATTCACGATCGTGTTGACGAAGCTTTTTGGTGCACACGAACGGCTTGACGTGCAGTGCTCCGGGTGGTCTCAAAAAATTGTTTAGCTCGAGACAAATTTAATATTGTTAAAAAAACCATACCCTTCAATCGAAAAAACCATACCCTTCAACCCCTATTTTGAACCCCTTAGAGATGACTGACAGTAACGTCGAGCTTCGAGGACCAACTAGACCCCGAACGGAACCTACAACCGGAATTTCATCAATTTTTATTCATGGTAACTAAGAAAAGTGGCCCGTACGGCGTACGGCGGACTGACAGAAATATTGGTTTATTATTTTCAATAATGAACCATTGGAATCGAGCATGAAAAAAAAAATTCTTACCCCCCCTCAAAATTTGATGATTTACGTTTCAAGGTATGTAGAATCCAAAACTGCAATAAAACGCTGCAAATCCCTGCACAACGGTTTATTATTTTGTATAGAATACCCTTCTGTTACAGATCACAGCTCTATGTATAGATAACCCGTCTATATAATATTATATTATGTACTATTCTATTATATGCATATTATGTAGATCGCAGACACTCCGTAGGTTAGTACCTAACCCCGTACTCGTTACTAGGTACCTACCTAAATCACGAGTTAAATGTTGCTAAAATAATTCTGCCGATGACAAACAGTACCTAACAAAAAGAAACACACATAATGAAGTTCTGAAAAGAAATTGTTGATGAGGAGTGAAAAAAGTTGCAAAAGTACCTACCAACAAACTCCAGCCCCTTCTACGTAGATGGTATAATTTACCGTTGTGTAATAATTTACCGTTGAGTAATGATTTACCGTAGTAATAATTTACCCATCAATAATACTTCAACGTTTGTTCAAGTTTCACTACCTACCAACAAACTCCAATAGAGCCATCATTTTTCAAATTAAATAATATCACAGAACAACCAACTCGACTTCATACTCCGCCAATATAATCAGGTGATCCCTACCAATGATTGGCCGTATTCACAAATTCCTATTGTGGGCGCGTCTCTGGTTACGAGATTTGGTTTGGATTGTATACAATTTCATTCACACTGGAGTCGAAAATGCCTGTCGGTGCAAACTTCGGGGCCTTACTGTGAACGAACGGCTGGACGTGCGATGCTCCGGATGGTCTTAAAAAACTCGCAAGTTCAAGAACTATTTAAAACCGTAAAAATATTTACGTAAAAAAATGGTATAGGCGTTTTGAAAATTTCAACCCCTATTTTGAACCCCTTAGAGATGACTCACAGTAACGTCGAGCTTCGAGGACCAACTAGACGCCGAACGGAACCTATAACCCGAATTTCATCAATTTTTTTTCATGGTAACTAAGAAAAGTGGCCCGTACGGCGTACGGTGTACGGCGTACGGCGGACAGACAGAAATATTTTTATTGCAGTTTTGGATTCTACATATCTTGAAACGTAAACCATCAAATTTTGAGGGGGGGTAAGAATTTTTTTTTTCATGCTCGATTCCAATGGTTCATTATTGAAAATAATAAACCAAAATATTTCTGTCTGTCCGCCGTACGCCGTACGGGCCACTTTTCTTAGTTACCATGAAAACAAATTGATGAAATTCGGGTTATAGGTTCCGTTCGGCGTCTAGTTGGTCCTCGAAGCTCGACGTTACTGTGAGTCATCTCTGAGGGGTTCAAAATAGGGGTTGAAATTTTCAAAACGCCTATACCATTTTTTTTACGTGAATATTTTTACGTTTTTAAATAGTTCTTGAACTTGCGAGTTTTTTAAGACCATCCGGAGCATCGTACGTCCAGCCGTTCGTTCACAGTAAGGCCCCGAAGTTTGCACCGACAGGCATTTTCGACTCCAGTGTCAATGAAATTGTATACAATTCAAACCAAATCTCGTAACCAGAGACGCGCCCACAATAGGAAATTTGACGGAGATAGAATCATTGCTAGGGATCACCTGATTATATTGGCGGAGTATGAAGTCGAGTTGGTTGTTCTGTGATATTATTTAATTTGAAAAATAATGGCTCTTTTGGAGTTTGTTGGTAGGTAGTGAAACTTGAACAAACGTTGAAGTATTATTGATGGGTAAATTATTACTACGGTAAATCATTACTCAACGGTAAATTATTACACAACGGTTCATTATACCATCTACGTAGAAGGGGCTGGAGTTTGTTGGTAGGTACGTTTGCAACTTTTTTCACTCCTCATCAACAATTTCTTTTCAGAACTTCATTATGTGTGTTTCTTTTGTTAGGTACTGTTTGTCATCGGCAGAATTATTTTAGCAACATTTAACTCGTGATTTAGGTAGGTACCTAGTAACGAGTACAGGGTTAGGTACTAACCTACGGAGGGTCTGCGATCTACATAACATGTATAGAATAGTACATATCATATTATATAGACGGGTTATCTATACATAGAGATGTGATCTGTAACAGAAGGGTATTCTATACAAAATAATAAACCGTTGTGCAGGGATTTGCAGCGTTTTTTTATTGCATTTTCGGATTCTTCGTAACTTGAAACGTAAACCATCAAATTTTGAGGGGGGTATGATTTTTTTTTTCCATGCTCGATTCCAATGGTTCATTATTGAAAATAACAAACCAAAAAATGAATAAAAAAAATAGGCGCGTGCGTAGACGAAATGATTGGAGGCGGTTTGATGGACTTTTTAGGTGTGTGGATACCCTACATGTGGAACAACCCGATCAAAAAATTCGTTCATAACATCCATTCTCAACGCATGTACGCAGCACAGGCCTCCCACAATCCCGCGTGTTCCCTTTCCAAATAGTTTTCAAGCCCTTGACACCTTTCATCTGCTACAGTCGCACACGTACAGGAAATTTCACACCCGAGTGCCAGTCAAACGGAATAAAGTGGCGACATGCGAATCCCCACACGCGAACTCTTTTTCCCTTCTGTTTCCTTTGGTGGCGATTCGAGAGTAATTGCTTTCCCTCGGAAAAACGTTGATTCGTAGAAGGAAGCCGAAGTTTTATAGATTTACATGCTGATCTCGGGGGGTCACTTCGTCGGGCAGGCGCTGTAGGTATCGCTGGCTCACTCTGCAACTAATAAATTGTATACGTAGACTTGCTGTAAGAGTCGATGACTGGTATCCATAAACTCAAAGTATACGTGTAGCTTTCCTTCAATTTTCATGCATAAAAAGAGCATAAACACGCTGCAAAATCCTTGCAACATTTCCTTGTTTATTATTCTATTGGACATACAAAAATGTCGGGTGATCATTTATTGTTTCTTTCATGTATCATGATACTGAAATAGCTATTTTGTACGTTTTTCACCATTTTTGGCCCCAAAAACTAGAATTGGACTCCTATTTTTGACAAACCATCTTCGATCAGAGAATTGTCATGAATTGCCTTGATTCACCAATACTACCTCCTGTGTTATTATGCATATTTCTTGTGATTACAGCCATTTTCACAGGTTTTTGACCCTTAAGTATTGAATTTTGAGAGTTAAGAACCTCAATTCTTCACTTAGTGGTCAAAATCAACTTCATATTTGGTCTCCTCGCTCTAAAAAACATGGAAAACGATACCTCACAAGCCCAAGTTCACTAAAACCTCAAAAATGGCTAATTTTGCGCACATTCTTCACCCCTAACACCTCTGGGTGTTGTCCGATCGGGCTGCCGAGCCTGTTTGCGAAAGAAAGACACCCCCCCCCCCCCCCCCCTTTAGGCCAAAAATTAAGGTAGACATCGATGACTCGGCGTACGGCGGACGGATATTGCAGTTTTGGAATCTGCACACCTTGAAACGTAAAAGAAACAAATTTTGAGGTGGTGTGTTTCAAAAAATATTTTCGTGAACGATTGCATAGGTGTATTATTCAGAGAAATCTTGAGGACTGCTGCAGACCGAGAATGACCAAGATGTTAACACTGTAATAAAGATCGCACCCGATATCACTTCACGGTTAAATCGGCTGATAATACCGCGGCGATGCGAGAAGAAAACGCACAAGAACGCATAATGTAGTCGGCGGTTGTAAGGGGTTGGCCTTGGTAGTAGGTACGAACATGATATATTTTTCTGGTTCACGTTAGCTGATTACTCATTGCCTTTTCCGACTATTATAGTAGAACTATTGTAGTAGACTAAAATAGCAGTCAAACTATTATTACCCGTTTCACACAATCAAGGGAAAGTACAAGTTACTACCAGTCTACGTGGCATTAGGCGCGTCACCAGAACCTCAATGCTCTAGATCTAGGCAGATACTGGAACTGTGAAAACCAAAAGGGTGCGAAAGTACCAAAAAACTGAAATCATTCGAGACGAGATGTAGTGTAACAAATAATAGCCTATAATATAACAACAGTTAGGTTGGTAGTTATGGTTTGGATCACAGAAACCTTTAAAACAAATGAGTTCCCCTTTTTACCTCCTAGCATTGTGCTCTTCTAAGAAGCGACGTAGAAGAAAGTCTAGAAGCTAGTTTGTGATGAATTTAAATTCATCATCACGGTGGCGTGAAGGAGTGAATAGATGAGAGCGAGGGAATTTCACCTAGGCGGCGGTAATCCACCGATGTAGGTGAGAGGAAGGAAATTCACCTAGGCGGCGGTAATCCACCGATGTAGGTGAGTGGAAGGAGTCTCGTCTAGGCGGCGGTAATCCACCGATGTAGGCGAGAGGAAGGAAATTCACCCAGGCGGCGGTAATCCACCGATGTGGGTGAAGGAAGGAAGGTGCTTGTCTAGGCGGCGGATATCCACCGATGTAGACAAGAGGAGAAGGTAGGAGGTGAATTCCCAGAGCGGCGGATACCACCAGGCATCTGGGAGGAGGAAGGTAGAGAGAGAAGAGAGAGCTGGTTAGAGGAAGTGTCGAATGAAGCTAAAGCCCCAGGATCCAGGGTTATATAGGAACTGGGGGCCTCTCCCTCCAACTCCCCTGTTGGGAGTTTTGGGGGGGGCCCAGGTTGTGTCCCCTGGATTCTGTTGCCTGTCTCCCCACTCAGATGTTTATTGGCGGAAAGTAACTTTTACATAGGAATATTGGTGAGAGCTTTAAGGTTGTAGTGGAGTGTTCCCGGGAGGGACTCACGACAGAGGTCCCCCCAGTTCGAACCAATGAGTGAGGTAGCTGAAGGCTCAAGTTGACAGTGGCTGAGGGCTGCGGAAACAAAAAAGGGGAGCTGAAGGCGCAAGGATACAGGAGCTGAAGGCTGAAACAAACAATTGTAGTGCTGAAGGCAGAAGGGTGACCGGAGGTGTCTTAAATCTAGGGTGATATACAAGTAGTAGAATAAGTAGGCATAAGTGGACATAAGTAGACATAAGTAGGGCTAAGTAGACAAAAGTAGACATAAGGAGACATAAGTAGATAAGTAGATGTAAGGAGATGTAAGTAGATGTAAGTAGATGTAAGACATAAGTAGATGTAAGACATAAGTAGATGTAAGTAGATGTAAGTAGACGAAATTTGATGATGGGAAACATATGTACAAGGAGGGTGTGACGAAAAATTTGATGAAGTGACAATATTTACAAAGGTGATGAGTTCGATGACGATGATAAGAGGAGTGACAGTTAGATAGTATGGTAGATAGCTAGATATTTACAGGTGCAAGGTATTTACAGGTATATACAAGTTGTAGGTACGGGTTCAGGGGAGACAGATCGGAGCGGGGTTGTGAAATCCGCCGTTCCCTGGGTGTGGATAGTGTGCAGTGTAATGTGGTGAGTGTGTAATGATGGTGAGGTGATGGGGTGAGGGAGGCGACTCCCTCTAACAGTCTTCACGTTAGTGAAGACTGACAGAGGGGCCCCTTCACTGCCGGGGCGGTGGTGAAGGGGAAGAGCCGGTGGGAGCCGGTACCCGGGACGTCGCGGAGGTGGGTGGCGACGTTGGGGTCCGGCGGGTGAAATGGAGGTGATGTGTGGCGTTTGTGGTGTAGGGGTGGTCGGGTGAGTGGTGTGGGGCGAAGTGTCTGGGAGGACGGGGGCTGGTTTACATCGGGCGAGGGGTACAGTGTGGGGCTTCCCGTCAATTAACAGGGTAGCCGTGGTGTTTGTGGAGCGGATGACGTGGAAGGGCCCGGCGTAGAGAGGTGAAAATGTTTTGTGGATGCCGGGCTCCTTCAAGTACATGTGTGTGGCTGTGTAAAAACGTGTGGGATAGGTGGTGTCGTTGTGTGGTGTCGTGGTGTGGAGTGGTTCCCTGTTAATTGACGGGGTGGGGTGTGGGGTGAAGATGTCGGCTGGCAAACGTAAAGGGTCTCGAAAAGCGTGTTGTGCGGGACTTGTGTTGTCTGAAGGACGGGCGGAAGTGCGGAGGCTAAGTAGAACGTAGGGGAGGGTTTTGGTCCATGAAGGGGAAGTGGCTGATGTGGAGATGGCTTGCTTGAGGACCGAGTGCCACCGCTCTATTTTCCCGTTGGATTGAGGGTGATAAGGAGTGGTGCGGATTTTCTGAATCCCGAGGGAACGGAGCAGGTCGGCAAAGTGGGCTGATTCAAATTGCCTCCCCTGATCGACCGTGAGTGTCCGCGGACAACCGTAGCGGCTGATCCATTGAGTGAGGAAGGCCGCGGCGACGGCGTCCGCGGTAATGTGGGCGAGTGGGATACACTCTACCCAATTTGTCGCACGGTCGATCATGGTGAGGCAATACCTCTTCCCCTCGGAGGGGGGAAGAGGGCCGACCAGATCCATGTGGACGTGTTCCCACGGGAGAGAATCGGGGATAGGTTGAGGAGGTACATGGGGGTGAGCCGAGACCTTGAATTGCTGGCACTTCTGGCACCCCAGAACCCAGGTACGTATATCCGTGTTCATATGGGGCCAGAAGTACCGCGTTTTGATGAGGTCCCGGCTCGCCCGAATGCCGGGGTGATGGAGGGAGTGGTAGTGTAGGAACAACTGCCTCCTCAGCTCCGGTGGGACGTACGGGCGCGGTGTGTCGGCCGATACGTCGCACCAGAGGTCTAGGGGAGGCAGCTGTTCCAATTTTGAGGCGGAGATGAGATGGGAAAGAGCGGGATCGGAGGTAGGAGTTTGATGGTTTTTGAGGGTTTGCGGGGAAGGGAAGGGCAGTAGCTCCGCCACCGGCGCAGGGGTGGGGCGGGAGAGGGCGTCGGCAACGCAGTTGTCGGCCCCCGGCAAATAACGAATATCGGACGTGAATTGTCCGATAAATTCGAGTTGCCGGAGGCGACGGGGGGAGGCTGATTTTCGATTTTGGAGGAGGGCGTGGGTGAGGGGCTTGTGGTCGGTTATGACAGAGAACTGCCTGCCCTCCACGAAGTCACGAAAGTGTTTGATGGCTTCGTGGATGGCGAGGAGTTCTCTGTCAAAGGTGGAGTAATTTTTTTGCGTGGGGGACAGAGTTTTGGAGAAAAAGCCGAGAGGTTGGGGGGTGGCGCCGGTGTGTTGGTGGAGTACTGCCCCGATGGCCCAGTCGGACGCATCTGTGGTGATGGAGAGGGGGGCATGGGGATCGGGATGGGCCAATAGAGCGGCGTCCACTAGGTCCTGTTTGCATTGTTGGAAGGCGGTAGTGAGGGCGGGGGTCCATGAAATGGGGCGTTTATCGTTTTTTTTAGCCGGTTGTGGGATAGCGTGTATGAGTGGTTGTTGGTGTTGTGCCGCGTGTTTGATGTGTCTACGGTAAAAGTTCAGCATACCCAGGAAACGGCGGAGTTCTGAGACAGTGTTGGGACGTGGGAAATCGGTGAGGGTGTGAACCTTGTCTGGTAGGGGTTTTATTCCTTCGGACGAAACCTGGTGGCCGAGGCAGCGGACGGAGGGCTGGGCGAGGACGCACTTTGGGGTGTTAATGGTGAGGCCCTCGGCCGCGAAGATGTCAAGTACTTGTGTCAGGTGGGCGAGGTGTTCGGTTGGGTCTCGGGAAGCGATCAGTACGTCGTCCAAAAAACAGAAGACGAAGGGTAGGCCTCGTAGTATGTTGTCCATGTAACGCTGCCATGTTTGGGCAGCGTTACGGAGGCCGAATCCCATTTTGATATACTCGAACAGGCCGAAAGGGGTGATGATAGCTGTTTTAGGAACGTCAGGGGGGTAGATGTGAATGTGATGGAAGGCACGGGAGATGTCGAGTGTAGAAAAGATGGTGGTGTTGTGCAGGTGGGAAGAGAAATCCCTGAGGTGTGGGACGTTGTAAAGGTCTGGGGTTGTACGGGCATTGAGGCGGCGGTAGTCGCCGCATGGGCGGATATCCCCGTTAGGCTTCTGCACAATATGTAGTGGAGAAGCCCACGGGGATTTGGAGGGACGGATAATGCCGTCTTTGATGAGGAGGTCAAAATGTTTGCGGGCCTGTGAGAGTTGGAGGGGGTGGAGGCGTCGGGCTTTCGCGGATATTGGGGGGCCAGAGGTTTCTATGAAGTGTTGGGTCTGTGAGATGTGGGCTGAGGGGCGGCGCTGGGGTTTGTAGTTGAGGAGGAGTTGTTCAAACTTGGAGGGGGGTCGATCCACCGCATGTATGAACCCGGGGATGGGTTTCTGGGTGGAGGGGTCGAGCAGGCGCGCGTTACGGACGTCTACCTGGAGGCCGAAATATGCGAGGAAATCGGCCCCCAGGATAGCTTTCTCTACGTCCGCCACGGTGAATTCCCACTCGTACGCGAGCCCGCTCATATGAATTGATGAGCGGTACGTCCCGTACGAGGGGATGGTAGTACCGTTGGCGGCGTAGAGGAGTTGCCGGTAACAACGCGCCTGTCGCCGGAGTATGTTATTGGGGAAGATAGAGAGCGCCGCCCCTGTGTCAACGAGGAAGGGGACGTGCGTCTTTGAACACTTCAGGAACAGGCGTTGATGAGCTGGGGCGGAGTGAGGTAAAATTGGCGAGGTGTTGGAGTTCGTCGGAGGGGGGGGGCTTGGTTCGTCCGAGGTGATGGGCGGGTGCGATGGTGGTGGTTGGTCCCCCGCGAAGGAGACGCGGGGTGATTTTTTGCCGTTCCGGGGAGGGGGAACGGTAGTGGCGGCGCGAGTGGCGGCCGGAGGGGTGGTCGTCTTGGGGGCGGGGTTGGAGGGGCCGTTCCGTGGTGGGGGAACGGTAGCGGCGGCGCTAGTGGCGGCCGGAGGGTTGGTTGCCCTGGAGGCGGGCTTGGAGGGGCCGTTCCGGGGTGGGGGAACGGTAGCGGCGGCGCTGGTGGCGGCCGGAGGGTTGGCTGCCCTGGAGGCGGGCTCGGAGGGGCCGTTCCGGGGTGGGGGAACGGGAGTGGCGGCGCTGGCGGCGGCCGGGGGGTTGGCTGCCCTGGAGGCGGGCTTGGAGGGGCCGTTCCGGGGTGGGGGAACGGGAGCGGCGGCGCTAGTGGCGGCCGGAAGGTTGGCAGCCCTGGAGGCGGGCTTGGGGGGGCTGACTCGGGGTGGGGGAGCAGTTGATGGAGAGGTGGGGTGTTTAGCGGCGCCGTCAGATGCGGTCGGGAGGTTGGCAGCCGTGGCGGCGGCGTAGGAGGGGTAGCGAGGCGAAGTGGAGGTGGTGTGAATGCGGGCGGGGAGGGGTTGGTGGTGGTCCCCCCCCCGTGTTGGCGAGGAGGGGGGCCCGCCGGATTTACCGGCGGGCGTCCGCGTTTCCCTGCTTGGAGGAGTAGGAGCAGGGGGGCTGGCATTTGCGGGCCTCCCCACCGAAGTTCACATGGTAGAAACATCGGTGGGGAGGGTCCGCCGGGAGGTAGGTCCTGGTGGGGCGCGTGGAGTTGGAGTGGGGCGCCGTTTTCGGGGACCTCCCTCTCTGTTGCTGGGAGGGGGAGACGGTGCGGCGGTCGGCCGAGCGCTGGCGTCGGTGGTCGGAGGAGGGGGTCGGCCGGCGATCGACGGAGAGGGAGCGGCGCCGGTGGAGGGAGGGGGGCCGGCGGCGCTCTTCAGACGGCGATCGGTCCCTGCGTGGGGTGGGGAAGCGGGGTGCGGCGACCTCCGTGACGCTGGCGGCCGCGGCGAGGTCGTAGACCGTGTCGGCCAGACGGAGAAGCGGCTCGTCCGGTCCGTCGAGGTGGCTGGCGAGCGCCATCTGGATGGGGTGGGGGAGGGCTCGCAGCCAGAACGTCCGAGCGATGTCGGCCGTCACGACGTCGTGTAGTTGATGACGTAGGCGACGGTACAGGTGGGAAGGTTTCAAATCGCCGAGATGTTGGGGCTGGGACAGCGCTGCGACACGTGCGATCTTGGAGGGCTGGTATAAGTTGATGAGGCGGCTGCGGAGGTCGTCGTAGGCGGCCGTGGCGTCGGGGGAGATGTCAGATGTCTGCAGGAGGATCTCATATGGTAACAGAGAGAAGATGCGTGAGTAGCGGGTACGCTGGCTGCGGATGTTGGCGGCAGAAAACGCAGCGTCGACCTGGAAGAACCAGAGTGCGGGGTCGTGCGTGTAGAAGGGGGGTAGCGACAGCGGGAACGACGCAGAGGCCGTCGTGACGTCGGCGGCGGCGTGTGCGGCAGCTGCAGCGGCGGCGGCAGCGGCGGCGGCGGATGCGGTGGAGCCGGGTGGCGAGAGGCTGGTGAAGGGGTTGTCGGTTGCGTCAGATGTCGCAGCGGTCGGCGGCTGCAGCAGGGACGGCCGGAGGAGCGGCGGTGACGGCGAGTTCGGGTCCATAGTTGAGGTGTCTGGAAACAAAATTCAAATTGGTTGAGGTTTTGAATTTTTAAAATTCGCAATTCGCGGCAGCGGAGGTGGTTGCAGCGGAGTGTTGAGAGTTGTGTGAGTGGTTGGGTGGGCCAAAATTGCGAATTTGAACTGACTATTTTAAATGTGAATTTAAAATGCGGGACACCGAACTAGACTGGGGGCGACACATGAGGTGGTAAGAAGGGAGGAAGGGTAGAAGGTTGGATGAACGTCGGGTTCACCACTGTGATGAATTTAAATTCATCATCACGGTGGCGTGAAGGAGTGAATAGATGAGAGCGAGGGAATTTCACCTAGGCGGCGGTAATCCACCGATGTAGGTGAGAGGAAGGAAATTCACCTAGGCGGCGGTAATCCACCGATGTAGGTGAGTGGAAGGAGTCTCGTCTAGGCGGTGGTAATCCACCGATGTAGGCGAGAGGAAGGAAATTCACCCAGGCGGCGGTAATCCACCGATGTGGGTGAAGGAAGGAAGGTGCTTGTCTAGGCGGCGGATATCCACCGATGTAGACAAGAGGAGAAGGTAGGAGGTGAATTCCCAGAGCGGCGGATACCACCAGGCATCTGGGAGGAGGAAGGTAGAGAGAGAAGAGAGAGCTGGTTAGAGGAAGTGTCGAATGAAGCTAAAGCCCCAGGATCCAGGGTTATATAGGAACTGGGGGCCTCTCCCTCCAACTCCCCTGTTGGGAGTTTTGGGGGGGGCCCAGGTTGTGTCCCCTGGATTCTGTTGCCTGTCTCCCCACTCAGATGTTTATTGGCGGAAAGTAACTTTTACATAGGAATATTGGTGAGAGCTTTAAGGTTGTAGTGGAGTGTTCCCGGGAGGGACTCACGACATAGTTCTTAACTCGTTTTCAAGAATCTGTGCCTAATGAATTAGTTTGAAAATAGATAAGAAGTCAAGTAATGAAAAATATGTACCCCCACTAGTGCTATAAGCAGTTTGAATACCTGCCTAATTTGGTTAGAGTATTTCATGATTGTTACCCTCGACTTAATAATTATGTACAGAAAATATTACTTACAACGAACCCAAATAAAAACGTAGAACTTACTTTGTCAGTGGTGGATTCGAGAATGAAGGTGGTAGATCTGATTGAGTCAGCCATCCAGTGCACTACCGCTCTAATATAGATCGCAGCTGATATCACTTCACGGGTAAATCGGCGGATACCGAGGCGATAAGAGAAGAAAACGCACAAGAACGCATAATATAGTCGGCGGCTGTAAAGGGTTGGCCTTGGCATTAGGTACGAACATGATATATTTTTCCGTTTCATGTTAGCTGATTACTCATTGTATTTTCCGGCTATTATTGTGGAACTAGAATAAATTACTATTGTAGTAGACTGGAATCGCAGTCAAAATATTATTACCCGTTTCACACAATCAAGGGAACGAACAAGTTACTACCAGTCTACGTGGCATTATGCGTGTCACCAATACCTCAGTTCTCCAGAGCTAGGCAGATCGGTGGTTGTCAAAAGCGCGAGGTGGTCCAAAAACACCTAAAGTTTTTGGTATCAAAAGCGCGAATTCGAGAAGAAAGATTAGGTTCATAAGCGCCACTGCTTCCTGTGTCAAAAGCGCGAGCTGGAGCCGTTACTTCTACTTACGTAGGTACCCTTACTGTTATTTTTACCAACTACCCACCTACTACCTACTACTGTACCTACCTGAATCAAGGAAACAGGAATAAAAAAATCAGAAATGTGAAAAAAATGATATATTTTAACAACTTTTTGGTCATGTTTTTACCCTATCAAATATAAAGTTGTTATATATATTGAAAGAAATTCGAAATATCAAAAGTATCAAAAATGGCGCATGGCAAGTTTGCGTAGGTACTCCATGTTAGTCAGTGCTCCTCCGTGGTACTCTTCCCAACAGATCTTCACGAAGGCCTCCACTTTCTATTGAGTGTTATTACGTTTTTGAGTAATGGAAGGGGTGTTCAAGAGGACATATGTTTCTGCTTGGACCTTTTTTAAAATTTCGATGGCAACATGAACCGAAGGATGGGGAGCCTTAAATTGTTCCTTCAAATACCGATGGTAGGATTCCGGACCACTGGTGGTTCGCATGCTGGTGCTAGGAGGTGCAGCCCGTAAGGCTGGAGGAAAACGGCTGGATGGGCCAATATAGTTTTCCACGAGGTACTGTACAAACTCTCCAACACGTTCATCTGCTGGTACCTCAAGCAACAGGTCCAAGAATGTTTCCTCAACATCTTCTGTTATCTGCTTAGAGAACTGTTACTTATTCTGTTATTCTGTTTAAATCTAAATACTAGCAGGGAACCTCGCGCTTTTAAACATGAAAAAATTTGCGCTTTTCAAACGCATTCGAAGGGGATTAGCGGTTATGATACCCACCCAGGCAGATACTGGAACTGTGAAAACCAAAAGGGTACGAAGGTACCAAAAAACTGAAATCATTCGAGACGAGATGTAGTGTAACAAAAATAATAGCTCATAATATAGGTAACAATAGGTACCTACTGTTTGTTCCTGACGATGGTTTGGATAACAGAAACCTTCTTTAAAACAAACGGGTTCCCCTTTTTACCTCCTAGCATTGTGCTCTTCTAAGAAGCGACGTAGAAGAAAGTCTAAAAGCTAGTTCTTAACTCGTTTTCAAGAATGTGTGCCTAATGAATTAGTTTGAAAATAGATAAGAATTCAAGTAATGAAAAACATGTACCCCCACTAGTGCTATAAGCAGTTTGAATACCTGCCTAATTTGGTTAGAGTATTTCATGATTGTTACACTGGACTTTTATTATGTACAGAAAATATTATTTACAACGAACCCAAATAAAAACGTAGAACTTACCTTTATCAGTGGTGGATTCGAGAATGAAGGTGGTAGATCTGATTGAGTCAGCCAATGCACTACCGCTATAATATAGATCGCACCTGATATCATTTCACGGTTAAATCGGCGGATACCGAGGCGATAAGAGAAGAAAACGCACAAGAACGCATAATATAGTCGGCGGCTGTAAAGGGTTGGCCTTTTTAAATATATTGTCTTTTCCGACTGTTATAGTGGAACTATAATAAACTATTGTAGTAGACTGGAATAGCAATCAAAATATTATTACCCGTTTCACACAATCAACGGAAAGTACAAGTTACTGCTGGTCTACGTGGCATTATGCGTGTCACCAGAACCTCAATTCTCCTGATCTAGGCAGATACTGGAACTGTGAAAACCAAAAGGGTACGAAGGTACCAAAAAACTGAATCATTCGAAACGAGATGTAGTGTAACAAATAATAGCTTATAATATAATAGTAGTTAGGTACCTGTTGTTTGCTACTGACGATGGTTTGAATCACAGAAATCTTTAAAACAAATGGGTTCCCCTTTTTGTCTCCTACCTGTTTAAGTCTAGAAACTAGTTCTTAACTAGTTTCAAGATGTGTACCTAATGAAGAGGTTTGGAAGAAGATGATGAAAATCTAGTTGTGAAAACGTTTTACCCCCACTGTTGCTATAAGTAGTTTGAATACCTACTACCTAATATGGTTCAAAAATTCCCTTTTTGTTACCTTTAATATTTAATAATTAATGTAGAAAATGAAAACGTAGAACTGACCTTTGTTGGTGATGGATCCCAAGATGAAGGTGGCAGATCGCAGGACTAAACACAAACACAACCGTCGAATGACTCGGGTCAAACAACGCACTACCGCTACAATATCGATTGCCCATATCACTTCACGGTTAAATACGGCGGATACCGAGGCGATGCGAAAAGAAAACGCACAAGTACGCATAATTGGTTCAGAAATGTTTTTCTTCCCAGACGAATTTTGAAAAGCGATCACCACCGACCTACCATCCGTCGCGAGAGAGCGAGGCTGACTGACGTAGCAAGGTGTGGCTGGGTGGGAGGTGTGAAGGTGACCTTGGTTCGTAGGTACCTACCTAATTTAAAATTTCTAACTATTAGTTTCGAATTGGTCATTAATCGGGTCGTGTATGTACAAAAGCTCTGTGGGTCAGCTCTCATAGGGACAAATTGGTTTCTTGAGGAATCTGTTTGCAGATGCGCGGACAAAAACATATCGCCTGACTTTTTGATTTTTGATGGATATTACACCATTTTGGGACCCATCCCACCTTCAAGTTCGCGTTGCATCATTTGAGCGACTTTCAAAATTGGGAGATGATCGGCAGTGCTGTCGTTGGCACGTGTAGTAGGCGCACCCTTCACAATGGTTCTGTTGAGTTGAAAAGACGAAGATCATCAGTCAAGTCAAGAATCCACATTCCTTTTTCACCCTCGTGAAAGTTCTTTTCTTACATTCAAACGTCTCTGAATGAACTTCCTTGACGCCCCACCTATTCATTCAGTTGCCCAATGGCGAGCTAATTTTCAACGCCGTCCAACCTATTTCACCAACTCAAGCGCGAACCTCAACAGATTTCAATTATCTGATTGGTTCCACAGCTTTCGGCTCTCCGGAAGGAATTGTTGTCAACAGCTCTTCTGTTGGAATCGTGAGATTCCTTGATTGATTCCTGAGTGATTTTATTAGAAAACCACCGGTGCACGGTGATGACTGGTCGTATGGTGTCATTGGCTGTTGGACGAAAGGAATGGGCAATTTCACATGTTCTGTTTTCTTTTCTCAAGTAAAAGATCTCGGCGAGTGCTTTCGGAAAAGGTGCTATATGAGGGGTATCCAATGATCGAAAGTGGGCGATAAACAGTGGAGAAAGCGAAGTGACGTCATAAGTAAAGGCCCTAACCCCCGTGTCCGCCTGGGGGGAACCCTCAGCGCCATACATTTATGACGTCATTTCGTTTTCTTTCTATACGTTTGTTGACTAGGCTAAACGGAGTTTTGAGGTGAAAATTGGGGGGGGGGGGGGGGGGTCAAGGGTGCTAAATCCGTTTCTAAGATCAAAAATCAAAAACGCCTACACATGGAAATGGGGTATTCTGGTCTATTTTTAATTTTTTTTTTTTCAAAGTACCTTGCCTAGGGTTAACGAAAATCGAGTCCATTCGCCTGGGAATTGTTCGCATAAAATTAGGAAGACAAATGAAAATCGGAAATTTGAAAAAAAGGCGGGCATACGGTGGGCGTGTGACGTAGGCGTAGGAGAGCCTAAAGGCCGGTATGGATATTTGAATATCACAGGGAAGCATCCATGCAAGCCCAGTGGCGCGGAAGGTTAAATCGTTGTTACCGAGCTGCTAGCTGCGCAGGTTGTCCATTGCAGAACCCCTTTCACTTTGCCCTCTCCCTCACTACTCACCTTTCACTTCGATAGCCAGTCACAATAGACCTTCCGCCTAGAAATGCCAAAAATAAGTCACCTCCCCTGTGTTTTGTTTTTAGTGGAAATGAACAGGCATCGCTTTTCATGTTTATTTAATAACTCATAATTAGAGACCGGATTTCTATGCGTTTGCATATCCATTTCGCTTCATCTAATGCGAGCGCAAATTCTTCCTTTATCCGAGTTGCCTTCTGTAGATGCCCTGATTTGAATTTTATTCTGCATATTTTTGCATATTCGATCTGTTGCTGCATATTATTGCATATTCGGGGGAAAAATCGTAATGATGCATATTTTATAGATAATCAATAACTTTTAACGATTTTGCTTCCCCAATACCGAAGGTAGGAAAGCCTTGTATTCGTGATTGTGTAAAAAAAATTTGTCCTCCAAAATGAAAATTTCCGCAACCATTTTGCGTTTCAGACATCGGGGAACATTTTTGGTTCCATGTCTGTCTGTCTTTCTGTCCGTCTGTCTGTCTGTGGTAATTCCTTGTAACGCCCATAACTACCCGAAATAATGGTCGAAATGGGCTGAAATTTGGAGGGTAGATGCGGATTGCGTCACCGATGGTCCCATACAAAAATCATTGGAAAAGCACTGTAACTTTCGTCTGCGCACGCGCAAACGTGAAATACTTGAAACGCCCATAACAACCCTAAATATCGTTGAAATGCGTTCAAACTTGGAGGGTCGATCAGGAATAGTACTGTGATAGTTCCAAATGAATTTCATTGGGATCGTAATGTAAGTTTTGTCTGCGCATGCGCGAACATGAAATGTTGACCATTTCCTTGTAACGCTTTTAACTACGTGAAAAGTAGTCATAGAGAGCTGACATTTTGAGGGTACCCGCGGGTTTGATCGCAGATTGTTCCGTTCCAAAATCATGAAAATCGTTTTGTCTGCGCATGCGCAAACGTGAACTACTTGAAACGCCAATAACTGCTTTAAATATCCTTGAAATGAGTTCAGATTTGGAGGGTCGATCAGGAATAATACCTTGATAGATCCATATGAATTTCATTCGTCTGCGCATGCGCGAACATGAGATGTTGACCGTTTCCTTGTAACGCTTCTGACTGCGCAAAAAATTTTCGTAGAGAGCTGAAATTTTGAGGGTACACGTGGGTTTGATCTCAGATGGCCCTGTATCAAAACGAATCTACCCAACTATTCTATACGTCCATGTGATTCAAGTGAGGAAGCTATACTGCCTACCCGAATTGGCGGACGTTTTTGGTGACGGGAAGAAAATAAAACAATAATGTTCCGTGAAAGCATCAATTCTATTACAAAATATTTATGGAATGAGAATTTTATTCAGATCATTCCTTATTGAAACTTACTGGTAGAGTGGTCTTTCTAAGTATTGAACTTAATTTCTCGAATTTCACAATTTTTTTTGCAAATTTGTTGTATATTTCATTAGTTTTTACTGCATATTCTATGGCATATTCGGAGCGTGTATGCTGCATAGAAATCCGGTCTTTACGTCATAATGTAAATTATTGAGTAATTCGAAATCTGTGTCTCAAAAAATAACAGAAATAACCTATTTTAGTTAATTTTTACTTGAGAGTAGTTAGCAACTACGCTATTGTTTCTACATCTCGCTCGTCAGGTCCTGCCGCATATCTAGAACTTAGAGATTTATTTGAAACGAAGGTTGAGCTCTCAGCGAGCCAGCCTGGAGTACAATAATAACACGAACGCCGCCAAACCAGACAGTTCTGGCAAAGAAAAGTGAGTACCACCCTTATAAAAACATCTCGCGAAAAATTCCTTCTGGAACATTACGCAGCAGCGTCATTCTCTGCCGGTTATTTTTTATTCTTTTCGTTCGTCGTCTCTTTCATCTTTTTTCCTCGAGACGAAAAATCCCTTCGCCGAAACTAGGCGTCAACCGCGAAGTCCGTTGAAACTTGCTGGTTGGTAACCAAGTCGTTTTACCATGACCTCCTCTTCCAAGTTCATTTTTGTCGGAGTTGTGTTTTTTTCCCCCCAAGATTGCTTTCGCTGAGGTTACCCCACCCAGAAGTCTGGTTTTTATTTTTGTAGATTCTAAAAAAAAGGAAACTTCGAGAAAATGAGATATTTTTGAGTAGCGAAACGAAAAATCGCTTCCTGGGCCGGCCTGGGCGGCGGAACGGCTTTCTAGGTTTCGCAGCGCCATTGCAGGTGCTGTAGTGTCAGTGTTAGGTAGGAATAGTCAGAGGATTCTACTTGAAAACCTGCATTTCCTTATCGGAACACAGGTCATTGAATGCGGCCCGAAATTCAGTTGGCTGGTGGTGCCAGAAATGTTTTAATGCCCTCCCTGAAGAGGTTCAAGATATCAGCAATACCAATTTTAAGAGAATCCTTGTAAAATCGGCACCCTATGATTTTTATGAATATTTTAATTTTATGATGGGCACTGACTGTCAGTTATTGACTGATATATATAAGAAGAGTTTTTAAAAATAATTTAAATAATTTATTGTCTTTAATTTTAATATTTTTATCAATTAGTTTTAGGTTTAATATGGCAGCAGAGGAAATTTATACTAGTACTCTAGCTTGGATCTAGTTTATGTATTGAATGGCGACTGTGATATTAGATACGGGGTATGAATGGTTTTCGAGAGTGCAAGTAATTTATTAGAATGTTTGTTGTGTGACTGTGCTTAGTCTTAGGTTGTAGGGCCGGTGCACTGGTTTGTTCTTTGGAATGACACGTAGACAACTGCGTCGTTCATTTGGGCTGCCTGCCCAGCAATGGGCAGGTGGCCCTGGGAGCCGCCGTGGTGGGTGGGCCCGGGCCGGTCGGGGCATTCAGGCCCCGACCAGCAACCTTAGGGCTGCTGCACCTTTCAGGGCTGCTGCAGCCCCTTTCATTTTCACCCTCCCCAGTACCCCAATCCAACGGTAAATAGTGTGACGCCTGCCTTAAATGTAGAAAAATTGTTGACCATTGTCATATGTCGTGAGTCCCTCCCGGGAACACTCCTATCATATTAAGTTCTCACCAATATCCAAACGCCAAACTAAAGCTCCGTGAATAAAGATATGAGTGGGGATAGGCGACAGAACCCAGGGTTACTCAACCTGGGGCCCCACTACCAGCTCCCAGCAAGGAGCTGGAGGGAGAGGCCCCCAAGTACTATATAACCCCGGATCCTGGCGCTCAAGATTCATTCGACACTTCCTCTAACCAGCTCTCTCTTCTCTCTCTTACCTTACCTCCCAGATGATCGGTTGAATACAGCCGCCTGGGAATTTCACCTCCTCTCTTCTCTCTCCTCCTTCCCCCCTTGTCTAGATGATCGGTTGAATACAGCCGCCTAGACAAGGGACCTCTCCTTTCCTCTCCTTCACCTAGATGAACGGTTGACTACAGCCGCCTAGGTGAAATTCCCTCATCCACCTCTCTCTCCTCCAAAAGTCGTAGATGTTCGGTTGATTACAGCCGCCTGCGACTTTTCCTCACCTTCCTTCCACACCACCTCTCTCTCCTCCAAAAGTCGTAGATGTTCGGTTGACTACAGCCGCCTGCGACTTTTCCTCCTTTTCTATCCTTTACCTAAATTCACTCACTCACCTTCCTTCCACGCCACCGTGATGAGAATTTTAAATTCATCACAGTGGTGAACCCGACGTTCACTCAACCTTCTTCCTTCCCACCTTCCCACCTCATGTGTCGCCCCAGTCAAGTAGTTCGGTGTCCCGCATTTTAAATTCAAAATTTTAACCAGTCAGTTTAAATTCGCAATTCTTGGCCCAACCCTCAACACTCACCTCTCAACTCAACGCACCACCGCTCCCGCCGATTGCGAATTTTAAAATTCAAAACCAAGTCAAATTTTTGAATTTTAGTTACAGAAATGGACCCGAACTCACCGACGCCGCCGCTCTTGCGACCAGCCACGCTACAGCCTCCCGCCGCTGCGACATCCGACGCATTGGCCGACAACCCATTCTCCACGCTCTCCCCACCGACCTCTGCGTCATCAGACGCCGCCGCCGCCGCCGCCGCCACGGCCGCAGCCGCCGCCGACGTCATGACGGCGTCCGCTGCGTTCCCTCTGTCGCTGCCCCCCTTCTACACGCACGACCCGGCGCTGTGGTTTTTTCAAGTAGACGCAGCATTCTCGGCCGCCAACATCCGCAGCCAGAAAACCCGGTACTCCCGGATCATTTCGCTTCTGCCCTACGAGATCCTGCTGCAGACCTCGGATATCTCCCCCGACGCCGCCGCTGCGTACGACGACCTCCGCAGCCGCCTCATCAACACCTACCAGCCGTCGAAGATCGCCCGAGTAGCCGCCCTCTCCCAACCTCAACACCTCGGCGACCAGAAGCCCTCCCACCTCTACCGACGGCTGCGTCACCAGCTGCAAGGAATTATGACCGCCGACATCGCACGCACGTTCTGGTTACGTGCCCTTCCCCACCCCATCCAGATGGCCCTTGCCAGCCATCTCGACGGTCCCGACGAGCCCCTCCTACGGCTCGCGGACACCGTGCACGACTTGGCCGCTGCGGCCGCCGTCAGTGAGGTGCGTACGCCGCGCCACCCCCCGCCTTTCCGGGACCGCACAAAATCCCGGGACCGCGGCCGGGCACCCTCCCTCGACGGACGTCGACCCCTTTCGACGGATCGCCGACGCGACTCGTCCGCCGACCGCCGCCGCCAGCGCTCACTCGAGCGCCGCAACGCATCCCCTCCCCGCCAGCGCAGGGGCCGATCCCCAGCGGCTGCGCGCGCGCCCACCTCAGCCCGCCCCACCAACCCCACCTACCTACCTGCGGACCACCCCAACCGTTGTTTCTATCACGTAAACTTCGGTGGGGAGGCCCGCAAGTGCCAACCCCCCTGCTCCTTCGCCCCTAAGCAGGGAAACGAAGACGCCCGCCGGTAAATCCGGCGGGCCCCCCTCCTCGCCAACACGGGGGGGACCATGCGCATATTCCCCCCGCCCGCATTCACACGGCCACCACCACCAAGCCGCGCTACCCCTCCTACGCCGCCGCCACGGCTGCCAACCTTCCGGCCGCGCCTGCAGCGCCGCCAAAACCCTCACCCCACCACAAACGGAACAAACCCTCCCCGCCCGCCACCAGGGCAACCAACCTTCCGGCCGCCACTCACGCCGCCGCTACCGTTCCCCCACCCCGGAACGGCCCCTCCACGCCCGCCAACAGGGCAGCCAACCTCCCGGCCGCCGCTCACGCCGCCGCTCCCGTTCCCCCACCCCGGAACCGCCCCTCCTTGCCCGTCAACAGGGCAGACAACCTCCCGGCCGCCACTCACGCCGCCGCAGCCGTTCCCCCACCACGGAACGGAACCTCCACGCCCGCCTCCAGGGCACAAATCCCTCCAACCGCCACACAGCCCACCACTACTGTTCCCCCTCCCCGGAACGACGGGAAACCGCCTCGCGTCTCCTTCGCAGCGGACCAGCCTACACCCACCAACGTACCCACCTCCGCAATTGTGCCCAACGCCCTTCCGACCCACCAGCGACTTTTCCTGCGCTGCAGGAAAACCAATGTGCCGTTCTTGGTGGACACAGGGGCGGCGCTATCAATATTCCCTAACAACATCCTCCGTCGTCAGGCGCGCTGCTACCGGCAGCTTCTCTACGCCGCCAACGGTACCACCATCCCCTCGTACGGGACGTACCGCTCCTCTGTTTATATGAGCGGACTCGCGTACGAGTGGGAGTTTACCGTGGCGGACGTGGAGAAGGCGATCCTGGGGGCCGATTTTCTCGCATATTTCGGTCTCCAGGTCGACGTCCGGAACGCGCGCCTGATCGACCCCGCCACAAAAACACCCATCCCCGGATTCATCCATGCCATAAACCACCCCCCTACGCAATTTGAACGCCTCCTCCTCAACTACCGCCCCCAGCGCCGCCCCTCTGCCCACATCTCCACCATTCAACACCACATTGAGACCTCCGGCCCCCCCATCACAGCTAAAGCCCGACGACTCCACCCCCTACAACTATCTAAAGCCCGACAACATTTTAATAAACTAATAGCCGACGGTATCATCCGCCCCTCAAAATCCCCTTGGGCTTCTCCACTCCACATCGTGCAGAAGCCCAATGGGGATATCCGCCCCTGCGGGGACTACCGGAGACTAAATTCAAAGACCACACCAGACCTTTATAATGTTCCCCACCTACGAGACTTCTCGTCGCACCTCCATGGCGCTACCATATTCTCCACCCTCGACATTTCACGGGCATTCCACCACATCAACATTCACCCCCCCGATGTCCAGAAAACCGCCATCATCACCCCGTTCGGACTCTTTGAGTATGTTAAGATGGGCTTCGGGTTAAGGAACGCTGCACAAACTTGGCAGCGCTATATGGACAGCATCCTGCGAGGCCTACCGTTCGTCTTTTGCTTCCTCGACGACGTCCTGGTAGCCTCCAGGACGCCGGAAGAACACCTCAGCCATCTCCAACAGATCCTCGACATCTTCTCCTCCGAAGGCCTCTTGGTAAATACAGAGAAGTGCGTTCTCGGCCAACCCTCCGTCCGCTGCCTCGGCCACCACGTTTCGTCTGAGGGCATCAAACCCCTCGCTGACAAGGTCCACGCCATTGCCGACTTCCCGCAACCCCGCACCGTGACGGAACTCCGCCGCTTCCTGGGTATGCTAAACTTTTACCGTAGACACATCAAACACGCAGCACAACATCAACAACCACTCATACACGCCATTCCCCAACCCTCCAAAAAGAACGACAACCGCCCCATTACCTGGACCCCACAACTTATCTCCTCCTTCAAAATTTGCAAACAGGACCTAGTAGACGCCGCTCTATTGGCCCATCCCGATCCTCACGCCCCACTATCCATCACCACCGATGCGTCCGACTGGGCCATCGGGGCAGTGCTCCATCAGCACACCGGCGCCACCCCCCAACCCCTAGGATTCTTCTCCAAAACGCTATCCCCCACCCAAAAAAATTACTCCACGTTCGACAGAGAACTCCTCGCCATCCACGAAGCCATCAAGCACTTTCGTGACTTCGTGGAGGGCAGGCAGTTCTCTGTCGTCACTGATCATAAGCCCCTGACCCACGCCCTCCTACAAAATCGCAAATCCGCCTCCCCGCGTCGCCTCCGGCAACTCGAGTTTATCGGGCAATTTACGTCCGATATCCGATACTTGCCGGGGGCCGACAACTGCGTGGCGGACGCGCTATCCCGACCCACCCCTACCCCCGCGCCGGTGGCGGAGTTACTGCCTTTCCCTTCACCCCAAATCCTCAAATCTAAACAAACTCCACATTCCGACCCCGCCCTCTCCAACCTCATTTCCGCCTCCAAATTGGAACAACTGCCGCCCCTCGACCTCTGGTGTGACGTAACGGCCGATACACCGCGCCCTTACGTCCCACCGGAGTTGAGGAGGCAGTTGTTCCTCCACTATCATTCCCTCCATCATCCCGGCATTCGGGCGAGCCGGGACCTCATCAAGACGCGGTACTTCTGGCCCCATATGAATACAGATATTCGTAACTGGGTTCTCGGGTGCCAGAAGTGCCAGCGTTTCAAAGTCTCGGCCCACCCGCATGTACCTCCTCAACCAATCCCCGACTCCCTCCCGTGGGAGCATGTACATTTGGACTTAGTGGGCCCCCTTCCCCCATCCGAGGGGAAGAAATACTGCCTCACGATGATCGATCGTGCCACCAACTGGGTGGAGTGCATCCCCCTCTCCTCCATCACCGCGGACACCGTCGCAACGGCTTTCCTCTCTCAATGGGTCAGCCGTTACGGTTGTCCGCGAACAGTCACGGTCGATCAAGGGAGGCAGTTTGAATCGGCCCACTTCTCCGATTTACTACGCTCCCTCGGGATCCAAAAGATCCACACCACCCCGTACCATCCCCAATCCAACGGGAAAATAGAGCGGTGGCACTCGGTCCTGAAACAGGCCATTTCTACTTCAACAAATTCCCCTTCCTGGACTAAATCCCTTCCCTACATATTGCTCAGCCTTCGAACATCCGCCCGTCCTTCAGACCAAACTAGCCCCGCCCAAAACGCCTTCAAAGACCCGCTACGCTTACCGGCCGACATTTTCACCCCAAACCACACCCCGTCAATTAACAGGGAGCCTCTACACTCCACAACACCCACAAACGACACCACATATCCCAAACGTTTTTTCACCACCACACACATGTACCTGAAAGAGCCCGGCATCCATAAAACTTTCCAACCCCTGTATGCCGGGCCCTTTCAGGTCATCCGCACAACACACTCCACCGCTACCCTGTTAATTGACGGGAAGCCCCACACCGTGCCATTGGCACGGTGCAAACCAGCCCCAGTCCTCCCCGACCACTCTCACCACACCAATCCCACACCCAGCCCTACACCACCAACACCGCACATCGCCTCCATTTCACCCGCCGGACCCCGGCGTCGCCGCCTCTCTCCGCGACGCCCCGGGTACCGGCTACCACCGGCTCTTCCCCTTCACCGCCACCCTGGCAGTGAAGGGACCCCTCTATCAGACTTCACTAACGTGAAGACTGTTAGAGGGGGTCGCCTCCCTCACTCACACAACTCACACACACACACACACACACACACAAACACTCGCCACACCACACCCAGGAAACGGCGGACCCTCGCAACCGCCTACCACCATGTAACCAAATGTCTGTACATACTTCTGTATTTTCTGTATATACTACTTCACCTTTTGTACATACTCACCCGCCATCTGTACATAATCATCTGCCAGCTGTAAATATTCATGCATCCTCTGTACATACTCCATCTCATTGTAAATATTATTCATCCTCCTCATCTCGCCCTTGCCGATCACTTCCCTAAACGCTAAATGTTTAGGGATCCTGACCACCGCACTGTACATACCTCGCCATCTCATCCTACTTATACTACCTTATATTGTCTACTAACTTATATCCATGTTCTACTTACTTATCATCTACCTTATGTTCTGCCTTATGTTCTACCTTATGTTCTACTTCCTTATTATCTATCTTATGCTCTACCTTATGTTACTACTAGTTTTAAGGACCGCCTTCAGCTCACCCTCTGTTTGCATCGGCCCTCAGCCCCTGTCACCTTTTCTTCGCCTTCAGCACCACCATTTGTTTGCCGTAGCCCTCAGCTCCTGTCACCTTGCGCCTTCAGCACCACCTTTGTTTGCCGTAGCCCTCAGCTCCTGTCAACTTGCGCCTTCAGCTCCACAAATATTGGTTCAAACTGGGGGGACCTCTGTCGTGAGTCCCTCCCGGGAACACTCCTATCATATTAAGTTCTCACCAATATCCAAACGCCAAACTAAAGCTCCGTGAATAAAGATATGAGTGGGGATAGGCGACAGAACCCAGGGTTACTCAACCTGGGGCCCCACTACCAGCTCCCAGCAAGGAGCTGGAGGGAGAGGCCCCCAAGTACTATATAACCCCGGATCCTGGCGCTCAAGATTCATTCGACACTTCCTCTAACCAGCTCTCTCTTCTCTCTCTTACCTTACCTCCCAGATGATCGGTTGAATACAGCCGCCTGGGAATTTCACCTCCTCTCTTCTCTCTCCTCCTTCCCCCCTTGTCTAGATGATCGGTTGAATACAGCCGCCTAGACAAGGGACCTCTCCTTTCCTCTCCTTCACCTAGATGAACGGTTGACTACAGCCGCCTAGGTGAAATTCCCTCATCCACCTCTCTCTCCTCCAAAAGTCGTAGATGTTCGGTTGATTACAGCCGCCTGCGACTTTTCCTCACCTTCCTTCCACACCACCTCTCTCTCCTCCAAAAGTCGTAGATGTTCGGTTGACTACAGCCGCCTGCGACTTTTCCTCCTTTTCTATCCTTTACCTAAATTCACTCACTCACCTTCCTTCCACGCCACCGTGATGAGAATTTTAAATTCATCACATCATACAATTTGTTTTGTGACTGCAAATAAAAATCTCTCTCTCTCTCTCTCTCTCATTCGTCTACTTGAAGCTGTTTTTGGTTTATCTGTATATACAGTCGGAATGTGACCTATAGTGAATATTTTGACAGGTACTTACCCTTCACCATTTTATTTTACTATGTATCTAAATGTACCAACATGCTTATTTTGAAACTTATTTGCTTCAGCTTATTTTGGAGAAACCCTGTCTATACATTGCCGCTCTTAAGGTGAACTCAGTGGATGTCTGAAACGTACGTCAATAAACAGATGACTCAAGGCTGTTTTCATCGCTATCCCTGGCTTCTCCCGAACTATCTGTGCAAACTAGGGCTTACTTTCATACAGAGTTTTCCAACTTGACAAGATTAAACTGCGTTGAATGTCAACTAGTATTCCCAGCTGACTCTCCGCCTCAACAATCCCACGCTCAATTATTCAAAACGCAAAGGTGAAAAACGACCAGCAGCGTATTGGCGCTGTCTGTTATTTATTCCCTTTGTCCACCCACACTCGTTAGAGCCGCTACTTTCTGAGATCATCAAAGGAGTCATTGCTTATAACTCGGATAAATTCCCGGACTCTGGCAAATGTCATCTTCAGGGCCCGAACCCGCCTACGTGCGATTCTGTCATGGCTGCGGAATCCAAGGACTTGCGAACCGCGGGCAGCCCTTGACCATTCTGTCATCGCTGTTAGTCATTAAGCCGATATAAGTTGGTACGCGATCGATTCATTTGTCTCCTTCTCCTGATTGATGTGCAAATGTTGAAATTTTTTCTCCATATATTACATAAGTTGCATTTATTTAAAAAAAAAACGCTGCAAATCCCTGCACAACGGTTTATTATTTTGTACAGCCTTTTGTACCCTTCTATTACAGATCACAGCTCTCTGTATAGATACAGAGCTGCTGCTGCTGGTTAGAATTTTTTAGATTTTCCAGGCTCGATTCCAGTGGTTCATTATTGGAAAAATAAACCATAAAAATTGGGCGCATTTTATGCTAACACCATAAATTATATTTAAAAAACACTCAATGCTACTACCTCTTTTGAGGACAACCCCGTGCTAGGGAAGGAGTTGCTCGTGCTCGGCATGGTATTACTACACCAGAATTAATGGGTATTTCATGTAGCATGATTTGCTCTTAGTTACGGAGATACAAAACACTATCCATCGGCAAAAATGATAGAATGACAAAAGGCAAGCAGCGAAAAAAATCTACAACGAGAAGAAAGCATCGAGAATGTGGCTAGACTGTCATAAAAGCATGAACATATATATACGACTTGTAATAATTGTCGTAAAATCAAAAATACATAAAAACCCACCAATAAACAACACCAATGAGAACATACTCCCCAACAAACATTCATCTTTTTCATTGGTGAAATGGCTTAATTAGGTATATAGTTGGTGTTCGGCGGAAGGGGAGTTCCAAAAGTTGCTTACCAGCCGTACGAGTAGGATGTTCAACACCCTGAAATTCACCCAATTTTCGATCCTAGAAAACATAAATTAAACTTACCTTACTAGCAATTGATTTCAAGCTTAGCACTTGCAAATCCTTTAAAACAAGCTCGCTAATGGAGTATTGACTATGTTTCCTTAGAAGAATTTTTATCATACACTTTCTGTCATACATTTTTATGATATTTTTTTATGACACACTTTTGGGATGTGTAGAGAGGTTCCAACGTTGCTGCCCTAGCATAGCCCCTAGCAAAAATCCCGTAAGATAAAATGGATTGAACCAGAGCATAGTAAAACATTTTCAAACCGTTCAGCGACAGGATGTTACGGACTTCGAAACAAATTGGTATGATTCTACGTATTCTAACGTTCAATGATTGTACATGTGCTCTTTCCAAGATAAACATTGGTCCGCAATTACCCCAAAAATCATGTTTAATGTTTTTCCCTCGCAAGGGAGAAATTAGATATAGTTTTTTAATGTCAAGAAAAAATGAAAGCCACAATTTCACTGAACTCTACAAGTATAATGTTGCATTTACTGTACTTATTATAGAACTCGCCATCAACATATGGTTGCTACAACAGAAGGTAGTAACTGTGTAGTAACCAATGAAAAACGTAGCTATTGACTCTTGTTTCTTTCGAGTGCGATATTCTTTATGGTTGCTACAACAGAAGGTAGTAACTGTGTAGTAACCAATGAAAAACGTTGCATATTTGCGTGTCGGAATTCACAGAATGACCCCCAGCCCTAAAACATTAAACATGTTAATACTTCGTGTGGGGAACTTGTTCAGTTGAAGGACAAACACATCGAGTTCCTAATTTGGTGACAGACAATACCACCAATATAAGGTACACTAGCAAAGCGGAGAGAGAAAGCCGTACAATGTTTTTTTGTGGTTCATCTGTGGACTGTGTTAGCTATGCTCGTTGAACCACTGTCCGATTATTTTCATGCTTATTTTTGTTTGATGAGTAGATTCTGTCCATGTTGAACCAGAAGTTATTAGTGCTGTATCCTCTGCAAATGAAATCAACTCTCCATCAGTATTGTTCAATTTAAGTAAAGATTTGATGTAAGCAGTAAAACACAGCAGACCCAGCACAGTACCTTGGGGGATTGAGTATTTGCAAAAGCGAGGGCTACTTGAGTAATTATTTATCTTCACACGCTGTTGTCGATCGGCAAGGTCCCACAAAAGTCGGCTCAAAACCCATATTGTTAAGAATCTTCAGCAATCCGTTATGCGGAACTGAATCCTTGGTTCATCCATTGGAGACAATCTGAACAGTAGATAAACCAGCATGATGTTCGCTCAGAATCACCATAACCTTCATACCTCGGAGGTAAGCTTGACGGGAGCTAGTTTCGGTACTCAAGCCAAACACATATGATGATGTCCAAAGAGGTTGGTCATCGCAAAAGTGTGTTGGGTAAAAACATGCTAAGTACTTGAAATGTTCTTGAACTCGTCCAAAATAACAGTTTTCTTAATCATGTTATCCCAATAACACAGATGCCAATAACATGATAAACAATAACGAGTGAAATTGGCCTTTATTTTCTCGAATCGGTTTTTGATAAGGAAATGTCAATAGTCGTGAGAAATAACGGATATTATTTCCTTGGTTTCCAAACTTACCTGCTAGCGACGTCAAAATTTTATTTTTCCACAAAGCTGCAGTTCGGGTGCTGAGAAACACAACTTTTCAGTTGGTTCCAACGACTTTTTCTCTTAAAAATGTAAGAAGGACGCGGTCCTTAAATATCCTGATGTGTTACAAATTCGAACTGTGAAAGATTACATGCAGTATGGACACGGTGAACGGATTTTTCCTTCTAAATTTGAAACTGCTGAAAACTAGGTCAAAGGTGAATTGGAAGTTAACCAGTGTTGGTGTTCCGAAACCTCGGTGTAACCCCAGCAATTACAAGTACATTCTAGAAACCAACGTGGCGTTTAATGTAAAATGGAAGTTGAACTCGTAAATTTTCCTTATAAATATTCGAGAAAGCCGAAGATTTTCGGTCGTTCCAAACCCAAACTTTCCTCACCAACTCCTTTGTATTGTATTTGCTTTAATTAACTTCAAAAGGGTGAAAATTAGTTTCGCACGGTAGGTTAGGTTGTGCTCTCGACAGTGCTCCCACCTCTGTGACGAAAAACAACGGAGTTTCGTTTTGTTGTTATTCTCCTCTTGAAGATGTTCAAAAAGGGTTTTATACGTAAAGTTGTTTAGGTCGAGTGGGTGTTGTGTTCAGACTTCAATAAGCTTCGGTCCTATCCCTCTGATCCGGGAGTTGAACCTTAAAGGAGCGTTCCTTGAAGACGGGTGTCAAGGCACAGCCTCTTTGGACATACGACACCTTCCAGAGGCTTTAAAAGCTCGTGTGTGCAAAGTCCTACTTGGCCTTTTGCCCTGAAACACTTCAGTATTAATTAGAAGGCGCAAGGAGCTACTTGTAAGCTTGTTGTTACCATCTTCGGGAGCTTGCTGATCGGGTGAGCCGGCATCAACGATATCTGATTACGCCTACGCGATACTATTTTTTTCTTCAAGAACCGTCTGCGGTCTTACCTGTGATACAGAATCGAAAGTTATCAAATCGAAGGATGGGCAGGTTGCAGACTTGGAGACTGCAGTTAAGAGTGGCAATGTAGTGAGCCGCCCTGATCTATTGAGTCAACCCTGAGGCTAATTTTGGCCCATTATACGAAAGCCGTACAAACGGTCTAACTTGGTACCCACTATACACCTTTTCGACCAACCTATTGAGTATGCTGACTCAGTAAGTTACTTGGGTCTCAGACTGGATAGCCGCTTGACCTGGAGAGCTCACATCAGTGAAATTGTGGGCAGAGTGCGTGAGAGGATCCGCCAACTTTACTTTCTATTTTCTTGTAAATTTCTCCCTCTTCACATGAAGCGCTTGCTATATTTAGCGCTATTAAGACCAATCTGGCTATACGGGAGTGAAATATGGGGCTCAACCTGCAATACACAAATCAAACGCATAGAGACGGTTCACAGGAGCATTGCGGTTTCTGACTGGCGCACCATGGTTCGTGCGTAATGATAGATTACGGGCGGATCTTTCTATCCTCACATTTGAAGAATTTCTCTTCAAGTCATACAACGCCATAGCTAGCCGTATCAAATCACATCCCAACACTCTCGTTAGTAGGGATGGGACATCGAAAGAAAGTATCGATATCGATGTCGATGTCGATATTCTGTAGACAGCATCGATAACGATGTTTTATCAAGCCAAAACATCGATATTTTCGATATCGATATCGATATCCCTCTTCTGCGCGTTTCTTCGAGTGTACCTTCAGAACGTTTGTTTTCTGAAACTGGCAACATTTTGACGCCCCAGCGCAATAGGCTGAAAGCAGAAAATCTGAAGAAACTTGTTTTCCTCCAGTCACTCGACGAAGAGTTATTTTTCTAATCAAGTACATATTTATATATTTCAGATTTGGAATGTTTTTTATTTTTAGTTTGTAAATGACTGAATTCGGAATAAAATGTTTGTTTCTTTTTTTTTACTCAAATATTTCTGAAAATGAAAATAAAGTCATTGATGAAGTGAGCACTTTAGAGTATTTTATGACCTGTAAGAAGGAGTAACATGTGGATCAAGCAAGAGTGGGGAGGGGATCCAAGACGCAAGAGCTGGTTGTGTGTTTTCTGCCGATATTATCGGACCATAACATCGATATATCGATGTTATCGAATGTGAGGCATCGATGGCGAAAAATCGGAATATCGAAGTAAAACATCGATGTTTCGATAATATCGATTTCGATGTCCCATCCCTACTCGTTAGAGACATGCTATCCACAACAAGACCCCAGCGTGCTTCCAGAAGATTAAAACGTAAATGGCACTCGGATCTCCTCGCTTCCTGACGCCCACTGGGACCGAAATATATTGTGATCTTACGTAAATTTAGTTACCACGATTTTCTTGTTCTTGTTGACCCCTTGCCATAGGTAAAATTGCTGTTTTCAATGTTGATGTTCTATTTATTACATTATTATTTATTATTATTGTTATCACTAGAATAGAAATTGTATTGCGTTGCCACTGGGTTACGATAAAATACTTCACGTGACATGTGAAAAGTGTATATAGATTGTATGTATCACACTTGATAGTGATTTATCACAATAAAGTTTCAAATTATTTTTTTTTAAATAAATAAAAGGGAGCCCTGAACAGCTGAATGAGGCTTGAAGTTGATTTCAGTGCGTTTGGTCGGATGACAAGGTTTTGGAGACACCCCGATCTGCTGATGGGTTTTGGCGCATTTTGATTAAAGCCGACGCAGTGGAGTCATTCCGGTCAGCAGAGTAAGCTCTGATGCTAGGTGACGAATGATCAGACGCTATGAGAAATGAGTTGAAAAAATAAAATAAAAATAAAAACATGGCAATTCTGGTATTAAAGTTCGTAATGCCAAAATTGACCTAATAGTTCGCGTACAAACGGTACCCTCCTGAATAACACGAAATTAGCTGCAAAAACATTCAAGCCAAATTAATAGCGGTTCAGCCGCCTGCTCAAACAGCTATATATTCTTTCTCATTAGGACTCAAATACTGGAAAAATGTAGGTAGTTAATTGTATTGTTGCGTACATAAACAAGCCTGGATGCCACAGTGACCGAAGAGCTGGAAACAAAGAGGCTCAAGATTCTTCCGAGTACCTGCCGTTACCATCCCTTGCGAACTTTTTCAATAAACTCCCAACCTCAATCTACTTTACCGACGTGAAATTTTTATCTGGCCAGCGACACACCTTGTTCTCGGGCTCACTCTCGTTTCCCAGAGGATGGGAGTGAAAAATTAAGATGGACCGTTGTGCTCTTTTAGTGGGTGGACGAGTACGGAGGAAGAAGCTGGAATTTTCCTTTGAGAAATGAGTCGACTGAAGGTTATTTAGACGCAATGAACCCCGTTGTTTCCTTGAAAGATTGAGCCCAATTTGCAATGAACAAAGGGAATCCGTGGATTATTCGTGAGAATTCGCGACAAACCTGAGAAGGTTAGATCGACTTGAGGATGATCCCCGTAATGTTTTGCTCGACGCAGCGAAGCCATTATTTTTTGTTTGGATAGATTGGGTAACCTCCCTCGAGCTTCAAGTTGAATAATAACCTGTTGATTGATAGAGAAATTGATACTCACTACTAAGATGGATGATCAAAATTCCCCAGTAGAGTGTGGCACCAACAATGACTTACCGACCTCTGATTAAGGGCGGTATTCATAGTCCTGACTTAAGTAAAAATAATACTTTACTTCTGAAAGTAAAATAATTTCTTAAGGAAATGCTTTATCTGATTTCGCTTTCATAGACATTACTCCCCGAAGTAAAGAAAAATCTTTACTTAATCTTTAACTTTATAAAATTAAGAAAAATCTTTATTTAAGTCAAAATTTTTCCCAACTCTCTGGTTTGAGCTTAAGTTGGCAGTTCTGGCAGGGTGTGTGTTTTTGTTTAGTTATATGTCCTCGCCTATTAGCCGTGCCGTTCTGTCGGTTTTCCGTTGTTGTGAACGCCGTTGTCCAGCATCCTCCCTGTGTCAGGACAAGTAAACAGTGGAGCAAGCAACCTTTATTTTGAGAACTTCTATAATACACTTGGTGCTCGCGTTTAGCGGTGTTGACGTGCATTTACTTCTCCCTTTCCCTTCTGTATTACTCCTCCCTTCTTTTCCCTCCTTCTTCCCTTTTGTTTTTACTCACTCTTTAACTTTTTTAGTTATCCTTTTAAATATAAATTACGTTCTTACTGTAGTTCCTTGGTTTGCCTTTTCAGTGGAATCAACTACCAATTGGTCTTAGAAAAAAAGAAATAATATTGGGTTTTATCCTACTTTTGGTCAGGCAGAATCTTATTAGTCGGCAAAGTCAATAAAGTTAGTCAATAATGAACAAATCGAAAACGTTTGGAACAATTTTTGATGAACTATCAAAATCGATGGCAAACTCCCGGCTCACGTTAGGATTACTTCGAAGAGTGAATATTTACAAAATGCAAAGGAAATAATTGATAAACAAAGTCCTTGTCACATGGGTTTATTATTCTATTGGACTTACCTACAGAAATTTTGGCTGTTCATTAATAGTTTCGTTAATGTGAAATAATTGAAATAGCTATTTCTGAATGTTTCCACCAATTTTGGCCCCCAAAACACAAATTAGGTACGCTACTTTTTTTTCAAATTATTTTTGATCATTGGCAGTGCCATTTAGATTGCCTTGATTCACCTGCTGACACTTTTTCTAGTGTTATTATACAAACTGATGGTGATTTCAGACAGTTTCCCAGGTTTTTGGCTCATAAAAAATCAATTTTAGGAGCAGAACCTTTGGTAGAAGCTTAGTTTTCCACTCTGGTCAAAATCGACTTCATATTCGTCTTCTCGTCCCACAAAAACATAGAAACCAATACTGAAAAGCTCGTTTTACTAAAACACAAAAAATACCAATTTTCATACACATTTTCACTCATAACACCCCTGGGTGTATTCCGATCGGGCTGAAAAGTTTCGGGACACAACTAGGGCCCAAATGGAGCATGTGTGCGAAAGAACGAATTTTTTAGACCGAAAATGAAGCCGGTATGCATCACCCGCATGCTCACCGTTACATCGAACTCGTCATCCCACTCATCGAAGTCAAACAACATTTCGTAATCCATCGTATCAAAACAAACAAAAAACCCGAATAATTAGGAAAAGAAATAAAAATGCCGAGAATGATGACACTGAAAATATGACATAAATGAAAAGAGAACAGTGCAAACGATCAATAAGGAAATGCTTAAGGTACCTTTCGACGTACCTCAGTTTTTTCCACTTATTTAGGCCAAAAAGTAAAGATTTTTCTGTACTTATTGTCTATGAAATAGGAATAAAGGAAATGCTAAAGGAAGACTTAAGCATTTCCTTTATCACTGACTATGAATAGCCCAAGTGGACGTTGCTTCCTTATTTGTTCACTTAAGCATTTACTTTAATTAAAGTGAGGACTATGAATACCGCCCTTAATTGCCAATATAGAGTTGGCACTTATTCCAGATTAAAGCAAAGTTTCAGACGTGCAGCGTGGCTATAAGAGCGAATTTTCAAAGAAATAGGTGCTGTTGTGTAAAAAGATGATGTAGCGAGAAACCGTACCACTTCTCGTAAAATTATATCGATCATTTTTTCGTGATTCTAGCAATTATGCCGATTTTGGACCCACTTTTTTTTTAAATAAAATTTTAAGCTTAATATTGATTTTAGCTCTTGATACCAATTTTCACCCTCAAAATCCTAATTTTCCCCTTTTCTGTGTAAAAAACAACTGAAAATCATTTCCTGTCTTTACTCACCCTTCCATACCACTTTCAGTATTATAATGTATCAGTTATTCGCGATTTTACAGTTTTTACCGTTTGTTGACCACTAAAAACTCAAATTTGACCTTAGATTTTTTGAAAATTGCTCATCCTTTAACTCATTATTTTGTTAGGCAACTCGAACATTTTGGCGAAATTTGGAATTTGTATCATGTACTTAAGGTCACATATTGTCTGGAGTGACACATGAATATATATATATATATATATATATATATCAATGTATAAAATTTTGTTGAAATCGGGATGAATTTAGGATACTCTGAAAAATTCATGTTCTGAAAATGTTGGACCCATTGCAATAGCTTCATTTTCTTTGAAAATTCGCTAATGGTTATATGAACTATTTTTAAAATATAAAGCAATCAAGCTTCAACCTGTGGAGTCTTATCAGCTTACCTATAAACATTCCAACTTGGAATACTGGTGCTACTCGTGGTGAAGGGACGGTTAGAGCAATTAGAACGTACTTTGAGACAGTATAAAATAATGTATTACTACTAAAAATCTGCATACACTTCAATTCTCCAAGTTCTCCTTGATGGAATTATGTTCAAGAATCACTGTCTCATTATAATACTCAAAAGTATAATAGTATAGATGGCTCAATTAAGTTTTTATTAGCCTTAAACCTCACGTTGGTGTGTCCAGTTGTTTATTTAATTTCGCTGGCTTGGTACCATGAGTTATGTAACTAATTGTAATCGGTCTTTTTAATAGACCGTTCTTACGATTTTAGACGGTTCTTCAAGGATTTTCAAGGAGTTGTACTTATTATTTCGTATTTGCTACCGCCATGGCGAGGCCCCACGGGTCCACACTATGGTGCCAACGCTCTGTTCCAGTGTTACCCGAGTAGTCTCTCAAAACTGAAAGTCTTAAGACCTAATTTTGTCTGTTTCTCGGTGATCCGGCGCCGTACGGCGTCAATTTCTGTACAGCGAATTCTCTGAAGTTCTGACGAGCTTTGAAAGGTTCGTTCATCACAGAACGTCAGACATGCAACGCCCGATATATATTAGTGCCCACGGTCCAAGTCTGTTCATATAAGAGCCTCTCTAAGGTTCTTCAATGTTTCGGTCACTAGTTCTGAAAGGTACGGACGGCAACCAGAATGCGAGCTGGAAATGTTGGGTTTGACTGGGAACCAGTAACAACATGGATGGAAATTCTGTTACCTAAACAGGTGCTGGAAGATTGATTTCGCCTATTTTGAAACACAAAAGTGTGGCGTATCGACATTTTATGTCTTCTCAAGTCAGAAAAGTGAAAGTTCTGTTCCAAATCCACCACTTGGCTACTTAATAAGGGCTTTTCGAAACTTCCCCTTGGGCCTTCGTCAAAAAGGTGCCGGTGGTTCCCAAATCCGACTGATTATTCTTTTTTCTTTCCCAAATCGGCTTTCTCCGGTCAGTACTTGCGAGTTAATGAAGTCACGACTTGGGTGTCGGGTGTCAGGGCGCCCCGGGGTTGGTTTTGTATGAGCCTGTGAACTACAGCAGTTGTACCAGTGATTGTCCACTGGCCAATAATTGTGTAACCTCGCTACAACCAATTTACATCAACTGACGTGGCGATCGTGACGGCTTTTTCTAGCACCTCGTGCCCGAAATTTCATTTTTCGTTTTTCCTTTATGATTTCTAACTCTAGATACCTAAGTTATATCTAAAAAAACAGTTTAGTATTATTTATACAGGTACTTAAAACTAGTAACTGATTTTGGTGTGAAAATACTGCACATTCTTCCACATCGATGTCTGGATATAGGATTTTGACTTGAGATAGAAGTAGGTAGTCATTCAGTAGGAAATCACATATATTCAATTCGAAAAGTGATCAAAACTGGAACACGTTTTCAGTAGCATTATCAAAAATAGAGAAAGTATGTCGACAAGTTGTTCAGATATGGATTTTTATGGTTAAAACCTCGAAAAGTTCTTGTTAATGTAGGAAAGTGAACGGTAGTTTATGTAGGTACAGTTCACGTTACCTACTTCGAAAGTTTGCTCCTATGAACACCCTGCATGATGGGAGAACATTTTTACTGTCGTTCAAGCTCTGGACAGAGACCCATGGGATCGGTGATCCATTAAAATTGTATGCGACAATGTTGTGTTGTTGAGCGGGTTAAAATATTTATATGTCTTACAGATGTGAGAGGACATGAGTAAGAAAGTTCCTACACACAAGTTCCCTGAATTTCAGTCTCCATGGGTACAAAGAGTACATCAAGGCGGGATGTTGAACTCCGCAGTATAACCATTTTAATTGAAAACACTTGGAGAATAAATTCCACTGCTACCTGAACGATTCGAAGCTTCGAAATGTTGAAAATTCCAAATCCGGATTTTGTACAAGTAGGTACAGCAGCTGTTACTCTTGAACAGCTAAATATAATTCGATCAAAGCGGTGAACTCTGAAAAAATGGAGACCACCGTCTATTTGAATGTTTTATTAATAAATTCGATTATTGGAAATATTCAAAAATTGATGTGATATAAATTTAACCGTACCGCGTGATTCAGCATTGAAAATAATGCAAAATCGCGTGTTTTTTGTCGGTTTTAGGTTTAGATTTTTTTCTGTCATTCACCGTAATACACGCGCACTTGGAAATCGATTGATCATTTCTCCATGAAATTTTCCGTACAATCCAAATGTGGAATAGAAAAGTTGGGGTTCTCGGTTGGGGGGGAAAAACCCTGAGTTACTGTGCCTTGAGCGCATGTGCACGTTTGTAAAATTGCCATTTTTGGATTCGAATCCTGCAATTCAGGTTGTTACCAAAACGTTTTTCCAAAACCCTCTCTACTGGGGGTTGATTCTGATGGGCCTTAAATGTTGGTTAACCTATACGGGATATGATATATTACCCCTTGGGGCGCTGGAAGAGGTTTAAATTTAATTATAACCTTTTACAAGGGCGTAAGGAACAGTGAGTCGGTTAATGTTGAAGTATTGGAGATAAGTTTCATAGGTGACGTAATGTATATTCGACCTAGCATTTATACATCCCCGCATATTTCTTATGCCCTCTTTTTTCGTTTGTAACCATCAATTTCTTTTCCGCCCTCGACGTTCGTTCCCTGGCAAATTGTTTCCTTTTTGCAATTTCCGGACATTTTCCGCTATGAAGAGGGGAGAAGACGGAGGAAACCCCCACGTCACGCGAACTTCGAGGCGCCTTCTAAAAATAATGTACCCCGACAAACGATATGTTTCGAGAAACTCCGCGAGTTAAAAGACCGTGCGATGGTTTTAAAGTTCGTGTACGAGGCTGCAGTACATCTAATTTGTCAGAAATATCTATAATCGCAATCGGGTTAGAAGAGCTGTGCTCCATAGCCGTCCTGATTCGACAATCTATGGGCGAAAAACTCTAAAAGAAGAAACCAATGTACTATACAGGGGGTTCTGCATTGATCACCGATGAGGAAAAAATGAATTGGTTCATAGAAATAACCAATATTTACCTGGTTTCCAAAATACCTGCCTTACATTTCCAGGACCTCACACAATGAATATATTTGATGAATGGGCTATTTTCTTACAAAATCTGTTTTTTGCCAAATTTTTGTTCAGTAACTGAGATTAACACTTACTGACCACATAATGAGGTGTTTATGCCGAAAAGTCCAGGAGGAATGCGAGTGTGAAATTTGAATTTCTGAGTTCCCGCTAGAAATGACGTATCAGGTAAATATTGCCCTGTACATCGTTTGAAGTGATGCACTAGCGCTGTAAGCGGGATTTGATTTGAACTACTCTGCAGTTTACCTGATACGTAGTTAAACTCAAATCCCGCTTAGAGCGCTATTGCATCGCTTTAAACAATGTACATATCCGCAGTGGATGGATGGGTTGAACCGCAAATTTATAAATAAATTTAAAACACACATCCTCAATATCAAACATTGCATTCATCACCGATGAGGAAAAAATGAATTGGTTCATAGAAATATCCAATATTTACCTGGTTTCCAAAATACCTGCCTTCCATTTCCAGGACCTCACACAATGAATACCTATTTGATAAATGGGCTATTTTTCTTACGAATTCTGTTTTTTGCCAAATTTTTGTTCAGTAACTGAGATTAACACTTACTGACCACATAATGAGGTGTTTATGCCGAAAAGCCCAGGAGGAATGCGAGTGTGAAATTTGAATTTCTGAGTTCCCGCTACAAAATGACGTATCAGGTAAATATTGCCCTGTACATCGTTTGAAGTGATGCACTAGCGCTGTAAGCGGGATTTGATTTGAACTACTCTGCAGTTTACCTGATACGTAGTTAAACTCAAATCCCGCTTAGAGCGCTATTGCATCGCTTTAAACAATGTACATATCCGCAGTGGATGGATGGGTTGAACCGCAAATTTATAAATAAATTTAAAACACACATCCTCAATATCAAACATTGCATTCATCACCGATGAGGAAAAAATGAATTGGTTCATAGAAATATCCAATATTTACCTGGTTTCCAAAATACCTGCCTTCCAATTCCAGGACCTCACACAATGAATATTTGATGAATGGGCTATTTTCTTACAAATTCTGTTTTTTTCCAAATTTCTGTTCAGTAACTGAGATTAACACTTATTGACCATATAATGAGGTGTTTATGCCGGAAAGTCCAGGAGGAATGCGAGTGTGAAATTTGAATTTCTGAGTTCTCACTAAAAATGACGTATCAGGTAAATTTTTTTTTTTTTTTAATTCAACGCCACATCATGATGTTACAGATTACAAAACAAGGTATTTAGAAAAGTTCACTACCTAATTTTGATAAGTAAATAAATCAGTCAAAATCCTGGGAAGTTCCAAAACAACAACAGCTACGACAGGGCACACTACAATCGCTTCTGGTGAACTGCTAGGTGAAAAGCAGGTAAATTGCTTTTTACATTTTTTAAAGTGGTGCACTAACGCTATAAACGGGATTTGATTTGAACTACTCGGCAATTTACCTGATACGTAGTTCAACTCAAATCCCGCTTAGAGCGCTAGTACATCGCTTTAAACGATATACAGAACCGCAGTGGATAGGTGGATGGAACCGCAAATTTATAAATAAATTTAAAAACCACGTCCCCAATATCAAACGGAGGGAAAGGTCCTGACAAAGTTTCTTGAAGGTTGCCAGGAAGGGTTGCCATTTCTAATGTTGGGTTGTTGGTAGCATTGAGAACCTTCGCTCCACCTCGTGGACCAACAGCTGATGTGGTGTCAACAGACTCATACGTAATTTTTGCCGCATTTTTACTTTTAATCGCCCTCTTTTAAAAAATAACGCCCATTTTCGCGAACGGGCTTCAAACTACAATGTTTTCTAGTCTGAAAACAATTCAATTTTTTTTGGAGGTAAACTTCAAACTACAATGTTTTCTAGTCTGAAAACAAGTCAATTTTTTTGGAGGTAAAAAAATTGACTAAAATTTCCCACTTGATGGCGCTGTGGAGAATAGTTTCCACTGCCCCTTATTCTCTTTCTACAACATGGATGCTAGTAACTTTTTTCCATGTTTAACAAAAATAAATGTATAAGGAAGGTAGGATAACTTGTGGCACTCTGTGATCAGCAGAGCCCTTCACAATATGGCACTTATTTTTGTGAAATAGGGCCCTAAAAAGTATGGCAATATGGCACTTATTTTGGCCCAAATATGGCACTTATTTTGGCCCAAATATGGCACTTATTTCTCTCAAAATCGCACTTATTTTTCAACCCTCTCCGACCACCCCAGCTATTCTGAGACGATAATATCACAACATACAAGTTATTTATGTTAAATAATTTATTTTATTTACAAAGCTTTATACAAATAATTAATTATTATTAAATAACAACATCAGGTGTGCTGCAACGCTTTCCATTGAAAATCCCAGCCGTCGATCACTCATCACTCGGCTCATTTTGAGAAATTCCTCTCCACATCAGCTGATGTTGCCGGGGCGTATTTCATACAGAGGACATCAGCAGGTTCCCAGCCTTCCTTGAGAGTGGCTTCCTCAACAGACAGAGTGGCGACCCGTGGAAGCACCCCATTCCAAAAGGGTTAGAGGCATTAGTAATCCCTCTACACTAATGGCCTCAGGGTTCGAGAAACCTCATGTCATTCAGAAATTTTCACTTCAAATTTTTTTTCATTAATTTTTTTGAAGGAGTTTGGCGAAAAAAAGGCAAAACATGGCATTTTCCCCAAAAATCGGCCGAATATGGCATTTTCCCCAAAAATCGGCCGAATATGGCATTTTACGAAAAAAATCGGCAGAATATGGCATTTTTGTATGGCGCCATGGCAATATGGCATTTGAAGGGCTCTGGTGATCAGTGACGTGATCGCATCTTTCTAATTGGTAATAATTACCTAAATGAAAATAACTAAGGATGTCTCCGTAAAAGTGAAATAGGTCTGTAATCTACGTAGGAACTAATATAATAGTTTTTTTATTCTCCACTCATCAGCGTGCTAGCGCGACAAGTAGTTCCACTTCGATGAGTGGGTAAATGGCCGATTTTAAATTTGTACTAAGGACATCACGGATTTAGTAAGCATCTGGAAATTAGGTTACCTAGTCATACTGCAAACTGATACACAGTCATCATTTGTGTGTCGCGATGTGTATTTCTACGTTATTTTAACAGTTTTGAACCTTCAAGTCAAACAAGACGACTTCATGAGTAATATAATTCTTTCTTTGGAAATCAGCTCATAGGATAGGTAGTGCAGCATTTGAAATTTTCATTGCACACGGTTGTAGTCTTTGGCAACAATAAAATTCCCGTTCTCATCTGATGACATCAGTTGTTTGGAAAAGTCACAAAATTATACGACCAGCGTCGTCTCACTCGATAAAAACTTGGACAAATACGCGTTTCGTTCATGTACCTACAAAAAGAAAAGTTATTTTATCTCTAAAAAAAATATATAAATAAAAATACAGGTCGTCGCGAGCGATCTCATACATTTTCAAGAGGAATTCTTTCTGTAGACCTTTCAAAGCTTATGTATCGGCCCCTTGGGGTAGAAGACTCGAGCGGAGGGTAAACGTCGCAAAGACGTATAAAGAAGAAATGAAAAGCGGTTGAAATAGAAACTGTATTGATATGTAACACGGACAAAAATAATATGTCAGGGTTGAAGAAAAGAAAGATTTGTGGCTGAAACGATTGAGTGTTTACTTCCACAGTAAAGCAAAATGAAAATAATTGTAATGTTTAACGAATCCTTAAGTAGAACCTTCTTGAATCGATCGTCAATAAAATTCGTTCGATTACGTTCGTATGCAAAGCGAAATGCATTTCTGTTGCGGAGTTCGCCTGAGGAGATGAGTATGTTGGCGAAAGGTATGATCAATATTCAATGTGATTTGAATATTGGGAACGGCTTTTACGGTAAGGGGAGAACCGATGGAGATATATGTAGGTAGTTGCTTGGAGTAAACCTCCAACCTTAAACATATCAACCGGTTTTTAAATGAAGTATACACTCACCTTTTCTTAAGTGTTTTTTTTTTAAACTAGTTATCGCTAAGTTGCAGTTATTCAGCATGACCTACAGAGTGCATTTTTGAAAGCAGGTAACTTACTAAAACACTTCGTACTGGTTTTAACCATCTTGATACAAATTCTAACAGTTCCTCTGTTTTGTTTTTGACATTCAAATAATAAGTTGTTTAGGTATTTCATACAGTTTCCACAACGTCGATTTTTGCGTAAGTAATTTATTCTAATTTCAAGCAACTTCTGAATTGGAAAAACTCAATTTTTAATACACTTTGTGCTTTAATTCGACTTCGTTCTGCGAAAAATTCTTGAATATTTCAGATTTTTTTTAAATTTCTTACTATCTACGGATGAATCCGGAATGTCTAAAATAGGGATCGAAACATGATTTTTATGCTCCGATATTCGATGTTTTACCATCGATGTTGAGAGGTTCTATATTATTTATCGAACATCGATGTTATCCCTCCGATATCATCGATACCATCGATGTTGAAAAATCAGCATCGATGGTACAGTGAAATAGTGACAAGTTTTAAGTTGGGAAAGGAACCTCGGGGGGAAATGAAAGAAGGGCGAGAAGCCTTCGTAGGAATATTCGAAGAACCATCGATTATTGCTTAAGTACCCATCAATTTGTTCCCTGATGTTTTTATTGTGGAACGTCCGACATTCTCAATTTTTTTTCTCACTTCTACGTGATTTACAGTTCTACATTCAGTTTTTTGACTTTTTTCTCCAGTTCCGTTTTGAGTTTTTCCTTAATAAAGTAGCGGAATTTCCTAATTAAGAATTTTTCTTAATAGGTATAGGTTCCTACCTTTTTTTAAACTAAAAATACATTTTTTTTAAAAACGAAGTTTTGATGATCATAATTATATACCTACCTAGGTATTCTAACATCGATGATAACGTCTTTGTTGGAGGCTGATGATGTCGATGTAGAAAAACATCGGTGGTGGGGGTAACGATGTTTTAGACTATCGATGTTTGGTGACCGATGTTGACATCGATGGATAATCGAAGTTGTTGCTTTGGTGTTCTATCCCTATTCTAAATGAATTTAGGTATATCGGAAAAGTGTTGAACGTCTAGGAACTCGTACCGCAAGTCTTGAAACCATTTCGATTGAAATGGATGAAAAATTCGCTCAAATTCGCATTTCAGTAGGTGGTTATTTATCATGTGGATTCTTTAGTATAGTGTATAATGTCAATTCTTGGTTAGTTTATTCGATCTTCAGTAATCTTCACGAGTACAGAAAAAAGTATGTAAAGGAGTTTTTTCCCTTCCGGCGTCGTAGTAAAAGGAAACTAACTGCCTTTAGTTATATCCCAATGAAATTTCAAGACGCCGACCCCGTTCTGGTAGGCTCCCAGCGAGTGTTAAAGTTCGCATTAAAGGAGTAATTTGTGCCACACCATAAGTCAGTGCCTTGATTACTCCGGAAGGAGGTGGTTTGGGGGGGTCTTAAGCGACCGCGAGGCGGGCGAAGGGTTGAACTGAGAAGATGAAGAAGATGCGGGTTTTCTGATTTCACGAAGACGGTGTAAAAGGAGAGGAAAGAAAGCCGAAGAGATGTTTGGGACGAGGAAATGGCGGGAAAATGGTTTTTCGGCGGTGGAATCATCTAGGCGAAGCACGCCACCAGTTCGTTTAGCGTTCTCGCGATTTAATCCAGGTCTTTTCCAAAGGTAGGCGGGGTCCTGAAGGTGAATTATCGTTTTGCCACTGAGAGAATAATCTCGAAACCCGAGAGTAATCAGGGCTCGAAACTTAGTTTAAACCTGTACGACCAACTCAAACCAGTAACGACAGTGCGCTGAAAAATCAACTTGTACATTCAATCAGGTGCACCATCACAGCTACCAGCGAGGGATTGGTTTTCTCATAAAAGCAGTCGTATTGGGTTTATGTCTTATGTTCTAGTCTGTGAGCATGAATCATATTAGCGTATATATAATCCTCGCAGGAATCAAGTGATTTTCATGTTCCAAACTGCTACTCCTAATAGCTTTGTTTGTGCTGTTCCCTTGGAGTTGTTCACGAGCTCCGAGCAAGTTCAGTTTTCGCTTGAACCGAACTGGCTTGGTGTAGGGTGAGCTCTGAACACGCTTGCTCGGAGCAGGGTGAGCTTGGAGCTTGTTCGGAGCACAGGCAGCTGGAACGGGTTGAGGGTGCATGCGCGGAATAGCAGTGCTCGGCTGCCCCTGGTCTTCTCGTGGGGCACAGGAGGGCTTGCTCAGAGCAGTTCGGAGGAAACCCCTTGGCCAGCACGAACACCCAAGCACTTGGCTCGGAGCTCGCCCTGGGTCTGCTCGAACAGCGAATCTTTGCCTCACCCTTACTGCACATGCCCGGGTTGCTCTGAGGGACTGTACAAACAAAGCTAGCTGAGCAAGTTCGGTTTTTTCTTGAACCGAACTGGCTTGGTATAGGGTGAGCTCTGAACATGCTCGCTCGGAGCAGGGTGAGCCTGGAGCTTGTTCGGAGCAAGGGCAGCTTGAAAGGGTCGAGGGTGCATGCGCTGAATAGCAGTGCTCAGCTGCTCCTGGTCTTCTCTTGGGGCACGGGAGGGCTTGCTCAGATCAGTTCCGAGGAAACCCCGTGGCCAGCACGAACACCGAATTGTCTGCCACGGGGCAGCACGAACACCCGACCACCCGACCACTTGGCTCGGAGCTCGCCCTGTGTCTGCTCGAACAGCGAATCTTTGCCTCTCCCTTACTGCGCATGCTCGGGTTGCTCTGATGGACTGTGCAAACAAAGCTAGCCGAGCAAGTTCGGTTTTTTCTTGAACCGAACTGGCTTGGTGTAGGGTGAGCTCTGAACACGCTCGCTCGGAGCAGGGTGAACCTGGAGCTTGTTCGGAGCAGGGCTCAGCTGCCTCTGGTCTCCTGGTGGGGCTCGCGAGGGCTTGCTCGGGGCAGCTCGGAAGAAGCCCCGTGGCCAGCACGAACACCGAATCATCTGCTCCGGGACTGCACGAACACCTGACCACTGGGCTCGGAGCTCACCCTGGGTCTGCACGAACAGCAAATCTGCCTCACCCTTACTACACATGCCCGGGTTGCTCTGATCAAGCTCTGAGGGACTGCACGAACAAAGCTATTAATACACTACCTCTAATTCGTTCCAAAATTCGTTCACAATCGTTGCTGACAATTTATGTGAACCTCAACTCCTCAAATTCCCAAATGAAATCAATTTAAAACCTTGAGCACCGAAAGTCATATTCCATGCTTCTACCATGCATTATTTCCGGCTACTATTATCGCCATCTTAACTTTCCTAACCTCAAAATACCTCTACAGTTACTTCTACATATATATATCTAGATACAGCAGAACTGAGTTTCTCGTTAATACGTAGTACATTCCGTGTCTATTGAAATAAGATAATTTTTCATGTTTTTGTTGGGTACTTCGATATAGAGACTGACCGGGTAAGCAATCACTGAACTGCGCACTGCGAGAATACAAGGGGCGCTACTTCAAAAACTCTACTTTCCGGAAAACACTGTCAAAGTTTTGGACCTTTCTAAACATTCTGACGCTAGCTACTATAGGTACAATTTGGATACTTGCTTCATTTAGTATTATGGCAGGTAGTGGAAGTGTGTAGCTTTTGACGTTCGGGGGTCCCAATTTTTTTGCCGAATTGTTCTAAGTAGAATATCAGAAATCGGGTTTTTACGCAATTTTCGTGTGTTGCGCCCCTAGTACTTACTCAGCACAACTGCCTTTCTCTGTGACAAGTGCCCTCAAGTTTCTGAAGCTTTCTGAGAGGGATAGTTAGGTTTCTTTTTAATTAGCAAACATCCAAAAGAATGGTTTGAAATATGAGGATAGGTAACAAATAAGGTGTGTATGATAATGGTGAATGGGTTTTGATAATAAGTTAAGTCGGTTTTAATTATTTATAAAAAAATTAATACCTACGAACATTTAACATCTAAAATTCGATCACTGCAGTGTAAGCTGCTACCGTCTGTTAAGAATGAAGCACAGTCTTTATTGCGTCTTACAGCGATTAATTTGATTGATTTTTGCAATGCGCAAAACTAACTAATTGAATCACAATACGAAATATTGAACACAATTTTCAGCAACACTAGAAGCAGAACTTGGACAAAACTCATGAAGACAGAAAGTTGACTTACAAACTCTCATGAAACTCGCAGAACATTCAGCCAAGATCTTGTAACGAGCTAGTCCCGAATTACCCTCTTCATTTAGATAAAGATCTTTGGTTTTTCCCATATCACAGTAGGTAGGATTTTGCATGAAACTACTAGGGGACCAACCCACCTCGATATTTCAGGTTTCTACAAATACTTTTTCATTATTTATGGCGATTGGCGTGTACAGTGAGCTGGACAGTTATGATATTTATACAGACAAGTTCAGGTCGTACACGTCTTCATTTGTAGTAGTTATGCTAATATTTATTAAAAACTTGTGGTTATCCTGCTGCAGTATAATTTCGAATCGCTTGAGGGAAACATGGCCCATAGTTACAATTCTTGTTTCAGGCAAAGGAGCGGTTCTTTTATTGAACGCTGCATACAAGAATCGCGCCGTTTCCTGGAAGAATTTACTTTTAGATTTTCGCTTGAAAAGTTTTGAGTTTCTCAAACTTCAAATAAGGATCGTGTTTTCTAAATGAGTTGTCAAAAGAACTTTTATTGTGGCGTACAATAAAAGTTTGGGTTCTGCCGCTGTTATGGTTTGGCTAATAATTCGGTAGAACTCATTTAGCCCCGAGGGTTGCGGTTAAAGGCGGAATCGAACAGATCATTCTGGGCAGATGAGCTGCTCCTTTCGAGAAAATATCTAGCAGTTCGGTCGGAAAATAGCTTCATAGCACCAACATAGCTTCTAGTGGAAAGATTTTGATGGGACGTTTTTCGTTTGCGCATGTGCACAAGCTGTCCATTCTCCAAACCTGTTTGTGCCTTTGTTAAACACCTCGCGACGGGCTAGTCCTCATCTACCGTTGAAATTCGAAAATGGGTCTGAAGTCTACCGGCGAGTTCATGAAATTGAACTTCAAAATTTGATCAGTCAGACGATTTGGCTCCCAAGTATCAGCAAGTGGAGGATCTGCGCGCTCTTGCAAAAATACCTGCATGATAATTATAGTCACTGTCTAAAGTTCGTTATTCCGTTGTGTGTAAAAAAAGAACACGTGAGAGAAAAAACTAAGATTCGTCGATATTTTATAAGGCTCGTTTCTCCGTTGCTTTTTCAACTGAAAAATTGGCTCATTTGTCAAGTTTTTTTTTATCCTCTCAAGTCCGCAGGGGAGTCGGTTAACAAGTTGGCGACACGTTGTAAAGATAAATCCACTGAACACCGGCGTTACTGCCCCTCAATCTTAACTACCCACTACAACACACCTGTGGGTATCTCTGCTCCAAGACCACGGATGAAGTGCGAAACCCTTTAACAAGTTAATGTAATTTACTAGGTACCTCGTACCTGTCTATTTACGCCGAAGAAGAAATTACGAGACAGATAGAAATATAGTACCCACCTAGACAGATAGGATATATGAATATAATGTCTACCTAAATAGCTAAATATGCAATAATTATTAATAAACGAAATAAATTATTTGTTGTTGTTGTTGTAGCATTACCGATCGTATCATTCAAATAACGTTATTAAATGTTTTCACTGCAGAGTTATACCTAACATTCCTCCTTGAGAGTCACAGAGAAGACATCCCAAGAACTAACCAGCCGGGTAACGCCTTCTTCCACTTCAACGCCGAAATTAATCGGTCCAGCACCCTCTAATTTCCTTCGTTTAAGATCGAGATTTGACTCCATCTTTTAATCTAATCTTGAACTTCTATCAACCTACATACATAAATCCGACCGTCGACACACCCATTTTGACGTAAGCAAAGAAACATCTCATAAATCCTAATCCAGAACTGCCCTCTCTCCGTGTTTAAGTTTTTATCACTTTCATCTTCAGTCCATTTATGTTCAAGTCCCTATCTGCCGATGAGTAAACTTAGAACGTATTTGGTCCTCAAATTAGCGATACAGGGTTCCTGTTCGAAATTTTGGTTCTCGTTGAGTTTCTTGAACGAGCCTTGGGGATTTCGAGGTTCTTATTGAATTTAAGTAGGTGGCGTTCGGGAATTTATAAGAAAAGAAAATCGGTTGAAGCTGGTATCGAACCCAGAACCCGTAGAATAGAAACACCTATTTATTTACCTATCTTATTATATTAGGTATATTATGCAAGATTTTCGCGGGATTTGGGAAATCCGAATTGACGAAATGAGAAAACGCGGTGTTTTAACTTGATGGATGGGCACCTACCTGCTGAGATTTTGGAGATAGATTGTGATATACGGCATTTGTTTGTGAAACGTGTCAATTTTCTCTGAAGTCAGACAATCATAATCAACGCATTGTCGAGGCATTTTATGCTCATTTTCATCGTAAGGGCGACAAGGTTTTGAGGAAAATATAAGAAATGAGCGTCTCCATGTGGTACAAAACAGAGTCAAAACTGAACTATGTAGTTTTTTAAAATTTATTTGTCGAACTTACGCAGCGTTAATGTTGATCAAATTGGACTTCAGGTTTAAGCGGTTCATCAATATCAATATTTCAATTTAGAAGTCGATTCTCAACTGGCGAGTCACTAGCAGCATGACGAGATGTTTGAATTTTCTAAGATGATGACCTTTCTACAGCTGTTTTTCACAATTAGCAATTTTCGACCTCCAAAAACTCTAATTTGGCGAACTTTTTGGTTTAGTAAACCAAAAATGGGTTCCCAAACTGGGGGGCGTGAGAACAGGTCAGGGGGGGCGTGAGACCATTCGACCATTCTTTGCACACCTTGCAAATTTTTCCTATTCAAAAACACATTTTTGGGCCTGTCCAGGAACGGATTAATGGCATTTCAGTTAATTTCATGGGGAAAATCGCTTAGAGATACTAACAAATTGACATACGAGCAAGGTTACGGAACGAATTAAACTCTCGGAGAAGCAGCTTAGGGCCCGTTCGAGAAACGGAGGGTTACCCCCGAGCGAGGTTTACCCGGACTTTAGATTCGATGTAAGGGTTACCCCGTGGTCGTGTTCGATTATAAGACCAGTCTCGATATAAGACAACGGTAAATCGATACTTCCTTAGTTGCTTCAAGATCCGCCAGGTTCGTAACGATCGTCGCACTGGTACCAATGGTAAACTACCTCAGACCAGTTACTTGCAAATATATACCGCAAGGTAAAAATCGAAAATAAATAAACTAGGTGGGAGACTATCCATTTGAGTATTTTTTCTGATATCGGGAAAAATACTCGATACCAATACTAGTATCGAATCAAAATATTCGATACCAAATGTACTTGGTATCATATTTACAGACATATTTACAGACTTTCAACGGATCCTTTCCATGTCAACGTTGAACATGTTCCAGAAGCCCTGCAAGAAGAATTTTTGGAAATAAAAAATGATTCTTCTGCCAAATATGACTTTGAAAAAATGGAAAAATCAACGTTTTGGATCAAATACTTCCAAGTGGATCCCAGAGTGTCACAGGAAGCTCTTCGGTTGTTTTTGCCTTTTTCAACCACCTACTTGTGTGAAAAAGCATTATCAACACTCGTATCGATAAAAACAAAGAATAGGAACAAACTTGATGTTGCTAGTGACTTACGTTGTGCCCTTGCCAAAACCTCACCAAGAATACCAGCGCTAGTAAAGAAAATGCAATCCCATCCATCTCATTAAGATTAACTTATTTTCATCTTAAAAGCAACTTCATAAAAGCTACGTGTTTATCAAATCGTGTTTTGTGTAAATAGCAATAAAACTTCGTTTTCAGTGTAAAACTTGCATTTTTTCACATCCATTCATTAGTTATTTAAGGGGGGCTTGGGAGGCTTTCATTTTACCAAAAGGGGGCACGGTACAAAAAAGTTTGGGAACCCCTGGTTTACAGTGTTCCATTATGAACCTTTCGAATCGAGCATGACGAAGAGCAGTGATGATACTAATAATTTATTAGTAATAAAATATATTATAATATAATATATAAAATAATGAAATATAGGTAGACGTGTTCTGTCTCGAGTTATAGGTAACTTTCAATATACCACTTTTCGTTAATTTATGCAAGTGTTAATAATAATTCGCCATATATTGGAATTTTTGTTTTTGAACGTATTTTGTTTTGCTGATCCTTTTGTTTGCCATTACTTGGAAGGTTTTTTGCGAATTTTTTGCGAAACAGTATCGTCCATTTTAAGCCCATTGCACTAGCTTATTTTCACCGAAAAAGTGATCCATCGTTCCATATTATGTATGCATTGGTCAACAATACCGAAGCGAGTACTGAACGGCTGTAGCGTTTGTCTTTTACAATCCACTTTACAATATTGCAGTTCTAACAATAATATTTTCCACGTTCCAGCGCTTAAATTGAGCGCAGGGAATGCCATCGTGCAACCCCGCCAACCATCTGAACGCTCCTGTAATGATGGCGGAATGTAACGCCGGTTTCATTTTATTTTGAAGAACCATCGTCGAAGGACATCGTCAAGATGAAAAAAAAATCTCATTATTTCCCCAGTTTCAACCCGTCCCCTCTCCCCTCGCCTATTTTTTCCCCACCTCGATAATACCGGAAGGTGCCATATTTTAATAAAATTACTCCTACTGAATTATTTATGTGCCTTCCTCTCGCGTCAAAGAGGAAAGAAAAAATTACATAAATATAAAACAGGCGGCCGTCGAATAGAATGAAAGACCCCCGTATATACTCACTATAAAGGAATCGATCACGTTTTTCCGATTTTTTTTTTCTCGTTATATTTCTCAATTTTTGGTTGTTTGAGTAATTCGAACAGGTGTTTCGTTTTCGTTCGAATCTACTGAATAAATGAAATCGTTTTCGGGCTGGTCATTATTCTGGGAGAGAGCGGATATTAGCATGTCTGGTACTTTTATAGAAGATAGAAGTGGATCAGTGTCGCAAGCTCCTATCCGAGGTGTTTTCGAAACGCAGGAATTGAATATCTTCGAAACCGTTTTTTCATGACCATTTCCAGAGGATGGTCACATATTTGAAGCCCACCCATATAAAACTGTTCATAAGCGAGCAACATAATGGTGAACTATTCCAGTGCATGGTCATCCCATGTTAGGAATATTTTGCACAGAATTAGAATCCGGAATCAAAATTTGATAAAAATTGTTTAAAAGATGTAAATTTTTACTCCAACTTAGTGCCTATTTTTCCTTAGCGAGATTTCGAGAAAAATACCATTTCAATGGGCCCAGACAAATTTCTTTTCTCCTATCATAAAACATGTTTTTTTTCTCTCTTCAAAACTAAAATTTTCAATGTTTGCGAAAATCGACAAATGTTTACAAATTCGTTTTTGTGCGGGGGTCTACTCCAAAGAGAATTACAGAATTGCTTGTACAGATTTTGAAATAGGGGCGTAGTCCGATTCCTTCTCGCTGTGTACAGTGTGAAACGATACACTAATTTCGTGAGAAGAAGTGTGGAACATCCGTCCGCCGTATCGTCCATGCCTACCTTTATTTTCGGTCTAAAAAATTCGTTCTTTCGCACATAGGCTCCATTTGGTCCTTAGTTGTGTCCCAAAACTTTGCAGCCCGATCGGAATATACCCAAGGGTGTTGTGGGTGAAAAATGGATGTAAAGGTGGTGTTTTAGTAACATGAGTTTGTTTTTTAGGGCGGGGAGACCGAATATGAAGACGATTTTGGCCGAGGAGCAAAGAATTTAGGTTCTAACAAGGTTTCAGCATTAAATTTACCTTAAATTTTGGTCTAAGTTCGTCGTTGTTTCGCGCAAAGGCTCCATTTTTGGGCCCTTGTGCTCCTGAGCTCGGCAGCCCGATCGGAATACACCCAGGGGTGTTATCGGTGTAAAATGGGTGTAAAAATAGGGTTTTTCAAGGTTTTTGTTGTTTAGATTTTAGTGAACATGAGCTTGCGAGGTATCGTTTTCCATGTTTTAAATTGAATTCGAACTTGAGAATTTTTTGAGATCACCCGGAATATTGTACGTCCAGCCGTTCATTTGCAACGAAAAGCTCCGTCAACATGATCGTGAATGAAGCGGTATATTTACATCCAGCCCAGGTATCATTGCTAGCGAACACCTGATTATATTCACGCATGGCTGCATGAAATCGAGTTGGTCGTTCCATTTTATTTATATTTCATCTGAAGAATGATGATTATTTTGGATTTTGTTGATAGGTACTTTTGTAACTTGAAAAAACGTCATGCTTCATGAATGGCAACAAATATTTAATGTTGGAATTCTGTAATCTGCCGCATATTATTTTATGAAACTGTAATGTTCGGTTGGTTTCAGTACCTACTCATTTAGGGCTTGCCTGACGCTGATGGGAGCAGGAGGTTAGGTATTGACCACAGAAAACAGCGACCTACGCAGAAGGGGCATCTATACAGCAAAATAATAAACCTTTGTGTAATAATTCGCGTTTTTTCTTTTTTATTTGTTCGAACTGTCTCAGAGGGTTCAGGCTGACGCAGAGGGAGGATTTTGCTTCATCAGCAGGCGCCCTCGCCGGTATCCAGTCGGACATGATAACACCTACCTATACCTGTTTCAAATTCGTTTTCGTGAAAAGACAATTTGCTGTATCAGCACAAAGAACATGGCGAAAAAGAGTCTGCCTCGATTAAATTGCATTTTAAATTACATTTCTCAAACCTCTCATTCCTGCAAATTGATTATTTCCAGTTAAGCTTAGAAAAAAACGGTATAATTGAAAGGTGGCATCCCATAGTTTATGCTTCACGCTATTAAAACTCGGGCTAAGAAATTAATTCGCGCTTCCCAAACGTTACGGGTCGTCGGAGATTGACGTGGACAACAACTCACTTTAACGAGAAAGATGTCGATTATCTCGTTGATGAGTAAGAATCAATATGGTTAAAACGTCGGAAGTCGACGTTGTTTTCAGCTTGTGTTCGGTGGTTTTGTGTGCGTAAGAAGGTTTGAGGCTCTCAAATGAGTCGATATAACCTTGATGTAGTCTAAAAACAGAATGCTGTCAACACACCAAGTCGAAGAATATCCCTTTATTTCCATTTTTGGAAGAAATGGTTGCCAACCATCAGCCTCATAATAGTTAAAATCCTACCTAGCCTCGAAATATCCAGAAATCATCAAGCAATCTAGAAACTAAAAATTGTCTTGATTATTTTAAGTGTATAAAACTATGTAGTACCTTAACTTGAATTAATTTCCGGTGTTCGAAATCATTAATCATTAACAGAAATCATCAACCTCTCAATACGACATTACTAGCCTCAAGATCTCTCAAAACCACCACAAAATCCAGTCTAAAAGGGCTTGGCAGTTCAATACTGAAAGTATGTCAACTACCCTTTGTATGTACAAGTACGTTTCGAGTACCTACTTGTTACATTTATTCCGTATTTTCGCATCCATATTTTATCTTCTTTGTCCCTCCCTTTTCATTCTTTAGAATCGGGGACTGCTTGGAGAACCCTCTTCGAATATGAAACTCTGAAACATCTTATGTATACATAAGTATTATATATAAAACATGACTACGCCATCTCGACCACTCCGTTATGGGCTTCCGATGTTTTCTTTTTTCTTTTTCATTGCCATCTCTTCAAGATGTCGAGCCGTTTTTTTCCCCCTTATTCCATTCGCCGATCTTTAACCTCCTCAAGTGCCCTCGTGTTCGACTTCTTTCCTTGACGATTTCTTCCCAAAGAAACGAAAGTTTAAGGTAACTAGTGAATAAGTTAATACTTTGATGTACGACACCAATTCTGGGTTTTTGTCTCATCAAAGAAGACCTCATCATGATATTATGATGGCTTCGTGAAATTCCTTATTCGTGTGGGCGGGGGGGGGGGGGGGATGAGCGAATTTTCGAAGCTAGTGACAGCTATATTTGATAGTTTTTATCGATTGTTGACTCTAGAAAAACTCAAATTTTACCCACTTTTTTAGAGAAAAATATTATTGACTATTGAAAGAAACGTTAAACGTTGAAAGAAAAGTGTTATGCCTCGGGTCGCCATTCTACAAATTTTGAGAATCAATCTGTATCAGTGTTCGGCAATTTTACCTTCTTCTGTCGATTTGGACTCCTATCAACTTGAATTTAACCCACCTTTTTTGAGAAAAATATTTTGTCAAATTGAAATTAGTTGTCATGTCTCGATTCGCCATTCTATAGGTGCCACTTCGAGACGGGAAATTTTCAAAACCATCTGCTTACTAAAACGTTCTAGACCTATTGCAATAAGCAAATAGTATTAATTTCCTCTTCTCTTAAAATTCGCAAAAACTTTTCGTAAACGTTCGCCCTGTGTTTTGCCTTAACTTCTGATACCTATATGACGATCAAATGAGTGCGGAGCTAGGTTTTTTGGTTGCGAGTGTTTCATATTTATAAATGCTGGTACAACTGCATTGAAATAGACAGAGTTTCATTAAGGGAATCCTGGTGTTGACCTTGTATTAACTCTACCTATTAACTAACTCGTGGGTACCCTTGGGACATTTTTGCACGGCGACTTTACAGGCTGCTCCCCCCAGGACTTTCTGTGCTCTAACAGAAAATGCATCCGGTACTACCAGAGGTGCGATAGAATCGCCGACTGTGAAGGCGGTGAAGATGAGGAGAATTGTCGTGAGTATTTCTACCGAATGAAAATATTCTTTAACAAATAATAATATTAATATTAATAATAATAAGTATTCTCTATGATATTCTTAATATAAAGGAATGACAAAAATTGTGAAATGAGCAACTTTGTACATTGTGGCAAACTCATCGCGTATAAACGATTTTTGAGTGAATCCAGGCACCTACCAAATGAGGGATAATGCCAAACCCTGAGGTTCTGTGCGTTGTAAGAAATCAGTTTTCAACGTTTTTTCCGTTAAACAACATTTTTTCACGCAAAAACATTGTTTAAATTTATTTATTTAAGTATTTAAAGATTTTTCCCCTGCCTAGGTATCTACCTACAATTTACCGGTGATTTTCAACTTCTTAAACCCTTTTTTGGAATCCACGCAAAAATTGAAGTATAAGATATAAGATACAAGCACCATTATTGACAGAAAACATGTTATTTACCCTTTAAATAGACTCCAAAAGTGAAAATTTGATTAAAATTTCATCGAATTACGTAGGGATCCCTGGGTTTTGTGGTCTTCCTCATTCGTTAGACCGTTTATCCTCAAAATATATTTTAAGCGACAAACTTCCCGCCCTGTAGATATAATAATTTGTCTTGGATCATTGTAAAATTAACTTAGAAAAACTAAATACAAACACTTTTCCTCCGCTTCACGGAAAAACGTTGAACCATGGATATGTTTTCGGGCATACTGGTCTTGGGCTACGCACTCAATTATTCCTTTGCCCCTGATGTCGCACGTATATTGAACACTGACCTCACTGTTTTGTAATATTGTAATATATAAATTATTTGGTTTGGTTGGCCCGTTACATTTTTCTTTCGTGTCATGGCGCGAATAACACCGCAACGAGAATGACCCCAGCCCAAAAACCTAGGTAATAATACCATTGTTGAAAAATTGTTACATTTAGGTAGGTGCAGAGTTTTCCTGTTTTCAGAACCCTAACTAACGGCACGATTCAGAGGCAGTGGGTTTTCCGGGTTCTAACGCTGTTCCAACTCACTTATTTTGCATTCACCAGATCACCTCATTACCCCAAATAATTAACTCGTCCAAATTTTAATTCAGATTATATTAACCAATCGAACTGGTCGGATGTGTTATTAATATTTCCAGTCTCTATCTGTAAATAATTATTTGGGGTAATGTAATTGAGATGTTCGCTGCATTAGTACTTGTCGGGAGGTGAATTGATGGTTTAGTATGGAATAACATTATTTCATTCAATAATTTAGAGCAATCCTAGTAGCTCAAAAACGAAAAGTTCCTCTTACTTCCTGCCAACTTTTCATCTATTTTCAGAACTGTCTTGTTTGAGTATTTTTGTGATTTTTTTTTGCGCCAAAGTTTGTTCATCAGATCCGTATCTCTGAGGCTCGTCATGAACAAAGTTTTTGAAAATTTGAAATTGTTTTTGAAAACTTGATCCCAAGGTCTTGTCAAGTCTTTTTCTAGCAATTTTCCTTGGTTTTCAGCCATTTTTCGAAACGCAAAATGAAATCGGGACACTGCAACTACTTATAGTGGGAAAAAAAGCTTAACGGTCCACTTTTTCGAACTATTCGTGAATGATCTCATATTTCCTGTTTCGGCATCAAAAGCTTGGGAAAAAAACTAGTTTTGACCCATTTAACCGAAATTTTAACACTTTCTGAACTGTATTTGAACAGGAGACTTTTGTCCGACGAGCAGTTGGTCCAAGTATTTCGTTTTGTATTTCATCCCTTCGTGAGTCATCTCCACATTATCGATTATTGGTACTTGTTGGAATAGGCCCAAACTCAAGATTTACCTAATCATTAATTCCGCCTTATGAATACAGAATATGACGGAATATTCCCTCTTTACAATTCGCCTGAACCTCGAGGCCTCCCTTCGTCTTTTTTGCTAATTAGCGTCCCTTACTTGAATCGAGTGCCACGGTCTTAAATGTTTTCCCGTTAAACGAGATATAGGAGAGTACTCAGGTTGAAAATATTTGTTGAGATGGAAATCACGGGGCTTTACCTAAAACGGTGGATGTCAAATTGGTACGGACCCGTGTCGAGTAACTTGAGTTTTAAGTATGCGACGCGTTTTTCTGTGCATGCTTAAATCTTCCAAAACGCCCACTCAGTGAAAGATGGTTCGAAATAAATTGGAAATGGGATTTCCCGGGTAGGTGGGGGTTGGTTCATAGAGTTCAGATTAAAAATTGACAAAAATCGTCCATACCTCGGGGCCTTTACGGTGGATATCAAAATAGTGTACGTACTCTTGTCGGTCACCATAAGTGGTAGGTACTTGAGCTTGAAGTGTGCCTTGTCACACACTTCAAATTTAGGCCCCTCCAGCCCATTTTTCTTTGTGAATGCGTTCTAGCTTTGTTGTTGATGACGCTAAGTAGTTGATAGATTGCGTTCATCGCTGGAGACGTTGGTCTCTACACGTTCCTCCCGAGTGGACGTTCCTTACCAGCTGTTCCGTTTCATAATATTTGCCATGACTGACAATGAGCGTTCACGAATAGCACAAGCCTCACGGCGGAATGAGCTGCCGTGAGAGATGGGCGCTCGCAGATCAGAAATCCTAAGCGAAACAAAAGGAGCAAACCCCCAGGATTCAGCCCCCGTCGCGTATAAAAGGGAGAGAAAGGAGTGAAAATTCCTTTTGATTGAGTGTGAAGCACCCCCCACTCCTTGTACACCTAACCATAGTTCAAATAATCATCGTGAGAAGTGGTGGGTGAAATGTGCAGGGCTGAACCCGGTTGATGTAACTTTTCATATTAATCATCCAGGATTGCCCCCTCCCTTTCCTTGCTCCAAGCGTTTTAAAGGGCTTCTTGTTTATGTGGGAAGAAAGCGCTGGGATGAGGCAGAATGAGAAACAGAGGCTTAGGGAGAGGAAGACGTGAGACGGGATCTTGTTGTGATAAATGAAGGAGGCGATGTGGCGAAATGGGTGTTCATGGGTTCTCTCTAGTCTTGTTGCTATTTTGAGGGTTTGAGCCCATTCAAAAGTAACATCTGCAAGGTCACTTGAGGTCGATGGTGTTGAGCTGTTCTAAGGGTCGAAAATTATCAGTTTTAACAATGGTTCTAAGCTTATGTAATTGTAAGCTCATTTTACCATATGGTTTATTCTATTTAAGAGGCTGATAAGGAACATGTGGAAACCATCTTCCTCGTCGATTACAACGCGTTCTACCATGGACCAATGAACCACAGTGTTCGCCAACCGCTAGAGCTTGAGCTTCGGACAGACAGTTCTGGACCCGTCCAGGACGGAACTGCCAACTCTCGATCCAGGACCAGTTCTGGCGCTGTCCGAACGCACAAAAAGAGGCGTGGCTTGGATAGAAAGGTCCGGTCCAGAACGGTCCCAGGACTGTCTGTCCGAACGGACCTAAGGAGGGAAGAGCCCCTCAGGGTTTGCTTGTACCTATTAGGAATGGACGTGGTTCGTGATTTGCTGCTTTTGACCTTAGGCTGGGGACACACAATGCGTTTTTCCAACGGACGTTGGTGCGTTGCGTTAACGCAGGGCAACGGGAACATGGCAGTGGGATGGGCTACACACCTGCGTTGCTGCAAAATCAACGTCCGGTGGAAATTTCCAACGTCGACAGGTTGCGGTAGGAACGCACAACGGTGCGTTGGGGTGGGGAGGCGTAACCCAAAGAATCAAATGGAGCTGGCTCCATCAGTTGCGTTTCAACGTCCGTTGTGTAGGTATGTATACGTCATTCACGTTCCATTGGTTTTTTGTTTTTTCACAATGGATTGCGATAAGTTGATTGCGCTTACTGAAGAGAAAGCTCCATTGTGGGACAAAAGCGACGAACTGTACAAAGATATGACAGTTAAAGAAAAGTTTCTCCATGTTGTATTCTGTTTAGTAATATGAGTTTGCAGGATCTCCAACAGTTCATCAAATGATTTCACGGACATCCTATAGTAATTAAAAAATTTATCTTCGTGGTTACGGATGTCTTGAAAAAATTCCGCGAATCTATTTGAAGGTGTCCTATTTTTGTTGTACGGATGTGCCCAGTACTTCCTTTCGCTCCCATGTTCATCCAGCATACCAGTAGCTTCTGCAATGCTCACTGCCACAACTTTTCTCCGATAATAATCCATCGTTGTTCACTTTTTAGAGGAATACAACAGACTGAAATGGTTGTTGTGAGGAGAAAGACGTCTCCCAATCTTCAGTTCTGCGTTAACGCAGTAAGTGTAGCCGCTAAGAAAAATCAACGGACGTTGCCCAACGCACCAACGTCCGTTGGAAAAACGCATTGTGTGTCCCCAACCTTACAGTCGGGTTGAGCACCATCAAAACCCCCTGTATACTGATTTTGAGCTCCGAAATCCGGGTAGCTTGGCGGGAATAAACTTTAATTTGAGCATTTTTATTTAGCGGAGACATCAACCCAATACCCTTGTGGTATTTGTAGCACGACTTACCCATATATCAAGGTTGTCTCAAACATATTTCTGATTCTCTCCCATAAAGCGCATTCTTAGTGGTTCTGTTGATACTATTGCGGGCTCCTAGGTTTTTTTTCGACGATTAAAAGACGTAGTTATTCAAGCAGTGTTGTTGTTCATTAGTTGTTGGGATTATGCCTCAAGTAGTCTTCCAAAACTAAGAAATTATTATCTGATCGTTATATTATCACCCTCAGATATTTATCCCCCAATTATATTTGTTGCGTGTATGAAAATTATGATTCTTAGTCTACATTTAGGTAATTCATCTGCGACGATGGTACCAACTACACTGTACGTTCTTCTGCAAAACTTGTAGAGCCGAATAATTGTTTGAATCCGCTCAACGTATGGATGTCCTGCGCTTTAATTTCAAATGAATGAATTGTGTACACACTTCAGTGATGTTACATAACAGGCCTAATGATACGTATTGCACCTCGATGCACCACCTGGGCCCGTGGAAATGCGATAGAACCTAACGTGTCATCATTACATCAAACTTGACCGTGAAGGCCGCTCTTGGTCTTCCTTCGAACGGTGTCGTAGATCGAGAAATTCCCGTCCCTTATAATTTTGTGCGCGTCTCTTTTATAACCGATATCAGTGGTTTTGAAAAAATCCGTTTTTATTCCCTTCGAATAATCGTTAAAAAGTCGTAATGATCACGGGCGGTGGACCACCAGCCATGTGGAGCATAATCTACCGAAAATGCCTTTGGCGGAGTAACCGATTAAATTATACGGCGACCCTCTGGATCTTTGTGAACGATTTTTTTCCCCTTTCAAGTACCCGTTTCAAGTAAAAGGCGCGTTTGTGGGTAGTTTGACAGTCTTAAGTGCGATTTCAATACATGTTGAACCAGTCACTGTGATGAGGGAACGAAAATTCGTTTCAATATGTCATACCTACTGCTTGAGAACCTCTAGAAAATACGGTGGATTCAGTACCTAGGAATGTATGAATGTATAGAAAGTCATGTTTAAGGATATATATAGGTATGTGTGATATTTTAAAATAGGTAATGTTCCAAGATCTTGTCTGCCATGTAGGTATATAATACATTCATGTGTTTATATTAATAAGTATGTGCCTATTTAGTAGGTAGACAATACGTTCGTAATGTGCCAAATGTAGTGTACAAAATCATGTGGGTGAAAACTAGTTGCTGAATGGCACAGAGCTGAGTGCCTGGTAGGTACTTACTTCCATATCAGTTTTTCAGCCTATATGTATATATATATTTTTTTTAAACTGCATTTATTTGAAAAATAAAAAAAATAATTCAGTACATAAGGCTTTTTCTTAATGCTAGTCCCCTCTTTAAGCTAGGCTTGTGCCGAGGGGAGGAGTCCTTACAGATCCAACATTAGGTTACAAAATAAGTTTACTGAAATATATATCTACAAATTTTCAAAAATAAATACAAATTTCTAAAAACAAGAAGTTACAGATTCTCTTGACCTTACTTATATTGTTGACAATTAGAATATTTACAAAGATATATAATTATTTATGTGAACAACCACGAACCATTCGAATCACAGAGTTGGTCTCGAGAAATGGTCCCTTAGTAAGTATATAAGTAATAATAATAATAAACTCACTGTTGGATAGTGAAGAACATACAACTAAGTGTGGGTGTGGTAGAAAGTTTCGGAGTGATGAATGAAAAATTCGCGGTTGAACTGGTTGGCGATTTGACAAGACGGTCAGTGGATCGTTGTTTGGAACAACTCTAGGATACTGGCGCTGCAAGCTGTGGTTACTGTTGACCTTTTGGTATCAAAATATATGGGTAGTAATCATATCACTGTTCTGCTTAGGTAAGCCCTATCCCCTAAAACTTACTAGGATAGCAATGGTATTTATTTTATTTATTCCGATTTATACGGGTAAACCCAATATACAGTATAATACCTATACACAAAAAGTCATTACGAAAGTTGTCAACGGATAAAATAGTAGTACCTACTTGGTATTAATAAGTTCCGAAAAGACAATTCAGTTTTAGTAAGGTAAAAAATAACTTGGATATTTCATGATCAGAACTAATAGGACTGTCAATCGGGGAATCACGAATGGTGTAAGAATAAGAATCTTTATATTTGTAGACCTGAAGGTTCATTGTGTAAGTACAGTCATTTGTGGCAGGTAGAGGAGTTAGAATAATTACAGGATATAACAATAGGAACATAGGAAATTCACATTTGACACACAAAAATACTTGGGAATTAGGAAATTTAAAAAATCGAATTTTATCGTGGAAAATTTAAAAAATAATTATTTATTACAAAACTTAATGTACGCAGTGGACATTAAAAGTAATAAAAGAGAAGGAAGTTGAGAATGTGGAAAAGGGGAAGGTGGTGGAAAACAAAGAGTCAAAATTTAGGTACCCAGAACCCGAAATGTTTGTTGTAAGTACGAGTACACTGCGTTTGGAACATTGTAGGTACATTTAAGTAACTTTCACTGTTCAATTCCAACTGAAAATTGGTAAATGCGAACTAGATCCCCAGCTGATGAAGCTTTGTCCGTTCGGCGATTTCACGTGCAACACCGGGCTGTGCATAGAACTCGAGAGGCGCTGCGATGGCGTCATCGACTGCCCGGCAGCCAGCGATGAGATTGGCTGTCGTAAGTCCGATCACCATCATTCCTGCCCGTTCATGTATTTTCTTGTCAATTCCTGCACGACTTATTTTCTTCAATAAAAAATTGAAATGTTTTGTTGAGAAATACCACTGTAGCTTGTGATTATTTGGTTATCATATCACATCCTTTTCTTGTTGCCTTTTCATTTTTTGATCTTCGAACGTTAGAGAGTATTACTGTCGTCTCGTTCCTAGCAATAGAAGACTCGCATATTATACCTGTTTATCCTTCTTCTCCTGACAAACTTGTAAATCATGCTTTTAAGTACCAATTAAATGTACATAAATGTGGAAAATGTTTTGAGCCGATTGCTCAGCCACCCAGACATCGTCTCCAACTAAATCGACGCCTGTGCTCGACAGGCCGTTGAAATCTTCAATTCAACGCACCCGACACGCTCAAGTTTTCTCCTTTTTTTTATATCCGACGTTTTCCGCGTTCTAGGAAGAAAATAACTTTCCGACTCCGCTCTTTGACAAATTTTACTGAAGAGCGGACAATCGGAATTTAGTTGCAGTTCTCTGTTTTGTTGGATGACTGTCGAAAGTAAACTCCAAATCGGGGCCACCTATTTGAAATATTTTCAATTTGCGGTGGTCCGAATTTCCCTTGACACCTACGAATTCGGAAAACAACACTCGTCCAGGCGGATTTCGGAAAGAGAAAAGATGATAATATCCGTATTTTTAAGAATGAGTGGGCCCGTGTCAGCTTTGTGGACCTATTTGTAATAACAATACGATTTGAAGTATTAAGTTCTCAAAACTAAGAATTGCATAAAGTATCGGAAAGAACTCTATTATATGCACCTATGTGTTGAAGCCTGCTCTTCCAGTGTTAACCGTACAATTTTATTTGCTCTTTCAATAAACTTGCATGCCATCGATAAAAGCACCTACGGAAGTAAGTTATTAGTCGTTTCTTCATGTTATATGAATGTTTTCTTCTGTCAATTTGCTCGTGGTGGGTGTTGGGAGCATGTGCATGTCAGATGTCACGTATAAATAAACTGATAAGCGATTGATGTCTTCAGATACACAAACAACTATCTGGGATGATAATCATGTCACGAAAACGGTTCTGCACTTTTCAATTTTCATTCAGTCTATTTCATTTATCTGTAACTGTACTTACACCATTTGTTCTCTTCTATATGATCATTATACCGAATGTGTATTTTGTAAGATTCCTTGTCTCAGATTTGACCTTGAATTTGAAATTGAGTGTAGGTCACCCTCACCACTTTCTTCAAACCAGATGAAGAGTGCCTTAAAGATTATTAGCATTGACAAGTTTGGAACATGCAAATGCCATTTTGAACATAAATCAAATGCAAACATACATTTTCAACATAAAATCCATGTTCTTGAAAATTTTCAAATGAAAACATAAATTGTTCTCTTCAAATCTTATTTATTGATTAATTAATTGCAGTTATAAACAAAAAATTATCAATGAATTCACCTTCCAAAATTTGATTCTGACTTCCACATTTACAAGGATGAAAAATGAATAATCCTTGTTGCTATCTGTGTAGATAGGTACCTGCAGATTTGTGGGTTCTTTCTGTGTTTTTTTCGGCTTTTATATCGTTGATATAACTTTCTATTTTTTTGACAGCTTGTGCACCCAATGAATTCCAATGTGAAGATGGTACATGCATCGAGTCGTCGCTGAAATGCAATCGCGAAGATGATTGCAACGATGGTTCTGATGAGAAAGACTGCGACAGAGGTAAGTTTATAGTTACTATAATTGGTACCATGGTTACCTACCTCAATTTAAAAAAAATTCATTTCGATAAATTGCATAGAGAACCCTAGATTTTGCCAAAAAATCCCACGTTTTTCCCTTCAAGTATCAGGGTAAAAATTAAATTGAGTACACCGTTGGAGAGCTGAGATCAAGGGGATATTCGACCGGTGCTAGAGGTGTATTGTACACCTACGGATTTTTCACGGAATTTATGTTTTTCGTGTTCGGATTAAAGTCCCATGTGGGCTACCTCAATTCTAAAAAAATTCAATTCTCAATTTTAATTTTGATAAATCCCCCAACCTAAACTCACTCGATTGTTACCACCATCATTTAAATTCATATCTAGGTAAGGTACCAAAACCCATTTTTCTTGTTTGTAACAGCGCTGAGGATGTTTTAAACATGAAACGAATTAAAATGGCCTGGACGTAAAATTCAAGGATTGAATGACCCTCGAGATCCGTCTCTAAAAATACTAACGCATTATTATTATTATATACTTGAGAGCAGTCGAGAACACCGAACTATATTGTTAAACTTAACGTAGATGTAAAATATGGGGTTGAAATTCGAAAATTACAGCGATATTATTGTGGAGAACATGAAGGTTTTGGTGTGCAAACTCCATATTATACAAATCTGGTGCACAGATTTGTATATGGCGGACCAGTGAGGTTAAATTTGTTGATATTACTCGCACTGATAGAACTAAAGTGTGGTAGGAGTTTTCGGGTGCTAGCGCTGTTTGGTTTCACCCATGCAGTTTGTTTAGAGATGAATCCACCGTCAAAAACCTTTCACGAACATTTCAGCCGATCACAACTCGAACGCGATGGACATCTGCAATAGCGACGAGTTCAGTTGCAATGATGATGTTTGTATCGGCCGTAAATTTGTTTGCGATTCCGTAAAAGACTGTCAGAACGGCGCAGATGAGTTGAACTGCAGTAAGTTGCATCTCTCGTGGGTACAAAATGAATGTTTGAGGGATTGCTGGTTCTCAATAATTGTCAAATAGATAGGTGTAGTAAATTTCATCAAAATTGACCATTCCAATGGTTGTCTGGTCATCCTCTGGATCTTCTGCCACTTTCCTTCGATTGCTTCCGAAACCTGTTGAGATGCCATAATCAGCTCTCGTTGATTCAGGTTACTAATTGGGTATTGTACCATGACGTGGTACCCCTCAAGGGGGACACACGAACAGCCACAAATTTTGGGTCCATCTGAAACGCACGAACTGCCACAGTCATTAGAGGGGATTAGAAAGGGTCAACTCGCAAGATAAGAAACCCCCCGAACTGCCACAAGGGTTCGGTCAGGTAGCCGGTACAAGTCAGGGAAAAACGGGAATTATACTGCGGTTATCCCTCGATGATATTCCTGCTCTACTTGTCTTCTTTTCTGGTATTTTCGAAGGCATTAAACAGTCTTGTTACATACCTAACATTACATTCCACTAATCTATTCAGAAGTCCCAAACAACCTGCTCATTCACGGGATAGTTTCTGGGATTGTTTATCTTTTTTGAGATGCGAGCGCTAGCGAGCATCCAGATCGCTTGACAATGCATTCCACTAATCTATTCAGAAGTCCCAAACAACCTGCTCATTCACGGGATAGTTTCTGGGATTGTTTATCTTTTTTGAGATGCGAGCGCTAGCGAGCATCCAGATCGCTTGACAATGCGAGCGGCGGAATGGGAACTAAACTTCTTGTACACCCACAGTCTTGTCTGACTGAACCCTTGTGGCAGTTCGTGGTTTTCTTATCTTGCGAATTGACCCTCCCTAATCCCCTCATGGTTGTGGCAGTTCGTGCATTTCATATTTGGTCTAAACGTTGTGGCAGTTCGAGTGCAGCCCCCTCAAGTACGACACTCTAATGTAAATAAGATTTAACCAAATAAACGAGGAGAAGGACGAGCTGGGGTAAAGCTAGGGATTCAGTGGGAGCGTATGCGTCCGCATCTCGCGTTCGCGTCCGAACCGCCGCTTCCAGACGCCGGCAGGGTTGTATTCGGTTGGAGCGTCCGCGTTTGCGTCCACTGGTTGTGCCTACATCGATTTTAGTAGTATACACCATGCTGAAGAGGAATGCTGTTATTGTTGGAAGATGAAGAGGATGAGGATTTTTTACACTCATTGAAGAGGAACTCTACTGTCCCAATGTACAAGAAGAGGAGAGAGGAGGGGTGGTACTCAGCAGCTCGATATCACTTTGAGAATGACGAGGAAACTTTCAGAAGATTTTTCAGGCTCAATTTTGATCAGTTCCAATAATAAAGTAATGAACGTGCATCACAGTCTTGTAGACGTGATCCACAGTTCCCCCCTCTTTGAGCAAGTCGTTTTCCTGTAAATCCCAGCCCCCACGGGGTTTCAAACGTTGTCGTTGCGGGTCACATACCTCCGGACGCGTAGGCGCGCGGCTGGACTGGTCCCCTGAGCAGTCGGGACGTGGACGCGGGCGTCCCAATTCTAGACGCGGACGCCAGACGCGCTCAAAGAATGCGATTCCATCAAAAAACCTTGAAGCAGTGGCAAGCGTCCAGACGCAGACGCGGGACGCGGACGTAGACGCTCCCACTGAATCCCTACCTTAACGCCTCGGGAAAGGGACTAGAAGGTTCCCCTCCATCGAGCCCCCCAACGATCCTCAACTGTCGTAATGGCTGTTGGACGACGGTGGGCGAGGAGGGAGGTCGACCGCCCTACTCTATCTATCTCTCTCTCCTACCCTTCCTTGCATCTACTGTGGTGATAACCGTGGGGTGCTCCCTTCTCGAATGCTCGCTTTGGTGATAACCGCGGGGTATTCGCCTGCTTCTTCCAGGCGTCTGCTGTGATGATAACCGCGGAGTGCTAGCCTCCTTCTTCCAGGCGTCTGCTGTGGTGATAACCACGGGACGCCTTTCTCTCCTCTAGCACTGGCTGTGGTGATAACCAAGGAGTGCTAACCTCCTCTTCCAACTAACGCCTGCTGTCGTGATAACCGTGGGGCGTTAGCGAAAGACTCCTGAGGAGCATCTCCTTTCTATCCTTCGCCTATCCAAACCAACCCTACCAATCACCACATTCAACTATCATTATAAAGCTCCTTGGAGCTTGGGATTAATTGTATACCTACGTTATGGGCTCAGCATGCTATCCTGAATTACTCATTGCTATGTAAAAAAAACGTGTGCTCAACGTCTTGCAGTTCCACTTTCTTACGGTGACGTTTGCGCTGAACGGTTTTTGAATTCAAAGCGTGAGAGATATTGTCGTTCATTCCACACTTTCAACGCTGTGCCTGCGAAATGAATACTGCGAGAAATCCAATGGATAAATCGAGGGAAACCAGCTAGATAATAATAAATACCTATCGGGTGAACTTTTAAGCTTATATTATCGAGTAAAATGAGCTTACTTTCGTATAGTTTTTGTATTGATAGCTCGGTAGCAGTGCTTATATGCCAGATTCCTATGTTTTTTGTACATATTTATGTTTCTTTCTGTGTTGGGAGGATGTACAGTACGTTCTGGTTATGAATTATGTTTAAATTATATTTGTATATAATAGTATTGCCAAATTGACAACGGATTTCCTTATCAAATTGACGATTTTCCAAGTTGAATTAACGGTTTTCCAAATGAAATTAACGATTCCCCAAAATACGGGTATCTACATTCAAAGTACTTAATGGAATCATGAGAAAAGAAAGAAAACGAACCACGATACGTATCCATCATTGTGTCTCTTCTGTATGCGTGAAGGAATATTATCCTCTAAAGCGACGGGAGGCATAAATGAAAAGCGCGATAACGATAGCATTAGGAATGTATTGATTTGGTAGCTATGCAAATAGAAGGTGTCACAATATTCCTTCACACATGCAGAAGAGACGCAATGATGGATACCCATCGCAATGGCACATTTTCTTTTGACATGGATATGTCTTATGGCTTGGTTGCGTGATACAAATTTGCTTGATACTAAAAAGTGACTTTTTTTGGCGCACCGTTAATTCAGCTTCATGGGAACCGGATCTTTTTTGGGGAACCGTTAATTCAGTTAGGATAATTTTTTATTTGATTTTGACAACCGTTAATTTGATTTGGGAAACAGTTAATTCAATTTGGAAATGCTATACTTGAAGAAAATGTAGAATAACTACGCAAATCCTGGCTGGTTAATGAATGGAGGAGAATGCGGAAAGCTCACGTTCTACATCTCGTGTCATCGTAAAATATTTTTAATTCAATTTTTTGGCGAGAAAGCTTCATAGTAGCTAAAACTTTGTATTAGTATAGGACTTACGTATTACAGAAGACACTGTTGATGAATATTATTCATTGTGTGTAAATTACACGATGATTGAACACAGACTTGAATACTGACATCTCACCGTGACTTTTATTATCCTTCCTCAGCTTGCGACCCGCCAGATTTCAAATGCAGCAACGGGACTTGCATTCAGGCCAACTTGAAATGCAACGGACGACCTGACTGCCCTAACGGCGAAGACGAGAACCTTCCAGAATGCCGTGAGTAAACCACAAAATGACCGTAAACGATCACGAAACTTTGGACAAAAAAAAACCTCAACAGGTTGCCGTTAGACGCTAAAACTGCGAGATTGAAACCTAAAAACAGCTTATTTGGCTCGAGCTTATTGTTTTTTGTTTTTTAAATAACAAAAAAAGCTGAATAAATGTGACTGACGTTGTGATTTTTGAATGTCGGTGGATCCAAAAAAACGGCTTATTTTTTCGTTGGTTATTTGTGTTTTATTTTGATTGAGCCACGTGCGTGTAAATATGTGACAGTAGTGAAACATGAAAGCTTTGTTGAACAAGTCAAAACCGTTTTTAGGTGAACGAAAAACTGCAACGTAGAGTCGGAATCTGAAATGCTAAACTTAGCTTACCTATACATTTTTGCCAAACCACACTTTCAAAATATGTTTTCTAGTCGCAACTGTAGTCTGTTTTAACCATTGCTGTCTGCCGAGAATTAAATGGCAACTGGTTACTCGATGATTACCGAGACTATTTTTTTTTACAACAATTATTAATGAAATATGTTTTTATCCTAGGTAAATGAGATAATACCTTTATCATCCATAATGTTTTAATTCAAAATTTAAACGCTGATTCCGGCTCTCTAAAGTATTGTGCATTTAAACCGTAAATGTGTATATATTATAGTCTGACGTCTGACGTAGGATGTACGAGTTTGTCTTATTTGTTCCGAGCTTTCACTTACAATGATTTTCATCATTTTTCCCGTCAACGGAGAAAAAAATACATTACATAGGTACGCCATTTTTTGTAGATATGTAACGAGAATCTGTACCATTGGCTATCGAGGTGGCAGTGAACGAACGTGAAACTGAAAAAAAAAGTGTTGTTGATCACATCTGAGTGATTTTGAATCGGAAACAGTTTGAGAACGATCTTTCATTTTCACTTTAAAAAAAATTATTTTGCAAACCCCACTCTTGAATATCGATTTTGAGTGTTAAATTCGAAATCACTCAGTTTCAAAAACGCATGTGGTGCCACGCATGGGTAAATGACAAACGTTTTAGATTGCTACTACCAGCAACACGTTCAAACACTGACCAGCCTTCTTTTGTTGCTATATCATTTTGATTCATTCACATGACATTAATATTGAAACATTGATTTTTCAACAACCAATATTTCCCCCACATGAAGAAGAGAGAGGAAGTCCATTGTAATGTGATATATGTTTACAATATGAGTATTAGTAATATGCAAAATAGTTTCAGATTTTTCTCACGTCCTGATTTTCAGGATCCCCTCTTCCAAATCATAAAACTAACATTCATTAAAACACCAAAATTATGAGCATTTCGTATACTTCATACATTTTCAGCAGTCTTCGTATTCTGCAGAACAATTTAAGATTTTTCACAGAATAAATTACACATCCTCTCTCCCAGATGATTTTATAAAAAGATGAAAGATGAAATCATAATTCATAAAACTAACATTAAAACACCGCAGTGAAGGAGAATATTTGTCCATTTTAATAAATTTTCTCTTCTCTGCCTACTCATATGTGTAACTGCCACGTTTGGTGCATTTATGATTGAAATTGGATGAGTGTTTTTAAAAAACAGGCAGTAACTACCTACCTACCTGACGTAGTAATTGTTCTGCAGAGAATGCCTTGTTTCACGAATTCAGCTTGCTCTGAATTTCACCCAACTTGAAATTCAACTAGCTGTGAATTATGCTCATATTCCACTTAAGCTGTCTTCGTATTCAGCTCTTACTTGGTTTCAACTGTCTTTATATTTAATTATCTCTATATTCAGATTCAGCTCGCTTTGAAGTGGAGTTGAAAATTTGATCAATCTTATTATAATTGACCGCAAAACAGTAAACATTTTATTTTGGGGCTCTTGGAATGATGAGTATTACAAGAGAATAATTATTTTCATAAAAAATCTGAACGAATGCTTCGTTCATTAATACGTAGTTCTCTACCTACCTAAAATTGCCATACTTATCATTGGGTACCTAATTCAATATATTTATCCATCTTTCTGGGGTTCTATATGAACGTTCTATTTTGTACCCTACGAATGAGGATCTTTCACTTAACCTCAGAAGACACCAAAACTACTGTTTTTTCATGAATGTGTACATGGTTTTTTGACGCTTCCTTTTTGGGTTTTTACGAGCTTAATGTGTCCGTCTTGGATTTTCATTTCGTTTTGCTTTTTCTTCCCTTTTGTTCTCTCGTTTACCTATTTTGTATGTTCTCGTGGCGTTTCTTGTACCCAAAACACATTTCCAGCCGGTGGCGGAGGTCCAGCCTGCCTTGAGAGCGAGTTCGCTTGCAAGAATGGGCAGTGCATCCACATGCAGTTCCGATGCGACGGGATCACCGATTGTTTAGACCGCAGTGACGAAGATGATAGATGTCGTGGAGGAGGTGAGATGAGGGAAATCAGAAAAAAAAATGGGAGAGGGTTTTCATTAATTTGTTATCTGGCTCAGTTTTTTGATTTTCGAGAATTTGTGAATTCGATTGGTTGTTCTAAAAATTTTCCGTTTGTTGTGTAATTTTCCGTTTGTAGGAAAAATTACACAAGGTACCATGGCTCGCGCGTTTCTGGGCACTTTCCGGATTAATAATTTAGGTTTCTTGCACCTGTAGCGAATTTCCAGAGAACGGCAGTGGGTCCAAAATCACGCACGTGATGAAATTTCTGATTTCTGAATGAACATCAATCCGTATCACGGAATTCAAGACTGAAAAACTCCAGCTTTTGCCGGAATATCGCAAATAGTGAAGATGAATTCGATTTTGAAAAATTTCGAAGTACCATAAGTCGGCTAATTTGAGTTCCTGAGTGTCATCAAAAACCGCTGAATATCGACAAAAACAACTACAAATCAACAAAAATAATCAATTTAAAAAAATCACCAAATAAAAATGGTAAGTCACAAAACTGCAATTTCAAAACCTTAAACATTTTTGCTAAAATAATGTATCAAAATTTGATATTTTAAAACGTGAATATTGACTTGAATTCGAACATATTTCGTGACATTAACAAAAATAGTAGAAGTTGGCAATTGCATGGAACCATTTGCATCACCGAACAGTAACATTGGGAGGGTAAAAATATGTCCCAAACAGAATGTTTATGGTTACAGACAGTGGACAGCATTAAGGTACGTTGGGGAGATGCTAGTACTGAAGTTGGCACTATTTATACCCAAGGTTCTACTAACTGAATAATTCGCTCTTAGGTCTGCGTGATTCGAAAATTTGAATATGCAGACATAGGTACGCGTTTCGGTGACGATTTGCCGATTACCTAGCGAATTTTTGGGCCCCCAAAAATTCAGTCCACAACAATATTCTTAATTCAGCATCGCGTAACATTCAAAGAAGATATTTTGTTCTTGAATTGCCAAAATTTGTTGTTGAATTGCCAAAATATATTTTCATTACTCTATTTCTTCTCCATGTTTTATTTCTTGTTTGGTTGGTTTCATCAACGATTGGCAGGATATTCTTCAATCCCCTGTCATTTCCTCTGGGGCTTCATTTCGATGTCTGTTTTTGCTCACATTTGATACTCTTCCTGTGTCCTTTGTGTGTTTTTTCTTTGTTCTTGTTTATTGTTTCTCGTAGACATTTATTGGGGCTTCTGTAAATATAAATATATTATTACTAGGTATTGGTTTTTTTTGTATTTTTAAATTTTTATGGTTCATTTCTTATTGGTGGTTTGTGTAGGTCATAAAAATGCATAATTACTATCTATAGAACACATATTTATTATTGCCTGTGCTCTCCGTTGCATAGGTGCTTTACAACTGCAAATCGTGTCCATAATTTAAACTAATCGCAGTTAAACTAACTAGTCACAGTTAACTAGTCGCATCATTAAATAAAATAAAACCATTTACTATGAATGTATTGCGACCGTATTCTATGTTTATGGGCGACTAGAGCAACTTGATTGATAACCCTCTATTTCTAGAATCTTCCTATACCTCCAGTACCATAGTTATGATTTATAATAATAATTTTCCAATAGCATAGTTATGATTTATACTGATAATTGTGATTAACCGAGGAGGCATGTACCTCTCAAGATTTTTTGGAAATATTGAGCCCTAAAGTAGGTACCTGAATAATGAAAATATCCAACTAAATCATGGGAAATTGTTCAAATATCCCTCGAAATCCGTAAATTCTAATGAATGAGTTCAGTAACCCGACTCGAGTGCGCAAAGGTTCAGTTTTGACGTTTTAAGAAAATTAGTTCGTGGCTGTTGAACTGTTTCACTGTTTTTGGACGTTTTTATGACCTAAGCAAGTCAAGCAGGGAACCTCTCTACTTGTCACATTACTTCATGGAGGTCCATAATCTAACCTTCATTCAGTGGACAATTATTTACTTTTATGTTTCTATTTATTTACTCTTCGAGTTCCCTCATCTCCCGTATTGAAACGAAAAACAGGAAAATGCCGTTGAGAATCAAATTTGAATGTTTTTGGCTGACTAGACGCCTGCATGTCTGATGACTTCTATTGCACGGATACGGGAAATTGCATTCGAAACGGACAGCGCTGCGATGGGGTACGAGATTGCGCCGATGGCTCCGATGAGGACAGATGTCCAGGTAAGTAATCGAAAGGTGGTGGCCAAGGGGAAAAAACAAAATATATATATATATATATAATTATCATAAACAAATTATCATGAACTCTATTAAAACTGTCTATGGACCTGGGCAGAAAAGTTGGGTTAGACATCCATTTAATGTGTTTAATGTGTAGTAAAAAATAGTTTTCTATAGAAACAGAAGTTGAATTATTAGATCGTTGAAGGTATATAGTAACGATAAACCACCCTTAGGTGATCACTGTAGGTACATTTTAACATATTTACTACAAAGCTTTTCGGGTAAATTTCAACAGTCACCCGGTAAGCATACAAACACGAGATTGCACCTGCCTACAAACACACGAGTGTTTTTTGTGCTTACAGGATGGTGGTTAAAATTTAGCCGGTACATTAAAAGTCCACTCATGCAGCATGGCTATTAGAGCGAATTTTCAAAGAACTATTCGTGCTATTGTGTAAAAAGATGATATAGCGATAAACCATACCACTTTTTTCGTTGTTTTAACCATTTTCACCGATTTTGACCCTTATAAAGTCTAATTTGCCCCGTTTTTTTTTTTTTTTTTTTAAATATTTTTATTATGGAAATAGTCCCTCCATCGTGATTACCATCCCACACAACGTCAGGTGAATTAATATTGATTTTGGTCCTTAATACCTACTAGTTTTCGCGAAATCACGAAAAAATGATATAATTTTATGAAAAGTGGTACGGTATCGCTATATCGACTTTTTACACAATAGCACGAATATTTCTTTGAAAATCCGCTCGTGCTGCATGACTGGAACTTTCTTCTTAATCTATGCAATAAAAATGGTGAAATCTAAAATTTTCTATTTACAGGCCTACGTACATACGTTTAAACTGTTCTTCTCAATTTATTGTCTCATAATATTACTGATAGCTCAATTAATATGGATGGATAGGGTCCTGTCCTGTTTGAAAACATCGCTCGTTCTTGTTGTATTCTGTCATTCATGTTCATAATAACTATTATTACTGTGTATAATTTTAATTGGAAATGATTGCATGGTAGAGGAGATTTTTCAGTAGTGAACATTAGATTCGACCGTAGTGGATCTTGCTGGGTTTAAATGGAGAAATTCGTGCGGCTTCTGTTTAGTAATAGAATAATATTTGAATATTGTACAAAATGAAAGGAATTGTAGCTTTTTAGCCTCTGTACATAGGCTTTTTTTTCGAAATAGACGCTCGGAAGCACAAGTAGTGCGCTTTTGAGGATTAACGAAAAACAGTGAATTGCTGTTTGGTTGGTGTTTCTGGTGCGATGGAATTTTTTCCTATATTTTTATGGACAATAGGTGTTTTTTTTTCTTTTTGTAGTTACGGTAACTATGTATACAATGATCAGCAAAAGTTATTATTTTTGACGACGTTTAAGTAGGGCCTGCCTATCGTAGAATCGTCGAACATTATACCTTCATGGCGGTTTCCGGTGAATTTCAGCCGTTTCAGCCATGCTTCAAGCGCAGTGCGTTTTCACTTAGCCGCTTATCTTCCTACATTCTAAACTTTTTTGTCGACATTCAAAGGTGTTGTGTCGAGGCTGTAGATTTCTTGATTTTCGCCTCATTGGAGATGAATTAGGTACATTTGTAGATGATGATTATCCTTGTTATGGAAGAGTCTTTGTAAAATTATGAAAGAAATTTGCTTGTTTATCATTCAAAAATATCGGTTCTATTTTATGTATGGTAAAGTTGGATGATGAGCAAAAATTCAAATTTGAGCATGTATTGAAAAAAAATTGTTGGTAAATTTGAAATTTTTGCTGTGATGAACGACGGTTCTATGGTAAAGATGGTGAGTTTTCTTCTTCAAATCTACTAACATTCATATACAAGTATCTAAACTGCATTTTATCCTCCGTTTATGCGAGTTCTAGAGTTGTTGATAAAATTATTCAAATATGTTCAAGTTCATGCTAATTTCAACTTCGCGCTTAAATACTAGAGCTCAGAAATGTAGTGTTTCATGGTAATATTGAAATTTTCAAAAATCAGGAGGTTGATAGATTTAAACCATAGGATTCAGAGTTCGTACAGTGATGATAGGTGGCTGGTGGAAATTGGCGGTTTAAACTGTTGAGTTGACTTAAATGTACCTAACACAGATGAAGACTCCTGACTTGAGCTGGTCAGTTAAAATCAGACGAGTGGTTACATTGTCACGAGTCCTGTTGCCTGTTTCCTACTGATTGTTCAATATTTTCAGTTATTTCTTCTAGTTTTGTTTATGGTTGGCCTTATTTGGACAATAAATTCAAAGGACGAGTCTCCAAAATATACTTTCTTCATTTTCTCATTTTAGTTTAGGCATACTCTTCATTTCTACTCTTTCTATAAAGTAATCGGCTTGTCTGTGATTGACACCAGGATCATGCACTTACAAAGAATGGGGCTGCGCGAGTGGCCAGTGCATAGAGTTGTCTCAGCACTGCGACGGCTCACGAGACTGTGACGACGGGTCTGATGAAGTCGGATGTACTCAATCACCTGGTAAGAAAACTATTTTCATCAATTTTGATAATTTTTTAAAAATATTTTTCTGGCCTAGAAAAACTCAAATTTTATTTGCATTGTTGACTGCGAATGTGTTCGATCAGTGAAACTACCTGGTGTTGCTGCGGTGGGGGTGTGGGGGGTGATTCATAAACGGCTCCTGTTCCAGTTGAACAGTTAGTTGTATAAACTATAGAGATCTGGTAGATTGGATACTTCTCATACTATTGTAATATTCCATAGAGGGTTCCTGCTCCAGGAGCATTAGTGGAATGGAAACTCTTTGGAAAAGGTTACAGTTTATAGTTCAGTAGGTCCTTACCACAGAATGATGTACCAGTGTTCTCTCCAGTCAGGGAACACGTATTCTGTGGTAAATACGTACTGAACTATGAATTGTAACCTGTTCTACTGACTGGAGCCCTCACTCTTCTCAATCCTTATACATAAAGTAATTCAGAGCTAGAGTCAGTAAAGTCTACTCAGGGCACTTGAAAATGCAGCCAGTATGACAGATGTAAATACCCTTTACAGGTATGTCACCGTAATTGCTAGTTCAGCAGAAGATCTCCATTGTCAGACTCAGTTGATGAATGTTATTGCACTGAGTTCATGCAAGCTGTTATGTCCAATTTTTCAGTTTTCATCTGGTTGGATCTTGTCCATCTAGGTTATCTGAAAGAATCTGAAAGTATATTTTGAGATGTAAAAGCCAGCTTCCACCCCACGTACATACTAAAAACGGTAATATATTTTCTCCTCCGTTCCTTCTTCTGTAAGGAAATCTTGGGTACCAATTACAGTCTGTTCTCTTCCATGCCTAGCCGATCTTCCATTAAACATCTTCACATTTCTTGCCCAAAATCGCAAAATGAGCGAAGTTGTGAAGTTCATTAATGAAGATTTCGAATTAGAAAAAAATGTGGAGAATCGTTAAAAAGCAAAAATCCGTGGCTACACTGGAGGACAACACTGAGCTCTTGCGCCTGGTGTGCTGACCACTTGTTTTCTGATCGTGAGAGCTTGAGACTGTTTGATTTGGTGCACTCGTAATTTTATTCTCGTCATTTCTCAGTGCAGCGAGTTACTACCTATTGAGTGCCCTGAAGGAATATAATCCACAATTTCAATAGTAGTTTCCAACAAAATCCCTATCATACCAGACGAAACATTTTGTTATAGCCACGATATTAACCAACTAACTACATGGAATTCACTGGTTGAAAATAATTGAAGGAAAAACGCAGAAGTGATTAATCTGGATTTTTAATATTGGAAGAAGTGACAGTTATGGTTATAAGGAGGTAAAGCTAGGTTCACATGGAGATGCAATTCCGGACGGCAATCTGGTACGGCAACACGTTCACCATAATTTTTTCCACAAAGGCGTTCACATGGCAGCAGAATCACAACCGGAAATCTAACCGGCAAAATCAACAAGGAATGTCGAATTCCAATATGGCTGAACAACAAAACAGGAGAGGTGTGCACAGTAACCTCTGCGCACATACGGCGACGGATCTGATAATGGAAAACATCTGGAGATTTTGATATAGTATCCATGACACTGTGCTGCAATAATCCATTTTGTGTTAAGCTAGGTTCACATGAGACGCAATTCCGGACGGTAGCCCGGCACGGCTATGCGTTCTGCAATGCTATTGGCCAACGCAAAATGGATTATTTCAACGCAGTGCCTTGGATACTATATCAAAATCTCCAGATATTTTCCGCTGTCGGATGCGTTGCCGGATCTGCGCGGAGGTTACTGCGCACACCTCTCTTGTTTGGTTGTTCAGCCATATTATGTGGTTGATATTGCGGTTTCGAGTTCGAGCAATTGTTTGTTTTTTGCGATTGCATTTTGTTATTACTGCGCTGCCATGTGAACGCCTCTGCGGCAAAATATCCGGCAAATGCGTTGCCGTGCCGGATTGCCGTCCGGAATTGCGTCTCCATGTGAACCTAGCTTTAGCCAATAGCTTTGCAGAATGACTTGCCGTTTCCGGTTGTGATTCTGCTGCCATGTGAACGCCTTTGTGGAAAAAATTATGGTGAACGTGTTGCCGTACCAGATTGCCGTCCGGAATTGCATCTCCATGTGAACCTAGCTTTTAGGCCTTCTCTCAGGGGGGCCGGAAGAACCATACTAGAAATCAGCCTTGCTACTAAAGTGGGTGGATGACAAATGTTCGTTTGACTCAATCCCGACATAAATTTACCTACCTATTAACTTTAACCTATTGACTTTGAGAACTATTGAAAGGTCCTGCAAGGTGGGTCCATATAAAACCGACTGGACGAGAAACACATGCCGAAGGCAGCCAGATCGCCAAAGAGTTCCGTTGCGACTTCACCAGCGACATACCCGTCCATGCTGAAATCCGAAGGGTGTTCTGCACGGTCCGTGGAGAGACGTTCGCGGGACAGTGTCATGACGAGCCTTTTGTGACCCGGGATGTGACGCATTTTATCAACTTCGGACATATCTTTCGCTCGATTACTTGCTCCGAGGACCTGGAGCGAGTGGCGTGTACGATTTTTGACGAGGGGAATAACCTGCTGGAACGTGCCGAAATCCAATTCGGTCCCAGCAGTGTTGGCCCATCAGGTATTTCAAGTACTGAAAAGACCGATCGCAACATACATGTTCTTAGTGATCCGTGAAGTCGCTAATGTCTCGTCGCTGTTTTGTCAGTATTTGATGTCACAGTTTCTGTCTGTCACCGAGCATTATCACATATCCCGTCAAAAGCAGGGTTGCCAACAATCCGGAAGTCCAAACCAGGACACCGGGACTTGGACACCTGAGTATATATATGTATATATGTGTTTCACCGTTGCTTTATTGAGGTAACAACTTGTATAATAAAGACCGTATCACTTTGGGTGTCTATCCAGGAAATAGATTTTAAAAAATCACACTTATGTAGACGTTAATACCCTATCAGGAACTTGAAAAATCGTATCACATTCGAGAGCTGGTGGCCACATTAGTTGGCAATGAGTAAAAAATTAATTTCGTTTTCGCTTATGTGGATTAGCTAGAGGTAGTAGGTACAGGAATCGCAATAAAAAATTATGAGGACCTTACAGTGAGCAAAACCAGGACATTTCGCGTCCTGGTGACATTTTGACCAGGACCCAGGACAATTCCTCCAAAATCAGGACATGTGGCAACCCTGGTCAGAAGGTCCGATTCAACATGAAGAACGTACCTACCTACCTACTAAGCCGTTGATCTTCACACGTATCATAAAACAAGGTTGTATATAAACAAACTTATAAAATGCAGACGTATAACAAACGTAAAAACTTGTAACGAACAACTTGTAAGTATGGGTCTGCTGTACTGGGCGTTTGTTGTACTTAGTCCTACTTCATATAATAATTAAGTAGGTACACCTACCTGAATGGTTACATTTGGTAAAACCAAAAGTTGATTTTTTAAATTGTAGAGCAAAATTGTCACGCTTTGGCGCCACCGTGACACCCAAAACTATGCAGCACTATAATGGTCCATCAGTCAAATTTTCCTCAATGGTCCCTCAAAATTTGCTGGTTGTACATTTTTTAAAAATTTGATGACATCTAGTGTCGTTGTGCCGTAACTTGGTGCCATTGTGACACATCAGGAAGTAAAAAGCGAATTCTGATGCTTTATTGCTGTCTTTGTAATCAATTGTTAACTTATAACCACAGCATTCCTCGTATCTTGTTATTTTAAATTTACCATGAGCATGACTTGTAACCTGTTGTAGCCTGTTATCGAGTGCAAAGAGCTTATTGTCCAAAGTGAATATAATAATTTCTATTTACTCTTGTGCTGTTTTGTGCGTTGTGTATTATAATTTTAAATTGAAGATTTTTATCTAAATAGGGGTACGCTGAACGCAGAAATTAATGCTCTACAACTTGAGTTTATGACGTTTTTCATTTGGAATTCCCTTCTTCTGGATCCAGGCGCGTGAATATTCAGTAAAAATGAGAAAATTTGCTTATTTTTGACGGCCAGTTCCGACCAAACCGATGAATCAGATTTAATATTTAAGGAGGCATTCGACGCACAATTTAATCCTATTTAATTTTGGTATGAGTGAAATTTTTTAAAGATGCACCCTTCAGATGTTATAAGCGAAAAACTGAAAAAATTTCGGTGTTTGGCTCCCAAAAGTTTAGCTCACTTCAGAAACCGTCGAAAAATCCTATTACTCGTATAATTTGGGATGCCCAAAGTGGTTTAAAATCACTTCCATCCCTGTAGGATTTTTGTAGGCCGAAGTCTAATTTGCCTGGGCTGTTTACACACTTACTCTTGCAAAATCCCCAGAAGTTAACTGAAACCACTCATGAACACAAGCCGAATCAACATTTTCGGGTATAACCAGTTTCTGGATTATGTCATGATTTGCCCTGTCTTTGAAAACAACCGGTCGCTCAGGACTGAGATTGCGACTGGCATGAGTAGGTACTTTTTGCAGTACAAGGACCACATGACCTACTGTCGGATGAAGAGAAGAACATAGTTTTTTTTTAAATTTATTTATTTATTTATTTCAAGTTCTGGCACAGCTATTTTTTACTGATGCCTGTATTGGTATCAGATGAAGGTTATGATACAAAAAATGCTGGTTGGGCCTTGGACGGCGACTATGGTCTTTAGGTTCGAATCCCAGTGCCATTGTTCCAGCCCAGGGCGGCGAGGCAGTGGGTAGCTTTGAGCGAAATATCAGAACAAATCCCGATCCTGCTGAAAGGGACAGCTAATGAGTTGGGCGTAAGACCCATTGAAGTTGCAACTTCCATTACTTCGATGGAACATATTATCCAACATGGGCTTGACCGGACTCAACCTTTCATGTCTGCCCAGGTCAACAGGAGGAGCGCCGCTGCAACCCATACTCGGAATTCAGATGCGACGATGGCGAGTGTGTGAGCAAGTCTTCCCAGTGCAACAACATCGAAGACTGCAGAGATGGATCGGACGAAGTCAACTGCATCAACAGCGAAATCCAACTGCGCACAGACCCAGAGAGCCAAGAAATTTCGAAAGGTTGGTACCTACTGTAATCCACACGCAAAAACTGCCCAAAAATGCATTATTAGTTGTTCAGGACTTCTGTATTTAGGAGAGACTCGGATCAACTCAATAATCAGTTTAATCAAGTCGATACGTCACTTATTTTGTGTTTACCATCATACAAATTTTAAATGATCGTGTGTTTTATCTTTCCCAATCGCAACAGTATTTCAAGGTTAGTAGTAGTAGTAATGATGAATTTTTTATTTCCGTAGATTCATTCATTCATCTCTTTATTAAGTACCTATATAATATCTTAATAAAGTACATAATATAATCAAGTATATGCAATTATGATATATAAATTATATTATAATTTGATGATAAGAAAATCATCACGCCCCAACGGCTGGACGGAATTTCACAAGATTTTGGTTTATTATTTTCAGTAATGAACCTTTGGAATCGAGCATGGAAAAAAATAATAATAACCTCAACCCCCCTCAAAATGTTATGGTTTCCGTTTCAAGGTACTTAGAATCCGAAAATGGAATACCAAAATTTCTATCCGCTCGTACTTTCCTGATTCAAAATTAATGAAATTTGGTTTGTAGGTCCCGTTTGGGGTCTAGTTGGTCCGCGAAGCTCGGCGTTACTGTCAGTCTATGATGAATAACCACAAATAATTAAATTATTGAATTATTGAATCCCACGCATTTGTATGAAACTGTAATTCCCGGGCTGGCTCAAGTACTCGATTTAGGGCTTTCCTGGGGGTGGGGGGGGGGGGGTTTCCCCCTTTGATTTAGGGGGTAGTGAGAGAACTGTGATCTACACAGAAGGGGCATCTGTACAGGTAAATATAAACCGTTGTGTAGCAATTTTGAAAATTGCTCAGTAGGTACCGCCCGGACAAGGTTTATTGCTGTTCGTTTTACCTCATGAATTCTTCCGTATTCCTCAAAATGGCCATCGCTAGCGACGTCGGGGTTATAATTTAGCAACGTTCAGAATATTTTAATTTCCGTTTGGGTTGTGTTCACGTTGCTGGTGCGCTGCTAAAGGTGGTAGAATTGCGACTGAGAAACCAATAATAATTATAATTGCTGTTATGGGATTAGTTAGTGCCTTCCTACTACTTCGTTAATTTTCTTACGCCTTCATTCAACCTAAATGTAGGTAGGTATCTAATAAAAAAGTGTTTCTACTCCTTATTCATTCTCTGTCACATAATCTCCCTCTTTACGTTTTACCGTTTCAATGAGTTAGGCACCTACTTATTTCCACCCCGAAGGGCGGGTAGCATTCTATAAAAACGTTTCAGCTTGAATTCCAGATTGATTTAAAGTAAATCAAAACTTTTGTTTATTATAACGTCTGCAGAATCTTCTTAAGAAAGATTCCCGAAAATTATTGTTTCTTAAATATTATTATTTAATATTGAAGCTACCTATTCAGCTTACCTAAGCTCCCTAAAAGGGGCCACAGTACCTTATACTGCTTGCACTGTAATTATACAATGCGAAAAGTGGATAAGTGCATAACTGTCCAAAATTAAGTTATTGTACTGTTTGATCCTTCTCATCGGTCGGCCAATTTATGCCGATTTTAGTCCCAACTGTTTAACGGTGCTACTACTGATTGTTCAATCATCCTACAGGCAAAGAAGCGGTGTTCCAGTGCAGGGACGAGGGACCGTCGCGGTACAGAGTCAACTGGGTGCGTGGGGACGGTCAGCCTCTCCCGGACGGATCTCGAACGCTCAATAATGGTGCTCGACTGGAAATACCAAACGTCCAGGTAGTTTATTCTCTATAATTTGTGTTTGATAAAACTCTGTTATCAGTCAGTTTGGTGTATACCAGGTGTCGGACAAACCAGTGGCGATTTCCGCCTTGACTAAGAAGAACCAGTGGCGATTTCCGCCTTAACTAAGACGAACCAGTGGCGATTTCCGCCTTGACTAAGAAGAACCAGTGGCGATTTCCGCCTTGACTAAGAAGAACCAGTGGCGATTTCCGCCTTAACTAAGACAAACCAGTGGCGATTTCCACCTTAGCTAAGACGAACCAATGGCGATTTCCGCCTTAACTAAGGGAAAAAATGAGGAGAAAACATGTTTCGGAATGAACCCCTCTCAATTTTTTGCGTATAATTCGAAAAATCGCATGACGAAAAGTCCATGAAGCTCGCTGACTTCTGTTATTTCATTCGTAAACCCCTATTTTCACCGCAGATTTGGATTCTACGCATAATTTTATGAAAAAATCCAGTTTATTTTTAGTTGTGCTCAGTGCACACAGTGCGCGTGCAATACTCATTTCCACACAAATAAATTGTTTCTCTGAACACCTTCATATTGCACATGATTTTGGGGTATTTTTTAACTTGAAATCTCGTGGTAAAATCAGTTTATCCATTTGAGGACTGTACAAGCAAAATTCTCGAAATGAATGCGCAATGTTAGTAGCTACATTGCTCATTTAGTTGTGATGGCCAGAATGTGTCGTACCTATTTATGGGCCGTCCAAGTGTTTCTGAGTTAATTATGAACCATAGGAATCGATCGGTACGAGATCGTTGATTCAGTCTTATCTCTTGCTCTTCTCTCTCCTACTTCATATCAATGGCTCATTACTCGCCTAATGGAGTCGTAGACTTAATTTTAGCAGTTGGTTAGTGCTAAGCCAAAGTAGGTGCTGCTGGCTCTACCGAATAAAATATCCACTACGGGTCCAACATCCTACTTTAGAATAGGTACGGAAATGGTCAGTTTTGTATGATATTCGAATTTATTTCCATAATTTTACTTGTACATTCCTCAAATCGACTAACTTGGTCACGAGATTTGGCGTTAAAAAATACCCCAAAATCATGTGCAATATGAAGGGGTTCATAGAATCAATTTTCTTCTTCTTCTTTTGTGCGCAAATTAAGATCCCAGGCGCAGTGCGCACGCTGAGCACAACTGAAAAAATAGGATAATCTACAGTTTTTCATGAAACGTAGAATCCAAATCTTCATTAAAAAAAGAGGTTTCCAGATGAAATGACAAATTAAGTTCGCTTTGTGCACGTTTCGTCATGCCCACGGAGTGACGATGTGATTTTCCAATTCTGCGCAAAAATTGAGTGGTTCATTTCGAAATTTTGTTCAGTTTCCCCCCTTAGTTAAGGTAAGGCAGAAATCGTCACTGCGCTGTTTATTAATATAAAAAATATATAAAATATAAAAATAAATGTGTTTAAATATGTGTTTATTGTTTATATTGATATTAATATTGTTAATTTTCCTTCTAGTTGAGCGCAACTGGCGCTTACGTCTGTGAAGCTGTAGGGGCACCTCGATCGGCCGATGGAGCTAGAAAGACCGTCTACCTCACTGTAATTCCAAGTGAGTTATTTGTTTGTTCGCAATTATGAATTAAGTCTAAATGAACGAAATGAGAAATTATTGTTGTTTGTGCAAGCAGCGAATTCGTCCAGCTCAGCTGTTAGGAAGTACGGAGTGTTGACTCACAAAGAATTGGAACATTTAGGCTCAGGTAAACTAACAAGTTCTTAATAATGTTCAGGCTGCGGTTACACTGGATCCGGCTTCGGCCGATTTCTTTCAAACAATCGAACTAACGCGATAGTCACGCAGTTCGGTTGTAGTGAACCACTACAACCGACGTGTTCGGCCGAATTTCAGCGACAACCGATACCGACGAAACTATTTGGTTTTTTTCTGGCAGACTCCACGGACTTCTCCATTGCATTTTTCCACTTCCTAACCCTCAAATTCGGAGCTCTCTCATTTCTTGCTTGGTTTTAAGGTATATTTAAACAGTTTTGACTAGGTTATTTGGTCGTGTGCCATCCAAAATTTGACAAAAATGTATCAGGCGTCATCCCAGAACACTGTTGAAATTCAGCTGACTGTTCCGAAAGTTTGGGGAACTAAGTACGGAAGATATATTATCATTGCCCCACACTTCTACCATGATATACAAAAAAATCATTCAAAAAATACCCTCTATACAAAAAAAAAAATTCAAAAAACTATTTCTGTTTCAAGAAATAATTTTTGCTGAGCAACTCAGCAAGGCCAATTCGTTCCAACTTGCAACGGGAACGGTTGAGATCTGAGAAAAAAATCCGTTAAAACCTCCAAAGATTCAGGCATAGTGTAACCACTAAACTCGGCTGAATCGAAAGGCAGAAATCGGTGGTGTTCGGCTGTCATGAGCAGAGTGAAAAATCGGAGCCAATGTAACTGCAGCCTTAAGAAGTTTGGAAATGCTAGGTACTGTGATAATGGAGAAAAGTAATAATTGACTTTTTCATATTTTGCAATCAAACAATGGTTTACTATTTGAACCGGTAAGTGACCATTTATTTCCTTTTTTCAAATTATTAGAGCCGTATTGTGTAAAATGTCCTTATACCTGAGGAACCCAGAATTACATCTATTGACGAAATGTTCGTATTGTCACTTATTACCATTATTATTTTATTACTGTTTCCCTTAATTATTATTTATATTTTCACAGGTGTCGTTAACTTGCCCGATATCCTCCCCGAGTTCACATGTCGCTACGACGAGGCCACATGTTACAACAGGCAGTGCATACCCAAAAGCAAGGTCTGTGACGGCTACACAGACTGTACCGACGGAAGTGACGAATCCCGCTGTTCCGGTAAAGTTTGAGTTGGAACTCGACGATTGATTTTTAAAATGTGGTCCACCTCAGTCGACTTTGCTAAACGCCAAAAATTTTGCTGTGTTTTGTACAAGCCGCTTTTTCGTCTTCAAAAACCCTGTGGATGTCGACTGAAGGTAATGAGTTGATGAAATCTGGTGCTTATACATTTGTACGGTCGGAAATCTGTTCGTCAGTTCCTCACAGTATTCAGGCCCTCGTCCATCGGAACGTGGATGTAAGAGAGTTGTTGTTGTTTTCGTTTAAAGCAAGAACTTTTTTCAAAGATTCTTTCAACCATACAGGGCTAGACGCCGTGGGAAGACTGCTGATTGCTGCCTGTGAATAGCTTAGAATGGCAATCCTCGCTTGATCCAGTGGTTATAGCAAAGGTTTCCCCTTACAGAGCTGCTGAAAAATCGTCCTGCCAGCGATCGCAACGGCCAGTGCAATTAGGAAATCGATTTCCCCTGCTCCCACAGCTGATCTGCGTACACCAAGTCCTGGGAAAACTACGTTGGTTTTAGGAACTGGGGGCTATGAGAGCTGTTCTGTATGTGGCGCTATGTTGAGCCCCTTAGGAGGGGGTTACATAAGGTTTGTTTACTGTGGGTGATACGGGTGACTTGCAAACCACTAGCAACCGGTGGTCCTGACCAATCTGGTGCCTGGGAAACCGTTTGTAAGTGGTCAGAAGAACTCAGTGAACAGGACAAAATCGATACTATACAGTCAGAGAAGAGTCAAAAATTGCTTTTTAGTGGTTTGCAAGTGGCTTATTCGCCATAGCGAACAAACCTTTTAGTTACCAGTGAATGGCAAATGACCATTCTGGGTGTTAGTTTACATTACCTTCCATGGCCTGGCAATTAGGCTGTGAAGTCTGTTCAAGATGATTGCATCAAATAAATCCACTATGTTATCATCGTTTTATTTATCACCGTGATCATTTTTATATTTATCTTCCTCTTTCCCTAACCAGCAAATGAAGCCTGCGAACCGAACATGTTCATGTGCGACAACCGCGAATGTATCGTGAAAACATGGAGATGCGACAACCAAAAAGACTGCCTCGATGGATCTGATGAGAAAAATTGCAATCCTTACAAAAACGGTAATTGTTTCAAACTATTACTTCTTACTAGGTACGCATTCTCATTATATCCTCCATAGGTTCTCATTTCAGTATTAATTAATAGGTAATTAATGAGTCTAGTTTGTAATTTATTTGGTGCTCTTCACAGGTACCTGTTACTCGACTGAGTTTGCCTGCAGTTCAGGCAGACAATGCATACCGAGGGGTATGCTATGTGATAAACAAAAAGACTGTCATGACAATTCTGATGAAATCGGATGTAGTAAGTTTATTATCTATGAGTCTAAGGCTGCGCATTTATCATCTTCATAATCTGCTGGTCTGACGCTTGTTACCATTTTTGCGTGCAGAGGATCCGGAAATCGTGCTACCTCCGAGAGCCCTCGTGTCTCTTGCTGTCGGAGAAACTCTGGTGTTGACCTGTCGAGCTATCGGGTTCCCCGTTCCGATCATCAATTGGCGCCTCAACTGGCGACACGTTCCCGCCAAGTGCCGTCAAGATTCAGAGAACGGATTCGGAACTCTTACATGCCCTGATATGCAGGTAGAGCATTTTGCCTCTTAGCCCTCCTAAGTTAGGCCAAAAAAGGCTACCAAGCCTTTTTGACGCAATTTTCAGTCAGAGTAGAACAATTTGCCGATTTTGACTGCCGATTGGGTCTGAGCCGCTGAATCAAATTCAGTGTTTGAGAGGGTTATTGGACGCAGAATTGAACGCTTTTTAATTTTGGTCTGAGTAAACTTTTCTGTACGATGCTTACGCCAAGCACTGAAAAAGTGCCAAAATGTTGCGGTTTTTTGGCTCCCAAAAGTTCAGCTCACCTCAGAAACCATCGCAAACTTATATTACTCTTATTTAGGATGCCCAAAGTCATCACCTACAGCTATGTCTGAAAAGACAGTCAAATTAACTGCCAAAATTCTAATTTAACTGTATTGCTTTTGAGTAAACCACGGAAAAATGTCTGAAACGTACATTTTTTTGCAGCGTGAGGATAGCGGTGCATATTCTTGTGAAGCCATCATTGACAAGAGCAAGTTCGCTGTGCCAGACGCTCAAGTTATCGTTAGGCCTGTTGGGCCAGTATGCCGACCCGGCACCTTCAACGAGCTGGCTCGCTCCCCCCAAGAGTGCATAAAATGCTTCTGTTTCGGCAAATCTAATGACTGCCACTCGGCTAACCTCTACTCATACAGTGTAAGTACTGTTTATAATTCCATTATCTCATTAGCTATTAGACAGAAGTACAGCAATATTTACAAATTTTGATGCGTTTTTGCAGCTGCTTCACCCAAGAAATTCATTTCATGCTGGTTCATTTGTGTTTATATCCACACTATTTTGATGGCTCCGTTCATTCTAGGCATTATTTCCATACATACCACTTACAACGCATGGATCATAATGAGCCCATAAACTAACTGGGTGCCTCAATAGTATCAGGTGTTCTTTTTCTATACTTCCCACTTATTCCTTCCTATTGCATTTGACCTCATTTACCAAACTGTAGAAACACCCAAAAATGTCGTACGAGTCCGTGCAAGCAGTTTTCCATCCAGTGCCTCCTGTCTGCAGTAATCATCACAGTACAGAACCCACCCATAAACTTTGAATGGTTTCTTCTGCGTTTTCTAGCTGCCGCCCCCAAGACTAACTTTCCCGCTGGTTGAAGTTCGTTTGGAGCCTAATGTCGAAGTCGACTCTGGGTTCTCGTCCGTCCAAAGTTACTTGAGTGCAACAGATAATGGATTTGAGGTAATTTCTTTCTTACACTATTGAATCTGAAACTGGAAAAAATCCATGCTCCTAATCTTTTTTGTTTGAAACAAGGGGAGAACTATGTTTTTGTGACATAGTTTTGGAACATATTTTAACGAAATACTTCATTGTAGCCAGAGCATGTGTTGTGTACTATCTGTGAATCTGCAGAAACACTAAATCTTATTGGCAAATACTGGTGTCTCATAAACACCTCGTTTCTCTCTTGAATTGATAGGTAGTTAGGTACTGGCCTACTGGTGAGCCTTCATCAAGCATTCCAAGTTTGTTGTAACGGTTGTGTGCTTTTCCTCCGCAGATACGATCTCCAAGTGGAGGCAATGGTTCTCAGTACCATTACTACTCCATGCCTGAAGACACGCTTGGTAACCAATTGAAATCCTACGGGGGATTCATCACATACCGCGTCACTCCTGGAGGCGACACGAGGCGACCATACATTGACATTCCGGACGTCATTATTCAGGTAAGGTGAGGGTTCAGAGAGGTTGAGCAGCCACGTCCGTTAATGGGTATTAGGAATTTGACGTTTCGAGGAGCCTAATCTCGGAGTGAAGGTGTTGGAAAGGCTCCTGCTAGTTGGAACAAAATCTGTTGGGATATTTACACGTTTTGGGAAGATATCAGGAATCTCTCTGCTTAGAACGGTTCCAGATGGATAAGTGTCAAGCTATTATCTAAAGGTTCATTTACAGTATTGTTCCATCATTGTCACTGGAACATCAAGTTCGGTTACAGTCTTTTCTCATAACAAAACCTTCTAATGGAAATATTGGAATTTTTCTAGGGCAACGGCCGCACTCTGATGCACAGGGTCAGCAACCCGCTTGTGAGGGAACGCGAGAACGAGGTGTCTGCCAGGATCTTTGAGGGGGAGTGGACAATCACTTACCCGCTCGAACGTCTCTATAACTCCCGGGCAACGCGAGACGACATCATGATGGTGTTGGCTGATATAGAACACATATTAATCAGGTTATTTATCTTTCCTCTCAATTTTTGTGATTAAAATTCATTATCATAAGTTTATGGGTGGTTTTGAACTACTTAGTTGTTTTGCTATAGAGTGCAGTACATAGACGGACCTGGGATCGATGTTGTGATCACAGACATCAAAATGGATTCAGCTACAACAACCAATACTGGACGTGCCAGAGCGGCGTTTGTAGAAGAGTGTTCCTGCCCCCGCGGCTACACTGGGGACTCCTGTGAGGTAACGTGTTGATCACTGATTGGTTCTACACTGAGAATATTACTCAAGTTCAGCACAATATACGTAGCTTTGTTTTCTTTGTTCCAGAGGTGTGCCAATGGTTTCGTACGTCAACCTGGGTCGTTCTTGGGTGATTGCGTTGAACCCCCGTCTACCTGCCCTGATGGCACTTATGGTGATCCTAGGAGAGGCATCCCGTGCGAGCAATGCCCTTGCCCCGTGTCCAACTCTGGGTGAGTTACAAGACAGTATGAGGTAACACCGAAATTCCACTGTTTTGGACTTGAAATTCCACCGTTTTGGACTTGAATTCTTCCGTTATATCACTGGTCAGCCCCAATATGGGGTTTTGGTGGGATCTACTCTAATTGGTTCACTCATCTGCTGGGGTCAGGCAGGGGTCGATCTTAGGTCAACTGTCTGTCGGGATTAGCCTTGTTTTCCGATGTTTCTACCAAGCTCTTCTAGATCAGTCCTATGGACAACGACAACTCCCCTGCTTCAAGAAGAAGGTTGACAATTAATCCTAATTTGCCTACGAATCCTGTCCAGGAGACCCATCACTTGTGAACTCGGACCCGCAAACCAACCCATCTGCCACTGTCCGGCAGGATACATCGGGGAGAGATGCGAGTCATGCGATACGTACAATGGCTACTCGGGCGATGCCAGATATCCACCCGGGTCCCCTGGAGGCTGCAGACGACATGGTTAGTTTGTTCTACACTACCAGTTTCCTAATATTCACGTGTTTACAGCGTATCTTATCAAGTGTTCCAGCCCCCTACACAGTTGTAGTAAGATAATGTAAATTTGAGTCCTAATTTTACAGAGTGTTCAGAAGCAGGTTCAGTTTCTTCCACTCCTCTTGCCAATGGAACTTGCCACTGTAAGGTATGTACCTACCTAAATCTCATGCATTCCTTAAAACACCCATTGAAACCTCCATATCATCCATGTTTGTTTAAATTGTCTGTATAATTGTTAATAATGTGCCAATTTTTTGTGTACGCTTCCTCCTTTCTTTCATTGGTGAGTACTTGAGTGGTAAATAATAATACCTGTATTTATAATTTGTTGATTGGTATGTGGATAAAACTTGATGATTGGTGTTAATAGTTTAATTCAACTTTGACAATAAAAATGAAAGTAAAGTTTTGATCGCAGTTACGTTCTTGACTAAAATTTAAATATCAATAAGTAGATATTCACTTTTGGGATTTGACAGATGGGCGATAGAAATAACATTAGCTAAGGCTACCTAAAGCGAAATTTTTATTCTTCTTTGAAATATAGTTGACGGCATTCGAAAATGATTGATATATTATCCTTATTCTTTCAGCCATACGTCGTCGGTTCTCGTTGCGACCAATGCGCAAAGGATTCCTTCTTCTTGTCTCCAAAAAACCCTTACGGCTGCATAAAATGCTTCTGTATGGGCACCACAAAAGACTGCAGAAGCTCCGACATGTACCGCGACAGTGTGAGTCCGAGTGAATCAAACGGTGTGACATTTCTGTAACCTTCTGGAACTCTGTTGAGCTGTTAACAGCCGTTCCAAGCTCTTGATTTATATGGTCCCAGTTCCTTTAAGGAAGATCGGCACCAGGAGCCAATCTCAACGTTGAATTAATACCTGATTAATACCTTTAGTACTATCTACCACTTCACTACTGAGTACCATCCCATTGTTATTCCATGTAACTGCTTCATTGATATACGTTCCTCAACGCTCTTTCATTCCAAAACCATCTACATCCCTACCATATAACGTTTTACCTAACTGAAACTAGGATAGGATTTTTTGAATCATTCCGTATTATCAGAGAAATTCGGACGGTTTTTGTTAGAAGGTCACGCTGCTAGTATGAAGTGTTTCTGTGTTAACCTTTCAGTTTCATTCTTTAAAAAAACTAATTGACATTGTTCTTATTTATTTCAGATTGAAACAAGTTTCTACAGCAATAGTCTGCAAGGATTCAGCTTGGTTAAGAAAACAGAAGATCAGTTTGAGAAAGTTATACCAACCGTTGACCCCAATACGAGGGAACTCTATTATGACAACTTTGACACCGATGTACGTTCACTTACTATATTACTGTAGCAGGCCATTGATAATTTTAAATAATAAATTATTAAAATGACAATTTGAACTTTTTATTAGAGGTTTTCATTAACTTACGGCAGTGCTACCAATATTACAACGTGCTTTTAGGTCTTAGCATACAAATTTGCTAAAATTCTCTAAAGCTGTTGGTCATATAATGCAATTCTATATAAGAATATCATCAAAATCGCAGAAAATGTTGGTTGTGCATTTGCAAGCTGTCCTTGCCAACATATAAAATAGGGCTTTAATTGACGGATTTTCATGAAATACTCCGGGGTAATGCAGCCCTGGTGTTTTTCACATTATTCTGGATTTACAATATTAAGTTCTCCGTGGCAGAGATGGCTAAGGCACTGATACGGATGGATAGCGTGTACTAAGGACGTGTGCTCAATTCCTAACTTCCACGTTATGGAATTTGTAGCAACTATGCTGTTCTTCCCGTTATTGTGATCCTGTATTGGGAAAGATGTAAGCCTTGGCCGACGCTCATGTTAATTTGAATATGAATTTCTGTTGAAGGTCTACTACTGGGAGCTGTCACCCTTGTACCTGTTCGATAAAGTGACTTCCTACGGGGGCAACCTCCAGTACACCATCCGTTACACGCCTTCCCCAGGGGGCATGAGCTCCAAAAACAGTGCTGCGGATGTTGAAATCAGAAGCGTAAGTGTAAACGAACTGTGATTTGGGTCTAGCTGGTGCTTATAAAATGCCTCTACCTTTGGTATAACATCGCAGCTGATATAATTCGTTATCACAAACACGGTTTCAGGTCAATCGCATCATCCTGTATCACTTCTCCAGGCAAAACATCGAGCCCGAGCAGACTGTTACGGTGACTGTCCCGTTGATGGAGCAGCACTGGCAAGCAGAGTTCGGCCTGGAGACGGACAGAGAGCAGCTGCTCCAAGCTCTGGCTGACATCTCTGGAATTTATATCAAAGCTACGTATACCACCAGCACATCCAGAGCTGCGTAAGTCTTCTATTTGAGTGCAGTAGAGTTAAAAACGTGAAAGCTCGAATTAGTCCAGTGCAAATTAGGATGTCGAACTAAATCACTCGTGACGAAGTCGTGAAAATCCATTTCAATAACTCCGTTTTTGTTTTGATGTCGTTTAACTTTTTTTTGTGTTTTAGTAACATGAACTTGTGAGGGGTCGTTTTCCATGTTTTATAGGTCGAGAAGACCGAATATGAAGTCAATTTTGACCAACGAGCTAAGAATTGAGGTTTTAACGAAGTTTCAGCCTAAATTTACCTTAAATTTTGGTCTAAAGTGGTCGTTCTTTCGCACACAGGCTCCATTTCGGCCCTAGTTGTGCTTTGAAGCTCTGCAGCATGATAGGAATATACCAAGGGGTGTTGCGGAGAAAAAATGGGTATAAAAATAGGGTTTTTTTTAGGTTTCAGAATGTGAGCTTGTGAGGATCGTTTTCCACGTTTTTTAGGGCAAGACCGAATGTGAAGTTGATTTTGACCAAAGTGCGAAGAATTTAGGTTGTAACGAAGGTTCAGCTCCCAAAATTAATTTTTTATGAGTCAAAAACCTGGGAAATCGTCTGAAATCACCATAAATTTGAACACCATAAGTAGTATTAGCAGGTGAATCATGTCAATTAAATGGAACTATCAATGATCAAAGATAATTTGTCAAAAATATGAGCCTAATTCTTGTTTTTGGGGGCCAAAATTTGTGGAAATCATCAAAAATATGGCTAATACAATATTTTAAATGAAAGAAACAATAAATGAACGGCCAACATTTCTGTAGGTATGTCCAGTAGAATAATAAACCCATGTGATAAGGACTTTGCAGCGTTTTGGATGGGGTCACAGTACTCATTCGTAACTTACAGATCATCCACTATTGGATTAGACTCTAATTATTTACAATTGTTGTTACAGGTTGATCTCAGTGAGCATGGACACTGCCACAACGCGTAACACCGGGCGACAGAGGGCTCTGGAAGTCGAGGACTGCCAGTGTTTGCCAGGCCACACAGGGACATCCTGTGAAGATTGCGCGCCGGGCTACAAGAGGACAGAGGACGGATTTTACCTCAAACTGTGTGAACCTTGCGACTGTAACGGCCACAGTGATGACTGCGACCCTGAAAATGGAGAATGCAGAGTAAGTTCAACTTGGAAGACGGTCGAAATGTATTATGGTTTACTGGACGGGAAAAAGAAACTGCTCCAGGAAGTGTTTGTTATTTTTGGCTCGTGCAAGTAAGGTTTAGCTGACAGGGTAGGTACAGTGACAAAGTAGTTTGTACTGCTTACTTGACCCATCTCCACTGCAATTTCACCCCTGATGTCAATTTTCTTGGATCTTGCAGAACTGCAGGGGTAATAGGGCTGGGGCCAGTTGCGAGTACTGCAGCCCAGGTTATTCCCTCACACCAGACAACAGATGCGTACCATCACAAGGCCCCACCTGCGACGAAAGGGGAACAAGCCAACAATATGGTGACAGGTGCATCTGCAAGGTTAGTGGCAGTTTCATATCTGTTAGGGAAGACTAAAGGGACATCTGTTTGGGAAAAAAGTAGGGAAAACTACTTGTGGATGTATATAATAATAATAATAATAATAATAATAACTTTATTTCCAAAATAGGAACAATGTTCCCGCCTAGCTTTGGAAAGCTCAAAGTAACTTATACATATGTATTTATTATAAAAGAACATAGAATTTAAATTAAAGGGAAAAGAAAACCGAAAAACAAAATAACAAATTTCAGTAGAAATGGAAATGAAAGAGGAGGTGGTAAAAGAAGAGATTGGAAAGGAAGTTGAAGAGGAAGAAAAGAATGGAAGAGGAAGAGTAAATGAAGGTAGATAATTGGCGGTGAAAAGAAGCGAACTGAAGAAGAAGGTGAAGAAAAAGAAAATAGTAGGATGGAAGAGAAAAATGAGAGGGTACAGCAAGTAGAAGAGAGGGAAGTGCTCATTTCCCGAAACGCGCCTTCAATGCACCCGTGAAGGTGCCGAGCGATGGGAGGGACCTTATCGCCAGTGGCAAGCCATTCCACATCCTTGTTCCAGCCACCTTAATAGAATTAGAAAATGGTCTGCTCCGCGCATGAATTTGAGCCAATGCACCCAAACGGGGGGAAGGACCCGGAGAAAACATGTTGCTCAGGTACGTGGGCATTGATGGCGTATTGTTGACACATTTGTGGATGAATCTCAATAAACGTATTTTGAGGTAATCGACTAACCCACAGCCCAGCACCTGATCAACATAGGGTGAGACATGCCCTCGTGGTCTTAATTTAAAAATGTATCTCACACAATTGTTGAAAGCCAATTCTAACCTTCTTAGGGACCCCGAATCGGCGGAACATATGAATAGGACATCACCATATGTGAAAATTGGAATTAAAAGGGATTTGACAAGGTTCAATCTAACACGTTCAGGAGTACAATATGACAACCTATTCATAGAGTGTAAGGACCCATAGACCTTCTGACAGATACTGGTAGTATGACCAGACCACCCCAGATCATAGCTGAGTGATATGCCCAAGTCTTTCACCCTATCTGAGAATGGAATTGGGACTGAATTTAAAAGTAAGGATGGGCACTTAGTAGTGTCACAAGGTTTAATAGAAAAAATCATGGCCTGGGACTTCAGGGGGTTCAAATGAAGGAAATTTGCGTCAGCCCATTGTTGAATGCGTCTCAGATCCTCATTCATCAGAGCAATGCCCTGGTCCAGGTCACCGGGTGCACAACGCAAGAAGACCTGAATGTCATCCGCAAACTGATGAGTTCTGGAATTTCGGAGGCATGCACTGAAGTCATTTACATACATAGAAAAAATACGAGGGCCTGATACCGAACCTTGAGGAACTCCTGAGGTGAGGGGTAAGCTAGAAGAGACTTCGCCGCCAGATACAACAGCCTGGGTACGACCTGTCAAAAATGATAGCAGCAGCTTGCAAGCAGATGAACTCAAGTTGTATTCATCTCGGCATTTATTAATGAACACACCGAAATCCAAGGAACCAAAGGCATTGCTGAAATCAAGGAGGACTAGGATGGTAATTTGGCCAAGCTCAAACCCCTCCCTAACACTCTCCGTAATATTGATCAGAGACGTTATACAGCTGTGCCCCTTTCGGAACCCGGACTGGTAGGGACTCAACATGTTATTTACATTTAAATATTCTAGTAACTGATTATTGATTAGGACTTCCAAAGGTTTAGAGAAAGCTGGCAGGATGGAAATGGGACGCAGATCACTTAATGATTTGGGCTTACTGATTTTATTTAGAGGGCGAACGAGAGCGTGCTTCCAGCCATCAGGAAAGGTAGAGGATGTTAGACAGAAATTAAAGAAGTGAGTCACAAATGGCAAGATAACAGGAAGAAGTGTTTTGATAAAGTTCAATGGGATTTCATCAGATCCAACTGCATTAGAGGTAACTACACAGAAAGATGAGAAAACATCATCCTCCGTTACGTTGTGAAACGAGAATCCATCCCAGTCATCAGTGATGGTACTCAAAGCTGAAGCAGGTTGGTTGGCACAAAAATGACAATTAATTTCGTTTAAGCTGAAATCAACTACACCATCGTCCTTTGACTCCCTCCCCACCAATCCCAGCTTCCTCAGATTATTCCAGAGTACTTTGGATGATAGTTTAGGATCCAAAGAATTTTCAATATTCAACCTCTTGGCATTTCTAACGAGAGTTTTGGTTTTGTTTCGCTGAACCCTATAAGCTTCCCAGTCAGCCTCGCGCTTGCCACCCTCTTTCCATTTGGTATGTAGTTTATCTCTGAGTTTTATATTTCGCTTTATTTCTTCCGAAAACCAAGGAGTAGACGGATGTTTTAACCTGATTTTACGTTTTGGAGCGAACTGGTCAAGTACAGTCAGTAGAAGACAAACTATGAGACCTAGCATATTGTTAACATCAGACAGAGAGTAAATTGATGACCAAGGCAGTGCCTCACATCGCCTCAAGAGATCTCCCTCATTGACAGATTTAAAAGAACGAGCATAAATTATCTGTTTCTTCAATTTAGGAGGAGCGATTTTAAGAGAGGCAACAATGAGGTTGTGCTGAGAGACACCTGGGACATCGAATTTGGAAAATCCTTCAACTTTGTTCGTATCGTTCACAACAATTACATCTATAGCACTAGCAGAATGACTAGTATTATGTGTGCATCCGAGAGGCAGAGAACACAATGACATTGAATTTAGAAGTAGGTGTAAATTATTAAAGTTGGACAGGTCATGAGCAGGATTACAATTCAGGTCCCCCATTAGGATGACGTTATCGTAAGATGAAATTAGGGAGCTAAGTGGTGATTCCAATTCAGAGATTTGGATGGAACGTTCAGGGGGGCGGTAGACTACACCGACTAAAATTTTAGTTCTATTCAGATAAATTTCTACAAACAGGAATTCTACATGACAATTGTTTGAGTACAACACAGTTTTGCTCTTGAGGCCATCAGCAACATATAGTGCCACACCTCCACCCTTTGACTTGCCCAATGCCCTATCACGATCATTACGAATCACTCTATATCCCGGTATTGCAACAAACCTATTCGTAATAGAGGGCCTCAGCCAAGTCTCAGATATCCCAATGACACTGAACTTGCAGTTCTCCACGTACAATTTAACCTCCTCAATATTACGTACCAAACTGTTGGCATTGAAATGGCCGGCAACAAAGGAATAATTAGTAAACTTATTAACAAATTGAAGAATAGCTGCATTAGGAGGTACGGCGTCATCAAATGAGCCCTCCATTAAAGAAGAAGAGTCAGGCGAAATGTTCAAGAGGCTGGGGGACAAGGATGGGACGCTATCCACCATCATGACGAAGGCAGAACTCCCACACCCAGACGATCACAGGCACAGAGACTTGCAGGGGAGAATGAGCATAGAAATGACAGAGAGAAGATGTTAGGAAGGAAGACAGATGACAGAAATAAGGAAAAGGCGATAGCAAAGAGAATTTCGGAGAAGTAAGAAGAGCCCAAACGGTATAACGTTTGCATGATAAAGTCAAGTTGAAGGAAAAACTAAGGAGAAACCACGAAGAGGAGAAGTAGATGAGATGACAAGACACCGAGAGTAAAAGAGAAAGGGCGTGGAGGAAAGAAAGAGGATGTGAAAAAAGTAAGGAGAGTGAAGAAGGGAGTATGAATATCAACAAGATGCTAAATTCCATTCCAGACAAGTAAGGGCCCTCAAGCTCATAAGAAGATTTCCAAATGAGATATACGCCCGGAAAAATCGAAAAGCACAGAGCAGAAAACAGATTACAAAATATGATACGAGTAAAAACAAAAACATTAGTATGATATTGTGACAACGAAATAAATCAACCGTAACCTATCATCCAAATAAGATAATTATATCAATTGAATAAGTAAATCGAAAAAAGACAGCAGTAAACTAAACTTCAATAGGATTGTAGGTCTCGAATGTGTAGTGGTAGATTATACCAATTGTAAATGCCAAAATAGACAACACATCTATGTTAAACAAACTATACATGAAAGTAACGCATTTCGAATCATGACAAAACAGAATATAGTTATCAATTCTAAATAAAGTAGATATATAAAAACTCAATGATTACTAACCAGAGCTAGGCGGGATATAACAAAACTTGCATCAAGGTAAAGTTGGTACAATCATTCGAGTAGCTTCAGCTGATCTAGGGACGTCAAAGATATAATTCTTTCGTCTTTCTTGATCCTTACAATCCCATTTGAGGTCCAAACATTGCGGATTCCCAGCGCCATTCGTATATCGAACTAATCTCTTGTCCCTCTCACAGGATAGCTTGTAACTGTCACCATTGTGTTTTGTTTCATTTTCCGGTGATTTTTCAGACCAACGTCGAGGGCCCTTCTTGCGACACATGTCGTCCTGGTTCATTCCATCTGTCAGCGGATAACGGCTATGGCTGCAGCCAATGTTACTGCTCTGGTGTCACAAGCGAGTGCCGTTCTTCGAGCCTGTACATGGAAGAAGTCCCTGCTGCTGTCCTCGATGGCAGCCATGGATTCACTCTTTCTGACGGGTACCACCTACCTAATTCAAAATTTACAGTTCTACAGATGCGACATTTAGGTACTGGAATTTAATTGATAATTTTTGCTTGGTACAGGTCTTCTACAGTCATTCGAGACGGCTTCAAACTCTACCCAGCCGAGAGTGGTCTTGGATACAAAATGGAATGGCGGTATAGTAGGCGACTGTTCTGGTCTCTGCCTTCCAGACTCACTGGCGACAAGGTACGATTTTAAATTGCTATGAAAGTGATGCTCAAAGAGAACTTACTGTGATTCCCTAAAAATGAATGATTTATTCGTTTGACATTTACTGTATCGTTACTCTGCAGGTACTCTCATTCGGCGGTGTCCTGAAGTTCTCGCAAAGGTACTCTACCAATTCGGCAGACTCTGAGCCCACTTCGGATCAAGATGTCATCATTAGTGGAAATGGCAGGAGCATTTTCTACACCATTGACGAATCTCTCAATGCTGAAACTCTTCGGGTACTTTGTTCGAGTACCTACGTATTATTATTATCAATCATACAGCGTTATCTAGAAAAATACTGAAGGAGAAACCAACAATTCATTTGTGTTTCAGGAATCAGTGGTCAGGATATCTGACTTAGAAAGGAAATGGAGAATTTTGGATCAATCAGCTGGCAACCCTATTGCAACTCGAGAAGATATTCTCAAGGTATTTTTGTAAATTAATGATAATCTTGATGGGTCATTTCAACTTGTTGACAAAAAATTTGCAGTTGATGTTAACCAAAACTTTTTCAGACCAAAAGGCGTTAAACTATACGGGGGAACTAATAAGTTCAGCTGTGGGCACCATGTATGTGATAGGCCAACTCAGCAAAGGGGGGTCATTTACGATCTACATTCGGTTGTGGGGACCATGTAGGAAGAAGTAAGCGATGGACCGTATAATGGTAAATGGGGGGGATTGAGGAGAGGAGGCAACTGTGAGGTGGGCCAGAGTGAGCATTTTGAGCCAGAGTTTTGGGCGACAGTGGCAATTTCGGGGGCCACACAGCAGGATATAATTTTTTCACCTTATTTCTTGAATTTTCCTGTCACTCAAATTTCAGATTCAACACAATTACCTACTGTTTGCATAATGAGACATATTAACTAATTGCACTTCCAAGGTCCTTTCCAACGTGGATCATATCTTGGTCAGAGCATCCCTTGCTTCGAGCATTGAAGAGACATACATTGGTGCAGTCAGCCTGGAAACTGCCTCGCAGAACCCAGAGATGACTAGAGCCGATCAGATCGAAGTTTGCATTTGTCCTCCTGAGTATCGTGGAACGTCATGTCAGGTATGTTCTCCAAATAGAATACTGTGTTGAATTTTTCTAATGTTCCCGCATGATTTCCAGCTTGCAGCAACGTGAATTTGATGTTTCTGTCTCGAATTTTTCTAGAATTGTGCAGAGAATCACTACAGGGATAACGACAATACATGCAAGAGATGTCCCTGCGTCAACGGACGGGGTTGCAGCCTTGTCAACTACGAGGTGAAATGCAACTGCGACCCAGGCTGGCAAGGGAACCTCTGTGATGAACCACAAGGTGATATATTATAATCCTTACTAATTCGACTAAAGTGGTGGCATTCTGACCCCATCTAGTCTTCGAGCAAATTGGAAAACTAACCTGCTGCATACCAGCATCCATGATGTGGGCTGTAGATCGTTACCTAGAGAGCAGAAAAGCAATCGCGTTGATAGCTGTGCACTGTGCTCTCTGAAACGCTAAAAACATACCCCAACAGTCTGTTAGTGAATATAGTGCGAGTCCAACTCATTAGCTTTTAAATAGTGAAATTTCACATCGGGAGACTCAAATTAGCTGTTACCTGCATTTTGTTGTGCCATCGTATCATAAAACCCTACCACCAAATTCTGGCAGTCTAAACAAGTTAACTCCTTAAAGCTCAAAATCAATTTTGAGGGTTGATTTTTTTGGATCAAACTGACAGACAAACTAGTACTGGAGTTCGAGTAAGAGCCTGTCGCATCTCAAGCAAAAAGGAAGCATCCCTCTTGTCAGTTATACTACAGAAAATATAGAATCAGGATAATCTTGGTGTGAGGAGAAGGTTGCTTGTGGTGATTTCACACTATAGATCAATAAAGTTATTCTAGAGCTGGTGGTGACCATGCTTTGTTGCTGCCTGATTCCTTGACTAGATTCGACGTTTCCATGGTGGTATTTTACCGCAGCCGCCATCCAGCCAAGCAGCTCACCAGGCCACCGCCATGGTGTGGAAAGTGCTGTTTGGCCAAGCAGAGGGATCTCTGGCAATCCACCGCCTTGTTGATTCAATCATTATCATTATTTTTTTACCTGTTAGTTGTTATAAATTGACACGTTTGGATTTTCTTTAGAACCTACCTCAGTTTTGACTATTACCATGATACCCGCCGGCCGCCTTACTTATTCCGAACGAGAACGCATACCTTTCCTATGCACCTTCAACTCATCTATACCTGGGAGGGTGGAGATAAGAGAAGAATACTCTTACAGAGGAGTCAGCGGGTTGGGTAGCAGTCCGCGAGATGCGCTTCACCAGGCGGCACGCATTGCTATGTTGATGTCGTACAGTGGTGAAGCATCGAGGGTGGTGACAGTGACACGCCATCTGGCCTCGGTCGACTGCGTGGTGCTCGACGAACTGGATCAGATTATTGGAAAGACTCAGGCGTACATTACAGGTTTCATTTCATGAGATACGATTTTGGTGTTGGTGTCGCCAAAACGTGGCGCTTTTGGTGTCGTTTGTGCTGAGTGTTTCCCATCATGATAGGGCACCAGTTTACACGTATACTGATGAATGGTGGCTGTGTCGAAAGTTCTAAATTTTTGAGTGCAGCAAAGACGACACTGGCGTCACCATGAACAGATGGCTTGGTGGCTGGTGATTCACACTGAATGACCTAAAATACCCACGATTTTATGTGAGCATTATTTTGGTGTCGGTTTTCGTCAGAAACATGTGTTAGTTTCAATGTTATAAGTTCACCGCTAACATCGCAAACCTGGAACATTTCTGAACAACACCAGTGGCACTGGCACTCGTCGATGGTATGCCGCGTCAAACTTTTTGGTGCAGCTAAGAGGACCCCAAAATTACGTCGCCGTAAGAAACTGGTGCTTGTTGAAAACCTTCGGATTTTCAAACGACCGAAGTTTTTGTCACTGGTAATTTTGGTGTTGGTGTAGCCCAAAAATCATGGTGCTTTTGATGTTCGTGAGCTTACGTTCCCTGCATACCTGGATATAACTACTTATCGCAAACCCTGCTCAACACCAATACAGTTTGATACTTGTGCGGCGTCAAAAGTTCAACATTTTCTGTTGCAGCAGAGATATTACTATTTACTTATGACATCCCAAAAATGTGACTGTTTTGAGACCCCTAAATTTCTAAAAACCTTCCTCGGTGACTTGATTTTGATGTTGGTGTATCGTCTCTGGTATTAAACTACACATTACTTGAAGCATTTTTTTGGGGTTTAGCCCCTAAACGAATCCTTTAGTACCTAGTAATTGTGCTGAATGGGTGAATATCACGTCAAAAATGTTGCAAATTATTACGCAATGGCTGTATTATTGTTAGACTGCTCGACACCACGAGTGTAATTGTATCTTGTATGGATCGCAATTGCCATTCCTTGGCTAGAATGAAGGGTTCGTACGAACTGAGTCGCTCACGATAAAATAGTGGAACCCATTTCAAAATGAAGTTATTGTTTGTTACTGTCTTACTGACGATGGTTTGATCACTGAAACCTGTGTAACATTATTTTTTGTGTATTAGTGAAAATTGACAAACTTCAATAATTCCGATTTTTTCATTTTAAATTTTTTATTCGCATATTATTTATTGTATTTATATATTTTTTAATTGGAAAAGGATTTTTTTATTTAATTCAAAAGAGTGATTTGTCCTTGGGATAGTGGAAGGTTAATCAAGGGATGAAAAGAGGGGGGGGGATGGGTAGTCTTCCCATTTTACAAAAATTAATTTAACAATATATTGGGGCCGGTTTCGGATTTTTGCAATCCATCAGCAGCCACCGCAACATCGTAGTTAGAAGTACCCACACGATAATATATAATGTAGGCTTTATAATGGTCATATAATGATAGATTTTGAGGTACTTATGCCAGACATGACAATACAAGAGCAGCAAGAGATGCTGCAATATTGCACAGGTGGAATCAAACATGACCACAGGTCACAGGTGGTCTCATCCTTGACCGTTGACTGCACAAGCACAAACTTTTTTTTCATCGATCCATGGGAAACATCACCCAGTTCGGCCACATTTTCAGAGAGCTTGGGAACTCAACTCCAAAATTCATCAAATTCGCCGTTCCTACTCGAGATTCACCACTTTCGGTGCACCTCTCTCAGAACTACAAATTGTGGCGTTCGCACTAATTTTGTGTTAAATTGCTGTACTCGTTTCGCTTTTGTACTTCTCACTGTCGCTCATCATTGCGATCTTTCCGTCCTATGCTGTCTGATCTGTGTCGATCGAGATCCAGTTTCAGAAACACTTACACAAGTTACAGAAACACGTTTGAATTCATTTCCAGTGGTTCCAAGACCTCAGCCGGATACTCCGCCGTCTGGACCTTTGATCCGCATGGATGTCTCGGTTTCCCCTAAAGGTTACATCGCAGAAAACTCTCGTGTCACCCTATTCTGTTCAGTTGATACAAACGTAAGTTAATTTTTACAACATGAACTATACTTTCTGGCATGTAAAGGCCAGTTCCACCGCATGAGTTATCCCATGGTTATCCCTGCATGGAACAGAGCGTAGGTTTTGTTTTTATCAAGGGGCTCAGACTGAATTTTGCGTCTTCACCGAGTTTTCTGGTGGTTTTCGCGCACAACCACTTCATTGCTGTACGTACAAACTGAGCTTTGATCTCCAAAAAATAGACTTCACAGTAGAAAGACCATCCAATAAGAAGGTGTTGTAGATACAGGTTACATACTGGAGTATTACACCTCTAATTGATCTGGAACTTGATTAGGAGATTCACTCCATCAACGGTATTATCGCATGTTTATGTTATGGTGAAAAACCTTGCGGTCTTCGCCTTTTCTGCCTCCTTAAACTGAAACCCAAGTTCTCAAGAAGGAGCAAGTAATTTCAGTTATAGTTCAAAAGGATGTACCTAGTACAATTATTATCAGCACTTGATTATGATTAGCCGATTATTAGCACTTGAATAAAGCAGCTGAACAAAAAATTAAGCTATAAATTGGAAAATTGCATAAGCCAAGCGTATTTTAAGCACAAAAACTAATCCATGATTCAGTGTGAAGCCGAGAAAATGCATAAATTATTTCTCCATAAATTGCCCATGCTTGACCCAGGAGTGGATCATTTGGGCGTTTGCCTGTAATCGTAAGCATTTTTCCTACATCCACACTTACTTTTCTACAGGAGTCGGTCACAGTCGTATGGAGCAAGGAAGGAGGCAAACTGCCGCGCGTCATCGATGACAATCGGGGTACTCTTACGATCATTAGGGCTCACCCTTCGGACTCAGGCCGCTACCTCTGCACGGCCAATACGAGAAGCACGTCTGAGACGAAGAGCATCTTTATTACAATTGACAGTAAGCTTGGAGCTCACGTAGTCCCCTGTGAATTTCATGTGGTATGTTTGGTAGTTCCGAACTGTTTGCAACAAGTAACTAGCCCCCATTTTGGGTTGTACAGGCAGAACCAGAATTAGTTTTTTCAGATATTGAGCTAATGTTCGGACCAAGTAATTCGTAACCATCCTGAACCAGTTCTAGTAGCTCGGGATTCTCTTCAGAACTTGTAAGTCGATACGATCAGAGTTGACGTTCCCACTCTCATTAGGTACCTTATCAACCGGGGATTCCTCTTCTGTTCTTGTTATTCTGGTCATCAGTTCTGAACTAATTCAGGAAAATATTTAGACTTGCACACTTTGTAATGGTCGTTGTGAACGGTTCTGAATTGCTTGTTGAAACATACCTTGTTCCTGTGCACGTGCTGATGTGGTAACCTCATTGTCATCGTCTCCGGTTCTATTTCAGTAGCTTTGTTTGTGCTGCCTGAACCGAGCAAGTTCACTTCTTGTTCAGTTCTTCATGGCCTGTGCAGGTTCAGTTCTGGGAGATGCGCAAACGTTTGAGTTCAGGATGTGACCCAGAATAAAACTGATCAAGTAGAGATCAAGTAGATGATTTTATTACTCAAACGTGAAATCGTGGATAAGGTTATGGTAATTTGAGGGAGGATATTCAGGTTATGAAAAGTTCATTACAGCCCAAGCTGCCCTTGCTCATCCTGAGGTGCAGGCTGTTCCTGAACCGAACAACCCATTTGGTCTTCCGTTCTTGCACGGGCCCACTTTCTGCCACTTGTGTGAGAACTGAACAAGAACTGGAGGGCAGCTCGAACAGAGCTAGTGATCTCAGTGAACTTTTTGGAGGGTCCTGTGCATACACAGTCGGATTGCTCTCCATGAACTCTGCATCGGAGCAATACAGTCCGGACATAATATGTACACCTTCTCTTCTACTCTATTAATTTTAATAAAAATTTTCGTTTCTGATTCCATTTCTGGCTTAGCAGTGCTAATCATTGTATGTTTCTATTATTATTATTATTATTATGGCAACAATTCTTCGATAGTAAGTCACACTTGAATAATACTTCTACTTAATTTTGTTTCACTGCTAGTCAAGGATTTTACAACAGACGGAAAATCAGGTAATTGTTCAAGTTTTACGTCTTTAGACAAATTTCATTTACTTCGAAATGTTTTAGTTGTTTGAAATGAATCAATATGAAATTCTGATTGATTTTTATTCTATATTGATTGATTCGTAGATTGCTCTTTACTCATATTGAGGATATATTTCCTGTGGTTATTATTTGATCTTGCCTTCATAATTTTGCTTTAATCAGTAGACTGCAACTCATCACCTTCTATGTAGTTGCAACGCATCTGTGCCTAAGCCGTAAACATCATAGTCGCCCGAACCAACTTGAAATTATTTTCTTCAATAATATTATTATTATTGTATAAACAAATTGATCGTTTATTTCAACAATTTCTTCCCCCAGCACTACAGCCTGTCAGCCCAGCCGTCACAATTCTTCCTTCAAACATGATCCAAGTTCTGGAAGGAAGAGAAATTTACATAAGATGCTCAACAACTGGATATCCCCAGCCCGACATTGAGTGGTTCAGAACGGACGGCCGTAGTTTCAATGACGAAGTATGTTGAATGTGTATGCTATTCATGAGATTTGTAGATAATTTTCCATGAAAATAAAGATTTGCCTACCTTAAACCCTTAAATACACGGCTTGGCGTACTCCGTATGCCAGGAGGGCAAATTTTAAAAAATTACGTGGCTATCCCTCGTTGAAAAATAGATCGCATGATTCAGCATGAACAATATTTCACGGTTTCGGGCTGATGTTTCAGGCTGAAAGAGCTGGTGGTAACATTAGAATCAGAAACGCTTTGAAATCAGATGAAGGAGAGTACGAATGCAGGGCTGCCAACGAGGCTGGTCAAGACAGCCAAAGAGTCATCATTAACGTCCGAGGTACTTAACTATTAACTGCAATAAATCGTCAATTAATAGTCGTCATTTATAAGCAGAGGTGAGCTAATGGCCTGGTGCATTATTACTGTCACTTGATGTATGGTATTGGGTCAGGGACTGCTTGCCCCAACCGAGGACTTCCGTGACGCCTGTAAGGCCAGTCTGGAATGGAATTGCTAAATTATTATAGAAGGTAGCATTAGATAGTGATCCTTATGTTTGGATTTGGACAATAATTATTTCTGTGTTATGTTTAAATGGAATAGAAATAGAACTCGAATAATCAAATGTTCTGGTAATTCTCTGCCTACATACTAGTTTTTTGATGAAAGTTTCAGACCCACAGGTCGGCCAGTTGTCGATAAGTCCTCGCGACATAAACACTCTCGCTAGACAGACAATAACTATCAATTGCCACATCGAACCTTCATCAGATGACATCACGTAAGCCTCCTATAGATTCTTGATCTGTTATTAATATTTGCTGTGGTTTTGGTTTGTACTCTGTGGTGGTAGGCAAGGTAGTTCAGATGACAGAGGCGTTTATCAGACACTGCAGCTAGTTGCGCTGTGTAGACCTATCTTCGAACGAACTAAATCGCTGGCAGAGAAATCGTGAAACCCATTTCAAAGAAAAACGGAGTTATTGAAAAATAGTCTTATTTCCCCTAATACACGAAAAAAAACGAAAAATACACTGCTATACTGGTTTTGGTGATCAAACCATCGTCAGTAACAAACAATAACTGAAGGCACATTGGAGAGCTGATGTTGCAAAAAGTGAAATGTGGTCGAATTGAGATTGGCTGTGAAGAAGAATGGTGAAGGGAACAAAGGAAGGGGGGGTCGATTCTGATTGGCCCTGGAAGAGAATGGCAAGAAGTGAAAGGAAGGTAAGGAGGAAAAGTGGCGAGGGGAGGGGAGGAACCAAGCTGTTACAGAAATTAACTCAATAATGGAGAAAAACTTGAAGGAATTACATCATTCAAAGATTTACCCAACCTATCACTCTTAATAATTTCGAATTTTTCAAGAACATCCAACATCCCTTTTGGACAGATCTTCATTTCTGTCCAAAAGGGATGTTGGATGTACTTGACAAATTCGAAATTATTAACAGTGTAGTTTGGGTAAATCTTTGAATAATGTAATTCCTTCAAGTTTTTCTCCATTATTGCGTTCATTTCTTTAACAGGTTGGTTTCTCCCCTCCCCTCGCCCCGTTTCCTCCTTATCTTCCTTTACTTCTTGGCATTCTCTTCCAGTGCCAATCAAAATCGACCACATTTCACTTTTTGACTATTTATAACGACACTTCTCCAATGTGCCTTCAGTTATTGTTTGTTACTGACGATGGTTTGATCACCAAAACCGGTAGAACAGTGTATTTTTCGCGTTTTCTCGTGTATTTGTGGAAATAAACTATTTTTCAATAACTCCGTTTTTCTATCTTTGAAGTCTTCTATGTGGTATTCACACTTGGAAGACAAGTTTGGATCCGTACAAACCTCAAAATTCTCGAAAGAGGGTGCGTCATGTCAGAACCGCTGAGCCGCCTCTCGACCCATCCACACAGGTAGCTCTCACTGTGCTCGACATTACAGAGTTCATAGGCCTAAAATCTAAACGTTTTCACGTCTTGGTTTTTACAGGCTTAACTGGAGAAGGAACGACCGGCGAGACTTCCCCAGGAGAGCGGAAGCGTACAACGGCGAGCTCACCATCAGGGACATAGAGATAAGCGATGCCGGGGAGTATGTTTGCGAAGCCATACGGACATCGACTGGTCAAAAGCTGTCTGAAGCCAGCGCTTACATCAGAGTGCAACGAGGGTACGTTCGGCGGAGTCTATCAACGGAGTAGTTCACCTGATTGTGTTGTTTGTTTCAAGACAAGAAGCAAGACTTATCTGGGAGCATTTTCATACCCTGTGGACCCTGTGTTGCTCATATTCCGCCACCCAAAATGTTTCAAGTCTGCCTTGCATTCTTCATACTATCACGACTTGATTTCGTTTTCCAGGCCCAGCAACAGACTCACAGCTACAGTGTACCCTGATAGAACAACCGTGAACGAGTATGACACGGCCGTACTGAAATGCAACACCTCTATACCCGACGCTTCGATCACATGGGTAAAAGTTGTCAACAAGAGACGGTCTGATTTGGGTCGCAATGCGCAGGTAAATTAATATGCCAACCTCATGATAATTTAGGTAAATTTCAATACTCAAATCGAAATTTAATGAAAATGTTGCAAAATAGGAAATGTCGACACAATTGTTTTATTGCAGATTAGGATTCTACGTGAAATTTCAAATAAACTGTCACTGATATTTCAAATGAACGGCCACTGAAATTTCGAACGAATAGTAACTGAAATTTCAAATGAGCGGTCAATGAAAATGGTTTCACTGAAATTTCAAATGAACTGTCACTGAAATTTCAAAAGAACGGAGTTATTGATAGGTTGTCTGTTTCCATTATTACACGATAATACGCTGTTATACCGGTTTCGGTTATCATACCATCGTCAGTTACAAACAGCAAGTTATTGCTAACAGTAACTTATTATTAATTTGTTACTGATGATGGTTTGCTCACTAAAACCTGTAAAACTAGTGTATTTTTTGAATATTAACGGAAATGGAAACCTTCCAATAACTCCGTTTTTACTTTGGAAGTCAGCTACAATGAGGATTATACCCAGAATCACTAGTTTGGTAGTAGCAAAATTGAGGGCTTCAAATATCACAGACTCAGCTGTGTAAATTGTTGAAATCAGAAATCGAAGAGTGGTTATTGCCCAACATCAGCAGGGCTCTCACTTACAGTCGAGCTACAATTGCGGGTGGGTATATTATGTATGTATGTATGTACAGCGAAAAGTTATGTATAATGTCAGGTGTCGTTATATAAGTTGTGGTACCAAGACAAAGCCAGGTAATAGCGTCAAAAAATCCATAAAATCCATAAAAATCCATTTGTTGTAGGTAAGCATTGTATTCGTTTTACTGGAGATACGTGAGGCTACTAGTAGAAATAAACCCACTAGTTTATTTCTTCGACTCTTGAATTTCCTCATTAGTTAACAACCTGAACTTCAAATATGCAGATTTCTTAGTTGGTATTATTTACTTGCAAAATACTTGGATCTTGTCAATTTGATTTCTGTTAAAAGGTGGACAACAATATTCTGCGGATCGTCAACGTCGGGTATGAAGATCGGGCTCTGTACGTCTGTAGAGCGTCGTATAATGGCCGCTTTGCCACGGCTAGAGGGTTCCTCGAAGTGAGAAGTGAGTTGTTACTAGTTTGAGTCTGACTAGATTAGTGTGGTTTAGGGATGGGTTTCGGTAGCCAAAACATCATCGACATTTGCCGTCATTATTTTTGAGAAACATCGGTGGAAAAATATTGATGTTTATCTTCCATAGCATCGTTTTCTAAGACACTAAATGAAAACCAGTTAAGTAGGGATTGGTACCGAAAGCCAACCCCTTTATTCTAAAACCGACTTGAAAGAGAATGTCAGTGATTTTGCTAGTTGTAACAAAATGCAACCAAATGTCGACTTCAGCAGGCATAATAAATTACCCTACACAATAACCTAGTAAGGGAACCAAAGGGATAACAGTGTGGACGATCGAGAAAGGACAAAGATCAAAGTTTAGGATGTTAGACAGATGCAGATGGTTGGTGAACTGATAAGGATAATTATGTTCCTGGACATTGCATTATAAGTTGAAATTGTATTCATGGTTTTCTCAATTATGTTAAATATAATTATGTTGAATCGAAAACGTCGTAAATGGTGGGAATCATGAGGCTGCTGTGTTGAAACTCTGCTATGCTAAACTTATAAATGCAGATAAAGTGAGTACAATAGCAACAAGGTAGGCACTTCACTCTCAGATTATGCTGTTCCTGCTAGCTAAATAACTAGATAGCTAGCTAACTATATTTAGCCAAATGGCTAGATAAAATCCTAGCAGCTAGCTAGGTATTTATCTACTTACATGTTCTGTGTTAAGGTGTCGTAAGAAAATAATACCAAAGAAAAGCCACAAGTTTATAAACTACGAAATAAATGACGAATTTGATGACAGAGACAAGGGCTCAAGGCTTCATAGAATCAGCTGTTCACTGTCGGCCATTTTTTATTATAACAGACTTTGACACGGGTTTTTGGACTCGTCATCGTTAACATATTGTATTGTAGGGAAGGGTCGATTTTGTTGGTTCAACACGTTTTGACCTAAACATGACTTATCATGAATACCTCTTGGATAGTTGGTGATTCAAATAATAATTAGTCTTGGTTTTAGAAATTAGAATTCATCAAAAATGTCTGAGAACTTGGAAAGAATGAAAAATTAAAAAATCACGGGGATTTAAAAAAAACCATTTTGGTTTTGTTTCATGTGGGTTTATAAACATTGCTGTCTGGAAGCGGAAAAATATCGAAACATCGTCACCCGCCCTCAGTGTGGTTAGGATTGGTTCGGAATCACGTGCTTGGATTTCAGTTCCTTCCCAGTGAACCTGTTTGATTTGTGCATTTTACACGTTTACAATCCTTTTTTGCTGTTTCCAGGGCGAGGCGTACCTCCACGCGTCGATCTGACTCAGAAGTCCTTGACGTTGATGGAAGGTGAATCCGCGCATTCTGAATGCCGACCGTCCGGTGGCAGCCCTCCTCCCACAGTCGAGTGGTCCAGAGCCCGTGGTGGGGCTCTTCCCCGGAACATCATCCAGGAAGGGAATCTCATCAGGTATAAATATCCCACCGTCCAGCACTACTTTTTTCTTTTTTTTTTTGACCGGGTAATGAAACTGTTCCGATTTTCGAAGATTCAACGCTGTGCAACTCCAAGACGTCGGCGAGTATGTGTGCACTGCCTCCAACTCCGCCGGGCAGATAACCGCTGTGCTGAGGCTGGACGTACAAACAAGGCCAAAACTCCGCATCGAGCCAAGTGGAACTGTACGGAAAACTGTGGGAGAAAGGTATGCATCAAAATTTTTCTCAGTGACATACGAAGGAGCGTATCAGTTTGATACTGCAAATTCTACAACAACTTGCAAAAATCCTTATTTACTGTCATTTCAAACTATACAAATTTTTGCTCAAAGGTTTCCTCATTAGTCGACCACTTCGAAACCGCCATCCCATGATTCAACACATTGCAACAGGCGATTTTCATGGGTTAAATTCTTTTTTTGTCAAATTCTGTCCAATAACGGAAATTAACACCTGATGACCACATAATGAGGTGTTTGTGTCGGAGAGAAGGCAGAAAACGATTGTAAAATCTGATTTCTGAGTTACTGCTAGAAATGACTCACGTTCTCAGAATCAAACAGAGGTTCACAAAGGTCACGACAAAGGTTCTTATAGGTTGTCTTAAAGGTTTGCCATTTAGTATGTTGGGTTGTTGGCGGCATTGAACCTTCGCCTCCTTGGGTCAGCAGTCAGTCGGATGCCAATAGATCAGATACATCATTTTTGCTGCATTTTTATTTTCATTCACACTCATTTAAAAACTACCGCTGATTTTTGAAAACAGGCTTCAACCTACCATTGTTCCGAAAGTTCAAGAGTTCTGATTCCCCCCCCACCACAATAGGCGAAATTTTTCCATTAGGTAATCGAAATTTTATCAAATGATCATTACTTCTCGTGTTTTATCAAATAATGGTTCCTGATTGCAGGCTTCAGCTCATTTGTCGTGCAACCGGCATTCCAGCTCCTGTCGTCCATTGGGAAATACAAACCCCAGATCAACGATCAAGGTAACGGAGTATCTATTTGAATGTTATTAAAACACAAGGCAGGCGTTTTAAAAATTTGTTTATTTCGCTTAGTTGTCTACGACTTTGTAGATTATTCGTGTATTTGTGTATTCAGTCATAAGCAGGTTTGGTGGTAGAATTTATTCAGGGTGTGTTGGCTGCCCTGTGATTTCTACCAGTCAGCACCTACTTAAGTTTTGATGTCTCTCAGTAAAAGGAGGAAGGCGTATTTCTCTCATGTGCAACAGCACTTACAGATTTTTCAGTAAAAATACTCACATTAATACCACATTTTTTTGTAAGGCCGGAAACGACGTCAGAAACTGGCGAAGCTCGAGTGGACATATACAGTTTGAGTCCTGCAGACGCAGGTTACTACATGTGCAGGGCTAGCAGCGCAGCTGGCCAGGCTGAGGAGAACGTCTATGTAAGTTCATGAAATTCACAGTATAGGATTGTGCATGCTATGAAATATTGTTTTTCGTTTGCATTCATATATTTGTATGCACTTTCAACACTCAAAACTTGATCTTTTTTGTGCAGGTTCAAATTATTGACAACGACGTTGAACGTCATCCGGAAACGCCACAGCTTTTTGAAGTAGACCTCTATGGAGGGACCGAAATCACTTGCTCGCACCCATCCAGAGGTGGGTACTGTTCTGTCGGCTTACTGACCACGAACATATCATCATAAACCTAGCGCTCAGTTTTGAGTAAACGAGGCTTTACCACCCACCCGTCCTGTTTTTCAGATCCAGACGTGGAGTACTCCTGGAGCAGGCGAGACAACCGTCCTTTAGGTAGGAACGTGACGGCCGATGGAGAGAAGCTCATATTCCATCGAGCCGAATTATCGGACTCCGGTGACTACGTGTGCCAAGGGAAAGATAGAAACGACTACCCAGTTAACAGCTTTATCGCCACCTTGAATGTCATAGGTATGTAGCGAACCCACAATATTTGGTTCACATCACCCACTTGATATAATTTGTCACAGTTTTCCCACAACATTGTAAGCCAGGAAAATTTGACGAAAAAGTAAAAAGCACTAGTAGTGCTCAAGTGGTTTGTGCCAGTATGGTTACTAGTACAGGGTGTTTTTAGTATCCATGTTCACCTATTTTAGTTACTTTGTTGTTTGTTCTGTTGATTCAGTAGGTTGTCCATTGCATGGACCAGCAAGAGATGTCATGTAGAGGAGGCTTTAGTAGAGTTTTGTTGTGTGGATAATATATTAGGAAATTTCCAGTATACGTTGCTATTCAGCTTACGCAATATCTATGACTGTTTGCCTGTTACTCGGTGGTTCTAGTTACGTCCATTCATTGGGTACCTCAGGAGGTTAATAATAACATAATACACTATGTCTTTATGATTGCTCAACTTGCAGTGAGGCTGGACATTCGCCTGTCGCCCGAATACCAGACCGTCCGGCCCAACGACGACGCGTACATCGATTGCCAGGTGATCGGAAACAGAAGTGCTGACATCAGGTGGGAAGCTGTCAACCGAGCTTTACCTCGATCAGCCACTCAGTCCGGAGGCCGCCTTTATGTGAGTCCTTCATATTTCAATTCCTGCTGCCTTTGGTCCCTGACTAATCCTATATTTACTGCTGATGTAAGCAAGAATGGGCAATTTCTGTGTAGGAATTTTTTGGTCTGAGAATAGGTTTTAGCACCCTTGAAAACTCCCTCAATGCCAATTTTCATCTAATAACTCCGTTTAGCTTGGGCAAGCCGATAGAAAGAAAACGAAATGACGTCATATGTGGATGGTGCTGAGGGTTCCCCCCAAGCGGACACGAGGATGAGGGCCTTTAGGTAAGACTTCATTTCGCTTTCTTTCCACTGGTTTATCGCCCACTTTCGATCATCGGATACCCCTCATATACCACCTTTTCGGAAAGCACTCACCGAGATCTTTTACCTAAGAAAATAAAAGAAAACAGGTGAAATTCCGATTCCGACAAACTCTGACATTACCAAAACACTTGACATTGCGACACCTAAAATCAATTGGACACTGTCGACATCGGAGTGTTTTGGAGGAGACTTTGTGTTGTGTAGAAACCATTTACTAACATGACACATGGTGTGCATGCTCAAATGGCCATTTATAAGCTTTTTGTGTACATGTTGTTCATATTTGTACTCAAAATACATATTTTATCATTCATATATTTAAATTCATAATACACGAGTTCTATAGAGTAAAACTATAGAACCCTTGAAAAGCGGAAAAAGTAGAATGTGGTTTTCCCAAAATTAACCTGAAATTTTCAAATTGCCATAGATCAGGACCAGTTCGAGGTAGACTAGTAAAATTACATGTAGCTTTAAAGGAAATTCAATGTTGTACAATTTCTTCTTCGAGGATTTTAGTGTGAATCAAAACGTTGAGGACGTAGAAGCACAAGGTTGACGAAAAACGTGAGGAAAAACTTTCTTTTTCAAAATTAGCGGTTTCCCCAGGCCGGTATCTAGAAACTGTTGAGGACAGTAGCGGTGCATGGGGTTTGAAACTGTGGGGCACCAAACCAGGACACATCACCAACAGATTTGTCTACAAAATACCCCAAGGCAACAACACCCTTCACTTATTTAATGATAGAGTGATATTCAGCAAAGCTTATCCATTTTAATCAACATTCTATCGTCGTACGAAAACATCGAAAATTTCTACTGCAACTTAGCCACCGAATTCATGTTACAAAAATACAGTAAACTAAAATTCAACAAAACAGTTACCCGTCAGCCGGTACCTACTTCAATGGAGAAGCTATTGACAAGAAGCTGGGTAGTTATCTGTGTGTTGACGCTGATCAATCCGCAAACCACAAGATCACAAACAGCTAACAGGACAAAGCGCACGTAGGTACCACAAAAAAGTGCAAATCTGTCATCGAAACTGGACCGAACAGAAAACACACGAAATTTGATGCAAAAAAATTGAAAACTGACAACAGACTCCACAGAGAAAGTGAATGTGATACAGAGACAACCAAAAACAAATCGAGAGAAGAAGCATCTCGTATTGAGATGACAAATTGAATCGAAGGGATCGAATCGATTGTGAAATGAACGGTTTTGAGGTGGAAATCAGATTCTAGGGACAGGGTCGGAATGGGTGTGGCAAACAACATTTTTACTCGACTGAGCATGCGCGGGTTGCCATGGGAACACTAAGTCCCAGGGACCTACCTTCCAGTTTCAGGAGCCCAGGTTTTATTTCGATTGCAAACATCGATTATTGTCGTTTTATTCCGATAACATGCTTGGTCTATGGAGGTAGCCTCTGCTAGAATATTGAATATCCATAGCCAGAGAAATCTGGCGAGTCGCTGTTGAACTTTGTGAAAAATGCTAGGTACAGTGTACGGAGGGAAATTCGGATGCCAACTGAACAGTGGTTGGTCTTTTTAAAAGTTTTTGGGTGCCAGGGCAGTGAGTGGCCTTATGGACGCAACGCCCCTGGTTGAGGATATTAAAAAAAATGAATAGAGGGGAATGTTGTTGGGATTTTAATTACTTTTCATTTTGTAAGGAGAGGTTTCCCTAAGACTCACCGTTTTCGAGGTACTATAAGCAAAAAACCAAAAATTGGAACCCTTCTGTTCGCCGTTAGCGTTCTACCTAGAACTGACAACTGTTAGTATGCTCATCCCGGAAACTACTCCCTACACTTTCCTGAAGAGGAAAATTCTCCCACCGCCACGGGCTCCACAAACCCTTATTGGGCGTTCGTGGAATGAAGTAGTGGTGCGTGGGCTTTGAAAACGGTGGGGCACCAAACCAGAATGCAAAACCAAGATGCAAAAGATTTGTTCACAAAATACCCCAATGCAAAAAACACCCTTCCCTTATTTACTGATTGAGTGATATTCAGCAAAGCTTATCTCTTTTAATCAACACTCTACCATCGTAGGAAAACGCCCACAATTTCTACTGCAAATTAGCCACCGAATTCATGTGCTATAACAAAACAATGTCCCCTCGGCCGTTAGCTACTTGAATGGAGAAGCTATTTATTTTAAGCAAGGTAGTTATCAGTGTGTTAGGACGCCGATCAATCCACAAGACCACAAACAGCAAACAGGACAAAATGCGCGTGTGTACCACCGAATACAAATCTGTCATCAGAACCGGACCGAACGCAAAATGCACACAATTCGACGCCAAAAATTAAAAACTGACAACTGACGAGACGACAAAAGCAAATCAGAAGACGAAGAAGCATCTCGTATCGAGATGACAAATTGAATTGAAGGGATCGAATCGATTGTGAAAACGAATGGTTTTGAAGTAGAAATCTGATTTTGGGGACAGGACCCAAAGTGGGGGTGGCGAACAAGATTTTTACTCGACTGAGCATGCGCGGATGGGCCACTTTTCTCAGTTGCCTTGGCAACACTAGGTCCCAGGACCCAGAACCTACCTGCCAGTTTCAGGAGCCTAGGTTCCAATTTCGATTGCAGGACATTGATTAATGTCGCTTTATTCCGATAACATGATTAGTCTATGGAGCCCATCAGGGATGGTCTACTAGAATATTGAATATCCATAGAATTTCCATTCCATAGCCAGAGAAATCTGGCGAGTCGCTGTTGAACTTTGTGAAAAATGCTAGGTACAGTGTGCGGAGGGAAATTCTGAACAATGGAGTTTTTTTTACTCCTAGTGTTTTTGGGTGCCGGGGCAGTGTGGCCCAAGTGGCCTTATGGATGCAACGCCCCTGGTGGAATGGATCCTCACATTATTCGTGCCTGTACCAGGGTAGTGTTCTGTGTGACCAGTAAACGTATTCGAGTTTTAATTGCGGTCATTGGACATTCGGGCATGGTACAGCTCACTGGCGGAAGTTGTGTAGGTTTAAGCTGACTTCAACGTAGGTAGGTAAAATCTCAGAAAGCTTACTACGTTCTTAGGACATTGATGATTACAGGAGGACACGCCTATTTCAGAATCCATTACCCACCCATTTTTTTACTATTTTTGAAAATTAAATTGTTACACACAATGTGGATGTTACCGTGTTGAATTCGAACATTTCTGTTTTTAACCAGTTCAAAAACATACAACCAGAGGATGCCGGTAACTACGCCTGCATTGCTGTGGACCGCCTCACTTCAACCACCGTCAGTTCCATGGCCCGTGTAACCGTCAAACGTATGTCCAACTAACGATATATATTATTTTTTGTTTTTTCCCTTTCTTTTTTTTACAATAAGGCAAAACATTAAGCTTCTTTATGTATATTGTAGGCATCAAAGGAAATTGTTGCACAAACTCTATAGTCAGCAGTTTTGTTTTTCCATTTTCTGGGATTCTTCTTGTTTGTTTTTAAACTTTCCATCTTCCGAATCCATCTTCCTTTCAAAGTTGGGAGTAATGAATGTGGCTGTAAAAATAATATTGATCTGCGAGTGAAAATATAGTGTACATATATAATATCATGTTCGCAGTAGGTATCTATGTGATCTGTCGTATGTATATCTGTCATTATCTCTGTGTCATGTCTTCTATGTCTCTCTCTCCTAAATTTATTTCATTGGCTACCCTAATTATGTTAAGGGTTATTTCGAGCCCCCTAAACGAAGAGTGTGCGTAGAAATGAACTGAATAACCTCGGCTTGAACACAAGGTACAGAGTTTATTGATCTAGGTTGCAGTTCCAACTCCAAAGTTCCAGTCACAGAGATGACCATATGAGCAAATTTTCGAAGTCTGTAAATGGTAGTTTTTTTCGATTTTGAACCCCAAAAAACTCGAATTTGATCACATTGCTTGAGAAACAAATATTTTTAAAGTTGAACTTTGAACACTTGAACACTTTGAAAGTTGAACACTTTTGGTAGTTTTAGCAGTGTTATCAATTTTTGACCCCCAAGTTTAAACCAATTTAAAAAAAAAGTTCCCGTCATGCAGCATGACTACAAGAGCGCATTTAAAAAAAATAGTAGTGCTATTGTATAAAAAAGTGATATAGATAACGAGAAACCATGCCACGTTTTGTAAAATTATATCATTTCTTCGTAGTTTTAGCCATTTTTACCGATTTTTGACCCTAACAAAGTCAAATTTGCACTATTTTTTGAGAAAAATATTTTTATCGTCGAAATATTCCCTCTTTCTGTCGTGAATTGCCATCTCACACAACGTCGGGTAAATTAATATTGATTTTAGCCCTTAATACCTTGGAATTTAAAAAAATGTCAGTTTTCGACATCCTTTTGTTCGGCAGTACGAACATTTTGGCGAAATTTGGAATTTTTATCACGTACCCAAGGTCATGTATAATCCGGAGTGACACATAAATAAATAAGTAGATGAATAAATAGGTATATATATTTTTTTTAAATCTAGGGATGAATTCAGGATGCTCTGAAACTGATTTGACTTTTTAAACATTTCAAAATTTCTTGCTCTCAAAATTCTGGACCCATTGCATAGCTTCATTTTTTGTCTTTTAAAATTCGCTTACAAAAACATAGGTAAGTAGGTACTTTGTGAAATCTAGGAATGGGTTTAGAATACCTACATAAAGACGGAAAAGATTGTACCGAGAAGTACGAAGAAAATACCACTTTTGATGATTTTACCGAATTTGATCGATTTTTGACCTCACAATTTAAACCGATTTAAAATAAATACATGTAAGTAGGTACTCATTAAAAACTGTGAAGTCTAAGGATGGATTCTGAATACCTACTCAAAAACGGAAAAGATTGTAAATGTTTATAAAAGTTCATGCAGAATACATTTTGGCTGTTTGTTCCCTGACACTTTGTGGAAACCATCATTTTATTGAGTACAACAACAGTGGATGACGTACCGATATTTTTCCAAAACTCTTTCATAATATTGAGGACGTAGCTGCAAAAAGGAGGACCCATGTGCGTTTTTTGTAGAAAATTCTCCAATCTCTTCCTTTCAGTCCCAACAATCTCGGGGTAAAAAATATCAAGTTGATAGCTTCAGCCGTTCTGTTGGTACAACTGTTTTCGTAAACTGGCTAAAGGAACATGCGCGTCAGCATTGCTCTTCTGCTTAAGTTTCGTTTTTTCCCCACTGTTTTCGGGGGGAAAATTAAGTTGACCTGTAGATATCATTTTCGGTTAACGTTAGGTTTTTTGATTCACGTATTTCCTCAAGTTTTAAAGAGTACCTATCTAGGTATTCATCAAATCCATTTAGCGAGTACGTTTAATGCAAAAATAATTGCAGTAGAGACCTGATATAAAGTGATTTTTTCTATTCACATCTTCTGATTTTGTACAAGTTTTAATTTTTTTATGTTGTTTTTTTTTCAATCTTCTCTCTCAATTATCGTTTTGTTAATTTGAATTGCAGCCTAAACAGGCATGCATATTTCTATGGTTCAAAAACTTCTATGATTCAAAAACTTCGGAGCGCCATATTGAACAAAAGACCTTTTTTGTAGCCACGTACTCAATTTCACCTGCACGACTTGTTCTGAAAGAGGTTATATCTGTAATTCTTCAATCTGTGGGGTAGTTCTCTCTGATTCATCTCATAAACTAGTTGCCTTGTAGTTGTTCTTCATGAAGTTCATGCTTTGTGATGAGTGTTTTATGTGTAGGGGTGTACCTATACCTGCCTACCTACCTTTTGTTATCTTCATGCATTGCTTCCATGTCTGTTCATGTTTAGTTTCAGCACTTTCAGTTCTACTACCTTGAGCTCAACTGTCCGTCCATGCTACCTTTTCCTTCTGGGAGTTTCCGAACCCTTGGTTCCTGTATGTCAGCTGTACATGGCAGCCCGAATCTCATGTCTAGTCGTGTTTTATTAGGGGCATGGCGCCATTTTGGGTTCAACTGTCCTTCCTTGCTGCTTTCCTTTCTTGGGACTGACTGTACCATCTTGTATGTCGACTCTACGTTTGAAAATCCGTGGATTTGCAACTGACATGAATGTCATGTCTAATCATGTTCAGCTTCATTGTTGCATATATGGCCATCCTGGGTTGAACTGTCCATCAGTGTTGCTCCTCCTTCTGGGATTGTATTATTTTGTGTCAACTGTACCTGTCAAAACCTGTGTGTGTCTGCTGTGGATCTCATCAGTTCCTGAAACAGTTCTGAACAGTGTCCTGAAATGAACCTGTTTCAAACAGCCTTTCAGCCGGAGTTGGTAAAGTTCTCGTTATGAGAAAGTCCTTTTGTCTCTGTTTTAGAGCCTCAAGGCCAGCCTCTGACCACCACACCATCCAATAAATGGCCAGGTTACGATAGAACTCGTTCACAAAGGATTGGGAACATACCAAACAATTACCGCAGTCCTCCCTGCACATCATCAGACTTTCGTTGCCACAATGGTGTCATGTGTGTCCATTTCTCCAAGAGGTGCAACGGACCTCCTGATTGCAACGATCAGAGTGACGAATTTGGATGCCCTATTACGAGTACTTCATCATAATATGATTCTCCTTTCATTCTTTCATTGTAGGGTGACATCAGAATGTCGATAATGTATTAAAAAATAATCAAAACCCTCTTTCATGTTCTCCAGCTATCTAAATCTATGGTCATTAAATCTGAGAACCAACTGGTGATCAACTGACACCTACATATTATCCATTGCTATCGCTCTTGCATACAGTTCTTTGTTTAAGGGTTCAATGACATCTGCTGGAACGTTAACCCCCCAGTTTCTATCTTGAAGCCATCATTATTCCGAAGACCTTCGCTGGTAGCCTCACAACCTAACACTCACATCACTCACATTTCTTCTAACTGGTATTTTTGATTTTTGTTTTACAGATAATCCCGTTGATCAGCCTCCAAGCGTGAGGGTCATTGGTGATAAGAACATAACCAAAACCGAAGGAATGAGATTGTTTTTGCAGTGCGTTGTCACCAACCAAAATAATGTTCAGGTAAGTTGGTCTCACTGATTGATTGAAATTATTTAGGCGTTCCAAAATATTCTGTATACCTAATACCGTCCTTATTAATTGCCAAATTTTCTGTTGTGGCAACTAATGAAGACGGTCCTGGGTTTGTGGAACAAGCATAAAATAGCCAGTGAATAGCACTGGCTGGCTCAATCTTCCAAATTTCAGGAGCTGAATTTTGGCAGCTGAGGCGTAAAATATCCTTCTATAGTACGATACCTATGCCTGTATTTCCGCTGGAAAATGATAGTGCCATATGGAAGGTAATTGCCATTTTCAATGCTGTCTATTGCATTCTTCCAGGCAATGTTTTGGATGATGTCTATTGCTTTTCACGAAGCAGGGTTTGAATGCTGTCTCATTCCTGCAGGCAATGTTTTGGATGCTGTCTGTTGCATTTCTGCAGACAATATTATGGATGCTGGTTATTGCATTCCTGCAGGCAATGTTTTGGATGCTGTCTGTTGCATTTCTGCAGACAATATTATGGATGCTGGTTATTGCATTCCTGCAGGCATTGTTTTGGATGCTGGCATTTGTGCAGACAATATTATGGATGCTGTTTATTGCATTCCTGCAGGCAATGTTTTGGATGCTGGCATTTGTGCAGACAATATTATGGGTGCTGTTTATTGCATTCCTGCAGGCAATGTTTTGGATACTGTCTGTTTTATTTCTGCAGACCGCATTATGGATGCTGGTTATTACATTTCTGCAGGCAATGTTTTGGATGCTGTCCCTTGTATTTCCGTAGACAGTAAGTATTATGGATGATGGTTATTGCATTCCTGCAGGCAATTTTTTGGATGCTGTCTCTTGCAGTTTTGCTGGCAACGTTTTTGGTGAAATTGGTAATGGGTTGGTGCCTTAGTACACTAGGTTACATCTGAATCGGCTCCTTAACCATCCAGCTTTCCTCTCCTTACACTGATCGTCAGTTTCTATACGTTTTTTTCAACCCCATAATTCTCTCATCCCACAGGTCGAGTGGTCCAGAGAAGGTAACCTCCTCCCGACTAATGCGGACAGCACCAACGGGGAACTAACCGTCAACAACATCTACCCTGAGGACTCCGGCGTCTACGTCTGCACAGCCCGCTCCAATGGCTTCGAAGCCTCAGATTCGGTCTATGTTCGCGTTGAGCGTGAGTCTCAAAGAAAAACTATCAAAAATAGATTCCGCCCCAACAAAATATCCCGAAGATACATATCCAATAAGATTTTCTAATCACTTTTGTTTCCCACACCCATTTAGGTGGTCCTATTTCATTTAAACGAACACACTAAAGAAAAAGAAACAGTTTTAACTTCCTTCTAAAACTGGGAAAATTTTGTTTGTTTTTTCTATTCTGGAATGCTTCTATTTATGGGTTCCTTTTTTATGTATTTTAGTTTATATTCTGTTTTTTGTATATTCTTTGTACTATTCGTGGAATCCCTATTGAAACTATACGCTTTGCCCTTGTTCCAAATTTCACAAGTTATGGAATGACGTCATACTTCTATGTTATTTGTTTCTCTACCTTTCATTGTTTATTTTCTTTACGTTTTATTTCCGTTCTTTCTCGTCTTTTGATGGAATTTTTCATCAGTTTGTCGGGTTTTTCGATTTTTGTAAACAACGGGAAAGCTGTGAAACGCAATTGATTTGCACTGAGTGCCATTTACAGTATTTGTTTTTTTGTGATTTTTTGAATTTTGAATAAATACTTTTGTAAATATTGCATTTTGTGCGTTCAGTAGCTCCGACCCTCCCTTTCAGTTTTCACTACATTCTCGCGTAAAAAATTGGGCGTGATGACCCAACAGGTTTTTTGACCTGTTGAAACTAGATTTTGAGGGTTTACAGTCGACAATCGAATGGATTAACTTCAATAACCAATTTCTGCGACTGATTTCCAGAAAATATTGCAATTTTTGTTTTCATCTACCAATGCAGCGAGTTATGGACATGGAAATCGATTTTTGTCAAATACTTATCTGACGATTTCCACTTCTAGATCTTTTTATACTCCACTCTACAGAGGAAATAAGGTTGATCTGAAGGCGAACTGACAAAAATCACATAATATGGAGATCTGTTTTGTGCCATTAGATACCTATTTTATAAGCCTGACAATTTTTTGAAACGATTCGACTAATTCGGTCAACAAAACTCTTGGCAATGGAATGAAAACTTGATTGAAATCAGTCGTATAATTGATTATTGAAGTTCGGCCATATGATTTATGGACAATCTGTATACGCAAAATACCGTTGCAAATGTTGAAAATGAGTTTGAATGAACAAAATGCGAGTTACAGCTACCAATAATAGGGAAGGAGAGCTCGTCAGTCAATTAAATTATGGTAGATATAATTCCTGCATGTTCAAACAGGAAATCACTTGAATGGCAGTGCAACCTTCATACCCTGTCATTTCATAACCTTCCCGGTTTGTTTACTTGAATCGACTCATCATTCCTATGCCGCAATCTTTGGATGCATATGAAAACAAATCAGTTTCCAGTTTATTATTTTTATTCCTTTTTTTCCACCACCGTATACCCATCTCTATACTTTTGGGCAAATAAATTTCTTGAAACAGTGTTATTTAGGAGGAAAAAATGAATAAAAAATAAAAGCATTCCTCTCTCTAACTTTGAATAATTGGTGATAGAGTGGTGATAGATTAATGAAATCACGATTAATTCTCACACAATTTCTTTTTTTTTTCACTTTTTGCGCACTTGCTTAATTGTGTTTCATTCTTTTTTGCTCATATATTTTCTAAATTCCCCTACGTTTTTTTTGTGTTTTGTTCTTTCTTCTAACTGTTCATTTTTTGAATTCTGTGGTTCTAAATAAATTTTCAAGTTTTCTTTCTTTTTGACGGAATGGGTAGCTGTTACCTTCCCATACGGTTTCAGCTCGATTTGTGACGTTGCAGTGATGGCTGGTACTTATCTAGGTTTGGTTTCCAGTGAGCAATTGAACAACCGCTAGGCCTCAGAAACGCAATTTTCACCCTGTACGGTGAAGATCATTCATGTATTACGCTCGACTTACATTACCTTTTCTATGTTGGGCTGTAGATTCTAACTTTAGATAGTAGACCTTAGTTATTGTTGAACCCTAGCCACCTTAACTACCACCTGGTCGACTTCTGTATAGTTTGTTACATAGATAATTTATACCTGATTAGTGCCTTTGCTTGTTAATGGCTGGAGAGTGACGTATGGTCCTTGCAATTGTTAAAGGCCTCTCGGACTTTTTTTTCCAATGAGATTTGGTGAAAAATCAGTGAGACAACAAGGGACCCAGTAATCACATTACATGGATTTCATTAATTTTTTGAAGGCCTGTACCCACTCGGTCACACCATAACCTAGGCTTATTATGTGGAGTGTTTCCCTGCGGTAAAGCCTAAAGACTGGGACCAGTCACTCCCTCAACTCTCAACTCTACTCCCTCAACTAATGATCCTCCTCCATTCGATGTTGAACAACACAATTCCCTCTGGTATCGAGGGCCCAAAGATTTTGAATCGTCGGGCTTCGATTTCTGGGCATTCGATGAGGAGACGAGGTGCTGTCTTGTCACCTTGGTGTCTGCAGGGCCACCATGTGTAGGCCTGGATTCTGCCCGGATGTTTGCTGAAGCATCCATGCCCAGTCAGCATCCCCCACAAGGAGTCGTATTTCCCTCTTGGTAGTTGGGACCTACAACTGCTGCAAGGTAATTCAGCACCTCCCACTTTCATGCTGCTGCTCGGGCTTTCAATGCTGCCTAGCTGTATGAAAATATGAGTAGGTATCCCTCCTCTTGGTTTTAACCTGACATTCTCTTCTTCTTTCGGCCACTAGTTCTCTTATTGCAAAGAGCTCCTGGTATACAGTCCCGTTCACGCCTAGGGGCCAGAATGCGTCTGTGTGTGGCCTTACCCCACTGGCACCGACCCCTGACTTCCCATCCATTCTACAGCCATCAGCAAACATTACAGTGTCTCCAGTCCAGTGGCCTGGTAATATGCTTGCTTTCCTGCTGACCAAAACAGTTAGCCTGGAGCCTTATTGGCTTCTTTCAAATCTTGTTTCTGTAGGCCATCGTATAACCAAAAAGGTAACCCTTGTATAAACGTCCATGTTTAACAGACAGTCCTACCCATGCATCGTGGTTATGGTGAATCCCAGAAAAATGGAATTGAGGCCTTGCCAACCACAACTCAACTACCAATTAGCAGACTCCAGTTTAGCATTTTATCTATTGAATAGGTATCTATTTCTTCTTCTTGGAAGAATATGTTCATAGAACCTCCTGGAGCTCACCTCAACAGCTAGTTGTAACCTTAATAGGGACCAATCATTGAGTAGTAGACAATTACCACAGCAGTCTTCAGCACCAGCTCTACAGTGGTTGCTGCCTACTGGCCTATTGGAAGCGGTGATGCCGCTTCCCCCACATCCTCGAGTGCCCCGTCGGATGTAATTATAAATGAACTTCACATGTTCGTTTGTTTCTCAACTATAGCTCACAAAAAACACCAGAACCTCTTTGGAACTAAATCAAAACGTGTTTTTCCCCCTTCTTTTTTTGGTGCTCGTCGCATTTTGCCGAACTCATCCTCCATATTCCTCCTGGAATGCTATCGGCATTTAGGACCAATCGATTGTTGGCTGACCTGAGAGCGCCGAGCCGGTTAGAGCTGTTTTCCAGCATCCATCTGGTAGGATTTCCCTCTTTCAGACAGCGTTTTTTCAATCTTCGAAATATTGTCGAATGTTTTCCAAAATCTATCAGACAAATTGACCGACGTATTGTCGCCCGAAAACCGTTTTCCATCGTACCAGCCACAACACATACGACCGCAAAAAACCTTCCAAAAACCAAGAAAACACTCACAAAAAACGTATGGGAATGTATAATAGTGCATGCAACATTTGTTTTTTCTTGTTTTTTTCCACTCCTATAGAAGGTTGCCTGGATCTGGGCAAAATATCCTGCAATGACGGCATTACGTGCTACGTTAGTTCACAAATCTGCGACGGATATAATGATTGCCCGGATGGGGAGGATGAAATCATGTGCTCAAGGCAGAAAAGAAACCACGGTTAGCCGGTTTGCTTTTTATTTTCTGTTCAAACGATTTTTCAGTTATATTATTTTTAATTTTAATAATTTTTCTGCACTGTGAAACTCTTTGTGTATTTAACATTATTTGGGAAACACAAATTTGTTGGTTATCTACACAGTTTTGAGGGCGCTTGTACACAAATAGTGGTATACCTAGAAATACAGATTTAGAGTATGACGACCTTAGTTGGTGTGTGGTCGTTATATTCTAAGTTTAGAGTGCCTGGATTCGACTCCTGGCTGGGACCATTTCATTTTTTCAAGGAGAGGGAAGCCTAAGGAAGCTGAGAATCAGCATATTAACATACCATTTTAAAACGTATGATGCTGAAGTGAGATACCAAACTGGTTCAAATAAACTTCAAGTTTTTATAGATGCGTGACGTAGTTGTTATCTCGAAAAATGCTATTTTTCTTCCCTTCAAAAACAGGTCTTTTTTTAACACTTTCAAAAAACTCGGATTTTTGTATACGTAGGTATGTGAGATATATAATATTTAGAACACAACCAAATTCTGGGTAGTAAAATGGTTTTAGTGGGGTTGGAAGAGTAATAAATGTAATATACAGTGGTTTTAGTGATACAGATCATTTAGAAAGTCACCAAAAATTTTTTTCCACTATCACGGATTTATTGTTAAGTATTCTGTACTTACACAGTTTATGAGGTCCAAAAAGTACCTACACAACAAAATAATTTTTTTTCTACCTACCAAAAATTCTGTTGTGTTATTAAAGGATAGTTTCTTAATTATCGCTATTTTTAAAAGCAAAAGTTTCGAGAAAATGATACTGTAACGAATCGAACGTTCAATTTTTCTAGTTTGTAGGTTTTTGGATATTTTCGCTCGTAAGTACGTACCTGTACCTACTTTATCATTCATTTTTGACCCTAGATTGTTTGATGACCAAAGTAAAAGGTAGTTGAATCTTTTTGCAAATAATAACAAATACCTGATGGTTTCAAACAGTTGATTTCTTGAACCCTAAACTGATCACCTTCAAAATTCTTAATCAGCTGATATTTACCGCCTGAATTAATATGGGATTTCGAATCAACACGATTATGGTTCTCCAAAATGGAGGCGAAGTGTTGAAGGTACACCTTGTTTTGCTCAGAACTGATCATGTTCCTCCTTTTTGGATACCTGGCTGTCATTTCGAACATTCGCCCATTAGACCAAATACTGCATGATCAGAAACGTCATCAAAGTTTAAGCTTACAGATTCATCAGAGTGTAAATATAAATTCATCGATTTGTCTTATGTGTCGCTAAAACTGTAAATTTCAGCTTGCTGTATATTTAGCTCTGTGATTTCATGTTATTGCCAATGTCGGATGAGTAACTTGAGTAACGATGTGAAAATTAACACCTTAAGTTTTCCACAGTATTTTAGGTACCTACATACATACAACGGGAAATTTTCATGGGTTAAAAATTCTGTTCAACAACGGAAATAATGAGGTTTTTATGTCCAAAAGTGTAGGCAGAAAACGAGTGTGCAATTTGAATTTCCGGGTTCCTGCTAGAATTGGCTATCAGGTAAATTGTCTGATAGTTCAACTCAAACCCCGCGTAGAGCGCTAGTGCATCACTTCAAACAATTTACAGAACCGCAGTGGATGGATTGAACCGCAAACTTATAAATATATTTTAAAAACACGTCCTCAAAATCAAACCGAGAGGAGGTTCATGAAAAGTCACAGCAAAGGTTCTTGAAGGTTGCCAGGAAGGTTTGCCATATCTAATGTTGGGTTGTAAGCAGCATTGAGAACCTTCGCCTCTGGAGCTCCACCTCCTAGGACCCTACAGCCAATCAAATGCCAATACACCTGATACGTAATGTTTTGCCACTTTTTTTACTTTTAACCGCCCTCATTTAAAAACTCAGCAGTATAGCTTCCTCACTTGAATCACATGAACGTATAGAATAGTTGGGTAACAGTTGGGAAGGTTCCTTCAGTGGACAGGTGGAGTATCCATGCATGATTTTGATACCGACCCATCTGTGATCCAATCTGTGTATACCACCAAAATTTCAGCTCTACGACTATTTTTCGCATAGTTAGAAGCGTTACAAGGAAATGGCCAACATCTCATGTTTGCGAATGCACAGACGGATTTCAATGAAATTCATGTGAAATTTAGGGTTGTTATGGGCGTTTCAAGTATTCCATGTGTGCGGATGCGCAGACGAAAGTTACTGTACTTTTTCAATGATTTGGTGTGGTACTATCTGTGACCCAAATGGACCTAAGCTCCAAATTTCAGCCCATTTCGACCATTATTTCTGGTAGTTATGGGCATTAAAGGAATTGAGCACATAGACACAGACAGACAAGAAACCAAAAATTTTCCTCGATGTCTGAAACGCAAAACGGTAGTGGAAATTTTCATTTTGGAGGACATACATTTTTTTAAACTCAATCACGAATCCAAGGCTTCCCTACCTTCTGGTATTGAGGAATAAAAAATAACGCTCTTTGAAAACAGGCTTCGAACTACAATTTTTCCAGGAGTTCTGAATTTATTTATTTTTTTTAATTCCCCGAAAATTCCGCATTGCTGAGCTTTTCGCCTTGGCATTCCATGGTGGACATAGGCATGTGATAGGTTGGTGGTTTGGTTTGGTTTGGAGGTAGGTTTGGTGGGGACTTCGAAATCTTCAACAAACGGAGCAAAACTGCATGAATATTAGGAACTAAACTTGACCTGAAATTGAATCTGTTGAGCCTTTTCTAACCCCCCGTTCTTAAAATTTCCCCTCCCAGTTTCTAGTGAATTTATAGCTCCGCCGAAAATAGTTCATTTCAATTACCCCTCTTTCTTTTGACAAAAATCTGTCCAGATTTTCTAGGTCGTTCATTCTTTGACCTTTAATTTTATGTAATAACTTTATACATTCTTCATATGGGCGTCCTTCATCGTATGATAAGTTTTTTGCCAACGAAGCTAAAAGCTTAGCAATAATGAACTTGCAGCATGTGGAAAACTAAAGGTGATATTTTTCATACGAAGTTATGAGAGTTTTTTATGTCAAAAGAGGGGGAAACCCTAAAATTGCTGATGAGTTGGATGAGTGTCCCGATGAACTACCCAACTGAAGCATGTCTGCTGTCAGCATTATGGTTGGTTTGCTGCATGCTTTTCAACTTGGGGTGTGCTGATACGCAAGTTGCAACAGGGATCTATCTGTTGTTTCTTTTACAGAATGGAACAGGTTTTTTGGGGTGAACATATGATTACCAATACTTAATGAACACAAAAAAGTTCCACTCAGTTGTGATTTATGAAAAAGGTATTTATTAGGTTATCCGATTTTCATAAACTACCGGTCTCGAGTAATTGGATTATTTGGAATAGGAACAGACGTTTTTCGGTTGGTTTGATGTTGAATTTTTGGTGCACTTTCAACAAGTCGTGAGGAATACGTTCTAACAGAGATGTTCCATGGAACTGGGTATGCTCAAGTATCCATGCTGAAATGTTCCTGGCGATTTATTTCCCTATGACCATCCCATGATTGGAGACAAAACCCTTGATGAAACTTTAGATTCTTCTTTAGGACTATTGGCGAAACTGTAACTTTGGCTTAGGGACGATTGGCCACTTAGTCCTTGACGAACCTGTACTTTAGGACTATTGGTCACTTAGGCCTTGATGAAACTGTACTTCTCAAGGACTGTTGGCCAGTTAGTCCTTGATGAAACTGTTACTTCTTCTTAAGGACGATTGGCCACTGGCTGAGATTGGCGATTAAATTCTGTCTCGATCTTGAGCCAGGTGGAACAGCTCAGAAGCGCCTTTGATCCCAGTCCTAGTTCCTCATGTTCGACAACCAGGGTGTATGTTAACGGCTGACTCCTCTTCGTTCTGGAATCCTGCCCTTCATAATCACATGAAGAAGATCATACTTAGGGCCTCGCAAAACATGCCGCAGGTATGCCACTTTACGTCACTTGATAGTGCTCAGCAACTCCCGAGGCCGGCTATTTTGCTGCAAGAAGAAGTCATTTCTTAGACAAAGGAATTTTCAACGTTTGGCGCATCACATCTCGAATGCCTCTAAGCGGTTCATGTGGATTGCCTTGAGTGTCCAGGACTCTACACCACACCGGAGGATGGAGCATTTCACCCTCCATCTAAGACAGAAACTCAAATCCCTGGAGGGCAGGATGCCGGGCATATTTACAAATGCTTTTCGAGCCATCTCAATTCTTACTTTGATCTCCTTGTCCATATTTCAGCATTCCTTTATTAGATAGTTACTGTAACAGTAACTTAGGGTATTGAAGTATCCATTTGGAGCAGCTGAATGCCTTGAAATGCTCCTTAAATTGAAACTGGAGCTGTTCACCTCGAGCACTCGGAATGGTTCCTCCAGTTTCTTTGTTTCTATTCATTACTTCCAGTGTTTAATTCGTTGGTTAATTCCTCTAGTTCCTAATTAGGAACATAGGGCCTCTGGAAATGCACGCCAGGCCTCTCCGTCCTGATCCAAAACCCCTACCTCCTGCCACGTCTTACCACATCGTATTGCCTCCCTCTTCTACCGAATGCCTCCATGTCTACCCCTTCTCTTATATCCCTGTGGATTCCAGTCCAGAGCCTGGCGTTCCACTGCGCCTTCCTCTTTCCTCTGTTTGTGGCCACTCCAACTCCAGTTTTGTTCCCGTACTTCTTCTGAGACATGCTTTTGGCTGGTCCGCGCCTACTTCATTTGAAGTTATTTCGGGCAACCATACCAAGAGTCCGTCTCAAGCAAAAATTGATAAAATATTGCAGCTTCCATGTCAGGGCCCTGGTCACTTTCTACGTCTTGCACCCTTGGAGAAGCACTGATTTTAGCTTCAACGTTTAGTTTGTTCCGATTCAACGAAAATGTTTCCTTTGAGCGACTGGTTCATTTGGACAATTCCTTCAAACATTTCGTTTGTCCATTTTGTTTCATGTGCATTCATTTCCATTAATTACTATCAACAGCTTAGCATTACTGTTGCTTGAAGGCTGTCACTGCCGTTTCGGCTGTCATTTGTTCAAGGATGGTATAGAGTGGAAGTGACGTGTTTTATTTTGTGCTAAGCACAGAAATCTGTGAACACTTAGGACACAGCTCGCGGACCATTATCCGAAACTATAACCCTTGGCAATCCTAATATTCAGACATGTCTTCCTGGATAGCTGTGTGTTGTTTAATGGCACAATCTCTTGCCATTTACCAGTTGCATCAACCACGATAACAGCTATGCCCTTCAAATGCCTCAGCGAAATCCACATGTATCTGTGACCAGACTTCTGAAGGCACATTTCACCAATAAACTGGCGATTCTGGATCCCAAGCCTGTTTTGCTGGCGGCATGATTTCAAGATTACAAGATTTCAAGATGGCAAGATTACAGGATTCAAGAGTCCGTATCTGGTCACCAGGTGCAGGCGTGTCACTGACCTCATGACTGACGATACTGTGAGGCACTTGGAACCAGAACCCAGCCTTTCCATTGCAATATGCCCTCTTCGTATGACAATTCACCTCTCTTCTCAAAATATGAGCCACATTCTTTCCCTAACCCTTCCTTCCAATGCCAGTCTTCTTGGGTAAGCCTCATTGGCTTTGTCTAACACAGAGTCTGCCATGGCGCGGTTTTTCAATGCAGGCAGCTTTTGAAATAGACACGTCTGTTCCCTGTTCAGTTGGTGTTTAATGAAACAACGGTACGCTCGTTCCTAACTTTCTCAACACTGGGATGACATAAATATCGTAAAAATGTAGAATTTTACGAATCACCGAAATTCACTCATCTACACAAAGAGTTCTCAGTATAGGATACCTCATTCTAATTGTTTCTTGTACTTAAAATTCGAAAGAAAAAAATGGATACCGCTCGCCAAAAATTGTATGAATTTATTTTTAACAGTTTTCTGTACAGCCTGCCCAAAAAACATTGCCTGTTTGAATTATCACAAGCTTGGTCGTGAATAATTTGCATTGTGGATTTTCATTTTGTTCTTGACGAGAGGAAAGAACCGAGCTAGTTTTTGTTGAAACGGAAAAAAGCAAGTGTTTGTTTTGTTTTAACTCTGGGGATGTCGAAGGTAAACAGTTTCGATACCATAGCGCACTCTAGACTAACGAAATTTGAAAGCGTTGGTAGAAGTTTGTAAACCGCTCAATGCCTGGTTGGTAATACATGAATCTGTCATAAAATTGCATTCAAAACAATCAAAATAGTGAGAACGGAATATGTTTGATTGCAAGAAACACTGTTATAATTACCATAATATATATTGAGCAAATTAATTGGAAATAAATAAATTAAAACAATTATTAAAAGTCGCGCGTGGAAAATTTGGCTCGTGCTATGTTACGCCATCAAATGTATAAGTACGTCATTCTAATGTCATTGATAGTTGGATGTGGGATGTTTTTTCTGTTTCTTCCAAACAATTTTGCTTGAGTGACCACACATTTGTTCCGTTTTCGCGTATTTACAGGAGATACATATTCAGTATTGTGACACATACTCTACATAACTCGTCCTGGGACTTGTGTGTATATGTTAGGAGTTGATGGATTTTTCCACGTTTTACGACAACTTTTTCTCCTCGGTTGATTACGTATACGATGGGAATAGATTCATTTATACGTCACAAAATAAAACCATGGCAAAATACGTAAAGTAGGGTTTCCGAAGAGGTATACAAATCTTTAATACCTTCATCAAACCTACTTACTTTACTATCAGAACGGCCAGCATTGAGTGGTTGCGAACCGTAGGCATTGCCCTAATTCACAATTTTCCAATATTTGGGAAATCCGTTATTTGTTCACTAAATCCACACAAAAAAACTAATTCTGTTTATTTAGTATGAAATAACCCTCGCATAACCAAACAAAACATAACCCGTTTCTTGCAAATTGGATTTCATTCTTAACCCCCACGTAGTTATATGAGTTAACCTCTAAGACTTCCTTGATAGTTTATTATTTATATAGCACTCTCTTTTATGTTATTGCACTTTTCTCTTATTTTCAGGTGCACTAGTCTGTTTTCTGTCACTTTCCCCATTTAGTTTTCTTTACGGAATTTTACCTGTTCTTTCTCTTTTTGTTTTATCCGAGCACAATTCTCTTTTGCACTTTTCTCACTTGGACGAATTTGGCGTACAATCCCAATATAGGTACACAGAAATTGAGTATTCATGATGCAATTACAACTACCTAGTGTTGTGTTGGCAACATTGTTTGTGTAACCTATATTTGGATTGCACCTAATTTTGTGTTTGTTTTTCTTTAAATATTTTATTTTTGTGTTTTTTTTCTTTAATCTAACTCACCAATGATGGTTAGTTTATGATATTGTGTTGATCAGCCATTTTAGTGTAACTTATTGATTTTTCCCCATGGTTTTGTTCGTATTTTAAATGACTATAACGTCATAACTGTCATAGCTCGAAGGCACATGTGTAATATTCATAAAAAACTTCCATAAAATCTCAACACAGTTTAATAATAAATTATTATTGTTCTTAGGTAGGTATAAATTATAATTTTTTCGGTCTTACAATTTTGAAAAAATTATAATTTTTTCGGTCTTACGATATTGAAAAATTAAATCTGTTAGGTATGTTAAGAGACCTATGTGGTCAAACTGAAGAACCGTTGTCACAGTATTTTTTTGCTGAAAATATATAGTAATACAATAATATTACAAGTAATAAAAGTACAATTTTATTACATTATATCCCAAATCTAGTATTTACATTTCAACGACATGAAACACATTTGCCTTTGATGTTAGGGTTCATGTTTCTCATTTTTGTGTAATTCGTGTAACTTGTTGTGTTTTTCACTATTCCACTTCATGTTTCAGAATCTTGAAGTGGGTGGATTTAACTTATTTTGATTTTTTTTGAGCTCCTAATATGTCAACTTGAGTTTCATTATAATCGTGGGGACAGGTGCTCTCGTCGAGAGAGTATACATCCATCCGAGCGTCGACAGGATACGAGTCGGCGAGACCGTCGATTTGCGGTGTCACACTGTTGGAGTCTTTGTGACCGAATCCCTGCAGTGGGAGAAAGTCGGAGGCGGGATCGACGACAACGTTTCGGTCAAAGAAAACCTTCTCACGTTAGTAGCAGTCCTGATAATATTTAGATGTACTGGTGGTAACATTGCCATAACTGCTCTTTGGGCGGGAATAACCATCCTCAGCATCAACAGCCTTACCGTTAACTACTGTAGTTAAGAAAGAGGTCCTTGATGATTGCAGGGCATCTCAGGATAAAGTTCATTTACTTTCAACTATTTTGCAACAAAAAATGTCCTATAACTTTTATTTTTGTCTGCTTATTTCCCGAGTTTTTTCACTTTTAAGATTTGTTTTCGACCTTGAGCCACTAAATGAACATAACCCCCCAGTTTTCACCTCAAAATTGACGGTACCATTGGAAAGGGCGTTAGATTTTCTATCTTCCTAGCGTCGGTCCCTAAAAATGAGTTCATAATTGAATTTTTAGAATTTTACAAAACTCAGAAATCAAACAGAAAATAAGCCGAGTTTTTTAAAAAATGGGACGGGTGCCGAGCCCCTTGTCAATGAGACCTGAAAGATCTATTTTGACATAATACACCAAAAACAATTGTTGTAGGACACTGTTGCAGTAAATTGTAGAACAGATCCCCGCTTTTGGTTTATTATTCTATGAATAATACAGCTATGTATTCGCTCAGCAAAACGTTTTGTGAACACCCCCTCATATTATTTTCTTGTACGTTTCAAGGTGCGTAGATTCCAAAAATGCCATGTCCGTCCGCCGTATCATCCATATTTACCTTTATTTTCGGTCCAAAAAATTTTTTCTTTCGCACACAGGCTCCATTTGGGCCCTAGTTGTGCTCCGAAGCTCGGCAGGCCGATCGGAATACACACAACAGCGCTGTTATGGGTTAAAACACTTTTGTATCTAGTTAGAACCTTATCACTGAAGAAAGAAAAAAATTAGCCAAAATTATGTCAAATGGGGAGGGAATAACCCTAGAATTAGTCCCACCATTAGTCTAGAATTATTCCCACCAAACAACGCCTTTAACCCTGGAGAGGTTCTGGTAAACTGATTGGACTTACCTCTTCATCACAGGACTTCTCTTATACTTATCTCTTCATGTGCCACCTCCACTGGCTCCCTGATCATACAAAAATTCGAGGTTATTAGAGAGTTCCTAGGAGATACGGTCATATCAATAGGTACCTCATCCGCAGTTAGGGCAAACAACATGGATGCTAACCCACTGCCATGGGTTACAAGAGACAACTGAGCATGGTATTCGGTATCTTAAAGTGACGCCAATTCCTTACTGATTGTTGAAGTACCGTGAATTCTACCCCCTTCCATCTCAAAAGATAAAAGAGCTACACCAGACGTAAAAGAAACCACTTTGCACCAGCTCTGTTAAATCTGAAGTCAGGCAGCCTGTTAAATTTGAAGAATGTCAAATTAGTTATTGCAAAATTAAAGTTGTATAAAGTTGGTTTGCTTCTGCAGTAGGTATTTGGCTTCTTTTGCAACTGGTATGAATGTGTGTGCGACTGCAAAACCAGCTATAAATTTGTGAAACTAGGTTTTATTATGAGGGAAAAGTTGGTATAAACTAAAAAACTCAAGCATTTGAAACCATGTCATTTTTTAGGTTAAGAAAACTATGTACAGTACTATAGGTTAAGAAAAGAGTCTGTACTGAATGTTTTACAGTACACCACCACAAAACACGAAAAATGGGCATAACTTCAATTAGGATTATCAGAAAAGTTGGTGAAGAAAGTTACTGCATTTTTTGTTGTTGCTAAATTTGGTTAAAGCAAAAAAGTTTAATCAATTCTTCACCCTCATTCTCCAACAAAAATTCGATTCTATGGGTTCTGGTTGATATAGTATTTTCATGATCTTCTTGAATGATGTGTGTTTCCATCCTCTTTATTCTCCTGAGCAGAAACGGTTTGAAAGGGAGGTAGGTATTTGGTTGTGAAAACGTTGGTGAAATAGGAAAATTCATTGCGATCACGTTTTCACTGTAGCACGTGGTACGTACCTAAGGTTAATCAACATGTACGGTTTTCAACATGTCAGGTTACTTTTGCACACGGTCTAGTCATTACAGGTTCGTTCCATCCGCGTCAGTGCGAGTTCATCAGTGCGACACCCGCCAGTACGGAACCGAATGGGGTGGGGGTAGGTGCAGATACGAGTGCGAGTGAGTGCGAGTTCGAAAATATGACGGTAGGAACGCAAATTTGGTTCTCAGTCTTCTTTGGCTCTCAGAATTGAATTGGAGCACAAGTCACGGTAACGGCGGTCACGACACGGCACCAACAGAACAAATGAATTTTGGGGAGGTTACAGACTGTTACCTCTTGGGTTTCTCTTCAAAAACTCGATCGCCGTGAGTGCGGAAAAGTGTCGCACTCGGTACGGGACTGTTCTGCACTTGACGCGGAAGGAACACGGTTCGGTACAGTCGATGTAGAAAGTAGAAGTTTGGGTTCATGGAACCGACACGGTAGGAACACAGTTTTATGCGCGGATCGATCTGCGCATAATACGTTCTACTGAACTCGCTCGGATGGAACAAACCTTACGTTTCACGGGGTCGAGTGGGGGTGACGGATGTATGCGGCCATGTATGTCAACCGAATGATACGTCAACCATTTGCCGCATGCGCAGAACACTTTTCCGAGACATACAGATGACGCATCTGAGCAACGGTATCTCCTAGGAACTCTCTACGACTCACGCTTGGTTTTTGGCTCAGAATGGCTCCAGATTCAAACTTCCAACTGTTTCTGAACTCTTAATTTTCAAAATTCGAAGCTGTAAATGTCCACCACCGGATCAGTGTTGGCCACTGGTGCCTTTACCCTACACCAATTTTCTCCAAAACTTGTTTTTTCAGAATCCACGACGTCACCTCTGACAACGCCGGCCCCTACAGATGCTGGGTCAAGAAACCCAACGGTCAAATTTTGGAAGACACATACCGGCTCGAAGTTCAAGGTAGTACAATCACGATATTTGGGTCACTGCAAATTTCCATTTACATCAGTCAAATACCTATTTTCCACTAAACTAGTCATCCTTTCGGTGCTTCCCTATTTTCGGACTATGGTAAGCCAAAAATAAAAATTACCCAAATTTTTTAAAGCTTTTAGGCATATTTTAGAGTTATTTATACATTGGTTATGTCGTATAAATTGTTAAAAATTCAAAATGTCTGATGTTTCCTGTGTTTTATTTGGAGTGTTCCGATCAGCAAAGCGAGGCAATAAACCACTTCTCATTCCACTTCAACATTTTCTTCCATGAAGTGGTGGTAGTTATCAAGAAGGCTTAGGCCATGGAAGAAAGAATCAATTCATGTTTTAGACATAATTGAAGAGAACTTACGGTAATCTCGCAGGAAACGGGGTGTTTGAATGTTCAAAACAAAAACGGGTTTCAAGTAAAATTTCTTGATGTTAATTAATTTAAATCTCAATTGATTTTGATTTTTCAACTTTGGATTGCTACAGTTGATGAACCCGATCGTCCTCACCCACATGTACAACGTAAAGCCGAAAAAACCAAAACCGTCCAAGTCTACGAGTCTGCAGAGATAGAATGTGACACGGGTCTGGAACCGCCAGTCAACTTTATTTGGACCAGACGCAACGGCCAGCTCCTTGCTAACCAGACGGTAGTGTTTAAATTGAAATCTAAATATGTGGTTTTTATTATAAGTAACCTTATATAATGGGATAGTGTTGGGGGCATCTAGAACAGTGTATGTTGGTTAAATTGGTACTATCAGCATCCAAATCAGTGCCTGTTGAATGCTATCCATGCATCCAGCCTCTTCAATGCATGAATATTATACATGCATCCTGACCAATGCTTCTTGGATACCCAGTGAGCTACTTCATTTTAGGTCTCCAGATCAGATATTCTTTTTTTGGATGCTAAACCTAACGTTTAAGTTCGAAAGGGCAAATGGAATAAAGCCAAAACTTTGCAGTCAAGTATGTAAAAGTATCGATGTAAAAATTGATTCTGTGGTATTACAGTGGTTCCACCTGTTATATCTGCTCAACTAGGTTTGGTCCCTTCGGTGAAAAAGCCGTTTGCAAATCACTTGAAAGTCAGTTTGCAGTGGATTTCATGACTCTTCTCTGACTGTGTAGTATCCATGTCGTCCTGTGCACTGCATTCTTCTGACGGCTTGCAGGCTGTTTTGTAGTCGCTGTACCATTTTCTCACACCCCATCAGCGGCAGCCAACCAAATCATTTCCACCAGTTCTAGCTTCGGATTATTGCATGTGTGTTGTTCGAGACTTCTTGTTCTGTAAAGTTCTGGCAAAACCCATTTGCGGTGCTCGTGATGCTTAAGCTCACTGGGCGGTTCACAAACTGGTTTGCTTGTGGTTTGCAAGTCACCTGTACAACCCAAAGTGAACAAACCCATTGTCAAGTTTCATCCAGGCTTGAAAATCCTGTTGATTTTATAGTAACACGTTGAGAATTTTACTGTCTTTTCAGGGTCCGAGACTTGTCCTCACCAACGTCCTTCCGTCAGACGCTGGAGAGTACCTCTGTGTCGCTTCCAACAGTGAAGTCAAAATCGAGTTCCCAACCTTCCTCGTCGTCAAAGGCACCATCCCGAGGTTCACTCAACAGTCTGTATCCTTCCTGAAGCTCAAGCCTATTGCTGGACAGTCCGGCTACCTCAAGCTCGACATCCTCATGTCCATTAAACCGGAAAGACCTAATGGTAATGTGCTTTTGGGGATATTCAGTTAAGGAGTACATGTTGCCCTGTCACTCTTACCAGGTGATGAAAGCCCGATTCTACGAGCCTGCTGTACAGTTGCCTCTAACGGGTTTTGCAGGTCTGATCTTGTACAACGGAGAAGGCAAATCACCAGGCAAGGACTTCATTGCTCTTGGCCTGAGAAACAGCCGTGTCGAATTCAGGTTCGACGTCGGTTCGGGCGAAGCTGTCATCCACTCCAATGTCACGGTCCCGATGGGTAAATGGAGCAACATCACTGTGAAACGCGAGAGGAGAGAAGGTAGGTTTACAGTACCAATCCAATGTTATCAGAATCTTCTAAAATTTGAGTGACGATATGGTCCGGATTCCTCAGAGGCGTTACTTGCTGAGAATTTAATAAAAGACGCGATGAAAGAGACCATACCGATATCATTTAAACAGAAATCATACCTCCAAGAATTTGTTTTTGTAGTCGAATGTCTTGAGATTTGCGAAACAGGCTCAGTTTGTGTGATATTGTGTCAAGTATGTGAGTGCAATAAAAATCAGTATTGTTGCATTGGGGTCGAATTTGTTGTTCAAACTGTAGCAGCTTCTTCGATTCCTCATGAGCCCTGATCTATTGTTGTCTGCATCATCACCTGCAAGCCGTGACCGTGTCACCAGCAAACTTCCCTCTCTGTGTCTTTCTCACATACTCGGCTCTGTCTCTTCCACTCGCAATCATAATGAAGACGCCTTGTGAATCCTGCTGAGTTCCATACCTCACCCCGTCATTAGGTCGGTTGGTCTCGCCTTCTGGTGCGGATCGTTGGAGCTACCTCTTATGCTACGAACTTCCAAGTGGAGGACCTTTTTTCCATATCCAGTAGTGTGTAGTCCGTATTTATCTACTACCAGAGGGTCGTCCTGGAATGAAACTTCACGCCGGATTTAACTGACTGGTATGTTGACGTAACATTGAGCAGATTTTGCCAAAGCACAATGCTGTACGGTGGTGGGTGTGAAACCCTTTTCCCTCAGACTTCACAAGGCCATGTTCCCATTTGTCTATTCTCCAGCAGTTTTTCAGCCTCTTCTGCTCGTTTTCACCTTGTGAATCCCATAATTGGCTTCTCCAACTTGCCCGTCATCGCTGACTGGAGGTATAAAGGCATCCCCTAGCTCCATATTGGATTCTTTTGAGTGTACGAATAGATGACAGAACGGTATGATTGATTTCCTGACTCAGCAACCTCATATTATGTGGTTTCTTTAGTTTCCCGGACCTTTCAATTCCCCTCAAAGGACAGCCGTTCGTTTCCTATCACTTGGAAGACTCTTCTCCTGGAGGCAGCAAGTTTTGAGTAGGCGATTTCCCTACAATCTTGAACAGGATTTCGACGGACTGTCCTCAATAATATAGGTGCCGAATTTCCAAAGTAGATTCTATGAAAGTTGTAGGGCAGCTTTTAATTTTTTTTCTAAATTTTATTTACCTACGCGTAGGAGATTTTGGGTGCTAAGTATATAGCAATACCTTTTTGTTGGTAGGTAGTGCTGCATTCGCCCCTAACTGCTAGTACCTGATCTAAAGTTTGGAATTTATTTATTTTTATTTAAATTTATGTGAATTGTCAAAATTAGCTTTGATTTTCGTTGTTGGACTTCCCCTTCTCCAACCGTACCTGGCCGCAAATAACTGTATATTGTGGGGATGAAGAACATGTACTCTGCAATGTAAGTATTTGCTACAGGACAGTGGAGTGTTCCTAAGAGATCCGGGCAACTCAGTACGGCGTACTGGAACATACAAACTACGTTTTTCAGATACGGTTATCGAATCAAGTCATAGGTAAACCTCAAACGTGATAAGTCATGTAAGTGTACAGACCTCAAGTCTGACCATGCTCGCCCTACATGCTGTATAGTGGCTACCGTTTGCCTAGGAAGACTAATAAGGTCACCCCATAAGCAATACAGGGAATTCTCGAGCCAAAAATACTGATAATAATAATAATAATAATAATAATAATAATAATAATAATAATAATAATACGTAATATGTATGCATGCGGCCAAAAATACTGATGTCATTAACTTGATTTCTACTGACAGGTCGATTATGGGTCAATGGTGTTGGACCTTTCATTGGAACAAGCCCCGGTAGGTACCAAGGTTTGGACCTGTTTGAACCAATGTACCTCGGATCTGTGCCCAACTTCTCTGCCATCAGCCCAGCCGCAGGTTTCGATACTGGATTTGTCGGTGAGTTGACTTGCTCTCCAGTACAGAGTGGCCCCTTCAACGGCCCATAACTCCTTGGATCGAATATTCACTGTATTACATTACTTTCTATTTCCAGGGTGCATAAGCTTCTTGAAGATCAACAACCGTGTTGAAGAATTGTCAAAAGCGATAGAGAAGTCTGACGTGTCAGACTGTGACACGTGTTTGGAGTCCAACTGCAAGAACAACGGAGTCTGCCAGGAGTACCCCAACGAGCGTGGGTTCCAGTGTCTGTGCCCCAGAGGGTTCACTGGGTCTGACTGCCAAACAACCGGAGGAACCTCTGCTTGTTACCACGGTAACTATCCATGTATACTAATTATATCAACTTGGGATGTTTAATGGGCCTGTAACTGTTGGCAAGAGTCAGTGTGGCCTTTTCCACAAATATTCATCCGACTATAATTCTTTGTTATACAACAACATAATCTTGAGTTGTATGGATCCTCCTATTTTTCAAATCATCCCGTTTTCATCCTCCATCACCTCAACACTGATTTTGTGCTCCATCTATTCTGCCATCTTTATGCTGCGACTGGTTGCATCTTGTTGTCGCATACAGTGGCTTATTCCTGTCCAGTGCCAGTGACAGCATTGTTTTTATTGCTCAGAAGGAAGTGATTTATGGTCGACCTCCAATTTCGTTTTGTCGCGCAATATTCCCCATAATTTTACTGTCGGTCTGCTGCGGTATAGGAATACTAAGCCTGCTGGGTACAGTTTGGCCAGCTATGCTACAAGTTCCATTTTGTAGTTATACAATATACATTATATTCCAGTTAGATTTACGTTGTTTCTAACCCAGTTAATGTATTTGGCAGGACTTTGCAACGAAGGGCGCTGTGTGAACACCCATTCGTCCTACAAGTGTCAGTGCAAACTGGGGACAGCCGGTGCGAACTGCGAGCTCAAGGTAAAAGTGAGCACTCCCCAGTTCAGCGGCGACTCGTTCTTGGCATACCCGATTCCCACTGCTACATCTGAGTAAGTTGTTCCAATTGTATCCGTGGATCAGCTCTGCTGAGTCATTTCGTAGATAGTTTAAATTTAAAATCGTCATCAGATCAAGTACAAATGGACACTAGACTTCATGACGAATGGAGGTACTGAAAGTGGCCTGTAGTGGCCCCAGTCACATTATGATTTACTTTGTTCTTCCAAATGTTGAGTTATGCTCTGTTCTTTGAACATAATTGCCAAAGTTTAGAGAGGCTCTCAATTAGCACTTGCTCCATTGTTTGGACCACATGATTTGCCTTATAGAATTAGGTGTCACAGCAGTACACTATCGGCAGCTGTCAGTGCCATGCTGTATGCTGGTAACTGTTGATGTCGTGTTGGACTGAATTTTGTAGTCATAAAAGAATTTCCTTTGTGGTTTTGGTGTCATAATTGTGCAGTGCCATAACGCCATATCAAGAAACAGATAAACTCGCGACATCAAATTAAAAGGGTTTAAATTGTTGGACCATCAGAATTTATTGCATTTTGAGTTTTGGTGCTATAATGGCTTAAAACTTACTGATATGGCGGTCCCTCGCTGGTGCCAGTAATGGTGGGTGTTGGAGAATCACGTTTTTGGTATCATTGCCTCAAGTTGTTTGTGGTCAAAGACGAGACCTACTAGATACTGGTTAAGCCGTATTTGGCCATTCAACCCTATTTCACGTTTATTCGATTACAGTTTCTCTCTCTACCTTGAAGCCAAGTTAGAAGACGTGAGAAACTCCTTGATTGCGTACGCTGGTCAAAACCAGGACGGTCAAGGGGACTTCATTGCGCTCACTCTCAGAGACCACCACATCGAATTCACCGTCGACACTGGATCAGGTACTGTCTCAAACCTGCAGCTCCATGTGATGAGTATTTAGCTAATATCTACTAATACTGATAATTCAATCCTTCATTTAGGGCCGGAAACCATTAGAAACGCACACCGAGTGGAACCCGACGCTTGGCTGAAGATCACAGCTGAGAAGAAGGCTGACCAGCTGATCCTGAACGTCAATGGAGACATCGACGACAAAATTCTGGATGCCAGGAAAACTGTGAGTGATTATTTATTCACTAATAACGAGGCGAGGTGAGTTCGACATTAAGAGAGGTGTGCGCCAAGGATACATTTTATCACCATTCATAGTCAACCTCTAATTATTGAGCTGGGTAAAGTTAACGGTGTTCCGATCATTAATGTAAGATAATAAAATAATAAATTACGGTTACGAAATTGCATGCAGCTGTGAGGGCCTGCAAACCATGCTTGATAGGGTTGATGCAGCCGGTGCTGCAGTTGGTTTCAGGATCAGTATAAGCAAAACCAAATACCTGTACGCTCTAATAACAAGAAAGGCCTGCGAACCCTTTTTTTTCTGCCCTTTTAAATCATTCAAATACGATTTTGAATTAACTCTTTTTTAGTGTTATTTATTCTTGAACATAAAGATGATGGATGAAGTGTCCTTCGGCAGTGAATGGGGGGGGGGGGGGGAGGGTGTTGGCAGTGGGCAACTAATTTTGGAAGGGCAGATGTGAAGGGAAGAGAGGAATGTTAGGGCTGGATTGGAGTGTCTGGCTTTGGAGTGTTGAGTCGGGCTGCAGAGGAAAGGACTTGTCAGGTAGGTATATAGCGTATTGAGAGTCGACAACGCACGATGTTTGGTCAAGGCAACAGAAGAAGAAGAAGAGGGGGTTTGGAATGGAGGACGAAGGAAGCAAAACAGAAACCTAATGATGTACTGTCCACAACTTCTTACTCGAGTTATAACGATATAATTCTGGGTTTTCAGCGAGCCTACAAAAAGGGGCTTAACCTTGTGACTCCTCTGTACCTCGGTGGTTATGACGACTCAACAGTCACTCTCCACCAATCCATGTTCATCAAAGACGGCGTTACCGGATGTATCAAATCTGTAAGAATTTCCCTTCAAAGCCTTGAACACACCGCTAAATAACCAGTAATACTCTGAAGAAAAAAAAACTTATTTCACGGCATCTTTTTAATTTCTAGCTGAGGATCAATAGTCGACCGCCGACTCACTTGATCAAAAACGCGGTAGCGTCATCGAATGTTGGGCAGTGCCCTGGTGCCAGCTACAACGACGAGCTCTGCGGGGAGCGGAAGTGCCAGAACGGGGGCAACTGCGACTACTCGGACGGCACTCCTGTCTGCGCATGCACTTCCGACTACGGGTATGTTTTGGTCATCCTGAAGTATTCTGTATAAGGGCCTGTATACGGCATTGCCGTATTGCTGTGAATATAGCTAGGCATTTATTGCTGAGCAGCTGCCCGATAAATAACAGACTCTCGTCCGTCCTCTATAGTAAACATTTAATTCATTTCTACCAGTAGTGTGGTGTGTCGCCCTAATTAAAAATTTAACTTCACCACGTGATTAAGCGTTGAAAAGTAGTGTAAAATCATTTGGGATATGTAGGAGTTTAGAGAAACAGTGTTTACATGCGCAAATCAAAATTGTCGGAAAAAATCGAAAGACTGTTCCATGAAGTTTTGTGTAGAATCTGAATCTGCTACGAAAAATAGGGTTTTCTAAATAACTAAGTGAAGTACCTAAAAAAATAACGGAGCAAGCGCAAGCTGAAGTGCGTAAAAATATGATTTTTGAATACTTGTCAAACAGTTAAGGGGTTTTACGTTCAAGTGATTATTATATATCTCCGGTAATAGATGGGTGGACACATACCGGGAAACAGAGTAATTGACGGAATTTTGATATTATTTAATGAAAATTTGAACGTTTATTGGTCCGAATCATGGAAGGGTGGGGTCGTATCAAAAAATGAATATGACCACGTTATTCAGCGTTGAAAAGCAGATGAAAATTATGTGTCACATGAGCCAAAAGGTTCTTTGCGCAGTTTTCAGATTTTGCGCCCATTGCTGCATATTTGCGCACTAAACAATTCGAGTGTCGGGCTATTTTAACATGAAATTTCACGTAGAATCTGAATCTGAAATAAAAAATGGGGGTTCTCATTTGAAATATGAAACTTGGTGTGGATTGCGCGCACATGCGCAAACTTGATTTTTGGAGTCACGATGAAAAATCATTAGACATGATTTTTTTATTTTCGAAATACGTCTTAATTTGGGGAAAACCCAAGTGGTTCCTATGAGGTGGACCACACTGTATAAACAAAACGTGATAACTAAGAAGCAGTCCCTTAGAAGCTTCTCCAAACGATAGTAACCGTTCTACCGACCTCGCTCTACCTATAAACAGAGCTTGCCAACAACAAGCGGTCATATTAGTTGGCTAACGAAATTTGTTTACAGTTCATTAACAACTTGGCTTATAACTCAGCTTCCTTTGTCTTATAGTGGAGATGAAAATTGAAAGAGTTACATTTCCTCAACAGCGATTTGCTTGTACTGGAAAATTCATCAACAATATGCTCTACTTTAGTGTCACATTTTAATAACACAGTTTTGTAAAGTTTTCCAGCAGTTAGGTCATGGCTAAAGCGTGTTCCATGCTAAATTGTTCGAATTACATATTTCATATATCTAAAATTCCTGAAAATCGTGTTACCTATAAAATTATAAAAAATACCAAAAAATGACGAGGGATTAGTATTTAATAGTAGAGGCTATTCTTTGAAAATTCACTCATTTGACCATGCTGCACGAATCGCACTTTTCTGGTTGGAATGTGGTGGAGAGGGGGGGGGGGGGGGGGGGCATACACACCCCAGAAAAATAACTTGAGATCCAATTTACTGCTCCTATTTGTGGTTAAAAGTTCCGTTGGTTAACAACATTTTAAACTGAAAGTCTGTGAGGAAAAGTGAACATAGACCGGGTTCCATGTATCCATCCAACATGGATACAAACGTGGATAGAAAACCAAACATGGAGCGGGCTATACAGCAATATTTCCGAGCCATCTCGTAAAAGTATCCATGCGGTATCGTCAGTATTGCCGGGTTTTGAGCAATGTTGCTGGGAACCTATTGCCCGAAACACTTCTCCAGGGAAACAATTTGCTCGTTTACGGGCCCCTTGCCTTTTTTCCCGTTTATACAACCAAGTTAACGTAGGTACCTGTTTTTCAGTGGCACTTACTGCGAAATGAAGACGAACCAGTGCGGTAAAGATCCCAACCCGTGTGGCTCGCAAGGTGTCTGCCAGCTGGAGAAATCCAACAGTGAGGGATACAGGTGTGATTGTTTCTTCGGTTTCACAGGACGAACATGTCAAGAAAGTAAGAAATTTCTGTGTTTTTTATACGAAAATTTATTGCTGAAGTGTAATCCATCATCAAAATAGTCATATCTATGAAAAAATGTGGAGGTTGATTTTTATGGATAATATATGCTGATATTTGAGTGGTGATTCAATTTATGCCCTGTCAGGAACGAGCATTACGACTGAGATTTCGTTCAGGCGGGAGTCTTACGTTGAGCTGCCTGGACACCTGACGCAACAGTGGCAACCAGATGACCCTGTTTCGATATCCATGACGATTCAAACTGAGGAGTCCATCGGCCTGATATTCTGGCAAGGGACGGACGGCCAGTACATGTCGATAGGAGGTATAAACGTCTGATGTGTCTCTCCTCCTCCTTACCACAGTCACTTTGAATCGATCGAACGCTTTTCTGTCTAACGCAAATATATACTATTTTACAGTCAAGGACGGCTACATTGAGGCCGAAGTAGACCACAACGATAACCCCCTGACGATCAGATCTCGAGGCAGAGTCGACGATGCAAAGCCGCACAATGTCACTGTCACGAGAAAAGCGAGCGATCTCGAGATCACCCTGGACGGAGTGAAAGTGGCGTCCACGAATGGGCAGCCCCCTCGCAAAATGCCTTCCAGAGAAAGCATATTTATAGGTCAGCCCTGAATTTTTGGATATTATATTTGCATCTTCTGCGTCGTATACGCTCAGACTAGAGAGTTATTGCAGCAACCTCAAGCTGAAACGAAACGGAAAACGACACCGAAACAAAAATGGCGGATAGGGCGACCAAAGTCAGATGCTACCCTTTTTCAGTTCAGTTTTCGATAAGCTTTGGGGTCTACCGGCTGTTGAAGTCACGCTAACGCTATGTTAACCTCTCTTTCACCCATTTTACTCCGTGGTGAATACAAATCTATGTCCACACATGGCGTCAAGTCTGCATTAACATGGAAAGATGCGATGAAGCAGCTGTGAATACGATGCTCGGCATTTATTTTCCAAGGAAAACAGAAGAAGGTAGGTAGCGTTATACATATGAAAGGTTAAATTATGTTTTGTCATCTCAGCACGACGAAAGCTGACACCCTGAGATCCCGGTATTTTTCGTCGTCACGGTCCATCAAACTTTTCAGTGTCTTAAGTGCGCATTCGCAGCACTGCTTTCGTTTCGTTCGGTTCGGCCGGCGTGAGGGTGCTGCAAAAACTCTCTACTGTTTCCTACAACAGAGAGTATTCATCCACCTGACAAGTTGTGAATGTTTCATTTTGCAATTGCCGTTGAAATGTTATCCAGGTGGTCTGGCCGACCCGTGGACGATGACAAACGGCAGGTGGAGAGAGACGTTCGTCGGGTGTGTCCTCCGGCTGAGGATAAACAACGGGGAGCCGCTTGATTTCTCGAAACACCGAATCAGCGGGAGAAACGTCAGATCCTGCTTGAGGTACGTTCAACTCCTGGATCTGGAACCTCGAGTTGTGGTAGAGGCGTTAAGGGGGGCATTGATAAGTTAAGCCTTCAGTCCTCGTGCCACACTAGTTTTGTTCCAAGGCTTATTTCTCGAAAAATAAAGCTCCAAAACTGGCAATTTTCACTCGATTCAGCATTTAAATTTCCTTCCAAAAAAACATATAGCTACGTATAAGAGCTGCAAATTATTACACAACAGTCTATTTTGCTTCCTCGCTACCGAAGAAAAAAATGATGTCCTCCAACATGAAAATTTCCAAACGCATTTTACGTTTCAGACATCAATGAACATATCTGGTTCCGTGTCTGTCTGTGGTCAATTCCTTGTCCTGGGCAAAACTATACGAAATATTGGTTTTAATGAGTTGAAATTCGGTGGGTAGATGCGGGTTTGTCCACATATGGTCCCACATCTAATTCATTAAAAAAAAGTACTGCAACTTTCGTCTGCGCATGCACAAATGTGAAATCCTTGTAAAGTTTATAAGTACTCTAGAAATCGTCGAAAGAGCTGAAAGTTGGAGGGTAGATGCAGAATGATACCCTGACGGTTCTATGTCGATTTCATCAAATTGGGACTGTAACATTCGAATGTGCAAACACGGAATGTTTGCCAATTCCTTGTAACACCCATAACTATCCGAAAAAATAGAAATCGTAGTGAGTAGAAATTTGGAGGGTAAGCGCGGGTTAGAGCACAGATGGTCCCTCATCAAATTCATTGAAAAAGTTAGTCTGTAACATTCGACTGCACATGCACCAACGTGAAATCCTTATAAAGCTTGTAACTACCCTAGAAATTGTCATGTTCGATGAGGTTTGGAGGGTAGGTGGGGGTTGGGCCACTGTTAGTCCCGTATTAAAGTCATTGATAAAGTACAGCAACTTTCATCTGCGCGTGCGCAAACGTGAAATCCTAGTAGAGCCCACAACTACTCTAGAAAATGACATGTATTTGGATTTAAACTTAAAACGACATTTATTTAGATCTCTGTTTTAATTAGTTTTATTCCTTTGTTTCAGTATAAAGTCTTTTAATGTATTGTAACTGGCTTCGACACCTAAAATAATTATTCTTCAAGCGTTGTCATACCACAAATATTCAAAACACTTACATGAATTCTTACTTATATTCTATTCCGCTTGTCATTAATCCTGTTACTACAACTCCTGTTCCATCCTGCAATTTTTTCATTTTTGAACCTCTCGATTTCTAATCCATACGCGTTAATTGTTCATCTATCCACCGAATGGGCCCACCAGCTAATTAAGTCCATGAGTCCATGTTACATAGGTGAGGAAGCTATACTGTCTACCCGACTTGGCAGTCTGTTTTCCTATCTCTTTAGATTACCCCGTCTGTGTAGATCACTTTTCTGTGGTCATCACCTATCGTGCTTCCCCCAGGAAAGCCCTAAATCGAGTAAATGCCATCAATAATCGGAGCAATTCATAGGGGACCAATGTAGAAGCAACACCCCAACTACCCACCGAATTTGACCAAATCCACATTATGTACTTACCATGCAAACATCCCAACTAAAGTGTCCAGGGAAATAACGAGACAAAATAATGGACATGTTGATGAAATTCTTATAGGTTATACAGGTTAGACAGTGTGGTAGCAATGTTGAGGACGACGTGTATGTGGCACACAAGACATTTTCTGGTTACTAACAATTCTACTTGTGTACTACTAACCTTTCTACTGTTCTGTTAACCTACTAACAACTCCGTCGGATTTTCTCTTCCACGCTTACCCAACTAACCCGCACGCAGCTCGGACTGGGTGCCCTCGTCGCTCGTCTTCACCAAAAAAGGTGACGACCGGAGGGCAACCGCTCCGATGCTCCCAGGCTCGCCGACCGCATCCATCGAGTCGACAACGTCCAGAACGACGCCGTCTCCCCTAACCTGTTCTGCAGCTCTCTGTCTCGTTCTGGGCAACCTCGCCCGAGCTCTGTTTTGTTAGTATTCATACGCTGGAGGTTGGAGGCAATCCAAAATCCACCGGTTATAGGAATCCCCCAAAACGTCATTCACACACAAAATCAATGAGGAGTACCCGTGGGAATAAATTGAACGACAACCGTTTATGGTTTTTTTAAAAAGTAGGTAACTAATAAGGAAATCCGTGTTAATTGCAAGAAATAGCAAATAACTTGATATTAAAATGACCTATTTCTGTGTAGTGACGTCATCACCCTGTGAAGTTCACTCCGCGTTTTGACCAGAATATGACTTCCAGCCTGTTTCAAATGTTTCAGTTGATCTACCTTGTTAAACGCTCAGAAAACTATTCTTGACAAACTTGAACCGTTAGCGTGGATACGTCTACTTCAACCACATCACGGATGATATCTTCCAAGCATGCAAATAAGTGGCATTATCATGTCTTCTTTATGAACCCATAAACGAATGTACGGTACCATTTCGTGAATCAGCGTTTAAATTTGGGAACAAACGAGAAGGGTCTGACAGTGCTGCTAACATGTACATGCTGAAATCAGGTGTGACAACCCGTATGAACCATTCCGTCCAAAAATACCTTGGTATACGATTAGATGTCGTTGATTTTGAGATGTATTTTGACTCACTCACATCAGTTTTTCTTCCCCCTTTAATCCCAGAAATTCAGAGTGAGCTGGGTGGCTTTAATGAGAGAATTGTTCATGCAGCACGACTACGTGAGGATTTTTCGAAGTTCCATACTCAAGCTGCAACCTTTTTATTTACCATACATTAAAGTTTTTTAAGCTTTTATAATGATGTCAGTCCTATCAGTGAAGGTAGTTTACCTTGTTAATTGTAACCTACCTGCGGCAAGTCAGAATGGCCTTCTCCTCCACACTTGTTTCAGAGAAGTCAACATTAATTTATTAGGTCAATTGAAATATTTCATCAAGCAGTAGTGTTTTTCATGTTAAAAATCTGGCAAATTTGGCGGCGAGGATGGGACTGACGTCACCATAACGTCAGGCCAGATTTTTCCTAAGAAATTCCGTGTTCAGATTTGTATACAAGAAATCGCATTGATAAAAGTGATTGTAATGGTATACCTAGTTTTCCCTCCTGAATATGATAGATAAATTATAAATTATAGGAGTGTAGGAATTTCTTGAAGTAATTCATGTTCAAGATTAATTTTTCATGTCCGCCTGGTTTACATGCCATTACAATCTGATAGTTAAGGACAGTGCAGTAACAGTTGGAACATGCAAACGTCCCTGTTACAGTTGGAACGGTCCCAAATCCTTTTTTGCGACGGATGGAGGGGTCCCAAAATTTTCTAGTTTCTCAAACAGTTGGAACAGTTCCAAAATGCTCGAGCTCCCGTGACAGATGGCCAACTTCCAAAATTCTGTCGCTGAACTTTATGAACTCACAATCTCTCCATCCAATTGAGACACTCCATCAGTTCCACCCAGTGATTTTATGGGTAATAAAAGTCTGACGTTTCTATCTGGAAACCTTCATGATAGTTTCGATGGCTCCGACCTGTTCCAACTGGAACCATTTCCATCGTGAACGGTTACAGCTCACCGGTTATAGCTATTGTGGTGCTCGAAATCCCAAGGATAAAGTAAAATACTCCGAAAACCCCTTTCCAATTTGCCTCCAACCCCTACATTGCTTTAGGAGCATTTGACTCTAAGTAAGACTGTGTTAAATGAAACATTAATTTATTAATTTTTGTCATAGCAAACCAACAGTCACAACAAAAGCAATAAAAACGCATGAAGAACACGTATTGTTGTGGCGTGACTTCAAAGATAGTTTAATATATTATAAGAAATAAGACGAAGAATTAAATTAAGGATATTCTATTGACACAAAACGGCAGATATATATATTATATATTAAATTATGTATTGTAACGTCCTAAGTGTACATATCATTAAGAGGCAGTTTTTGATGAAACAAAACATAGTGCTAGACGTGTCACTTTCGAGTGATGTTGTTGAACATGTTCAAATTACGTTCAACGATTTTTATATTCGAAAAGGACCATCGTCTACAAATTTGGAATTTTGTGGACTTGGTAAACGAAATTTTTATGATGAAAAATTCGCTTAAGCCTCTCTAAGACTGGTGCTTTTTTTCTTCCTCTGTGTTTTAAGAAGGAAAAATAAATGAAATTCGTTTTGTATGAGATTTATATTGTTGTTTTTAAGGATATAACGCGATTCTTGTTTATCATTGGGTACAAATGAAAGCTTTTTTGAGACAAAACGCTTAATTGTAAATATTTATTGTACATACGGATCGGATCGAATGTTTGATTTACCTGGTGTGTTTTGTATTTTTGTTTGTTTTGGAGTTTGTTGTTTTTTCCCTTCCTCAATGTGTACAGTGCCAGATGATGAGTACATAATAGATGAGGTCCAACGGATTCATGCTGTACGCAAGTGTAGTGTCAACCTTGTGAAGATTGTGCAAACTTTTAGAGACTGGCAGTATATGGACATAACTCGCTGGCCCACTTTCACCAAAAATTTTAAACGGGTTTAACCCGGAAGAGGTTGCAAATTAACAAAGTTTACCGCTCACTGTCTTTCGCCAGAGCTCTGTGCGAGATTAAACTCCCACCGAGGCGGCTCGAGTTTAAACGTCCGAAATCCGGCAAGTTAACTCCCTAATCCCCGTTAGCTGTGAGATTCCAATATGGCCGCCTAGCTTACAGCTGATTTTTGGTTTTGTTGTTATACAGTTGTGAAATGAATTAGCGCGAGTTGGCATTGTATTGGTATTTACTCTACTATGTATTCCACAATGATATTATAGGTACCATACCTCGTGACTGGAGTCTTCGTACATCAGAAATCACTTTGGCAATTTACAGTTTATTATTACAGCGGAACAACAGAAGCAGGAATCGACAGCAGCTGAGTGGTGGTTGTTGTTGTTCTGTCGAGTTTACAGTCCCGGCACGTCATATTGTCCAACTTTTGCTTGGACATTTTAACTAAACTCCGTCAGGCAAACTCCGTTATTTCAAACTGGGTTTAACCGACATTTGGGTTGGTAAAAGACACCAGCTGCCTTTCCAGGTTTAAACCTCGAATTTCTTCAACGGAGTTTGGCTAAACACCGATGAATAATTTTCTGGTGAAAGTGGGCCTAAGACGGGACGCGCAGGCAATCTCGGTTTAACCTGTAATGCGACACGTGGGCAGCTTCGGAGGGATTCCTTTGGACACTTCCGAATTTAGTTAGAATCTTATCATAGAAGAAAAAAAAAAGAAAAAAAATATTGGTATATTATTTTTTTTTAAATTCAGCCAAAAACAATGTCAAATAGGAAGGGAATACCCCTAGAATTAGTCTCCTTAACACCACCTGTAGCCCAGAAGAGGTTTCGGTAAACTTATAGGACTGGCTCCTTATCTCTGCATTTCCCGCCTCCATTGGCTCCTTGATCTCTACAAGGATTAGAGGTTAGTATCTACAGATGATACTGCACTACAGGTTGGCGTCAGATTCAAACTTAAAACTGCTTCTGAGCTCTTGTATTTCGAAAGTTCTAAATTGTTACTGTCCACCACTTGAGTTACTATACAAATTCATGGTGATTCAGACCAGGTTTTTGACTCATACAAAAATGAAACTTCGTTAGAACCTTAGCTTTCCACTCTGATCAAAATCGACTCGATTTTAGGTCTCCTAGCCCTTAAAAAAAAACATGTAAAGGGTACCTCACAAGCCAAAGTTTACCTTTAAAAATACTTCATTTTGCGCAAATGACCCATACCAATTACCCATAACACCCCTGGGAGTATTCCAGTGGCTTCCGAGCACAACTAGGGCCCAAATGGAGCCTGTGCGCGAAAGAACGATTTTTTTAGGCCGAAAATAAAGGTAGATATGGACGATACGGCGGACGGACATTGCATTTTGGTTTATTCTGTGAATAATACTCCTTATATTTTCGCTCAGTAATTTTTTTATTTATTAACACCCCCTCAAAAAAGTTTCTTTTACGTTTCAAGGTGTGTAGATTCCAAAAATGCGATGTCCGCTCACCGTATAATCGATATCTACTAGTTGTGTCCCGAAACTTTTCAGCCCGATCGGAATATATCTATCTATCTTATATATACCGATCTATATTATATTGCGAGCCCCAGGTTGGACCTCATCACGTGTCTTCAAAATCGAAACCGGCCCACATGTCGCGGTAAAGGTTAAACGTTTTTCGAGAACCTTCTGTTTAAAATCAGACCCAAAATGGGTCAAGTTTGCACACACTTCTGTGTTTAACCCTGTGCATGTCATATTCACCATTAACATGAAGTTCCTGCAAGACCTCAAATTCTGTATGAATAGTAGTAACGCACCTTTTACTATTGTTTCAAACAGTTTTGAAATTATTATATTAATTTCCCTTTTTTTTTCTTATAGCCACCACGATAACAACGAAACCAAATAAAACTCCGACGACGAACGCGTCCGCTGCTTTGTTCTCCAAAACCAAGCGAAAAAACCTGTGTTCAAGTTTTTATGATTTCTTGTTCTCACCATAATTGGTTCATAATTAAGGTAACTTTTTTAACCCCCTCTGGTACTACCAATTTACCATTTTAATTTTGTATATTTCTACCTTCTTTTCCTTCTTGAGTTGCCTCTAGTGTACAATGATTATTCTTTGCCACTTACGTAGTCGATTGAATGGAAGAAATCAATTCGTGCCATATAGCAGTATTAACTGTAAAATGTAAAATTGTAATAACACAAAATTTGCTGTAGGAAAAAAAGAGGCAAATTTTGTTTTTTAGTATAACTAACTAATTTTGTATTATTGTAAATAGTTTTTTTTCTATTGTGATCGAGGTTATAAGAGTGAAACTACCGATAGAAGAAATTGAATTGCAAATTTTAACTGTAGGTAATATTTAAAAATAATAATGAATTTGTTGATAAAATCGGGATCACATTAAGAAAAAAATGAATTTTGGGTTCGAGTCGGAGCTGATTTTGGCTCTTGATGGTTCAAAAATTATGTAAATTGTTTATATGATCTAACAAAGTATGTTTAAGAGAAACTGACAATAAATAAATTATGTCTGGATTTTATAATTGATTATTCCTATTTAGAAATCCGTCAGGTGGAGGTTAAGAGGGCCTTTTAACGTCATGAAGGGATATGGTAGGTACTTGGTACGAGAGATGGGTTATGGATTGCATAAATTATTTGGTCCAGCGTATATGGAACCAAGATATCCCACATCTAGGGGCCCTCATCACAGCGGTAGATGAGGGTTTTTTGATCATAATGCGGTACTTAATCATTTATTTATTATAATTTGAATGGGCGACCCCAGTGTTATGCAGTGTTATGCGTTAATCCGACTCGTTGCGGGTTGTATCTATAAACTGGAAACTACTGAGTTTATAGTGAGGTTTAGCACAATAGAGAGTTTTCGCAAAAGTTCGGCCACTAGGTCGTACACGAACTAAGGATCTCCGGGCTAACGATCTAAGCTAAGGGAAAAAACCGGACGCTAAACGTGAAAGATATTTGCCTACTGTTAGTCATAGGAAACTAGTCGATAGTTCTGATAGTGCCATCCCTAACTATCAACACAGTTTTCTGAATCGCCATATCCTGGTGGGTACTTACCTACTTGTAGCTTCTTCTTGGTCCGTTCAATCAAAATTTAAAATTTCGTTTTGTGCAATTGAGTTAAACCGGTCTCATCTTCATTGTCCTTACAATTTTTACCTCTTCCTACCTATTTTTACTTTTTTTTTTGGAAAAAATAGTCCTATGTGCCTACTTAATAATTTTATTGAGTGGCTTAATAGATTGATTTAGAAAGCTGAAGTTTTTGAAACCATTCCTAAAATATGTGGTAGTAGCTTCTCCTTTTTTTCAAAAATGAATCGTTTGTATTCAGGTGACATGTTTTTTCCCCACTCTATCCTTACGTAGATATTATGTGGGTTTTTAAGAAAAATATAGGAGTATTACCTAGCATTTTTTCATCTCAGTTTACTTAATTTTTACTCTATTATTTTAACTTTTGTTTAAACTGGTTTGGGAAATTCTGAATTTGATGTGGACAATTTTGGCGGATTTCGATTTTCTTCTGATTCTTCGATTTTCTTCGTTCGCTTTAATAGTGAGAGTATCGTCAAAAACTAGCTGTAGTTCACAATCCCTACCTAATGTCAAAACAGGCTATGCCCATGTCGAGTTGGTTAAATTCAGCTCAGATTCCAGGTTGTTGGAGGTAGGTCCATATTGGACATTTCAATTCACACTCGGCTACACAAAATACACACAATGGCAATGTCAGTGCCAAATAAAATACACAATGGTACCTAAAATTAGAAAGAAAAAAATAATTACTTAAAACATCTTGACGTTTATTCTCACACGAATAATAGACACCATTCTGAGTGTACAAAAATGCGTTAGAAATATTTGCGATAAATGTTTGATAAGATTTTAAGAAATATTTGCGTTAAAAAATACAGTAAACATACACCATTTGTACAAACACCTACTCAACAGAGTAGAAAAACGTGATAGGACTGAAGCGCCCGCACTTGGACAAAGAAGTTATCTATAGTGATTTCAAGATCGAGAAAGTTTAACAAGATTTATCGCTTTCAGTTTAATATAAGACAAAGAATCCATTGAACTCGTTGCTACTGAGGGAAAAATCAGTCTTCAAAGATCTCTTGAGATCAAAAAATAAACACAAAGTAGCATCGTGAATGAATACCTAATTCTACTGAATGACGAAAGTTTATCAGCTTTGATAGGTGATGTCAGCAGTGTCCGTGAATGTCAACGGTTGCCCGGGAAAGGTTATTGAGACAGAGCCTGTAACAGAGCTGATGAATTCTCTGTTCCTTAGCAGTAACAGTTCATCGTTAACTGTTTGGACTTAATGTAAATTTCAATTGTCTAGTCTAGCTTAGCGCGAGGAACAGGGTTGATCGGCCGTATTACGACATCAGACCTACTGATATTGGATTACAACCTTGTGCATAAACTATCGCAGTATTTGTAATACCTGCCCATCGGCGAATCAGCACAGTCCTCGCCTCCTTAGAAATTCTGACTGCATTTGAACATGTTCTGGGTCAGGAGGGTTTTGAAGGAAATTGAGGCATCTGGGGCTCATTCCACCAGCCCTGGTACTGACAAAAATATTGAAAAATCCTTTGCACTACCTGCACAACCTGATTTGACAGTTAGACGAGTAATTCCGCGTTACAGATGACCATGTCATAGTACTCAAGAGCGTTGAACGGCGCTGTCCGCTTCAGGAACTTCTTTACAATCGAAATGAACTCTGTGAGGGCGCAGTGTGGTTTGTGGAGGTGGTCCGGTAGAGCCATGTAGAACTCCAATCCTTGGATTTCATACTTCGGAACAATAATTTTGACTTCACTTCTTCCTGTAGTATCTTTGAAATGATTATTGACGCGTTTTATAACAGTATCCAAATTCTTGTGGACGTGGATGAGGCAATGCAAGATGTAAATGGACGGGAGAGTAAGGACTCCACACGCAGTGAAAGTCACTCTCGATGCTTTGACTTCGGCCCTGGCATTGGGCGCCATCATCGCGACAAAGCGTTTCTGCAGGTCGAATATGTTGTGTGCCCCCTCGCAGTGACCCCAGTATATGACGCCGTAGGATATCTCGGACAGAAACAGGAAATTGTACGTGGACAGGATGGCCTCCTGGCTGAGCTTGCCGACCATGACACGGGACTTCCGTATGATCTCGACCAACTTCCTCGAGAGCATGTCGCAATGGGGCTCGAACCCTTTTTCCCCACAGTGGAGAGCTACGCTCTCCAACTGGCTTTCTTCTCTGACCAAATCTCGCTTGACGGCTATACGAACGTTTTTGACTTGTGTCGTAGATATGACAACATGGCCGTTTTTGCTGTTCACCCTCGAGGGACCAGGCACATCATGCAAGCGGGCAGTCACAGGGTCCACAGAACCTTGCGTTTCATCAGGTACATTAACTAAAAAAAAAAAAAAAATTACAATTAACAAAACTACCGAACGCTTTATCAAGGTTCCTCATCACCAACAAATATGATAGAGCTTTTCAAAACCATCCATCTCTCAAATTTTAGTTTCACTGAGGAGTCCAATCCTGAGATACTGGAATACTTACACATGGAGCGGCAATCAGAATTCTGGCAATGCATAGGTCAACTTCACCAGTCATACTGGAATTTCACTTTCCTGATTGATTTTGACATGTTTAATCCATCCCTAGTTATTCTGCATTTCACTAAAAAATTTCGATCGCCTGTTTTATAGACGATCAAAATTACAGAAGAAATTCGTTCTGGTTTCGCTAAATCTGAATGTACATTCATGGTCTTATTGGATTATACTAATGTACTGTACTGAGCCTTTGGTTCAGTTCCTCACAACATAATTCTCGATAAACTAAGCAACCTCTATGGACTCTCTACCTTTGCTATCAAGTTTTTGTCGTCTTATTTGGCTGACAGCTCACAGATCGTTGTCTGTGTGTGGTGCATGCTCTTTTTCAGTATCCATTCTCCAGGATATTCCTCAGGGCTCCGTATTGGGCCCCTTAATGTTGTATATGCCTTCGGTAAAAGTGAGTGAGATGATGTTCAGCTGTACATTGGCAGCAAGGTAGACACTGAGAGCATGATTGTGTGCTACGGGTGAGAAACTCAATCACGATTTGTTAGGGATTGCTGAGTGGTCTAATGAGAACGGTCTCATGCTCAATCCTACTAAGACACAATCGTCATTTCCAAGAACAGACTGGACACAACTGCTGTTCCCCAAGATATCCCTGAATGGAGTGTACCTTCCTTGCTGGGATTTTGTGAAGAACTTGGGAGTTCTACTGAACAGCTCCCTGTCATGGGAGGATCACACTTCCATGATATGTCGCAAAGTATATTACTTATTGCATACTGTAGTGATTGAGGAGTTCAATTGACGAGTCGATCGCTTGAATGAGAATGGTTGTTTAATTGGTGGCACCCTGGCTCTTTTATAGTCCCCTGACAAGATCAGAGGGGGGTCGGGGGGTCCCCACTCTGAGTTACAGCATGTTCAGACACAAATTGAGTTGTGAAGGAGCAGCCGATCACAACACTGCTCCCCCCAGAATTTAAGTAATTTACGTTTTTATTTAAATTTTCTTGTTGTCGCTGTGGCTGTTGCCGGGCGTGGGAGGTGCGTGTGTTGGGTCCGAGTGGGCTGTCCGGGTGGCTGCTGTGGTCGTTGTCGTGGGGTGGCGGTGGGGCGAGGCCGATTTGTGGCGTGGGTGCCGGTGCGGGCGCGAGATATCCCGCCGGTGCCGAATGTGGCCCGTGCGGTAGCTCGGGCGCTGTTGTCGGGGGCGTTGCGGCGTTGGCGGCGGTGCCGGCTTTGGCGACGTGGGCCGCGCCGGAGGCGTGGCGAAGGTGGACGTGCCGAGGGTTGGGGTCTGTGTGGCTCGCTCCGTCGTGGCGAGGAGGGCCTTCGTGAGACTGCGGGCGTACGTGGCCTTCGTGGTAACGTCGGGCGAGGCTTGCACTCCTGCAGTGTGCTGCTGGGGGCGTCTTACCCCGTGGATGCAGCAGTCCGTGCACGTTCCTGCGTACGGCGGGAGCTGCAGGGTGACGGTGGTGTTCGGCGGGGCGGTTACCGTCATGATCGGCGTACCCGGCGTTGTAGTGGACAGCCGCGGTGTCAGTGGGCGGATCCCTGGCGGCGGCTGTCGACGCTGCTGCGTCGTGGTGTCCCGGGGCCGCGCGTGGATGGGCATCGCGCCGGCCTTTGATATGGCCATGGCCTGGCGGATGGGGATGGGGCCATGCTTTCCTGGCGGTTGTGGCCGGGTCAGCTTGCGCTTGGCCGGAGCCGGAGGCGACGGCGTGACGGCGAGGTCTCGGAGGAGCTGTGAGGCGGTTGGAGGCTTCGGCGACATAGCGTGTTAGTGGTTGATGTATGTCGTTGGCGCTCGTGTTTATAGTCGCTGCCGTGGGGTGGGGGGCGTCGTTCGGCGCCGTTTGCGTGGGTGGGGGTGCCGGTTTGCATCTGTCGATTGACACCGATGGGGTACGGCGGTCGTCGGTGAGGTGCGTGACTGTTTTTCCATCGTTCGTCAGTACATGATGGGGGCCGGTGTAAGGCGGCTCGAGTTTACCCCTCGGTGTGTCTACGCGGACGTACACATGTGTCGCTGTGCGCATAGTTGTTGGCATGTAGGACTGTGTGTAGTGGCGGTATGATTCGTTGGTGCGTAGGGGTATAGTTGTTGGGGGCGGTTGAGTGAATAGGTCCCCTGGTAGGCGTGGTGTGGCCGAGAAGAGGCGTTGGGCCGGAGAGTAGCCATCGGGGCCCGGGCGGTTTCGTAGGCCGAGGAGGAGGCCGCTAAGTTGGGTGGCCCATGTGCGGGACGTGGCTGTAGCGAGTATTGCGTCTTTGAGGACCCTGTGTAGACGTTCGACGAGGCCGTTGGCTTGAGGGTGGTAGGTATTTCTGTGATGTACCTCCGTGCCCATGGACGTGCAGTATTTATGAAATTCGGCTGAGGTGAACTGGGTGCCCTGGTCGGTGGTTACGTGTGCCGGGGAGCCGTAGCGGGCGATCCAGTGGTTGTGTAGGGCCGTGATTACTGCGTCGGCGGAAATGGTCGAGAGGGGTGCGCATTCGAACCAGCCAGTGGTGCGGTCAATCATCGATAATATGTATTTTTTTGTCGCCAATGGTGGTAGCGGGCCGAATAGGTCGATATGTAGGTGTTCGAGTGGCGCTGCGTCGGGATATTCGCCGAGCGGAGCCCTGATGTGTCGAGTTGTTTTGGCTCGGTTGCAGCTCGGGCAGGCGCGGGTGAACAGCCGTATCGATGAGGTCATAATGGGCCAATAGTATCGAGCGCGGATGAGGGCTGTGGTGGCCTTAATCCCCGGATGTGTCATCCCGTGTATGTGTTTAAAAACCGCGAGGCGTATCGGCGTAGGGATGTAGGGGCGAGGCGAGGCGTCGGTGGTTTCGCACATGATTTCGTGGCCTTGTATGCGGTGCGGTGTGAGATTCATAGTGGCGATGTGATCATCGGCGGCCTGGGCGTCTGCTAGCTGTTGTAGCGTGAAGGGGGTCCTGTAATCCGTGACTGCGTGGGCCGTGTTGGCTGTGGGTGGTAGTCGCGAAAGGTAGTCGGCGACGATGTTTGTTGGGCCCTCGGCGTACCTTATGTCAGTCGTGAATTCTGAGATAAATCGAAGGTGCCGGAGCCGTGTTGGTGGGGCCGTATTTGACTGAGTCGCTAGTGAGGTCGTGAGGGGCTTATGGTCCGTATATACGGTGAGTGGGCGCCCTTCGATTTGCTGGCGAAAATGTACTATGGCGAGGTAGATAGCCAGTAGTTCGCGGTCAAATGCGCTGTAGTTACGTTGAGCCGGGTTGAGGGTGCGTGAGAAGAAACCTAGCGGGTGTAAGTGCGTATTGTCGATGAAATGCAGCGCTGCGCCGACGGCGAAATCCGACGAGTCCGTGTGTAGGACGAGAGGTTGGGTCGGGGCCGGATGGGCGAGTGTGACGGAGGTTTCGAGTAAGCCTTTTGCGCGGTCGAATGCGTCAGCTGCGTCGGTGGTCCACGTGAGCGTGCATTTGTCCTTTTTCTTCGCGTCGGGTGGAATCATTTCCACTAGGGGGCGGAGCGTAGGTGCGGCTCGTGGTATCGCTCGGTGATAGAAGTTAATGAGGCCGAGGAATGTTCGAAGCTCGTGCACGGTAGTGGGTCGCGGGAATTTCTTAATGAGGTCGTGCGTTCCGGTAGGGGTGTTATCCCGTCGGCTGAAACGTTGTGGCCGAGAAATTTGACTGAGGGCCGTGCGAGCTGGCATTTTGCTTTGTTGATTTGGAGGCCGTATTTAGCGAGGGTCTCGAGGAGCGTGCGTACGTGGGTGTAGTGTTCTGACGGGGTGGCAGAGGCGACCAGTATGTCATCTAGGTAACAATACACGAAGGGCAGGTTTCGTAGGACGTGGTCCATGTAGCGCTGCCACGTCTGTGCTGCGTTTCGTAAGCCGAAATTCATTCGCTTGAATTGATAGGCGCCGAAAGGTGTGAGGATTGTTGTCTTGGGTACGTCGCGTTCGCTGATCTTGCAGTGGAAGAATGCGCGTGCGAGGTCGAATGTGCTGTACACTGTAGTCCCGTACAGGGCCGTTGTGAAGTCGTGTAGGTGTGGGACGGTGTAGCGATCGGGCACAGTGAGTCGGTTCAGCGCTCTGTAGTCACCGACGGGGCGAATGTCACCGTCGGGTTTCGGAACGATGTGGAGCGGGCTGGACCACGGCGCCTCCGAAGGTTCGATGACCCCCGCCGCTAGTAATTCGCCGAAATGGGCCTTCGCTTTCGCGTATAGGTCCGGGGATAATCGGCGAAGTTTCGCGTGACACGGGGGTCCCTTCGTGACGATGTGATGTTCGACAGGAGCATCGCATGGTGTCTGTGAAGGTTTGTAGGCGTCGAGGAGGGCTTGAAATCGGGGCTCGTTCGCTGTCGTCGTACAGATGGACTGGCTCGGAGGTACGAGGTCTACTGTCCCGGTGATGTACCGCTGCGTGGCCGCGTTGATGAGTCGGGCGTTGGGTAGGTCAACGAGTAGGCCGTGGTATGTCAAGAAGTCGGAGCCGAGGATCGGAGTTGATACGTCGGCGACTGTGAAGGTCCACTCATACGGAGGGAGATCTGGGAGGTGTACTGATGCGGAGTGTGTGCCGTACATCTTGATCTCGGTGCCGTTGGCGGCACGTAGAGCACTTGGACGTGTCGTTTTCCGGTTGAGCAGGGTGTTCGGGACGATCGAGACGTCAGAGCCGGTGTCCACGAGGAAGTGTAGGGAGGTTTTCTAACAGCGGATGAAGAGCCGAGATGTTGGTGGGTTGCGCACGGCCGTTACGGCTGGTCGGGCCGTGCGTTGTCGTTTCCCGACGGTTTCGGGCGCCAGGTGCAGGGGCTGCGGCATTTCTGTGCTCGTGGGCCCCATGTGCGGTGGTAGAAACATAGGGTGTTCGTCGGGCGGCGTGTGTTCGTCGCCGGCTGCGTCGGGGATCGCCGTTGTCGTCTATTGTTGATCACTTCGACCTCTTCGGAGACGGTAGCCACCCGAGGAGGCGGGGCGAATGGTAGGAGACGATCGGCGAGCGCAGCGAGTTTCACTATATCGGGTTCGTCACGGGCCGCTATGTGTAGACGTATGCTCTCGGGTAGGGCGCGGAGGAAGAGCTGTCGGACGAGCGGTGCGGGTGTGTCAGCCGGAAGTGCTCGGGTGAGTCGGCGAGCGAGGATCGACGGAAGTTCGTCGTCGGATGTCGGCTGGAGGAGGGCGGTGAGCCGTGAACCATCGGAAGGTGCGTGTGTCGCTAGAAGGCGAGTTTTGAGCGTCTGGTAACTACTGGTGTTCGAGGGGTTGATGTCGGCGCATAGATCCGCTTGTCGAGGTTCGAGAGCGAGGAAGGCTCGGGCGAATTTCGCATGTGGCGTCGTGAGGCCTTCGTGTGCGAGGATGAGCTCGAGTTGGGCGAACCAGACGTGCGGGAATGCAGGGTCGAACGGCTGAAGCTTGAGAATCGAAGGAGCGCTCGCTTCGGGTGTCTTTTGCGGTTTCTGCTCCGTCATCTTCGGTTTTCTCTTCGGTGCCAGTCCGGTGAGGTGTCAGCTTGAAGTGTCTCGGCGCCGGCGTCCGTTTCCTTATATAAGGATCGGTGATGGTGGGGCGAAGTAGCGGGAGGCGCTGCGATAGCCGTCGAGGCGGGCGTCGGAGTGGGGCGCCGCTGTGGCGTCGGTGGGGGCCGCGCGTGGTGGGGCTCGTTGAAGCGGAGGCGGGGCTGCGACGCTATCAAACGGCGGGCGCTGGCGGTGTAGCTCACACGTCGGATGTCACCAGTGTAGTGATTGAGGAGTTCAATTGACGAGTCGATCGCTTGAATGAGAATGGTTGTTTAATTGGTGGCACCCTGGCTCTTTTATAGTCCCCTGACAAGATCAGAGGGGGGTCGGGGGGTCCCCACTCTGAGTTACAGCATGTTCAGACACAAATTGAGTTGTGGAGGAGCAGCCGATCACAACACATACTATGAATCGCGTACGATATTTCATCCCTGAGAATACCAGACTGCTTCTAGTCAAATCGCTTATTTTACCTTTGTTCACCTATTGTAACGTAATTTTTGCCAATAGTATTGATTCCAAATCTCTCCATAGTCTTCAGGTACTCTTCAACTCTGCAATATGATTCAGTAAAAACTTGAAACCTCATTCACATGTATCAACACATTCAAAAATAATTACAGGCTTACCATTTCAAGATTATTTTAAACTTCAAACATTATTCATTTACAAGGTTAAATCAAAGAAGTACCCTTAGTAAATAAATTGAACTTAAATAAATTGAACTTATTTCCTGAGAGCTCACTAGCAAGGGCGTGTAGTTTTCAGTGTTTGCAACACACTGCAAGGCTATGGTTGGCTCACTCAGGGTGGTAGTTGCGAGGTTGTGGTCGGATTCGCCCCTGAATACAAGAGCTGCTGCGTCGATTGCTACTATACCTTTGAGAGCAGAGTGAGAGTTTCTTAACTCATCTCAATTTGTTTGACCCTTGTCGTTATTCCCACCTTTCTTGGACTCTTCTTTTTTCATTTCTTCCTTTCGTGTTCATTTCTTCCTTCCTCATTCATCCTTCCTCCCTTCTTTATTATACTTCATTCTGCTTACCTAAACCATTAATTACTTAAATACTCTTTATTATTCAAAATCGTCTGTTTTCTTATTTTGTAATATTCATTTTTATTTACTTACAATTATTTCTAATTATGATGCTTACAACTACCATGTATACATAAAAGGCCTATGGCCTTACATACATTGTAATTTTTCCTCAAAATAAAACAAACAAAGATGAATAAATACCCACATGAATTATAAACGATTTTTTTTCCTTCGCGTCCTAGTGCAAACCTGATTTTTGGGGAATTTAACGGTTAAGCCCCTCTTCACAGAGACCCTCGATGGTCGTGCTGATCATCACGGCCCCGCGACTTCCTACAAGCGCGAAAAAAAGGCCAAAATGTTCTTGTAGGAAGAGGTCGCAAATGCTCCCGCCGACCAATCCCCTTCAAAAAAGCCAGTGGTTTATCAATTCAGTCAAAAAACTGGATGTGGTAGGCGATCAGCCTACCATCGGCCACTGTTTGCAAACTCCCCATCCACACACACAGTAGATGCCTTTAGAGGTACTTGGTGCATCCCGGGCCACTGTGAAGAGGGGCCTTACCGCTGACAGAGACTGTTGCAGGATGAACTGCTGGAAAACAGTCACACGCATAGCCGCTCCGTGTGAACCAGAACCAGACTTTACAGTCAAGACGGGTAGTAACAGCAATATTTAAAACCACATGGAGTATAGGAAGATCTGATAAGAGACAGCACTCTCATGGATTGTAAAAGGTGATAAATAATGAATTTATAACACGAAACTACTCACGTTTCGGAGTTTTCTTCTTCTTAGAGAGCACAATTCTCACAGTCTTGGAACCCGGGTAGATTCCAACAACTTCGTACTCTCTGGGTAACTTCCCTAAAAATAATAACAATGCAATTTTGTTACTTCAGAGAATATATAAAAATGAAATGACTTCTATGCGAGGAGGCAAAGTCGAGTAACTGTGTAATAACAAAATACCTAAACTAACCAAAACTAGGTATGGTTGTGATTGACCCTCCGAACTGCTCGATAAATATGTCGTCTTCTTCAGCCATACAACTGGAGCCGGTAAAATGAGGGAGAAGCTGTGTACTAACTGCCTGGAAAACATCCGCTTTTCGCCTGTCCTAGGCCAAAGTGATGATGGGGAACAGAACTCAAGTTTTGGAATGGACTGTATAAAGGTGAAGAGGCAGAAGTGCAAGGTTCTGGCACACCATGCGGGAACAGGACAGGAAACGCCGTGGGTAGGACGCGGGATGCCGGATGGCTACTGGCGTCCCGTCCTGCACCAATGCACCTAGGCAGGGCATTCCTCAACACTCATTCCCAACCTATCACCATGCTCCCCTCATTTCAAGCTCTCCTCGTGTGGGAGGGGGAACGTCCTGTGCATGCCCCCTGCCGTCACCGCTGCGACCCACCTCGTGTGCTCACCTCCATTCAAATACACAGAAGCGAAAAAATACGACCCATGTCCCGCGGCTGTCCCTGTCCTGTTCATGCATAGTGTGCCAGAACCTTTACAGTCAAAATACCCCGATCTTCCACTACTCCGCATTGTAGGCCCTGAGAAAGACGACATATTTTACGTAACCTCTGCTGTACCTTGACTGCATCAAACTGACAAAATCTGAATTTTCTGAAAATACACAGGTATGGGTTTTACATCATAGGGAGCCTACCTGGAGCGACACCGTTCGAAGTATTTTCCTTGATGACATCATCGGCACGATCACAGCTCAGGCAGCGGACAGTCTCTAGGAAAAAGGTAGATTAAATCAGACCAGGTCGGTACAAACTGTTTGTGATAAGGTAAAAAGTCATGTTGATGTCTGAAAATAGTTAGGTAATAAGTAATATGGACAATTCAGGAGGCAATACATTGAAATTTCATTTTAAAAACCCCTCCATTGGACTAGTAAAAAAGAACAACACACAGAACAGTTTGAACGTGAGGAACTACTGGTCAAATAGCAACGTGTTTGTGCGGATGTGACATCTTCAACCTTCCCCGCTTCCTCTGGGGTCGCCATCTGGGTCCACTGTGCTTCCCTTTCTTCATTAACACGGTTGGTGCATAAGCGCCTGTGGGGTCAGCAGTTCCTTGTCTTTGCTGATGACTTCAAAATTTTTCTGGTTGTCCGCTCAGTCGAGGACTGTTTGGTGGACGGCTTGGTGAGTCGTGCAACGCGAATCTTAAGTCCCTCAATCCTAGAAAGTGTACTCGCTCTCATTCTACCGATCCAAGTCGTTCTTCGACTTCCTGTACTGTTTGAGCGGTCATCAGGGAGTTCAAACACCTGCCTGACTCGGTCGCTCTGTATTGCTCACAGGTTCGTCCAGTACTGGAATACACCTAGGTGGTTTGGTCATATTTTTATACAGCTCACAAGCGCCAAATAGAGACTGTACAACATGAATTTTCAAGATATGTAGGGTACAAACTTGGAGTCCGGATGGAGGACATTCATTATAGAGTTGTTGCAACCAAAAATTGATGATCGGGAGAGAGTACCTCAACACAAGTTTTACGTTCGAGACGTTTTAACTTTTCCAAGATTTGCATGTCCGGCACCACATAACTATTGTAAAGATACCGGTCGCGCATCTCAATGCTACTACTATCAACATACTACGTAACTCGATAAGTTAACTTCTTCGCGGATAACCAAATTCGATCTTCATGGCTACACTACCGCGTTCACCCCGAATTTTGTAGAAGACAGGAGGAGCCGGCCTCAGGAAGGTTCTTCTCCATTTGCCTTCTTTTTAGGTATATTTGGAAGCCTGAACTTCATTTGGTTCGCGTACCTACTCATCTTGAGTATTACCATCGGAAAGCCATGAACGCGGCATGAAGCTATGTGGGCATTTAAAATCATACAACAGACAGGTATCACTGTGCGTGCGTATGGTTGTACAGGAAATGGGCACAATTGTTCTAGAAATTATTCAACACTCATAGAAATCTGTCGAAATGGAATAATTACTATTATGTATTATGTATTAGCTATTACTATTATGTTAATTATGTTACGAGCTAGTATGAGAAAAAAGAAGTTAACTTGACAAATTACAAATCACTTACAAATTATTACCTTAACATCACTTCAACACATATGTCCGGAGTTACGTGAACATGTAACTTTCTCATGGAACATACGATGGATAGTTAGCATCCGATTTTGTCGTCCTAGAAGATAGTTTTGGAAAATGGTTGCAACAATTGCCTCGTTGATGAGCCGTTGTGGCTTTTCCTCATTGGAGAGATGGACAGTGTCAGACCAAGCATTTACGTATAGGCTCTTGAATGGTTACGTCGAGCACCCCCCTTCCTACAGTTCAGAACTGAACTGAAGATCCCCAGTTCGCTTCCTTCCAATCACCTTTATTTCAGTCAAATTTGCAACCAAAACTACCTGGCACTGACTCCCCCCCACCACTGCTTGCATCAGCTGCAGCCCCCCCCCCCCCCCCTAGTTTTCCCATCGTTTAGCAACATTCATCAAGTTTTACAATTTATTTTTACCCAAACTGCGTCCATTTTTTTCCTTTTGTACGTCAACTTATATACTCCTTTACGTTGTTACGTTGTTATCTGCCGTTGCCTAACAATAATCAATAAATAAATGCAAAACCACAACCAACGTTGTGGGAATAAATCATTGTGTAATCAAATAACCTCACTTTTTGCGGGAACGGATTTCTGAACTGAAGATGCATTTGGATCCTTAGATGCTGCGGGTGACAGGTTACCTGAAATAATAATGGAAAGTATTCAAGTATTCGTAATTGCGTGAAGGACATCAGGAATGCGTCAGAAAATGAGTCCTTACTCCTGGAAGACGCCACTGGTGGCGACGTGGATGGACCAAAAGTGATGATCGCCGGGTCGCTAGGAACGCCAGCGAATGGCTCTAATTCTCGATTAGTTATGCCAGCGAATGGATCGAATTCTTGGACTGGAGGCTCTGGAAGGAGGCGTAATGTCCACAAACCATTCAATGGAATCAACCATCAATTCAATAGTGTATCAGGTTCAGGAACTTCCAATCTAAGGTGCAATAGAGAAAAGGTACGATGCATAGTCTAGTTTACCTTTGCATTCAGCAACCTGCCCGTATGTTTCATTCCCCTTCTTAGTTAATACCGGGGTCCTGGATCTGTCACCTGCAGGGGGCACATTTACATTTTAACTTGAAACACTAATATGAAATTGTTTACAGTATGACTGTATATTATGCATGTGAAATAAAAATGTCTAATTGAAATTAAAATTTCGAAGATTCGTTTTGTCAACTCATCATCTAAAAGAAAGTACGTAGCAGAAGAGGGGGAAAAAAAATTGGGGTGGGTTATGCAGTAAACCAGCAAGTCTGATTGTCTGTCAAGATGGAAATGGTTCAAAGGCTACGTAGGTAGGCTACTTATGTTGTGGCTGATACTAGAAACCATGCTTGTAACCTACACCCTAACGCGACCCCTGAGCATATAGATTTGACTGGGTACCAGTAAAACAGGTGAGGAAGCCACGGAGATGATAATAGTAAAAACAATCAACTATGTTTGTCGCATCATTAAGTCAAACTTTCAAAATCCGAAGTGATAAGAGGCTAAATTGAAATAGATTTGATTGCCTGATGGTGAGGAACCTTCAAAATCACACCCACTAGTGTAAAAAAGAACAGGTTAAGGACAATCAGAAAAACACTGCCAATTCATGGTCGTGCATACTGAGTAGAGCCTGGTAGCCACTTTGACAGCAAAAATGTTGCATCAACTACAGTGATGCGGCAGCACAACTGGTGGATACTATATCAAATATGCAGACATGGTAAATCTGTCTTCGTTATGGCAAATCATTTTCTCCGACATGGGTTCGTTTGTTCATTCCAAGCCAAATTTCGATGGCTTTGAGATTTTTACTTAGGTACTGTGTTATACTTATGTATACAATAAAATTACATTTTGAACGAAACAGAAAAACCAACTCAATTCAAGATGGATCAAAACCAACCAGGAATGAACAAACGAACCGATGTCAGAGGAAATGGTTTGCCATAACGAAGACAGGTTTAGCATGTCTGGATATCTGATATAGTATCGATCAGTTGTGCTCTCGCATCATTGTAGTTGATGCAACATTTTTGCCGCCAAAACGGCTACTGTCAGTCACCTCTGAGGGGTGAAAAATAGGGGGTTGAAATTTCCCGAACGCCGTAGCTCGAAAACTTTCAATAGAAGGGTATAGTTTTTTTACGTTTTTGAATAGATGTATCCGAAGCATTTTACGCCCAGCCATTTGTTTGCACTGAAAAGCCAATATGATCGTGAATGAAACAGTACACATCCAGGCCAGATATCACTGCTAGGAAAAATCTGACCATAATTAAGCCTGACCATTATTAATTATTTTTACGAGGACTGTTGATCCTGCACATGCGCACTCGATGCCATTTGTGTGGAGGGTTACAATACTTCAGGTTATCTGTTTGGAATCATTAACATGTGTTCGGACAGACACAGTTCTGGACTTGTCCAGGACTGTCTGTTCAAACAAACCATCTGACGCATCGATGGAATGCCCCACTTCATTTGAAACAGGCTTTAAGCAGGGTTCACATCCATCCGGAAAGCTATCCGGAAAGTGCGTACGAGCAGCTGATTGGTTGGACATCAGCTGGGGAGGGGGGAATATTCTTTCCGGAGAAGCACTTTTGAAGCGAACTGTACGCATAAGATTTTTCAGATATTTTCCGCTCCGCACCTGCGCGCATACGGAATGGCGTCGGCAACCGAAACAGCTGTGGGAGGAAGCGCGGGAAACGAGTTGTCAGCCAAAATTCCGGATGGTTATGAACGCCTTCCCAACTTCCGCGATTCCCCTCCATCCCCTCCACTGCTTTTCACTAGCTTCCCCTATCCGTATTTCTAGACGGCTCCGGATGGATGTGAACCCTGCTTTAGACTTTCCTAACAGCCAAACGCCTCTAGAATGGTTTGATAATGATAATTCATGCACTGCAGACTTCTCCACCAGTCTCAATGTTCAGTCTAAAGTCTCAATGTTCAGATAATCTTACTTTCATCATCTGAATTTATTTCTATAGTAGGGGGGGGCTCTTCAATGATCGCACAATCGGAGTCCTCAGATACTGACGCTAAAACATAAAAATTACTCATCAGTAATGAAACAATGTGACTTCGATATTTTCATGGATACGTTATAGCTCCATGCCCCAACTTAAGAGCCAAACCAATCAAATAATTTACATATAATGTAAAGTACTTACACTCATCAACCTCTTTATTACTGAGAGGAGGAGGCAACGACTCTGACTCACTGGATTCATCATCCAACAGCGCTTCTGGAAATTATGAAAAATCATTTGTAAATTGAATGACAATAAAGAATAGTATTATTAGGTTTCTAGAACTTCAGGGGCCTTTTCATGGCATCCAGTTGCTGAAATGGTCTCTTGGCATAACAACGACGTTTCATGGCGTTGCCACAATACACTATGATTGTCACCCACCCTCTTTGCTTGAATCTGATTCAACAGAGGATGACAGTGAAAAGCTGGCTACTCGAGGTTCAGGCACAGTATCATCTGTGTCTGCAGTGAGGTCGATGCTCTCTATGGGCTTCTCGCATAGGATGCAGTCGCTTCCGTCACTGTCAGCACCGTCTTCATCCTTGGCCACTGAAGCGTCAGGGTTCTCCTCTTTCGGGGAGTCCTGTAAACGAAATTGAAATGATTTCCCGAAGTGATGTGAACAGGGGCACAAAGAACACACAATCACGTACAGGATACAACCACAATCAATATTCAGCACACACCAGACCTGTACGCCAAACAAGTGATCTCGAACATAAGGCCGGTCCTCTACTGGAAGCGATACCGAGTGATCAGGCGATGAGAGGCGACTTTCAGGGAGCAACAACAGGTGACTGGGGTCCTCCATTAAAGGCTCCATTAAAAGATAATCATCACAGGGACAGTTCCCCCAAATATCACAGAATTTTTACTAATAACTAGGATAAAACACAGATAGCTGGAGTACTTCTATAAAAAAATTCCTCAGCTACCACATTTAGGGCCAGTTTCACCAACGCAAACGAAGGTGTTGATCTCAGTTCAAATCGCGGTTCAAATCGTAAACTGAGATTGTCCGTCAGGTTGGGTTTCACCACGGGCGTTTAACCCTGAACTCAGTTCAACGGGAGTTCAGCGCTGAACGCTCGATTTTGGCCGGTCAGCATTGATAAACTCGGTTCAAGTTAACTTTTCCCTCCCGCTTATCCATTCACATCAACAATGTCTCGATCAGTAGTGCGAGTTGTTAACATGATTTTCGAAGAAGATGAAAGTGATGAACTTAACAATATTATTCGCCGCCCGAGGCAATTCCGGCAGAGAACAGAACATTTTGAACATCTTGATGACTGATTTTGTGTCGAGATACCGACTCTCGAAAGAATCTAAAAAAAAATAGGTACCTAACTACAATGTAAAGTGAATGTATTTTCAGCAGATAAACCCAAACCGAACCATTCAAAATCACGTTTTTGGTGTGCATAAATTATTATTCAAAGAGCTGATGATAAGAATTCAATGAGACTACGCAAGCTGTGTGGGCTACTCCACTGCATAAACCAGGAAACGTATTTTGCAGAGAGGAAAAGCCGATGTAATGGGATAAAAGTTCAATGATGCCATAAGTAGTCGTGACATAGAATTATAGCGCTTATATTTATTTTCTGTCTACAGTTAGCGCTCGAAATAATCACATGCTCGCCATTTAAACAAGTGATATAAGGAACGCTGTCACTTTCTGAAGGTTCAAGTAATCACCAAATGTAATATTTGTCATAATTGCAAATTTGGTGACGAAAATGAATGTGTAGGAACTGGTCGAAAAGATTCAAAATAGTATCGAGTATCTCCCAGTGGCTTTCTACTAGGTCGCAGAGAACCTCGCGCTCACTAGCTGTGATGATCGATTCTCTCTTGACTCGTTTTGGTTCTATTAGGAATCAGGAAAACGGGTCACAAAACACGGAAAACAACTATGTTTAGCAGAAAAAACGGGGGAAAACAGCGTAGGAGCGTAGGTAGAGATAGCAAAAACAGAAATGGTTAGCTCATAGCTGGGATTACAGAAATGGTTAGCTCATAGCTGGGATTCTCGTTCCGGCGTTTATCAAAACAGCCGACACCCCCGATTTTACCTCATTATCACCTTATCGAACAATCGAATCATCGAACAATCGAACCCCTGCCTTCCAAATCAGAGTTCAAACTGTGGATCAACAGCAGCTCGAACTTGGTTTGCGTTGATCTTAGTTCAAAATAAACTCCGATCCCAGAAACTCGTTTAACTTCGTGAAACCCAAAACTTTTTAAACTGAGATCAATCCATCGGTTACCTTGAACTAGGTTTCCGATAAACCGAGTTCATGGTTTAGTGGTGAAACCGGCCCTAAGAGAGGTCCATCAAAAATTTAAAAAGAATACAGTCAATGACTGTAAATGAAGTTATGGAGTACTTTATAAACATTTTACCATCTCAAAACACCAATCAAGAGTGAACGGAGCTAACTTTATAAGAAGATCGCAAATGCGTCGTTTGAAGATATTCCTGTTGAGATCACGAACCTTTTCTGGAAGGGCACTGAAGAATTTGATGCCCCACCAGTTTACAAGCATTGCCAGATGCGTTAAGTCGACTTGGCAACTAAAAATTATTGAAGCAGAGGAAAAATGTCCCCAACAGATGATCGTGTATGTACCTTTACTCTGAAAAGAGGCATGGAAAACAGCTAAAACAGCCTTCCTTGATAACTTGTCTGTTAGTCTTCATAGTAAAAAGACTGCTGAGTTGGCAAGAGTTTCGCAGTGGGATTGGCCATTGTTTGTGTTTTAGATGCCTCTACCTCTAGACCAATGTTACTGAACCAGTTTGTCACATTTATTTCTGCTCCTTATTTCTCAATTTTATTTCATAAATTCAATTTTCTTTTGATAGTACAGTCGAATCATCAGCAAACGAAATGGTAAGGTTTTGCAGAGACTAGGGAAGACCATGAAGAGAATCGGTCCCAAGACCGCACCCTGGGGTACTCCACATTTTACTGTCCGAAAGCTCAACAGCTCACCACTATGTCAGACAGCCTGAACTCTGCATGCTGGATAAGAATGATCAGACTTTGGAGAGAAATTATATCTGCCTAATTTCCCGACTGACGAAATTCGACACCTTCGGAAACTACAATTCCTTGCTATTCTAATGTTAGGTATATAATAAAGTGAAAGACTAGTTTGACCGTCCATATCGTTCTGTGGCTCTGGTCCTAGTCCCTTAACTAAAAGATCTGGATACAAAAGGCGACCTTCATTCCTTCACTTACTCCATTTTTGATCCAAAAATTATTGATTGAGGGAGGATGTTTTTCCATAGTTGAGATGCAAGAGCAGGCTACCATACTCCTGCCAACACTACAATCTGACCCTACCAATACCACTCCAATACCTAATGATGAGTACCCATGACTTATGTTTATATTTTTTAATGAAAGCAGGTTCCACTCTAAGAATTTTGAGACCAACCGCACTCTCCTACGATGAATAGTTCTTTTTCTATGAGCTTTCAAAGTTTTGGCAATAAATGACGTCACACTGGGCAAGGGGGTACTGGCCAGGCGGGTAGGGTGCAGTGACGTCACTTGTTGCCGAAACTTTGGAAGCTCATAGAAAAAGAAGCATTCATCCTAGGAGAGTGCGGTTGGCCTCAAAATTCTTAGAATGGAACTTACTTTCATTTAAAAATGGGAAAGTAACAGGTATAAATAGAAGCCATGAGTACTCCTCATTAGGGATGGGAATCGATAATCGATTTTTTATAAAAATCGATTTTTCTCCACCGATTATCGATTTTTCACAATCGATTGTGACGCTTCGATTTTTTTCCGATGATCGATTGTTAGGCCACGATGCATCGATGTTTTCTCTACAACCAGGATCCAAAGTTGAAAAAGATCAACAACAAGCTGAAAAGAGGGAGCTGATGTTGATGTCCCGTGCGAACGATTATTTTCTAAAGCCGGGCTAATTCTCACACAGGAGAGAAATCGTTTGAAGGGGGACGTTCTGTCCCAACTCCTTTTTTTGCAGAGTGCGCCCGAACATTATTTTTTTTGAACATCGGGGACAGACGCATGGTTTTCCCCAACCTAATTATTAGGTTCTTTAATTAAATACATACGTTATTTTTCATGTTCTATAGTATTTCTTTTTACCATGAATCTTTCAATGTTTGTTGCACATTTGGGTATTCTGCGGTTTCAAACGATTTCGACCAATTTTCCATTTAAAAAAATTGGGTTGAGACTGAATAAAAAAATCGACTAAAATCGTCGATGATCGATTGTGGAGGCGCGATTAATCGGTGACATCGATTGTGGGCTTCCAATGTTACAATCGATGGCATAATCGATTGTGAAGGTCCGATGTCCCATCCCTACTCCTCATCCGATCATTTTGGGGATAGTGGACGATGTTATGTACTGAGCGAGTTGCAACCATTACCTTCACACCACTGCTTCTGGAATCTCCTTTGTTGGTCATGACGATAACGCTGCATCGGCTGTTTCCCAATTTCCTTCGTTTTCCTCCATTTTGAGATGAGCCGCTCCCTGAAGGACTAGAAGGTGCAGGTCTCTTGACTGGTTCTCGACCGGCTGGCCAACAAAAAATTGAGCATATTCGGACTAGGCAATACAAGTTTCCGAGGTGCTTCTCTACTAGTTATTAGTTCTGGAACAATACTACAACTAACATTCAAAGTCAGAGCATGAAAACACGTGCACTATTCACCAGTGGTACAAATATGCTCATTTGGTAATCTACGCCAAATTTCAGTTCATTTTACCTGGTGACGGTTCCCAGAATGTTACACACGACAGTCCACTATCCTCACCCGTTCCCTGAGACTTTGCATCGCCATCTGATGAAATTGACAAGATTTCAACATCAGCAACCATGTTGGAATCGTCGCTCAAACTTTCTGCAGACGACGGATTTGGAGATCCTTTACTGCACTCTTCATTTTTGTCTATCACCACCTCCACTTTGTCGACCTATTAACAATGAGCTAACATTTGAAAATGGTAACTGAAACTTGCCCCTTGGTCCATGCACGCAGGATAGTCAAATACCCCAGTTTCTGGATGCCCGTGACTGACGTCATAGGTAATTCAGAATTGCTGGATGAGGAGACTGCAGCTGTTGAACAGCAAGAGCTACCTATACACATACACTACAGGGTGTCCCATTTAAAACGACCACAGGCTTCCATAACCAAAGGATAAAGAAGTTCCAAATAAACCCCCTTAATTTTTGGAGACACAGCACCAAAAACAAGCATAGACTATGTGCAAAGATAATTTTTCTCTCCAAAAAATGAGCAATGAATATCTACCTCTTGTTCCTCATCTGCAGATGGAGGCCTGGAACCAGCATTTTTATCAATTTCCTCCTTCGACCACAAAGAAGAGTTCCACGGGAACACAGACGGAATTGCATCGTTTTTCAGAATCTTTGGTTGACCTGTATAAATTCAGAGATAACTAAAAATTGCATTATTTCCTAAACCTAAAGAACAACTCAAAATATGTTTTTTTGATGTTAAAGAAAGGAACACTTTAAATTAAGGCAGCAGCTAGGCACAAACATGGAGACTTGATTCGGATTCAATTTAAGTATAGGCGTGTGGACAACAGACCTTCTCTGTGGGCGAAATCATTTTCAGTGAAATGAGTAGGGCAAACAGTGGCGGTTTTCTTGGGCTCTAGCGGTACGATCGGCCATCTGATGGCCTCGAGCCACCTTAGTCTCAAGTCAGGGTCCAAAGGGAGCCGGAAGCCCCCTGTGAACATGAAGGACATAAAAAATGTAGAACTTGACTTTTACTCCTAATAAGTTTTCAAATGAAAGAGTTTAATTTCAACACTACACATTTCATAAATGATCAGATTTGCATCACAATCAAATTTGGATAGAAAGAACTAATTTGTGGGTTACAAATTCTCCTCTTTTTGGCCAAATTCTGTTCGATAACGGAAATTAACACTTATTGACCACATAATGTGGTGTTTGTCAGAAAGTTTAGGCAGAAAACGAGTAAGAAATTTGGATTTCTGAGTTCCAGCTAGAAATGATTTGACGTATCAGGTAACACAAATCCCACTTAAACTGCTAGTGCACCACTTTAAACGATGTACAGAACAGCAATGGTGGATGGATAAAGCCACAAAATTGATGAATAAATTTAAAACAAGTCCTAAAAATCAAACTAAGCGGAAGATCACAGCAAAGGTTCTTGAAAGCTGCAACAAAGGTTTGCCATATTCTAATGTTGGGTTATTGGCAGTATTGGGAACCTTTCTCTGAGGCTTCTCTCTGCCTGCTTCGGCCAACACCCAATCAGATGTCAACAGACCTGATACATAATTTTATGCGACATTTTTAACTTCAATCACCCTAATTAGAAAAATAACGATTATTTTTTTAAACGGGCTTCAAACTACCATTTTTCCACGAGTTCTGAATATTTGCTTTGAAAACAGATTTGACAAAAATTCCCACTGGAGAAAAGGGATTTGAAAAGACTTTCTACATTTAGCCCATAGCCTAGCAGCACCATTACAGCTGAGGGATCTCCGCAATAATGAATAGTATACCAGTGAACCTAGGTAATAAGTTCGATAATATAACTTGAAGGTGCTCCTTTGAAAATATCTGCTCTTGACTAGTTCCTGCATTCACCACTAGGGGAAAAAAATGTTGAAGAGGTACAAATACACCGACAGCATCCACCCTCTCCCATGATGGATACAGCGACTAAACATCTGAAATCCGTCCCAGTTTTGCCAACTTCGAGAGGAAGGATTCGAGCTCAAATTAACTCTTGATTTTTGACAGTTAGTCAAAAATCGAGACAAACCACCGAAGAGCATAGAAGGCCAGTGGTTCTAGAGAAATTTTCATAGACCTGTTCAACTACAGAATTATACCTACCTACACTACTATTCAACCAGGAACAGTACCTAACATCAAAATTTGAAATATCCCTGGATGAGGGGAATACCTGCTGTAAACAATGAGGTTATGTAGGTAGAATAACAATGATAGCACTGAAAACAATTACTCACCTCTTCGTCTGCAAGGGTAGACAATGCAGGTGCTGCTGGAAGTCATTCCTAAACATCAAAAATAATCCTAATGGGCAAAAACCAAAAAGGCGGTCTAACAAACCATGGGCAGTTGGGCCACCAGGAGACAGCTCTTGATTATGTCAGCTGAAAACAAAAAATTGAAGCAGAAAGAGTGTAAATAAACGCAAGTAAACATAATGATGCAAATAGGATGTAGAGAAACGACATACCCCAAATGAAAATTCGAGTGCAACTAGAAAAATGTAGATATTATCTAGATACTCAGCGTTCAGAACACAAACACTCAAAACAGCTGATTTCCGCAGTTTGATCCAAACACGGATCTTGTGAGCAAGCAGAATTAGTTCTCGTATCCTTATTCTATAGTATCCAGTTTGTCTGAAGATGGATCATCATTTATCACTTCTCGGTGTCGAGGGTAATATGGATCTTGTGAGCTAGGGAAAAAGTGTTCGTATCCTTATGTTATAGTATCCACCTTCAGGTCCGAAGTTTGATGGAAGTTGGATAGTCTCCTGTTCTGTGTATCAACAACTACCACTGAAGAAGTAGAGAAGGGACGACTCTAGGGGACCACCTAATTTGCAGGTCAGCCTTATCACATAATAAAAGTACGCGGTCACGGAAACTGCACATGCGGTCACGACGAAACTCGGGTGGTATTGTTTACTCATCTGACCGCACAACCCCTGAAAATTTCATCGCAATCGGTTAATCCCTACTGGTACTTTACCTTCTACCTAAAATTTAAAAAGTTGCGGTCACAGAAACTAATAATGCGGTCACGCTGAAACTCAGGAAATCTTTTCTACTAATAACCAACCATCCCTGAAAATTTCATCGAAATTGGTCAACTCCTACTGGTACTTTACTCAATACCTAAAAATTAAGAAAGTTGCGGTCACAGAAACTAATAATGCGGTCACGCTGAAACTCAGGAAATCTTTTCTACTAATAACCAACCATCCCTGAAAATTTCATCGAAATTGGTTAACTCCTACTGGTACTTTACTCAATACCTAAAAATTAAGAAAGTTGCGGTCACAGAAACTAATAATGCGGTCACGCTGAAACTCAGGAAATAATCTTTTATACTAATAACCAACCATCCCTGATAATTTCATCGAAAATCGTTAACTCCTACTGATACTTTACTCAGTACCTAAAATTTAAGAAAGTTGCGGTCACAGAAACTAATAATGCGGTCACGCTGAAACTCAGGAAATAATCTTTTCTACTAATAACCAACCATCCCTGAAAATGTCATCGAAATTGGTTAACTCCTACTGGTACTTTACTCAGTACCTACCTAAAATTTAAGAAAGTTGCAGTCACAGAAACTAATAATGCGGTCACGCTGAAACTCAGGAAATAATCTTTTCTACTCTTAACAAACCATCCCTGAAAATTTCATCGAAATTGGTTAACTCCTACTGGTACTTTACTCAATACCTAAAAATTAAGAAAGTTGCGGTCACAGAAACTAATAATGCGGTCACGCTGAAACTCAGGAAATAATCTTTTCTACTCTTAACAAACCATCCCTGAAAATTTCATCGAAATTGGTTAACTCCTACTGGTACTTTACTCATTACCTAAAATTTAAGAAAGTTGCGGTCACAGAAACTAATAATGCGGTCACGCTGAAACTCAGGAAATAATCATTCCTACTAATAGCCAACCATCCCTGAAAATTTCATCGAAATTGGTTAACTCCTACTGGTACTTACTCAATACCTAAAAATTAAGAAAGTTGCGGTCACAGAAACTAATAATGCGGTCACGCTGAAACTCAGGAAATCTTTTCTACTAATAACCAACCATCCCTGAAAATTTCATCGAAATTGGTTAACTCCTACTGGTACTTTACTCATTACCTAAAATTTAAGAAAGTTACGGTCACAGAAACTAATAATGCGGTCACGCTGAAACTCAGGAAATAATCTTTTATACTAATAACCAACCATCCCTGAAAATTTCATCGAAATTGGTTAACTCCTACTGGTACTTTACTCAGTACCTACCTAAAATTTAAGAAAGTTGCGGTCACAGAAACTAATAATGCGGTCACGCTGAAACTCAGGAAATAATCTTTTCTACTCTTAACAAACCATCCCTGAAAATTTCATCGAAATTGGTTAACTCCTACTGGTACTTTACTCAGTACCTAAAATTTAAGAAAGTTGCGGTCACAGAAACTAATAATGCGGTCACGCTGAAACTCAGGAAATAATCTTTTCTACTAATAACCAACCACCCCTGAAAATTTAATCGAAATTGGTTAACTTCTACTGGTACTTTACTCAGTACCTAAAATTTAAGAAAGTTGCGGTCACAGAAACTAATAATGCGGTCACGCTGAAACTCAGGAAATAATCATTTCTACTAATAGCCAACCATCCCTGAAAATTTCATCGAAATTGGTTAACTCCTACTGGTACTTTACTCAGTACCTAAAATTTAAGAAAGTTGCGGTCACAGAAACTAATAATGCGGTCACGCTGAAACTCAGGAAATAATCTTTTCTACTAATAACAAAACATCCCCGAAAATTTCATCGAAATTGGTTAACTCCTACTGGTACTTTACTCAGTACCTAAAATTTATGAAAGTTGCGGCCACAGAAACTAATAATGCGGTCACGCTGAAACTCAGGAAATATTCATTTATACTAATAACCAACCATCCCTGAAAATCTCAACAAAATTGGTTGATTTCTACTGGTCAAAAAACTTAAAAATTTTCTTCTGAAAAGTTATCATTTCCTATGTTGGCCCAGACATAAAACAAAGAAAAACACTGCAAATTATTACACAACGGTTTTTTATTTTCTATCTATAGATCACCAATCTGTAAAGATGCTGTTCCTTTTATAGTACCTACCGTAATTATATCGTAAGGTTCACATTTCGACGAGTACAATGAGTACCTACCTACCTGTAATTATCATTATCCGAATTATAATAACCTTCATTCATAACAAAATTCAGTAACTAAGGAAGCTTATCAAAGTAAACAATCGGTGAAATCGAAAAAACACAGAAAAAGTCGCATTTGATCAGGTGATGTTTGAAAAGTTATTATGCGGTGCGAGACGGTTCGAGACGGGTCGAGACGGTGCGAGACGGTTCGAGACAGTGCGAGACGGTTCGAGACGATTTGTGACGGCTCGAGGTGGCTCGAGGTGGTTCGCGGTGGCTCGAGGTGGCTCGAGGTGGTTCGAGGTGGCTTGAGGTGGTTCGAGGTGGCTCGAGGTGGTTCGAGGTGGCTCGAGATGGCTCGAGGTGGCTCGAGATGGCTCGAGGTGGTTCGAGGTGGTTCCAGACGGTTCGAGACGGTTCGAGGTGGTTCGAGGTGGTTCGAGACGGTTCGAGACGGTTAGAGACGGTTCGAGACGGTTCGAGACGGTTCGAGACGGTTAGAGACGGTTCGAGACGGTTCGAGGTGGCTCGAGGTGGCTCGAGGTGGCTCGAGGTGGTTCGAGGTGGTTCGAGATGGTTCGAGATGGTTCGAGATGGTTCGAGATGGTTCGAGATGGTTCGAGGTGGTTCGAGGTGGTTCGAGGTGGTTCGAGACGGTTCGAGGTGGTTCGAGGTGGTTCGAGGTGGCTCGAGTTGGTTCGAGATGGCTCGAGGTGGCTCGAGGTGGCTCGAGACGGTACGAGGTGGCTCGAGACGGTACGAGACGGTTCGAGACGGTTCGAGACGGTTCGAGGTGGCTCGAGGTGGCTCGAGATGGCTCGGGATGGCTCGGGACGGCCCGAGACGGCTCGAGACGGCCCGAGACGACCCGAGACGACCCGAGAGAGTTCGAGACGGTTCGAGACGGTACGAGAAGGTTCGAGAAGGTTCGAGACGGTTCGAGACGGCTCGAGACGGTTCGAGACGGTTCGAGACGGTTCGAGACGGTTCGAGACAGTTCGAGACGGTGCGAGACGGTTCGAGACGGTTGAGACGGTTCGAGTTTCAGCGTGACCGCATTATTAGTTTCTGTGACCGCAACTTTCTTAAATTTTAGGTACTGAGTAAAGTACCAGTAGGAGTTAACCATTTTCGATGAAATTTTCAGGGATGGTTTGTTATTAGTAGAAAAGATTATTTCCTGAGTTTCAGCGTGACCGCATTATTAGTTTCTGTGACCGCAACTTTCTTAAATTTTAGGTAATGAGTAAAGTACCAGTAGGAGTTGACCATTTTCGATGAAATTTTCAGGGATGGTTTGTTATTAGTAGAAAAGATTATTTCCTGAGTTTCAGCGTGACCGCATTATTAGTTTCTGTGACCGCAACTTTCTCAAATTTTAGGTATTGAGTAAAGTACCAGTAGGAGTTAACCAATTTCGATGAAATTCTCAGGGATGGTTTGTTATTAGTGGAAAAGATTATTTCCTGAGTTTCAGCGTGACCGCATTATTAGTTTCTGTGACCGCAACTTTTCAAATTTTAGGTATTGAGTAAAGTACCAGTAGGAGTTAACCAATTTCGATGAAACTTTCAGGGATGGTCGGTTATTAGTAGAAAAGATTATTTCCTGAGTTTCAGCGTGACCGCATGATTAGTTTCTGTGACCGCAACTTTTCAAATTTTAGGTACTGAGTAAAGTACCAGTAGGAGTTAACCAATTTCGATGAAATTTTCAGGGATGGTCGGTTATTAGTAGAAAAGATTATTCCCTGAGTTTCAGCGTGACCGCATTATTAGTTTCTGTGACCGCAACTTTTTAAATTTTAGGTACAAGGTAAAGTACCAGTAGGGATTAACCGATTGCGATGAAATTTTCAGGGGTTGTGCGGTCACATGACGGTTCGAGACGGTTCGAGACGGTTCGAGACGGTGCGAGACGGTTCGAGACGGTTCGAGACGGTGCGAGACGGTTCGAGACGGTTCGAGACGGTTCGAGACAGTTCGAGACGGTTCGAGACGGTACGAGAAGGTTCGAGACGGTTCGAGACGGTTCGAGACGGTTTGAGACGGTTCGAGACGGTTGAGACGGTTCGAGTTTCAGCGTGACCTCATTATTAGTTTCTGTGACCGCAACTTTCGTAAATTTTAGGTACTGAGTAAAGTACCAGTAGGAGTTAACCATTTTCGATGAAATTTTCAGGGATGGTTTGTTATTAGTAGAAAAGATTATTTCCTGAGTTTCAGCGTGACCGCATTATTAGTTTCTGTGACCGCAACTTTTCAAATTTTAGGTACTGAGTAAAGTACCAGTAGGAGTTAACCAATTTCGATGAAACTTTCAGGGATGGTCGGTTATTAGTAGAAAAGATTATTCCCTGAGTTTCAGCGTGACCGCATTATTAGTTTCTGTGACCGCAACTTTTTAAATTTTAGGTACAAGGTAAAGTACCAGTAGGGATTAACCGATTGCGATGAAATTTTCAGGGGTTGTGCGGTCACATGACGGTTCGAGACGGTTCGAGACGGTTCGAGACGGTGTGAGACGGTTCGAGACGGTGCGAGACGGTTCGAGACGGTTCGAGACGGTTCGAGACGGTTCGAGACGGTTCGAGACGGTACGAGAAGGTTCGAGACAGTTCGAGACGGTTCGAGACGGTTCGAGACGGTGCGAGACGGTTCGAGTTTCAGCGTGACCTCATTATTAGTTTCTGTGACCGCAACTTTCTTAAATTTTAGGTACTGAGTAAAGTACCAGTAGGAGTTAACCATTTTCGATGAAATTTTCAGGGATGGTTTGTTATTAGTAGAAAAGATTATTTCCTGAGTTTCAGCGTGACCACATTATTAGTTTCTGTGACCGCAACTTTTCAAATTTTAGGTACTGAGTAAAGTACCAGTAGGAGTTAACCAATTTCGATGAAACTTTCAGGGATGGTCGGTTATTAGTAGAAAAGATTATTTCCTGAGTTTCAGCGTGACCGCATTATTAGTTTCTGTGACCGCAACTTTTCAAATTTTAGGTAGGTATTGAGTAAAGTACCAGTAGGAGTTAACCAATTTCGATGAAACTTTCAGGGATGGTCGGTTATTAGTAGAAAAGATTATTTCCTGAGTTTCAGCGTGACCGCATTATTAGTTTCTGTGACCGCAACTTTTCAAATTTTAGGTACTGAGTAAAGTACCAGTAGGAGTTAACCAATTTCGATGAAACTTTCAGGGATGGTCGGTTATTAGTAGAAAAGATTATTCCCTGAGTTTCAGCGTGACCGCATTATTAGTTTCTGTGACCGCAACTTTTTAAATTTTAGGTACAAGGTAAAGTACCAGTAGGGATTAACCGATTGCGATGAAATTTTCAGGGGTTGTGCGGTCACATGACGGTTCGAGACGGTTCGAGACGGTTCGAGACGGTGTGAGACGGTTCGAGACGGTGCGAGACGGTTCGAGACGGTTCGAGACGGTTCGAGACGGTTCGAGACGGTACGAGAAGGTTCGAGACAGTTCGAGACGGTTCGAGACGGTTCGAGACGGTGCGAGACGGTTCGAGTTTCAGCGTGACCTCATTATTAGTTTCTGTGACCGCAACTTTCTTAAATTTTAGGTACTGAGTAAAGTACCAGTAGGAGTTAACCATTTTCGATGAAATTTTCAGGGATGGTTTGTTATTAGTAGAAAAGATTATTTCCTGAGTTTCAGCGTGACCACATTATTAGTTTCTGTGACCGCAACTTTTCAAATTTTAGGTACTGAGTAAAGTACCAGTAGGAGTTAACCAATTTCGATGAAACTTTCAGGGATGGTCGGTTATTAGTAGAAAAGATTATTTCCTGAGTTTCAGCGTGACCGCATTATTAGTTTCTGTGACCGCAACTTTTCAAATTTTAGGTAGGTATTGAGTAAAGTACCAGTAGGAGTTAACCAATTTCGATGAAACTTTCAGGGATGGTCGGTTATTAGTAGAAAAGATTATTTCCTGAGTTTCAGCGTGACCGCATTATTAGTTTCTGTGACCGCAACTTTTTAAATTTTAGGTACAAGGTAAAGTACCAGTAGGGATTAACCGATTGCGATGAAATTTTCAGGGGTTGTGCGGTCACATGAGTAAACAATACCACCCGAGTTTCGTCGTGACCGCATGTGCAGTTTCCGTGACCGCGTATTTTTATTATGTGATAAGGCTTACCTGCAAATTAGGTGGTCCCGGAAGTTTAGAACCCATGGGGAAACAGAACATTTTCAAACATTTTGCATGGCTCCTTTTTTCCCACCTGCGCGAAATTATGTTTCCCACTTAACTTGCAAGAAATCATTTTTCAATGAGAGGGAATTCCCCAACCCCAACCAACATTCACAAGACAACCACCTGTATGAAAAATACTTTAGTATCAGTATTCTATGGCGCGTGCATTGGCCCATGCCAATTTCTAGCTCGTTCCGCTCCTTTGAAAGTAATTGTTTTTGTTGGGGATTGGTGTAATTTTCCTTTGCCTTTCATTTTTTATTAGTACCGTGTAGTGTTGTAGTAGTAGTGTCGACTGCATAGAATACTGACACTAACTCCCGTGCACTCGGTACGTCTGTACATGCTCTGGTACCTTCTAGGCTGTGATGAGGCTGCCTTACCCATAGAAGAATACTATGCTCTGATCATTGATCATGGATAAATTCATCGTTCGCAAGAAATGGCGTCTGAAAACAGGTGAGCGTGACAGTTGAACCTTGTACCAACTTATTTAAATCCATATACCTATCATTAGGTTTGTTCCATCCGCGTCAGTGCGAGTTCATCAGTGCGACACCCGCCAGTACGGAACCGAATGGGGTGGGGGTAGGTGCAGATACGAGTGCGAGTGAGTGCGAGTTCGAAAATATGACGGTAGGAACGCAAATTTGGTTCTCAGTCTTCTTTGGCTCTCAGAATTGAATTGGAGCACAAGTCACGGTAACGGCGGTCACGACACGGCACCAACAGAACAAATGAATTTTGGGGAGGTTACAGACTGTTACCTCTTGGGTTCACTTCAAATAACTCGATCGCCGTGAGTGCGGAAAAGTGTCGCAATCGGTACGGGACTGTTCTGCACTTGACGCGGAAGGAACACGGTTCGGTACAGTCGATGTAGAAAGTAGAAGTTTGGGTTCATGGAACCGACACGGTAGGAACACAGTTTTATGCGCGGATCGATCTGCGCATAATACGTTCTACTGAACTCGCTCGGATGGAACAAACCTATTAATGCAGGTAGGCATCTACCTACATGGGTCGCGTACCCTGCCTAGCCGGTAGACAATGAATGTAGAACAGACAGGAGAGGTAGAGCTCACAAGTAGGTGTATAGGTATGTACTAATTTCCGCCCTCAAAATTTCATGTACTCAGCAGATTATAAAATTCGGCCTACAGCATAGGTACACAGTAGCCTACTTGCAGTGATATAAACAGAAAAGTACCACATGCAAGTTATACTAGGTATGACATTCATTTTCTACCTCACATATTAGGATTCAAAACCCTTCAAAACTCCCCATACCAATGAAAATCCGTCTAGTTCAGCCGTGAAGCTCGCTTATTGTTTATGTGACGTCATATGATGTCATTGTCTTAACCTGCTTATTATAATTATAATTATATGCTTAACTATTGAATGCCTAGTAGGTATTTATTGAATTAAACATCACTCTCTTGAATTAAAACGGAGTGGAAACGATTGAAAATGGAAATTGTAATAAACATGACCATTTTTTAGAGCTTCATGCAGAAAAATTATACCTAAAGTTCGATTTTTTAGGCTTTAAAACAAGTTTTATCTCTCGCCCATTAGCCACTCGAGACATGTCATCACTAGGTAGGTACATAGCCTCTGTCGGTTCCCTAATGAACTGTAAGTTCGAAGAAGCTTAGGTACGTAACTATTGATTCCTTAATGAACTGTAGGCAAGTTCGAAGAAACTTTTACTTCATGCAAAACCTTATGTATGTATATAAAGACCAACCCCACATATAAACTGTAACACTTACACATTTAGTGTGTTTCATTACCAATGTCCACTTGGACTCTTGGATCATGCGAAGTAGCATCTGGATCTAGGGTTGATTGTCAACCCCTGGGTTTGGAGGATAATGCTATAACCTATTGTATTGAAGATCAAAATGTACGTAAACACTTTCGAAACATAATTAGAATGGTTCTTCATGGACCTTGACGTTGATCTTGCTGAGTAGTGCCTGGGTCTAGGGTTGATTGAATCATCAGTGGGGTCTGGTGGATAATCTTCATCATTGACTTTCTGAACAAAATAGATGAACCTGTGTCTGAACTCCTTGGCATTTTCATATATGGTAAAAGCGATGGGAGATACAATCGTCGCAGCTGGATTGGAGTTTATGTTGCTGGGCTCCCCTATGATGCCGTAGTACTCGCCATTGCAAGTCACGGGGCCGCCGCTGTCGCCACCCTGAGCCAGGAAGGCGTCCTTGGTCCTGGGACCATGCACATGAGACACTGCGCAGCTCCATGTCGCGTTCTCTTTGTAGTCAAATTTGAAATAGGCCCTCAGAGACTGAGGATAAGTGAAATCATAACAGTCATAGTAGTTGGTCATGACTCGCCATCCAATCCTCAAGTAAGTCGATTGCTCCCCATCCAGAATTATCTTCTCATCAATGACAGACCTGTTGAAATTGCCAAATCCCAAGAACAAACACGTGTACTCCTTTGCCATTGTCTCCCTCCAGAGGTGAGTAATCCAGTTCTGAGCATATAATGGCGCGTATCTAAATCGATTACTTATTGGAGCATAATCTTCTACAGAGTCCTTCATGGCTATCAATCCATAGTTGTGAACAGTAAACTTGAAAAATGCTTTTCCCCTTTGACCTATTGCAGCCTCCGAATTGACTTCGGCGCATTTCCGGTGAACGTAGTAGCGGCTTGAAATCATTCCTATGCTCATCGTTGTGACGTCACTGAATCCTGGATAGATCAGATACATCTTCTCCCAAGATTTCTGTTCTTTGGCAGTATTGAACTGTTTTTCCTTGCGATAGATGAAAATTGCCACACAGTGACAAGCTGTTTGTACAATTTTTGGAGTCAGCAGCACTCCTCCGCATTGGAGAAATTGTGGTTGAGGCGGACACGGGTGTGTGTTCCTGTAAATGAATCATGCGTCCACACTATGCCGCAGAATGCTCTTGGCAACAGCAAAAATGGCAACGCCACGATATAAAAACAGGCCAGCCAATGGGCTGACACTGAATTTCTGTCACTTCTAATACATTCAGTCAGACAACATATTGGGGGACATGCCAGCAGTGTCACCAGTTGCACCAGTCATCAAGAGTGAACATTGTGAAGACTTCAGACTCGTACATAACACATGAGAACTGCTCGTTGTCCTTGCATTTCGCCGTCGCATCATTGCCAAGAGCATTTGGCAGCTTAATGTGAGTTTTACATGGAATTATGCTTTGACGTTGATTCATTCCCAGGGTTACCATCCATCCTACTTTTGGAGGACATGTCCTACTTTTTACTCCCTGCCCATCTGTCCTCCCTCCTTTTTGAAATTGGTTCATTTTCTACTTTCTCAATCTACAGTCAAAATACAATAAATGAAATGAAAATCGGGATGCATTTTCAAAGTCTAACGGGGGACCCTATCTCAAAAACCCCTCCTGCGCAACAAACTTATAAGTTACCTGACTCTTAGTCAAACTTCATCAAACTGGAGTAGGTAGTTCCTATTGCCTATTCCTTGCTGCCATTCCCTCAGACTGAATTTTTTTTTGCTTTGTTATGGTTTTTCAGACGTGAGGACGGGTGCAATGCCCGAAATGTAGGTATCTTAGGCAGCTTTTTGCCCTCCAAGTCCTGGGGGAAAAGCACCTGCCAAAGAACGTTAAAAAAAATTTCAAGGTTTGGGGGGGAACAGGTTTTTTAAATTTAATTATTATTCATGTACTTACATATATGAACTATAACGTTCCCTCATTGTAAATTGTAAATTGTACGTCGGATCACTCAGGAATGGGGGTCGGTTGCCCCAAAGCACGGAAGCCTATTGGCTTATTGTACTTTTCCTGAGTGTCCTAGCTTAATCAAATAACCCCAGTCCCCTGGTGAGGGTTGTAAGGTTTTTGATTATATTTTCGCTGGGAAATTCCCTCATTGGGGTTGAGGCCCCAAAGAGGTTGTGTCTGCGCTGAGCGAGTGCTGGGCACTCAAATATTATGTGGGATGCTTTTTCGTCTGTCTCCTCACATAGTCTGCATTGGGTTGTTTGCTGTGTGACCCCTATGCGGTTTAGGTGGAAGCGCAGGGGGAGGAAGCCGGTTAATAGGCCGACTATTTGCCTCAGCTCTCTGCGGTTCAGTCTAAGGAGCTCCTCAGTAGCGTTGGAGTTGGGTCTGGCCATCATCCGTTTACTGTGAGCGTGTCCATCTATACGTGACCATCTTTTGGTGGTCTGTGAGCGAACCCACCGGTTGATGGCCCCTCTGATGGTGGTTTTTGGTAGGCCGACCGCCGGTTCTGGGCCAGTGAAGGGTGTTTGAGAGCCCTTTCTGGCGAGTGAATCGGCGTTTTCGTTGCCTATAATTCCTCTATGGCCTGGCACCCACTCCAGAGTAACTCTGTTGTGTTTCGCCAGGGCGTTGAGGGTTTGCATACAGTCCCAGACCACTCTAGATGAGACGATGGGGGCTGTAAGTGCTTTTATTGATGCTTGGCTATCCGAGAGTATGCGGGTGTGGGATCCACGGTGTCCCCTCCTCAGGCTCTCAGAAGCCGCAGCATCAATTGCCACTATTTCTGCCTGGAATACAGAGGTGAAATTCCCCAGTGGGGTTGAAAAGTCCCACCTGGGTCCTGCCCCGTATACTCCGGCACCAGTGCCGTCATCCATTTTTGATCCATCTGTGTACCAGATTATATCATTGGAGCAGCATTTTTTCCAACCATGCCCCGCCCACATCAGCACGGATGCGTATGGGTGTGGTTGATGGAGGGTTTTTGGCATAACATCCGCCACCATGTCAAGTAGTGGTTCTTGTATAGCCTTTAGTATATTGGTATGGCCTGGGTGGGGTGTGTCCCGCCAGGTACCATTCCATTTCAGCCTCAGGGAGGCCATTGCGGCCTCCCCTTTAATGTAGATATCTATTGGGGGTAAGCCCAGTAGAATCTCCATGGCTGCAGTGGGTGTACCATGCATTGCACCTGTGATGGTTAGACAGGCCAGTCGTTGTACACTGGTAAGGGTTTGGCAGGCCCCTACCTGACTGACCTTCGGCCACCACACAGCGCAGCAGTACGTAAGAATGGGTCGTACTATCGCGGTATAAATCCAGTGGACCATCCGCGGCTGTAGGCCCCATGTTTTTCCGCAACTGCGTTTTGCGCACATAAGGGCTCCCTTGCCCCTATTTGCTATGTACTCGAGGTGTTTGTTCCAGGTGAGCGTTGCATCCAGGTAGACGCCCAGATACTTCACCCCACGCTGGAATGACACCTTTGAGTTGTAAAACCGGGGTTCTGAGAGACCTCTCAGATTCCTCCTTCTTGTGAATTGAACCAGCGTGGTTTTATTTGGGTTTACATTTAGGCCCTCTGTGCCACACCAGTCTTCCACTGCTTTCAGAGCTGACTGTGTCAGATCTGAGACTGTGCTGACAAAGGGACCCCTAACTAGGATTACCACATCATCAGCATAGCCCTGTACGTAGAGGCCTTGACCACTGAGTTTCTCCAGCAGAGAGTCCACAACAAGGTCCCACAGAAGGGGGGACAAAACCCCGCCCTGCGGGCAACCCCTTGCCACAGACATCCCCACGGACTCCCCAAGGAGCTCAGCCTCTACTGTCCTGCTAGTCAGCATGGTACTTATCCACCTACACAGGGTGGTGTTTGTTCCATGCCGGCGCGCTGAGTTTATAATTGAGTCTACAGAGGTATTGTCAAAAGCGCCCTCTATATCCAGAAATATACCTATGGCAAATTCTTTAGTTGCTAGCACCGATTCCACCTGTGACACCAGGTGGTGCAGTGCTGCCTCACAGGATTTGCCCGGTTGATAGGCAAACTGATTGGTGTGTAGAGGCCTCTCTGTGAGAGAGGTTTCCCTCAGATACCTATCAACCAGTTTCTCTAATGTCTTCAAAATGAAGGACGTTAGACAGATGGGTCTGAACGCCTTTGCCTGGTTGTACCAAGGTTTCCCTGGCTTAGGCAGAAAGATGACCCTTGCTTTGCTCCATCTTTGGGGTATTGTGCCTGTAGCCAGGCAGGCCCTAAAGAGTGCACTCAGGATCCTGGCTATCCCATGGCCCCCTTCCTGAAGCAGTTTGGGGATAATGCCATCTGGGCCCGGCGATTTGTATGGGCTGAAGGTGCTGATAGCCCACTTTGTGCGTTCAATGGAGACCACACCCTTTGCCACTTCCCAGTCTGCCCTGGTTGCTCTCATACCCTGAGCGCCGGTTGGTGGTTGAGGTGGGGGTCCCCGAACGTCAGTCACCGCCGAGCCAGGGAAGTGAGTCTCTAGTAGGAGCGCTAGAGTGTCCCCGGCTGTTGTGGTGTAGCTTCCATCTGGTTTAACTAGTGTGCCAATTGGATTGATAGGAGCCTTAGAAAGGACTCTTTGGAGTCTTGCACATTCCGAGGTTTTTTCCACCTCTTCACAGAACTTCCTCCATGTGTCCCTTTGTGATTTCCTTATAAGACTCCTGAGTTGGGCCAGCTTGGTCTTATAAGCGTCCCAGTTGCCCGTCTTTTGCGCCCTATTATATAGTTTGCGTGTTTCACGCCTAGTGACTTCTATTTCCCTATTCCACCAGGGGACCCCGGTGGTTGAGAGTTTAGTTGTCATAGGAGTGTGATTATTGAATGAGGTGAGTAGTGCCTCTTCTAATTCTCCCGCTACCGCCTCAATATCAACTATATTGTGTAATTTGGTCCGAGTTCCTCTCAACCAGCCCTCCACTTCCTCCCTATAGGCTTCCCAGTTCGTCTTCCGAGGATCGCGGTAGGATTGCTGCGTTTTACCCACACCTTGGATTTCCACAACAATATACCTATGATCCGAGTAGGAGGGAGTATCGGATACGAACCATTTCTTTATTCTTTGATCTAGTGGAGGGGTAATAATGGTAATGTCAAGGACCTCTTTCCTATTTATGGTGACAAATGTTGGTTTGTTTCCCCGGTTTGCTACATATAGATTACTAGCTACCAGGTAGTCAAACAAGCATCTACCTCTGGTGTTGGTGTCGGTGCTTCCCCAGGCAACATGGTGGGCGTTGGCATCCGCGCCGACTAGGAGCTGCACATTGTCCGTGCGGCATTTTTCGACAAGGTCCGGCACCTCCACGGGTGGTGGCCCCTCCGATGAGTTTCCCGGAAAGTAGGCTGAGGCAGTTATTATGTGCTCCCTTTGGCCATTTTCAGAGAGGGTTATCTTCACTGCTACTAAATCCCTGAAACAGAACTCAGACATAGTTAGTGAATTGATGTCATTTTTGACAAATACGCAGGCACGTACATCATCCACGCAATCGCGTTTGTAGATTAACTTACCTCCTGCGTTGTTGAGGCCCATGATTCTGCCCCGGTAGACCCAGGGTTCTTGAATCAGGGCGACGTCGTAGTTGCCAGCTGCGAGCAGCTGGCATAGGGCAGCTGTCGCCACCTTGTTATGCTGCAGGTTTATCTGAATGACCCGCAGCATCACTCGGTGGTGTGGACAGCTGCCTAAAGGTGACTCTCCGGGTGTGGAAGTGGGGTTTAAAGTTGTGCCCCTTCAACCATTCCAGAGAGCCCTTATCTATTTTCAGCACGAGCTCTAGCCCTCTCTCATCCGCTCGGCTGAACAAAAGGCGCCATTCCTTCGTTGAGAGTCCAGGATTCTGGATCTCAAACAAAGGAAGTAGCTTCCTTGCGTCGGATCGATCAAGGAAGTCGGTGGGGATCCAGACCCCAACCTTCACCTGATCCTCCAACAGCATTTTTGCGTGCCCCGTCCGGAGGGTGGCACCATCCCAAGGCCGCAGCACCCCAACCCTTTCCTCCAGCCAACCCTTCGACTGGCTGTTGGAGCAGGTCAGGTGGACCACACCATTGCTGGTATAGCCATTTGTGAACTGCGGACCCTGGCCGGGCGCCTCCAGGAACGTTGCCTGCACTATTGCTCCCAGGACCAAGTTGGCTTCCACGTCCGATAGTCGTTCCACGGGGTGGTTGCCGTGTACTACGACCATCTTGGTGGTGGAGAGTGCACCGCTGTACCCGCCAGAGCTGTCACCCTGAGGTGATGCTCCGGATTGGGCCACGGTCTCTCCCCGTGCCTTCTTGATCCTAGGCATTGAGGCCGAGGGGGGGGTGGTGTGGGGGGTGCGTGGCCGTTTACCCGGCGTACTCGCCCCCACTCCACTCCCACCCGGTCCCAATGCCAGAGGTGGGCGGAAACCCGCTCCAGAGACGCCACCGGGTACAAGGGGTTCAACGCTGATTAGCGTTTCTGCCCCTTGTGAGGTGGTTGCTCCTTCACGGGTCCCCGTCGCTCCGGCATCAGGAACAGGCTTCCCCGACCTCTTTCTCCTACGAGGCTTAATGGGCTCCCCTCTATCGAGAGCCCTTTGTCTGGCCGCCTTCCTCAGCTGAGCGCCAGAGGGTCGGCGGCCCAAACTTTGTGTGCTGGTGGATTGCTCTTGAGAAGCGCCACCTGCGCCTGTGCAATCCATGGATGTCGGGGTTTGTTCAGCCCCAACTTCCGAGATTGCCATTTCTGTCAGTGAGGTGGAGAGTTCAGAGCAGCTCTCTTCCTCACTGACAGTGGTTGGTAAATGTAAATTTTTATTTTCGTTCTTCTTCGTTTTGATCCCACGAGAAGCTAGGGAAAGGGTCGTCCACCCATACAGAGCCCCGCATGTATAGGCAAGCCTAAGTACACCCAGGGGGTCGGCCGGTACCCTGGGGGCAGCCGTTAGATGTGCACATTGCCCTCTGCACCATGCAGACCATCAGCACGGCGTGTACACCTTGGTCTTGAGGGTTGTCTACTCTTAGTTGCCGTGTGCAATGGCCCACACCATCCAGTGATCAACACACTCCAAGGAGGTGCGATCGTGCAATAGATGGTGTGCGCCGCGGACTAAGCCCCCCCACCAACGGCAAGGTGGTAGACGCGAGGGGGAACGTTCCCTCATAGTGTACATAATGCACAGCTACATTACAGTAGGTATCAATGAGACATTAGGTAATACAAAAATGGTGCCATTAATACTTAAGAAATCAGATGTAATTATCAAAATTTAACAATATATTAAATGAGTTTACATGGTCATTAACAGAATGGCTTGGGGGAGGGGGGGGGGATTGAAAATTATGGGGAAGTGAAAGAGAAATAGGAAGAGGAGAAAAAATGGTGGAAGGAGATGGGTCGAGAGGACTAGCTACTCAGATACTAAGTACACGCGAGCCTTGAATGCCCCCAAGCAGTAATTGTCACTGGCAAGGAGTTCCATAGTTTCCCATCCGCCACTCTAATTGGCTTTAATCATACAGACGGTGTGTAAACGTTGGGATGGGCCGAACTGGACGACGCTTTGGAGATGTATGAAGGTAATATGAACTGATCCGGGTGTAAAATCTTAATTTTTAGCACAGACTTCCATTTTTCAAATATTTCAGGAAATTGCAGCCCAACAACTTATTTTGATGTTGGGAGATGTGGCTACGCGGTTTCAAGTTATATACTTTTCTATTACTCGGTTTCTATTTATAAATGCACATCGAAGAGCGAGGTGCGAAGGAGCGAGGATGTCAATCCGTTTTGCGGCTGAGGAGGGTTTCTTGGCGGGTAAATTTTTACAACATGGTTTCGTTGGGTGGGGGTTGGGGGATTTGATAAAATCACTGAAAGTGGTATGGAAGGGTGAGTAAAGACAGAAAAATACCATTTCAGTTGTTTTTCGATGAGAATAGGGGCCAATTTTGGATATTTGTGGGTCAAAATTTGGTATTGGCAACAATCTATATTAATACACCTGGCATAGAATGGGATGGAGATTCAGTAGATAAAGAGGGACTATTTCGATGATAAATATATTTTTCACAAAAAAGATTGGGTCAAATTTGACTTTATAACGACCAAAAATTGGTAAAAATGACAACTTTTCCGCGAGGTTTTGAGATTTGTTCTCAGTTTTAAGATTGTCTTCAACATGAGTAACAAAAAACTGATTGAGGAAGTAGGGACATATCCCCCGCTCTACCACCGCTCCAATCCAAAATACATGGACAATGACTTCAAGAAACACCTGATAAGAAATAGGTACGTTAGATTATTATTTGCCCAGTTCTCAGTTGCCAAACGATTGATACTTTGCTCTGAATCTCGTGACGGTGACGGGCCGGTCTCGAGACGGAATAGTGTAAAGCGACCTTTATAAATAATAATAATAATTTTTACTGCGCATAGGATTTACAAATCCCACCTCGCGCGCAATATTAGCGACAGTAAAATAACAAACAGTAAAAACACAGAAAAAAGTGGAGTACAAAAAATTTCAAATAAACCCAATACAAATCAATAAATTGAGAGGAACAGAGAGAGTAAAAAATTCTGTATGGGTATAAGTGGCAATTAAAATGAGAAAGAAAATAAAATGAGAGGGGGACAGGTATAGAAGGAAGCGAAAAGTTGACAGGACAAAGGAAAGAGTGAAAGCATGAAAGACTGAGGAGAATGAGAATATCTTGCAGAAGTAGAAGAGGAAATTTACTGTTCAGACAAAAAGTGGCGATCAACAGCACCCCGAAATGCACCCAAGGTAGGGGCCACCCGTACTGACAGCGGTAGAGCGTTCCACGTCCTCCGCTACAGAGATGGACTGACTCATGATTATTTGCTCTTCTAGAGGCTCCTGGGAGATTGCAGATAGTGTGGTAGGCTCCCATGAATTGTTCGAAAAATGAAGCAGCTTGCCAGCACATTGAGGTAAGTGGCTATTTCCATCCCCCAAAAGGCGCTCCGTTAGCATGGAAACATGTCCTCTACTCTTAAGTCTAAATACGTATCGCACACATGCATTAAACACAATTTCAGACGTTTCAAGGCTTCAGCGTCCATTGGCCATATCAAAAGTGTATGACAATAGTTTAAATGCAAGAGGAGCGATTTGAATAATTTTATACGAATGTGAAGTGGAGTACAGTATGCAAGACCACGCAAGGTATGAAGGGAGGCATAGACGGACCTTGATATCTTAGAAATATGATCTTTCCAGTAAGAGTGGAGTTTATGACACCTCTGACGGCCTTAACATAGACAATAGGCGGATCATTAAGAACAACTTGTGGGATACTATTGGTGGGTATTTCAGTTTTAAATATGAAAATGGATTGACTTTCAGAGGGATTGATTTGGAGACCATTTTGGGAACACCGTCCACTGATACGGTCACAAATAGATGCTGCTAATGATTTATAATTCTGCTAAAGCTGTGATTAGGAATGGTCCCAATACCGAGCCTTGAGGAACTCCAGATCTAATAGGGAGTGGCTGAGACTACACCGTTCAACGTCACAGATTACTGGCACCCATTCGAATATGAACAAATAAAACTGCAAGCACTGGATAAGAAATTATAGAAGTGCATCAACTTATCCACTAACAAATCTTGGTTAATTGAACCAAATGCGTTGGTCAAGTCCAGGAGGACTAATATGGTCAATGCCCTCTTTCAATGGCCGTTCGAGCATCCTCTGTAATCTTAACCAGTGTGGTTTCACAACTATACTTGCGCATGAGGCCGGACTGATTGACGAATTCCAACATTTGATCAAGAAGATTATGTTCAAGCGATTTAGATAGGGCTGGCACAATGCAAATGGGACGACGGTCTCCATACTTTCACAAGGATTTGAACATTTAGGAATTGGAACTACTAAATGCATTCTTCCACTCAGATGGGAAAGTTGATGTTGTTAGAGCATAATTGAAAAGATGTAATATGTAAGGGCCTGTGACATTGAAGCTCTTAAGGATTAAACTGAGAGGAATGGAATCAGAGCCAACGGCTAGTGGTTTAATTTTAAGAAGAGAATGATGAACATCGGACAGGGATAAACATTTAAATGAACAGTCTCCTGCGACAGATGGATTGGCTGAATTGTCCACTGAAATAGAAGGTGTTGGAGCACAGCACATGCTAAAATGCGAATTGAGTAAGTTGGATCAAAACCGAACAGAGGCTCAGCTTCTTTGCCCAAGCCAGATTTTTTATCTTATCCCACAACTGCTTAATAGGCTGGTCAGGAGATAACAGGTTCTCAAAGTAAATGCGTTTAGCCCGTCTCACAGTGGCTTTGGCTTTATTTCGCAAAATTTTAAAATCTTACATTAGATCCTACATTTTTAAAAGGTCTTTCATAGGTAGGTGCATTTTAGCATGTCCTATATTTATATGTGGTAATCAGTCCTACCTTCAGAAAAAAAGAGATGGTAACCCTGTTCATTCACAATGTCAGACTCACCGTACCCTACCTACATCTGTCTGAATATCACAAGTGCTTTGTACTTGGTACCGTCACATTTTTCACCTCATAACGTAAAAACCATGCCCGTAGACATAGCCACAGTGATGCAAATCTCTGATCCACACGTAGTAGTTTATGGCAGAAAACGACCCTCTGTCCAAGATGATTCTTCCAAAAATTATCCGCTTAGATCTTCCCTGAAGCGTTCCAGACATAAGTGGCAGTACAATCAGGAAGACCAGAAGCTCATGATGTTGAGGGCAAAAGATGGTTCTGATTGCACGATTCATCACAAAGTCAAGCCATCATGACACCTTGCAGAAAAATATTGGTAGCAACGCGCAACCTATAATCACCTCAACTTGTAATCACAAAATAATGTAGAAGGTCTCACATTAGAAAAATTTGAAATAAAAACTAGATTATTCCTGTACCTAGCTACTCAATTGATCATTGGCAGGCATTATGTTCAAAGATTAGCAGTTCATACCAGAGGTTGAAATTGAGTGATTCTTATTTTTCGGAATCGCTCAAAATCAAAAATTGAGTATTATTTTTCACTCAAATAATGAAATTATTTGAATATAAAAATAATTCAGAAAATAATTAGTAATTATTTTTTGAGCGACATTTTTGTCACTCAAACGCAAAACTATTATTAAGCCCAAAGATGAAAGGTGAGTGAAATAGAGATGGGATAAGCCCAAAGATGAAAGGTGAGTGAAATAGAGATGGGATATGGATATCCGATACTATTTTGATATTGGACTCTGTAGGTACCTACCGATATCATTTTTGACATAAGTACATAAGTAGGTACACATTCTCACCCCAGTGCAAGTGATAGTCACAAGGTAGTTTTTTGGTTTATTACTTTCAATAATGAACCTTTGCACTAGAGCATGAAAAAAAATCCCCCTCAAAATTTGATGGTTTATGTTTCAAAGTATGTAGAATCAGAAAAGGCAAAAAAAAAAAAAAAAAAATTACTGAGGTACCTAGTTTAATAGTAGGTATACTTCTTCCATTACTCTACTGGTTTGGATTCATTTCTTTGTACATAATAGTGAAGTTTTATTTCATTCAAAATTGTAACTGAAGATCAAAATGTATATAAAAATTTCCGCGACAAAATTGCTGTGATTCTTCAGCGATCTTGACATTGATCTTGCTGAGTAGTGCCTGGGTCTAGGGTTGGATCAGTGGGGTCAGGTGGATAATCTTCATCGTCGACTTTCTGAAGAAAATAGATGAACCTGGGTCGGAACTCCTTGGCATTTTCATATATGGTAAAAGCGATGGGAGATACAATCGTCACAGTTGTATTGGAATTTATGTTGCTGGGCTCTCCTGTTATGCCGTAGTACCTACTCACCGTTGCAAGTCACGGGGCCGCCGCTGTCACCACCCTGAGCCAGGAAGGCGTCCTTGGTCCTGGGACCATGCACATGAGACACTGCGCAGCTCCATGTTGCGTTCTCTTTGTAGTCAAATTCGGAATTAGCCCTCAGTCCCGGATGATAAGTGAAAACGAGACGTTCGGGATCACGTGTGAGCACTCCCGTTTTCCACCCGCACTCCAGTTTGTTAATCATTCATAGCGTTGTTTACACTGAAATGTTTTTTGGAAGGTAGGCGAAATATAGTTTTTACAATATTTTCGAGTCAAATACCAATACTGGATTTATGTGTCATTATTGTTGTTGTGATAGTTCATCTTTCAAAACATCGATTCTATTTTGAATTTATTTTGTATATTATAATATAGTGAGTTTTCCTCTAACTGTTGCAGTGTTTCTCAAGACTGGAACTGATAATTTTTTTAGTTTCCTCGCATTTGGCTTAATTTGGCAAAAGGATTCATTTGCTTTGGAAAACGATTAATTTGATTTGGAAAAGGGTTCATGCAAGATCTGTAGAGCATGAGTTAGATTTTAGAAGGATTTTTTTTTTGTAAATTACCACGATATTTGAAGGGAGCTTAAAAAAACGAGATGTATCAGAAGAACTAGTCTTTATTTCCACGAGAATTACTTACACTTGTAGACCGGTTTCGGATGTTAAACAATACAATCAATACAACATACTGACACAGAATGATGTATGTTGTATTGATAATGGTTTAACATCCGAAACCGGTCTACAAGTGTAAGTAATTCTCGTGGAAATAAAGACTATTTCTTCTGATACATGTCGTTTTTGAAGATGGATTTCCACTAACTCACCGCATCTACCCTTCCTTATGAGCTTAAAAAATGTTCAAATCTTCAGGATCTTCAAATCATCGCGAGTCTAATTTTCGACACGCACCCTTAGATCGGACTATAATTGTTGGCAGTGAACTAAGAGACAATAGGTAGATAGCTTTGTTGGGAAGGGGCGAAAAGTTGAAGTGCGGCGGTAAAAGATGAGGGGTGTGGGCAAGCAAAAAGCGGAGTTAGCTGTGAACGGGTATGCCTAGATGGTGGGTATTGGAGAAGGAAAACGGGAGTGCTCACACGTGATCCCGAACGTCTCGTATAAGTGAAATCGTAACAGTCATAGTAGTTTGTCATTGCTCGCCATCCAACCCTCATGTATGTTGACTGCTCCCGAACCAAAATCGTCCTGTTATTCTCAATAGTTCTATTGAAATCGCCGAATCCGAAGAACAAACACGTGTATTCATTTTTCAACGTCTTCGTCCATTGATGAGCAATATTGACTCTTGAATACAATGGCGCATAACTAACTAGCTTACTTATCTCGTCGTAATCTTCTACAGAGCCCTTTATAGCAATCAGTCCGTAGTTATGGACTATAAATCCAAATCTGGTTTTTCGTCGGTGTCCTTTAACTATATCCCAGTTCACATTAGAGCATTTCTTATGGACGTAGTACCGAGTGGAAATAAATCCAGCTGTGGGCATTTCGTAAACATCGCTCCATCCCGGGTAGATTGTGTACATCTTCTCCCAAGGCTTTTTCTCCTTGGCGAAGGAAAAGGTGCCATCCTTACGACACATAAACGTGGCTAAACAATGACAAGCCATTTGGACTATCTTTGGTGTCAGCATCACTCCTCCACACTTGAGGAATTCCGGTGTTGGTGGACACGGTAGGTATCGGTTTACGCTTTCATTTTTCTCCTGTGAATGAACGATTTGTGTACAATCAGCCTTACTAGGTACGTCGTGATGCTAACCTAGGTGCCAACGTCCTATCTTCCCATGATATGTTATGGGCTTGAGGGTGTCTGGTTTGGTTATCTGCCTCCTTTTATCCCCTCCTGGGTAAATGTCTCTGTTTCTTAAACGTCCTGGGAAACATCCAGGTTTTCCCAAGTTCTTAAAATTATAGGAAACTGTCATTATTATTTTCACATCTACTTATCTACCACTAGGTGTGTACTCTATGTTGGTATGATACATTTTTTGAGCAAGGATTTAGCTGTTACACCCATTCATCTTAATATTTACAGGTTCACTACATGTAGTTATGTTGCATGTGGTATTATTGTGATGTTCTGAAACTGTGTGAATGTATAATGAAGTATTTTAATTGTCGGTGTGTCTACAAGAAATTGATCCTTGATTCTATTCCTACTTCTGGTTATTCGTACAAGTTAATGATTATTGTTGTTGACGTGATTTTTCATCTTTTTGGTGGGATAAACAGTTTGGGAAAAGTGGTGGAGGTCTTGAATCCACACGTAGTATTTAATGATTATTGTTCGTGAAGTAATTTTTCACCTTTTTGGAGGGATAAACACGTTTCCCAGAGGACGGAAACAGTGGTGGAGGTCTCGTATCCACACGTAGTATTTTATGGCTGAGAACGACTCTCTGTCCAAGATGATTCTGCCAGAAATTATCCGTTTTGAGCGTCTTTCCTCCGGCAGTCCAGACATTAAAGGAAGCGTGATTATAATGATGAATAAATACCGATAATATGGGTAATAGATAGTTCTTAGTGTGTGATCCATCGCGAAACATTGAACATTGTATTGAAATAACGCATGCCAAGAGAAAGCTAAGAAGCAAACCAACAAACTAAAATTGCAGGAGATCTCAGGTGTGTGGTAGGTACCCATTAGAGACTGAAGTCGAAGATCAACCCATGGAACTAAAAGGGACTATAAAGCTAGGTTCACATGGGGCAGAAATCAGGTACGGCAACCCAGTAGAGCAAAGTATTTGCCATAATTTTTTCTGCAGAGATGTTCACATAGCAGTACGGAGCTGTAATCCATGAGTGGAATCATAACTAATCAAAATGTCGAATTCCAATATGGCGGGAACAACCAAACGGGAAAGTTGTCACAGTAACCTCTGCACAGTTCCAGCAAGGTTTGGGTAGCGGAAAATATCTGGAGATTTTGATATAGTATCCATGTGTTGAGTTGCCGTAATCCATTTTTCGTTAGCCAATAGCATTGCAGAATGATTTGCCTTACCCAGTTTCTGCGCCAGCTTAAAGGTTAAAGGTCAATCCAGCTGAACGTCAGCATTGCCAACTCCAGATTACAGTTTTTCAGTTGACTGATCCCAACAATTCCATAGATGAAAAAATCCTTAGACTTTTCCTTGTGTGGTTGCGACTTATCTACCTGCCTTTTAATTTACTTTTCTATGTTAGAACCTATATTTTTAGTTTGTGCAGGCTTCATGTGTCGATTTTTCCATCTGATAACATACTTTTTGTTTATTATTTTCAATAATGAACCTTTGGAATCAACCGTGAAAATTTTTTAACCCCCCCCCCCCCCCCCCCCCTAAAAATTTCATGGTTTACGTTTCAAGGGACGTAGAATACGAATATCGAATAAAAAAAATGCAGTCCATCTGCCGACAACGGCTTTTTCCTTAGTTCAATTTGGGTTATGGGTCCCGTTTGGGCTCTAGCTGGTTCTCGAAGCTTGAAGCTGTGTTACTGTCACTCAACTCTTAGGGGTGTAAAATAGGGGTTGTGATATACAGATATTTGAGGTGTGGTTTTGTTTCACATTTTTGATTTTTTTCTGAATTTTTGAGACCATCCGGAGTATTCTACGATGTTGAGATAAAATTGGCAGAAAAGAGCAGGGTGTATACAGGCATCCAGCTGAGAGCACGGATCACTGGTCTCTTGGGCAGGGATATATGTGGCGGACTGTAACGCCAAAGTTCCCGAGATCGAAACCCTTCTGGGGCTGAATATTTTTCCACTCCACTTTCCTTCAGAACATCATTATTTTTGTTTCTTTGCTACTGTTTGTCATTGACAGAAAAAGTTTAGCAACATTTAACGCGTGATTTAGGTAGGTACCTAGTAACGATTAGGGGGTTAGGTACTAAGCTAGGGTCTATGATCTATATAGAGAGCTGAGCTCTGTAACAGAAGGGTGTTCTATAGATACAGAGAGCTGTGATCGGTAACAGAAGGGAGTTCTATACAAAATAATAAACCGTTGTTTAGGGATTTGCAGCACTTCTTGTTCTGTTTCTTCCTCATTTCTATCAATTCTCCTCTAGCCTGCCTTTTTGTACATTTTGAGGCAAATTAAAAAAAAAATAATAAAAACGTCGTTTTGAAACTAAATTAGCTTTGTTCGCACAGGCTTTTTCTTTCGGTTAGCTGACTCCTGGAAAACCATCCATGATCCAATACCGTCTTGGTAAGCGTTTTGAGGCGGGTTTGAGTTTGCAAATGGATGGGAATCGAGAAGGAAGTATGGGTCTTGGATGGTCATGGAAACACTCCAGCCGGTCATGGATACTATAGAATCCAAGAATCACTGTGAACAGCCAAACGCCTTTCAGATGGTCACTGGGAACAAACCTATCCGCTCATTTAATTCATGGCTTCTTGCTGGTAGAATAGAAAAATAAAAAAATACTCAGAAAATGGCACCGCTGTTCATTTTATCCAGAAAAGGTGGGTGATGAAGCCAAGTACAGGGTAGAACAGGTGAAACAACTGTTTTCAATATTTTTGTTGAATCACAGCAAGTTTGTTCACAGAATCAGTCATCCTGGCCACACCCCACAAGTGCCAACTTGTCCTCCAATATTCTACTTGCCTAGTACCCCACTTACTTCATTGGCATTAAAAAACGAAAATTAGTAAATTACTGTACTTTTTTAGATTTGAGAGTTCGTCTGATAAATTTTAGTAGATTTCTCAAAAATTCAGTAGATTTTTAATTTTTTATAAATCTAACTATCCCAAGAGATCGGAAAAATCAGTAGAAATGGCAACTTTGCTGTGTAACCCAACTTCCTCTGTGGATACTATGAAACGCAGATCCATTTGCTCCCATGCTGTTTCGATGGTTAACAATCGATTCGCTGTTATTGATCAGCTGATGCAGAGGAGCTCGTTCCGAAGTGGCGTTTGGGTTTGGGGGTCCTTGTTTCTTGTGTTTATACCTTTATACCTACACTACCAAAACGTTTTACCTACCCAAGTATAGTTTCCCTACCACTCCCATTTAATTTATCCAACCATTGATATTTCAATATGGTTTCGAAAAGTGGCTGAAGTGGTTGTGAAAACAAAAATGCGGTTGCTGCTGAAATAATGTGTTTATCTTTGGACAATGTTCCACTGTCGCACTGGTGATCATGTAAAACTGAGCAATAGCAACAGAAGTGCGAATAGAATCGCTTCCGAATTCAATTTCGGACTCGTTTTTTCGGCTGAACCCCTAACGGATGACCAAGTCTTCGAAATCCGTATCGACAAAAAGGTCAGAACGAAGTTTTACTTTACCACCCCAACATTGATAATCGTTGATAAGGTCCTATGCGGATATTTGGTTTGACCTTCATGAAATACCTATCGCCCTTTACCTAGAAATGCAGATCCCCGTTTACGACTGAGAAATCGATTTTACGATAGCTTTTCTTTTTTTAAAAGTCTTTGTTATGATGGAGAAATGTCTCGCCTGTAGGTTGCCTGTCTTATATGCCAAGCTCATGTAGCCCTTCTTGAGGGATGAGTGACCTAGATAAGGAACTAAGACAAAACTTTCGCCCTTCAAAATATGTCCGATTGTCAATCCAAATCTACTAGCCTTATTTTAAAATTGGTTTAATAGTTGCCTATGTTCTCGGGATATCCGTCGAAATTTCAGCATGGGATCTGTAGGTTTATTATCCCACAATTTTGTGAATGTTGTAAGTTGCAGTGGATGGAGAGAGTAGTGGGAGATTCCGACTTGAATTGATAGGTATAACAGTAATGATAATAACCCTTGAAGTTGGCGAGACGCATCAATTCAAGAAACTCAATATGGAGGGCTCAGCCAAGTTAAACCCATCGATCAGTGGCATTTTGGCACTTTCAGAACTCGTCACAGGATATGTTAACTCCACTGTATCACTCAAGGTTCGAGGATCTCTACACTGGTGACCCCGACGTGATGTTGGTGACTAGTGGAAGGTGGAAGCTGTTGCTCATTAGTTTTTTTCTTGCTGTTCTCTTGGTGCTGGCTCCGAGGAAGTTCAGTTGTTGGTTGAGGCGAACTTGCTTGGTGTAGGGTAAGCTGTCAGCATGCTCGCTCAGAGCCTGGAGCTTATTCGGAGCATGGGCAGCTTGAACAGGTCGATGGCGCATGCGTGGAAGAGCAGAGCTCAGCTGCCCCTGCTCCTCGTGGGGCACGCTAGGGCTTGCCCGGAGGAAGCCGTGGCCAGCACGAAAACCGAATTATTGCCTTGGGACAGGGCGAACACCGGTTCACTTGGCCCGGAGCTCGCCCTGGGTCTGCACAAACAGTGCATCTTTATCCCACTCCTACTGTGCATGCCCGGGTTGCTCTGAACAAGCTCTGAGGGACTGCACGAACGAAGCTGTTATACCTAGTACCTCTTGGGCCCTGCAAACGCCGAGTACAGCTGGATGAGGGTATGATTCTATTCGTTGATTCTGAGGTCTGCAGCGTAACAGAGGATTCCAGTCCTCGGTAAAGTACAATCCCCTCACTGATATCTGTCGTACTAGAGATCCCGGGGTTTTCCTCACTTGTCAGACACAACAGGCTCAACAAGCAGACAAGGCTTCTCCAGAGAAGCTCAGTTCCCTGGTATGACATCATGACTGGAGAGTCCAATTTCATCCACCATTATGTGCAAATTTCTGTCACAAATCTCTGCTTTAATCTCAGTTTGCATCTTATTTTCAAGATGTGAAGTAGCCCTGCAAGATGTACTTATCAAAAACTACATATCCCTTGGCGATTTCTCTGACCCATTCTCTCTGTCAAATCTCTGCACTTGGAGGTGGTGAGGCATCATGCCTTTCCAAACATTGAAATACATGTTTCCCTAGGGTTGAAATCCGGATTCAGGAATTTTATTCAATATAATATATTTAAAGTCATCCCAAGGACTTCGCATGCTACTCCGTGGAACGATGCACCAGTGTCACCCCTGTGCGTAGATCTAGGTGCATCGGTCTAGATAGAGTTATATTTATCATATACGGACTTGGTGCCAAAAAAAGCCTCAACATTTTCGAAACCACACATTTGGTAAAATATCGTATACACTGTTCATTGAACGAAACCGCCACCAGTTCATTGTGACGTAGAGGTAAAAATTAGTCCATTAAAGGATGCGCCCCATTGCGGTTGTCGCTTATGATCAGATTGCAGTGAGTTATAGAGCATGCGTCGTAAGTGCCATGGTATAATAATAAATACCCCTCGAATTTGAGCAGAAATCATAGGCGCCTATTCCCTACCACGTGCAATGGCGCTTTACGATACTCGTGCTTCCTGCTGCGTTCTTTTTCTAAAAACAGGACTATCTCCCACCACATTTCGATTTTTTTGTTCATAAATCGATAGGAAAGAGTCCAGATTAACTATAACACATAGTTTAATAATAAGTTGAGCAACAAAACGATCCTTCTGCAGTTTTTCATTTTGTAAAATTTGAAAACGAACGAATAAGAGTATCGTTATTTTTCAGATCGAATCATGGATTGGAAGCCTTGAAATAGGTATAACTGCCAATGATCCTGCAACGCTAGAATTCCCTGCTAGCGCTACTGATCTACGCAATGGAACATGGGTACATAAAATGTTATTAGACAAATGCTGTTAAGTTAGGTGCACATTTGTTTAGTTTTCAGCCAATTCTGCGATTTTGTAAGTTGTTCTGTGGAATATTTTACAGTATCCATCTGAACTCCGTCTGTAACTGTTTGGACAATATTACCTATGTACTAACTGGCCAAGCGCCAAAATCTCAAAATTCTAGTTTTTGGTATGAATGATTCGTCTTGACAAGTAATTGCTGACTTTCGATATGAACGCGGTGTAAAGTTTTATGCGATACAGAGTTCGTAGGCTGTTTGTGCAAAACGTTCTGCTGAACTTACAGCTTACGCTTTTTACACAATCTGGCCAAACGACGCCACTCAAGGCGCTTGGCCGCTCTGCGAAACTGCAATGTCGGTTCAGATGTTTTCTAGGTGTTATTCCTTCTATTATTATAGGAGTCCATTCTGTTCTCACAATCGCACCGGATAATTAGAGATAACTAATATTGGTAACACCAGGAAGTGGTGCAGTGTTGCCGTGATGAGCTAATAACAGTTAAATCTGAATGTATGACTTGAAATTTCGTGGAAATACTCACTGGGCTGACAGTAACTCGTATTAAATTTTCTTATCACTGTTGGTGCGAATGGCGTCAGTTTGACGCGTGGTGACGTCGCAGCCTAAAAATACATGTTAGGCGCCGTTGTTCGTTGATTTTCTAATACATGAACCACCAACCCTACCACTTTACTACACCAATTGAAGAGACGACTGTATTGCATTCATTACTCAACAATATGTTTATTGTGGGTAGTTTTCGGTGTTCATTTTGGTGAAAAGTCTTAAAATAGTGGTAATCTATGGAGCAAGAGTCTACAACTGCAAAGGCTGATCTGCACAAACCTGGTGCTCAGCCTGTTAGTGCGTATCAGCTTCTAGCCAGTTAGCATTTTGGCGTGTGGCCAGTATGACCTTGTTTCTTTCAATGTTTGAGATTCGTGCAAACCAGGTAACTGCCATAAATTCGTTACTATCAATGATTCTGGCGACACCATTCAATTTTACATACCAACAAATTCTATGGACAGAATTACTCGTATAATAATCACCTCTGCATATCACCGTCCATTTGTTCTTGGCCGTTCACCAATTGTTTATTTTACTTGTAGGTGTTATCAGGAAAGTCAATTCTGAAAGATGGCCGAACGCTCAAAGAGATCTACCGGCTCAATTTGGACAAAATCAGCGAGGGGGAGTGCATTGGGGTTATGAGGACATCTGATGTAAGTCCTGTTTGAGTAGGTACCTGAGATGTATGTTGAAATTTTAAGTCTGCTGGAGATCTTTTTATCTATGAGTTCATGTATCAACAGAGCGAACTCGAATTTTTTGTGAACAACGTCTCGCATGGTATTGCCGCCATCAACATTCCTCCCAAAGTGTGGGCCGTCATTGATGTCTACGGGAAAGTGTCTGAAGTATCTATCGTGAATCCTAAGAAAATCAGTAAGTTCATAACTTACGTTTTTATTTTGCACGTTTGTGCTGTTTTCGAGCTGTTATCCATATTTTGTCTGGTAGCAGGTAACGAGATGGATGATTGTGACAGTCAGAACGAGTCTTTGTCTGCTGCCAGCATCATGGTCGATAGCAGTACCGCCTCAACCGGCCCTGAACCTACAGAACGGCTCAGGTTTCATGAAAGGACAGGAAATTTGGTAGGTTCCATACACTCCTGCCTGGTAGGTTCCACGCATTACCATTTCGACCTTGTTCCTCCCGAGTAAACGCTGAGTTTTAGTGTGGTGCATGTTATTGCAGTGATCTCATTACGGTCTGTTGTTGAATTCGCTGATGCTGATTTTTCAATGTATCGACCGTTACAGGTGAAACTATCATGCAACGGACGGGCTGCTGAGAGGATGCGCCCCCTGGATGAGTTCAACAATGCTGTCGTCATGAGTCAGAAACCACTTTCCCCGGATGTTCTTTTTGAGGTTAGAAATTCCTCTTTACCCATACGGTTGAATCAATGTTGGCAAGTAGTTATTTTTTGTAAGGCTTTCACGAAATTTAATATTGACTGCAGATCAGAATCGACAGGCTGGTAGAGAAATGGAGTGGATCCATAGAAGTTGGAGTGACAACGCATGATCCTGCTTCTCTGGATTTTCCTGCGACAATGACGAACATGCGGTCAGGAACAATCATGATGTCAGGTTGTGGCATCCTCACCAATGGCAAAGGGACCAAGAGGGAATACGGAGAATTTGACCTTGACAAGCTCCGAGTAAGTTTGATTATTTCTACTTGTATTGTGTAGTGCTGAAGGGAATGGCTCCAACCTTGTGAGGGATTCAGTTCAGTTCGGTCCCAGCTTCAACTGGACCTTTTATATCGACCTGCTGTATCCAGTGAGATTAGGTTCCACGTCAGATTCCTTCTGTGCAAACGCTAATTTATTTCTGCAGTTCCAGCTATAGCTTGACAACGATTTTCAGGTCGGAGATCGTATCGGGATGATGAGGAAAAGCAGTGGGGATCTGCACTACTTCATCAATGGTTTGGACCAGGGCGTGGCAGCTTCCAGAGTCCCTGAGAAGGTTTGGGCAGCTGTTGATCTGTACGGTATGACTGTCAAGGTGTGTGTAGCTATATCTCCCCATTAGTGATAGCCCTGCACAGGTGGGCTGTCACTGGACTCATAGTATTACAGTAACCAGATGTTCATCGCATACTAAAATAACTTGATGGACAATCAAGGATTGTAGTATGACTGCTAGAGAAGGAAATATAATATATTGAGTTACAGTACCTAAGATAAAAGCACCAGTAGTCGACACTGCACCGGTACTCGACAATCCCACTAAAAATGAGAAAAATAAGTATTTGAGCCACATTAACGGTTTCTCCACTAAACTGGGGTCATCTTTGAATACCTTCCTAATGCAAAATGATGAGGTAACAGTTTAAATGGCGGGAAACATGTGATTTAGGGCTTGGAAACGAGGGCAGTTTGCAACATGTTTCCTTAAAACTGTTAAGTTAAAAACCAGCTGTTCCGTTTTGCTCAAGGAACGTCAAGGCAGACCAGCTTTTCCCTAATTTTTTTCGTGATATTTATGATCCTTTCGTTTTTAACTTTCTATTGATTAGTTACAGAACAGTTCTAAGCTGTTTGTTCGGTATTAACTCATGAAATTATAGTAGTTTATGGGTGTCAACTTCTGCTACAAATAACCCATTTTTCAGTAGTTGACAGGACTGCTGGATCTGGAGCACCTTTTGAAATCTACCGATTCAATAGATAGTCATACCACTATTCTCATACTTCTTTGCTATAATTTACTCTTTAGCACAGTACATACTATTACAATATTTCTGTTCTATCCCTTTTGACCACTAAGTATTAGTTTCTTAGTTCGAATTAAAAACTTTGATTTGAACAAGGTGTTGACTACTGGTGCAAACTCTATAGGTTTGTTCCATCCGCGTCAGTGCGACACCCGCCAGTACGGAACCGAATGGGGTGGGGGTAGGTGCAGATACGAGTGCGAGTTCGAAAATATGACGGTAGGAACGCAAATTTGGTTCTCAGTCTTCTTTGGCTCTCAGAATTGAATTGGAGCACAAGTCACGGTAACGGCGGTCACGACACGGCACCAACAGAACAAATGAATTTTGGGGAGGTTACAGACTGTTACCTCTTGGGTTCACTTCAAAAACTCGATCGCCGTGAGTGCGGAAAAGTGTCGCACTCGGTACGGGACTGTTCTGCACTTGACGCGGAAGGAACACGGTTCGGTTCAGTCGATGTAGAAAGTAGAAGTTTGGGTTCATGGAACCGACACTGTAGGAACACAGTTTTATGCGCAGATCGATCTGCGCATAATACGTTCTACTGAACTCGCTCGGATGGAACAAACCTTATGTCGCTAACACGCATGTTTTTATTTATTTATTTTTTTACATATAATGCAATTCTATTGTTGAAAGAATAAAATCACAGTTGGGCTAAAATTGGATAACATAGAAGCCTACCCTGTTTAGCGTGAAACTTATGCATGCGTTTTTTCTCTTTTTCCCTTCTTTTTCTAGTGTCGACTAGGTACTGGTACAAAAACTTGTTTCAGAAAAAATTATGTCAGTCGTTTCAAAAAAATTTTTTTTTCAATAAATGGCGCTATAGAGTGACCTTCGTTCAACAACAACAACAAAATTATCGAAATAAACGAAAATAATTATCGAAGACGAGGGAGACAAATATCAGCGAAATCGGGCTTCAAGTATCGACTACTGCTGCTTTGGTCTTGGTTAGAATTGAATTGCATGTTATCTGGCAGAATGGCAGCTCCTTGCTTGCTGCCTGCTGGTATGTTGTCTCTGGTTTGTGACCAGCAGTCTTCGTCACAGTTGTGACTTTAGTTGTGTAGTGATTGGGAGTCTGATAGACGAGTCGATCGCTTGATTGAGAATGGTTAGTTTATTGGTGGCACCCTGGCTCTTTTATATTCCCCTGACAAGATCAGAGGGGGGTCGGGGGGTCCCCACTCTGAGTTACAGCATGTTCAGACACAAATTGAGTTGTGGAGGAGCAGCCGATCACAACACTGCTCCCCCCAGAATTTAAGTAATTTTCAATTTTAATTAAATTTCCTTGATTTCGCTGTGGCTGTGGCCGGGCGTGGGAGGTGCGTGTGTTGGGTCCGAGTGGGTTGTCCGGGTGGCTGCTGTGGTCATTGTCGTGGGGTGGCGGTGGGTCGGTGCCGATTAGTGGCGTGGGTGCCGGTGCGGGCGCGAGATATCCCGCCGGTGCCGTATGTGGCTCGTGCGGTAGCTCGGGCGCTGTTTTGCGTTGGCGTGCGAGGCTTGGACTTCCTGCGGGGTTGGTGCGAGCCGTGGGCGGTGCGGCGGCGAATTGATGGATCGTGAGTGGCGTACGGTAGATCGTTCGTGGTAGCGTTTTGTGCTGTTGAAATCTGCGTGTCGGCAGTCCACGTGAGCGTGCATTCGTGATTCTGTTGTGCTTGCGGTGAGTTGAAGACGGAGAATCGTAGCGGCTCGTGGAGTGGTTCGATGCTGCAAATTAGTGAGGCCACGGAACGTGCGTTGGTTGAGGTCAATTTGCGTGGTGAGTCGGTAGTCCACGTGAGCGTGCGGTCGTGATTCGATTGTGCTTGCGGCGAGTTGAAGACGTAGAATCGTAGCGGCTCGTGGTGTGGCTCTATGCTGCAGTGATCTGGACCATGCAGGTTCGGAAGGTTTAATGACCCCCGCCGCTAGTAATTCGCCGAAGTTTCGCATGGCACGGGGGTCCCTTCGTGACGATCTCGTGTGCGTGGTTCGGCGCGTCGCGTGTACTGTTGGAAGGTTCGTGGCCGTCGAAAAGGGCTGGAAACCGGGGCTCATTCGCTGTCGTTCTCGTCGGTGATCGCCGGTGTCGTCTACTGTGAATCACTGTTGTTTCTTCGGCGACGGTAGCCGCTTGAAGAGTTGGTGCGAATGGGAGAAGGCGATCAGCGTGTTTGGCGAGCCGGGTGATGTCTTGTTCTTCGTGTGCCGCAATGTGAAGTCGAAAATTCTCGTGGAGGGCTCGAAGAAAGACGTGTCGGACGAGTGGTGCGGGTGTGTCGGCCGGAAGTGCTCGGGTGAGTCGGCGAGCGAGGATCGACGGTAGTTCGTCGTCGGATGTTGGCTGGAGGAGGGCGGTGAGCCGTGAACCATCGGAAGGTGCGTGTGTCGCTAGAAGGCGAGTTTTGAGCGTCTGGTAACTACTGGTGTGCGAGGGGTTGATGTCGGCGCATAGATCCGCTTGTCGAGGTTCGAGAGCGAGGAAGGCTCGGGCGAATTTCGCATGTGGCGTCGTGAGGCCTTCGTGTGCGAGGATGAGCTCGAGTTGGGCGAACCAGACGTGCGGGAATGCGGGGTCGAACGGCTGAAGCTTGAGAATCTAAGGAGCGCTCGCTTCGGGTGTCTTTTGCGGTTTCTGCTCCGTCATCTTCGGTTTTCTCTTCGGTGCCAGTCCGGTGAGGTGTCAGCTTGAAGTGTGCTCGGCGCCGGCGTCCGTTTCCTTATATAAGGATCGGTGATGGTGGGGCGAAGTAGCGGGAGGCGCTGCGGTAGCCGTCGAGGCGGGCGTCAGAGTGGGGCGCCGCTGTGGCGTCGGTGGGGGCCGCGCGTGGAGGGGCTCATTGAAGCGGAGGCGGGGCTGCGACGCTTTCAAACGGCGGGCGCTGGCGGTGGAGCTCACACGTCGGATGTCACCAGTGTAGTGATTGGGAGTCTGATAGACGAGTCGATCGCTTGATTGAGAATGGTTAGTTTATTGGTGGCACCCTGGCTCTTTTATATTCCCCTGACAAGATCAGAGGGGGGTCGGGGGGTCCCCACTCTGAGTTACAGCATGTTCAGACACAAATTGAGTTGTGGAGGAGCAGCCGATCACAACAAGTTGTTACTTGTGTGTTACTTTAGTTGTGTAGTACCTGCTTGAATTTGAATTAACGATCATGTCATAAAGAGATCTCTACTCCAGTGTTGGAGTTTATGAGTTTGGGAAACAATTTGGAGATGGTAACTACACCAGCACGATATTTAGAAATTCAACAGTTCACTTGCACTCAAATGCAACATTTTCCAGGTTACTATAGTCGATCGTGATGAGAGAGAGGAACAGAATCTCATAACTAGAAGAAATACCGTCCTTAGAGAGCACGTTCTGCAAACGCAAAATGGTAAATTCTACTACAATTCGAAATTAGTATTTAAAATCTTTGAAATGTGAGATTTTGAATTGTCAGAATCAATTTTGCAGATGCGTCAGATGATGAACCCGACGATACTCTGTTGTTCCATCCAAACTGTGGATCCCACGCTGCCGTCATCAATAATGGCCGGACAGCTCACCGACCGAAGTAAAAATAATTCACTTGCTAACATCATTATTTTTTGTCTGCCACATTGATCGTATTATTCTTAATTGGATATTGTTCATTACTTGTGTTCTTGTTCTAGTGCGTTAGACGATTTTAATAATGCCGTTGTTCTCACCAATCGCCCATTAAAAGTAAATGAAGTTTTCGAAGTTCGAATTGACAAAATGGTGACCAAGTGGACGGGCTCGATTGAAATCGGTGTCACCACCCACGCACCGACCGAGCTGGAATACCCATCCACCATGACAAACGTTCGGTATGTTTATGCAAAGATTTGAATGTTTGATCGCAGTGAACTGCGGGGGTGGCGTTCCTGTTATGATTATGGCATGTGAAAAGGGTGGAACGCTATGTTCAAAGAACAAATTTAGCTGAATCCTTGGAATTAGAACGTCTCGAGGAATACATTCTGAATCAAGAAGTTCCTTACTATGAATTAATTTATTACGTACAAACTAATGGCTTTTTTTAGGTCTGGCACGTGGATAATGACTGGGAATGGAGTAATGCACAATGGAACATCTGTGATGGACGAGTATGGTCAAAACTTGGATAAATTGCAGGTAACTCTTCGAAGTCCAATGGTGATAATTTAAATCTGATCACACTTTATTGGGTAACGCACGGGCAATGTGTTATTTTACTGGTTGTTTGCTCTAGGCAGGTGATCGAGTGGGAGTCGTCATAAGGGAAGGTGGCTCCCTTCATTTCCTAGTCAACAGCGAGGACCAGGGGGAGGCCGGTACAGGCCTCCCTCCCAAGCTGCACGGAGTCGCAGACCTGTACGGACAAGCTACTCAAGCGACCATAGTCTCCCATTGCCCCACCTGCTCACCTCCAACGCCCAATCCGTCTTTGCTGCAGTAAGTCTGTTATAACGGGTTATGCATATGACGTGAACAGTATGTTTTCAATCAGTCAGAACTTGGTCAGGTTTCTCACCCATGAAAATCAGAAGAATTTATTTTGTGGAATTGCCGGCAAAATTGAAGCTTTGAAGTTTGATCCTTTTGACACTTGGATAGCGTTACTGCTGCTTACAAAATGCTAAAGGTGCTAAAGGTATCCATTTATATAATTCTAGCAAGGGTTGGGCCACTGCATAAAGTTAAGAATACTTGAAGATTGATCCCTTGTTGGTCGCATATTTTCCTCAGATGTTCTCCATTTCATTCTAACGACCGTTGTGATATTTTAGGCCGGCCAGCCATTCTAGAATTTACAGTGAAAGCTTTGCCATCATTTGTTGTTCACTCAGCATTTGTCCTCTGCAGGGAACTCCATTTCCATTCGGTCCATGGTCGAAACGCTCGCCTCAGAAACGGTGGGAAGACCGCGTCCAGGCCACGGGCTTGGGTCGAGTTCAACGACGCCATCGTCATCACGAATCGTCCCCTCAGGCCTGCCGAGATGTTCTCCATCGTCATCGAGAAAATCGTTGACCGCTGGGCGGGCTCTATAGAAGCTGGTGAGTGCCTGCTTGAAGTAGGGTCAGGCATGCCAGTTGAATAGTGAATGAATCATGCGATTGATTGGTGCCATGACGAGGTGATTATTTCGATTTTTCAAGGCGTGACGGCAATCAAGCCTGATGATCTGGAACTACCAGGCACAATGACAGACCTCGACCACGACACATGGATGCTGTCAGGTACCTACCACCAACTCATCAGTTCTGTTCTTCAATTCTTTTGTTATGAACTCTTAGACTAGTAGGTCTGCTGACAGATTTAGGCCAACTCTTATGTGCCTAAATGGTAAAATGTCAAGGTCTGAAACCAAAATTGCTTTACATTTCATGCTTTGTAACCAAAAAGAATACGACAGTTTCTGATAGTCTATTGAGTAAACCCTAAAATGTAGACAAAAGACACAAAACTTCTCTATTTGTCGCTTTTTGTGGTGATATTCCTGGTGTGGTGGCGCCGTTTCCTGTTTTGAAAATCTGGATCATCCTTCGAGTCGATCCTAATCATTCCAAGTCATAAGCGAAATTAGCTGTTACTAAACTCATTCCACACAACCCAAAAATCACTGCCTATTACAGTGGCAAATGTCCCCCCCCCCCCCCCCCCCCCCCCCGAGTCGAAGTTGGAATTGTTTGAATTTCTGTGAAAACTGTATTATCCCTAAACCTTCTATGATATTGTTCCTTTTGCTTTAGGGTTTGCAGTGATGAAAGACGGCGTCATGATGAAACACGGTTACCCCCTGGATCTTGACAAAGTCCGGGAGGGTACAGTGATCGGCATGAAGAGGCATGAAGACGCGACGCTCCATTTCTACAGGGATGGCCAGGACATGGGCGAAGCCTGTGGTGGCATTCCAGAACAAGTCTACCCGGTGATTGACTTGTTTGGGCAGTGTGCTCAGGTGAGATGGGAAATCTGACAATTGAGTGTCAATAAAAGCAGTTCCACGTGTCACTCTCACAGTCATGGCAAAAAAATGAACTTAGTGATTGGAACTTCAAAATTATCATGGATATGCCATATTATATAAATTTACTAGTATCCGTGCTTTAGTATTAGTAAACTGGTATCCAAGTATTCAGCCTGTGTCTCTTTAATACTCATATTGTCTTTATTGTAGGTGTCGATGGTACCTGTGCCAGAGGCTGTGCAGGAGAGTGATGAAAGCATCTGTGCCCCTCAAGCCGAAGAGACCAGGCTCATGTCAGAACCCTTGTCAGAACCAACAGCCCATCCTGCTCCCAAACAGCAGTACCACAAGTGAGGACTGTAGAGTGTAGCATCCACTCATTACGGCTAAGCTCTTGGCACTTTGGAAACTGAGGATCCATTTAGTGTGTTAGTTCCTTCCAAAGTGGTTCAGATAGGGAAATACATAAGACAGTGCTCACCAGACAGAATGAAGTCCACAAAGTTCCCTTAATCTTCTAGTGGGAAGATGTTGGATGGGGTACTTAGAGAAGACTTGCACTCATTGACACAACCACTGTGATGCAGGATGGCTATCCCAGCAGGTTCCTGGTCACCGACGTTCAGCCTTCTTCATTTCCACTGTAGTATCTTGCTTGTGATTTGCCCTGTTCCGTCTAATATACATCCAGCACCTTTTCTCTCTTGGCTGCACCACGTCCAACTTACTACAGCAATAACGTATGCCACCAGTGGAGCTACTTCTTCATTTCCCTTTTCTCACCTCTTTGGTTCCTACACTCCTCCAAGGCTCAGCGGGACTCCACACAGATAAAGGCACCAGCCGTGGCCCCTATCGCCATTTTCGGGTTATCCCCGAAGTCATACGCGAAGTATTTTGAACAGCTCATGTATTACAATGATCAGAGCTGGTGGTGGTTTCTTTCATGCCTGTGCAGCTCTTTTACGATGGGAGCGAGTAGAATTTGCGTCACTTCAAGAAACAGCTAAGAATTGAGGTCTTTGTGGGTTCGTACAAGGTATGACCATATCTCCTAGGAACACTTTTACTGCCTCCCAACTCACATGAGGAATCTCAAAAAATGAAGGAAAAAGACGGCTAAGAGGTTTGGTGTTGTAGCTTCCCATAATAGGTATATAGATAAAGCACTCTTCAGCTAAGTGCCTATAAAACTTGGGTACAGTCCAACGAAATATCCTCAAAAAGTTAAATTCATTAATAGGGTTTCAAGTTAGCCCATGCATAGACAGGGCCTATTGCTCTAATTAATTATTATGGGTACTTGATGCATTTTATCCCCAAATTTTAACCAAACTGATAAGTTTTTTGAAACCGTGTACTTCACATTGAAAACAATCAAAGAGGCCTATCTTATGTCTGGTAGGTACACGGATACCTACCAGTGATTCGTGAGTGATTTAGTTTGTAGACGATTAAACCTTATTTGAACTACCAATATATAAAAAATGTTCGCTGGTTTCCGTAAGTTATACTGTTTGTATTGTGTCAAAAGGTGGCACGAAGTATGCGGTAAAGGAATCGAAGTGATAAAGGTGCACTCCAGTGCCGTGAGGACTGGAGATTCTCCATCTGGCGGACTCATCTTCTCTGCTACGCCACTGGTCGACGGGGAACTCTTCGACGTCCTCATAGAAAGCCACACGCCGCATTGGGCCGGCTCGCTGGCGATGGGAGTGTCGCCAACTCCTCCCGGGAAGTACCAGGGGTTCTCCGGCCTCCAGGAGCCCTACTGGTACATACAGGGTGAGTCAGAATTCTGAAGGTTTCACCGGTCAACTCCCATTGCAATACGCGTCCTCAATTTGATTCGCCGGTCAATAGAGAGTTCGGCATCCACAAATGAGTGTGGTCAACGATCGTAACTACATAAGTGGAGGAAACTTGGTCCTCAAGGACTTTTGCTGTCTGATCGTATCTAAGCGGGCACTAGCGGTGCTTTTATCTCGCGTACAGGCACCGTATTGGGCAATGGGCCAAATGGTAGTTGGAATGTAGAGAAATACATACAAATTATTAAATAATAATGGTCACAGTGCTGCCAGATGTCCCTTCTACCCCCCCCCCCCCCCTTCAGACGGTAATATCCCCAAGACTTCGGGGGTTGCACCAAATTACTCCTTTTGGTTTATTATTCTCTGAATAACACACCTATGTATTCGCTCAGCAAGAAATTTTATAACATCACCTCAAAATTTTTTCTTTTACGTTTCAAGGTGCGTAGAATCCAAAAATGCAGTGTCCGTCCGCCAAGTCAAAAACCTGGGAAATTGTCTGAAATCACCATCAATTTTTATAATAACACCAGAAAAAGTGTCAACAGGTGAATCAAGACAATTCTACAATGGCACAATCAATGATCAAAGATAATTTAGGAAACAAAAGGAGCGTAATTCGTGTTTTTGGGGCCCAAAATCGGTGGAAACCATCAGAAATAGCTATTTCAATTATTGCACCGTGAAAAAAATAAATAAATCATCAGCCAAAATTTCTGTAGGTACGTCCAATAGAATAATAAACCCATGTGACAAGGACTTTGCAGTGTTCTGATAACGAGTCCCTTTTTGTACCCTTTTCTGTGAACAGTCACTCTCTTCTCCCTTTATTACCCATTAACTTACTTAGAAATGGGCTGAGGAATGTGAAAAATTGCATCGATGTAGGTCAGTTTACTTACTGTGTGTATGTGTGTGGACCTAGCATTAACGTAAACCCAACTTCACCTTTTATCATTGAAAGTAAGCAGATATGCGTAAATTTCTACCTACTTGGTAGGTCCACCAAAAAGTTCCAGTAATCCACCATGTCGTATGAGCTAATTTTCCAAGTTGGTGACAGCTGTTTTGACGATTATTTGGCGATTTTAGACCCCAGAAAAGTCAAATTTGACTAATATATTTAAATGTTAAGTGATTTTGGTCATTTTTACAGATATATAGCGATTGTCCTTGGATGGATTCTGAAATCTCTAAAACGAAAATGGTCTCAAAAATTAATTTACTTACTAAAAACCAATTATCACTGAAATTTGTTAACAACTTTAGTTATGTGCGTTGGTACATTCCTATCAAAGGACAGCCATTTGCAATTTTACCTGTGCTACAGGTATGTCGCTAATAGCACATATACTCCTGCTTCATGAATTTACAACCACTCATAATTTGACTCAATTTACCTAATCAAAATTTTGATAGGTTCCCTGTTGAAAATTAAGCTTTTAGAATTGATTTTTATCGTAGTAAATTTCATTATCAAGTCTTAAATGTTGTAGTGATGTTATTTAGCATGGATTCCCTAATTGAATGAGACACCTCAACATTCCTAGATAGATTGCTAGTTAGATCTCACCTAATTTCAAAGTAACCTATTCAGAGTAACTTTCCAGATAGTTGTTTATTGATAATCATAATTATAGTCGTTGTTTTGTAGTGTGATATTCATTAAATTGACTGTGATTTAATTGCGCAATTCTCTGTCATATCATGGTCAACGTTTTTGTTAGTTTTCTGTACGGTAATGTTACTTTCCTTGAAGCTCGAAGGGTCATTCCTTCTTGTAGAAAGTATTGATACAGCAAGAAATCAGTAACTTTTATCTATAAGTTGGTACTTTGTGGTATCGTCTATTTGAATGAAATTTGGATACTAAAGGTTACTCTTTGATACTTTGATATAATTCAGTAGGTACATAGCGAGTTTCATAGATGTTGCGATTTCAATGATATTCTTGTTTAAAAACATTTAGCTTAACTTTTAGTTCATCTTTTTCGATTTCATATTTTTTAGCTTTTTTTTCTCGCTTTATTTGGCTCCTCCTGTAGGTAATAGTTTGATGTACTGCGGGGAGGTGCTCAAGCCACATTATTGCCCGTCAATCGAATGGCTGAGACCTGGGAACCGCCTGGGGGTCAAGCGCTGCGCCGATTCTTCCATCCATTTTTACATTGACGGCGTCGACCAGGGCGTTGCGGCCTTCAACGTGCCCAAGGTAGGTTACAGTATGGCGGCTACAACATAAGCACGTGATGGAGAACGTTATACCTCCTCGATGGTGAGAGGACACAGATTAAAATATAAAAGATTTATTATTTTCAAAAATTCGGTGTTATTTTCAGTATGATTTAATTTTTTTCGTTATTCCAAAATAATAAGAGTTACAATTTATTTTTCAGTTACCTACTGAATATGTTAGGTGATACATAAGTATATATTTTACAAGTAAATATCAAATTCAAAGGCGTATCAAGTTGGCGACGAGAATGGGATAACTTATTTCGCCTATAAATTGGTTGAATAAATTGAAAATGAAATTGAGAAACAAACGGAACTGTTACTGAAAAACTGAATGTAAGAATTAGGTGACTGATATCAATCGACTGATATTTACTCGTAAAATATAATATTTAACCAAACATATTCAGTAATTGAAAATAAATTATGATTACGAATAACACAAATAATAATTGAATAGTATTGAAAATGACTCTAAATTTCTGAAAATAATAAACCATTTATTTGTAATCGCTTTGCCCTCGCATCATGGAGAAGTTGTAATGGAGAACAATAATGTGCAGATTTAAAAAAAACTGTTGAGAAAGAATAATTATTGGGGTTTCTAAAGGAAAAACAAACAGGAACTTTTCGTTACCAAACTGGTCGGTGTTGCGTTCCACCTTGAACTGTTTCGAGTTCTCGATATGACATGTTAAGTTGGAACATGTATGGCCACTGGGAACATCTCGGGGGTCTGAACTGATGAAAGAGGTTATTTTGTACTATTCCAACATCCATGGTAACAGAGAGTTCCTACTCCATTTATGCCTGAACCAATTAAAACTTTTCGCTTGGAAGGTTTCCTATGAATACTGGTCCATCCTTTTTCCATCCATCATTTTTAGGAGTCCAGTAATTGTCTGCAAAATTGGAACTGGTTCAGTATTTTGGAACAGTTGCCTTACTAATAAAAGCATTTGTAATGGTTACTATTGTTGGAACGTTAAACCTCTGTTATTAAATTTAAGGCCTACGGTAAGTGATTTTTCAATAAATCAGAATTAGTTTACACTTAAATTTGCTTCCTACGATTTTCGTTTTTTTTTGCATGTGCTTCTACAATATTAGGTAGAGGCTTCCTATCATAACTAGCATTTAACATTGAGTTCATGTAGTTAACTCCACATAATTTGAGAGTAATGTAACGATCACCTTGTTACTCAAGGTCACAAATAATATGGAATTTAGGATCTTTAGGAACCCTTAGGATGCTACATTATCATATTCAAAAAGTTGAACTTCGGGTACCTATACCATATTTGAGGCTTGGATTTGTACTATTTTCCTCAATTTCAGTGCATAGTTAGTTGAGATTGTGGCTTCTGTTGGATTGTGATATGTTGGTCTTATTTTATTGTCCTCATTAATTTCAGAAAATATACGGAGTTGTGGATCTGTACGGGTCGATCAGCGCTGTTAGACTAGTCAGCAAATCCGGTGCTAACCCTTCATCTGGCGACGCCCCTCTGGCTGTTCTGGAGATCGAGTCGCCTTGCGACAAAGCCACGTGAGTCACACGAATTCCTCATATATGAAATGCCCAGATGGTGCAAAATGAAACTCAACCACAGGCTACTTGTGGCTATGGAATGGAGAGACTGTCTGTAGTTTATGGAGAGGCCCTAGAGTGTTGGATCACTAGGTGTGTTGCTTGCTATCTAAGAGCGACTTGCCATCAGTCGGCTGGGGCTAGCATGGATAGGAACCAGTTAGGTAGGTAGGTCAGTATTCTATTGTGGGCGCCACTCTTGCAAATATCCTTCACCCCTAGTAAGAGGAGGAATTCTAGAGTGGTAGGTATACCAACTGAAAGAAAAAAATGAAATGAAAATGAATTTTAACCTTCTAAATCCGTAGCCATTTAAATTTATTGTATACCTGATTAAATGGTACTGAGAGAGCTGGGAGAAATAAGCCCTGACATCACACAAAGCCCGTTTGGGGTCAAATAAAGAGTTGGTAGATGCAACAGATCGTAGTGCTGCCTACCGAGATAATCCCTTTATTGCACCCGCCCGTTGTTACCACCATAACACATGACCTAATAGGAAAACACCCTGTTGTAGAAGTATGCCTGATAGGAATTGGAGTTTTGAGCTGTTCCATATATCTACAACTGCAGAACAGTTAGTTATTTTTGGGTGCCTTTGGTTTAATACTGTTCGACTCCAATTATACCATTATTTCTGATTTATGAATACATATTATTTATATGTGCAGAGAAGAGGAGGCGGAGGATTCGAAAAAACCTACAGAAGATATGGACAAGAGTATTGAAGACGGTGAGATGATTTCGGAAATCCACGACCTCGAGGTAATTCTACCATTTTACTGAATTTTCCATCTAAGAACTTAGGTATCATTTAGGAACTTACTGGGAAGATTCCAATAATAATGAATGTGTTGCTGACGTCGATTTCTGTTTTGTCCAGCCTGTTTCGCTGATATTCCATGAGTGCCACGGGAGGAACGTGCAGATTTCTGAGAGTCGCCTGGCGGCAAAGAGGGTGTCCAGCTACAATCAGGGGCTAGTTCTGGCGGCAAGAGGTCTCCCTAGAGGGTCACTTTTCCAGGTAGGAGATATTCAAAGTACAAAATAATTTTTCCTTTAAATCACGTAGATTGCCTTGAACAGCAGTTTTGGATGTCATCGTTTCACGTTTAGGTCACTGATAGTGTGAGGGCAGTTGGGGTCATGCTCCAAAGAAATCCAACATTTGTGGAACTTGTGACAGAGTGTAACAGTGGGGATGGACCTCGAGTAAGAAGGGATATCGATTAGGCTTCCCCAAACCGATCCCGTCTCCACCGGAAGAAAAAAATGTATCGAGAACAGCCCACACTGTTACACTCCTCCCCACATACTTCTGGGTAGCAGAAGTATGAGCAGAAGTATGAGAGGGAAAAGGGGGAATGAAAAGTAGTATGAAGTTCTGGTTCAGGAAAAGACATCTGAACAACTTCAAGGTGACTAACCTCCATCATAATGGTACTACCTCAATAATATTTTACTGGTGGAGAACAAAGCTCCTACATAAAGAGTATTGGCGGATAATGTTGTCAGAGGTTGTTGTCCAGTGAATTGTGCTCATCTGGGCAACCTCTAGGTGATCAACCTCCATCGTTGTGATGGAACAACTATTGGTTCTTATCAATCGGGACATGGCATCAATCGCCTTCTAATGAGCTTAGTATATTTTAGTTATACTGACACTCTAATGTGAGGAAAGGGGTTGGGGAAGCCAATAGATGTATGTATTATCAAAGGGACAGGTTGTTAGTAAAGGAATCCTTCTGGTAAGCCCACGAAAAGTGGATGGAGTATGGTGAAGTGCTCAGCGCATACTACCGAACCACGCTCTGATACCATGTGACAGAGTGTAACAGTGGGGGTGGACCCTCGAGAATCCCTCTCCTAGACCAGCGAGATTATCACCGGTTAAGAAGGGATATCGATTAGGCTTCCCCAAACTGATCCCATCTCCACCGGAAGAAAAAATGTATCGAGAACAGACCACACTGTTACAAACTCTTCGGGTCAGCCCGTATTTGTTGGTGTTCCACTCCACCCTAAATGTTGGTTAACTTCGAACATTCATTAATCCAGTCATCCTTTGGTATTCATGGTTGATGGAGGTTTACCACAGTTGCTCACAATAAAATTCCATTGATTTTTCCAGCCTGTATGTTTGCTAGTATGGAATATTCATTTGTTCCTCATATGGTCATTGGCATTCATGATTGGTGGAAGCATGTCCACAGTTGCTCCCAGTAAAATTCCATAGATTCCTTCAGCCCCGATGCTGTGAGTAGCTTGAAATATTCAATAAGTTTCTCATCTCATTGGATCAGAGATTCATGGCGTCCCATTTTGAATGTTTTCAGATAAAAATAGAATCTCTCAACTCCAGATGGGTTTCATCATTGAGCATTGGTGTCACGACTGAACCCGAAGCTTCCACTTCGCTCCCTGTGACAGCTTTGGGTCTCAAAAAGGACACCTGGGTCGTGTCCAGTGATTCTGTTTTCCACAATGGCCACAAGGTAACGAACGCTATTTCAAATAAGAGACTAAGATAATGTTTGAAACAATGATCGCTATACGATGTTCGCTGTTTGAAAGGTGCCATTATATTCAGATTTCAACTGCATAATCGTTGAGAGGCGGCCCACAGCTGTAAAGCCAGAGCAGGTGGCCATTAAGGCAGGGATGCGGGCATATTAAGACTAGAAAGCCCCATAACCCAAGTACCCTGTACTAAAATGTCTTGCATGAAAAACCACACAGCTGCTGTCGTCCAGTGCTGTCAAAAGGGCCCAAAGTGGTCATCCCATTTTTCGTGATCCAACTAGTCGATTCGTGATACTTGGATATTTCGTTTCAAGTCTGGAAACTCCCACTTTTGTGGTTTGCTGTGGCTTGAGGCCACATGCTACCTTCTTGTAAATTCTGTTCCATTTTGTGATTGGATATCTTATTACGATGGCATGGCTCAAACTTTGAGCAGGAACTTATGGGGTTTTGATGATTTAGATAAAATCCCGATATGGCATCAACCTGGACACGCTGGGACTGGGGTCCACCGTCGGTGTGATGGTGGATTTGGAAAATCAGCTCCACGTCATTGTGAATGGGCGCGACCAAGGAGTAGCCGCTACAAACATATCACCCAGCGTCAGTCTCCCATTGGTAGACCTGTACGGGGCATGCGATCAGGTAATTTATCCATCTTACATTATGAACTGGATTGAAAAAAATACACTTCTTCATAGTATTTCTTCATCACGCACGAAATTTTTTGACATAATGAATTCTTTGACAGGTGTGTATAGTGACTGAGACCTCCCGCACGCCTCAGAGCCCTTGTGGCGTCCTGGAGCACGTCTGGTCAGACTGCCGCGAAAAAGGGAATTTGGAAATACGTGAGAAGCCCGGTACGCTCAGAACCAAATCCGACAAAATGAATGAAAACATCCAGTGTTCCAGCCAAAGTTCTCCAACTACGGCAAGCGTGCCTCCACCTGCATCTCTGATTTTGGAGGTCTGTATGAAAATTAAATATAAAAAATCTGCTGGTTTTTTGTGGCATAGTTGTTTGTCAAACCCCGACCGTTTTGAGGTTGAGTAATGTAGTGTAACCAATAATTGGTAGTTATTACTGTGTCTATTTCTTATTGTAGAGGAGAACAGCCGCAAACGAAAGTCTGGCTAAGTCTCCCACTGCACCACGACCCGTTAGTTCGCCAAGTCCGCTGCGAGAGAGCACCAGCATCCCTCTGCTTCCCCCAGTTCTGTCGTTGCCACTGAAAAAAGGGCAGTGCTGCCATCTTGCCACATGTCTCCGGCTCAAAGCTTCGCTCGGCCTCCCAAGTGAGTCCTGGGTTTCCTCTGGTGGACTGCAGTATTCCACCATCCGATTATTCGACTAAATCCACAGAGCACAACATTTTTGTGTGTTTTCATCAAAAACTCTACCACAATCCATCATTTTCCCCACATTTTCAGCTGGATACTTCAGAAAGGAACCGATCTGTTTTTGTTCCGAGTGCCTGAGTCCGACTTCTGATTCAACTGGACGAAAGGCGATGGCTGCCGGGTGGACGTGCTTCCCTTTGAGACAACGAAAAGAAACCCAAGGTAAAACTGTTTATATAAATCTCCACTTTAAAATATCCTTGTTTGTGCACAAATTTCCGACTGGTTACTGTAGTATTATATAATAAGTACCTTGTTGATAACGTTAGAGAGCTCTGCTATTGGTTGTGGATACTTATTGGAAATCAAGGACAATCCATGCAAACAATCACTGTCTAGTGCCTCAAGTTTCGGGTATTTTTCCCGGTTTGTTCCCTCTGGCTGGCAAATAACTCTATCAGCCATCAATGATTATTGAAATAACTAAAAACCTCCGTTGTTGGACTAATCGCATCGTGATCGCATCTGTCTTAAGGCGTAACTTGAACGTGAGGTAGCCACATATTTCCCAATGGCTCATAAGGTTCAGATAACCTGAGCAAGCTAGCCGCTTGTCTGATAGCTGGATATTCAAATACCGGTTCTTACTGTGATGACATGTACTGATCGACCCACTACGCTGTAATACCCGTGTCAGATATCGGGAACAGGGTCAGAACAGAAATCCACATCAACCAACGAGCTTTCAGAAAATATTATATTCCCATCATCAGGGCCTGCAAACAAAACAAAGTCATCTTAAACGCTCTTATATCTTAATTTATATCTTATAGCTCTCTGTTCTCTTGCATTTTATATCTTAAACATTTTATACATTATAACATTACTTTGAAGACAAGTGAACTAGTTACAGCAGACTAGCTGTTGAGAAAGAACACCAAATAATTTGGGAAGAAACACTGTTCTGTTGTACATCACTATGGAAAACCTGTTATGATTTCGAAGGTGTTTTTGTTCCAGGGACGGATGCAAACTGGGATGAAGCCTACCTGCATACAGAGCCCGGTCAGCTCCGTATGATCCTGGACGCTGGCAAGCTCTTAACACCAGGTACTTTTTCCTTCCTGGATAGAGTTTCTATTACCCGCGTAATCATATTTTGTGATCTGCTGATTGATGAGATATTATTCAATGTCCAGGAGAACTGAGTCTTGGCGGAGACTTCAGGAAGAGGGCTGATAGTAAGTTGGATGACACCGATTCAGCGCAGCTGGTCATCACTCCGTTCCTCGGAGAGGCATCCCAGGTCCAGAAACACCCGTAAGTGCCTTGAAAACTGCAGTGAAGCAGAAAAACGAAATCCTTTGTTTAGATTTATGAGCATATCTTCTAACAAAGATAAGCGTCCGAAGTCATTCTCTTCCATAACTGTGGTATCAGCATTCAAAGGACGGGTGACTGTGTGCAAGTGTGCTCTTCTCTTATTTTTCCGCATAGACCACTCCAATAATTTTACCCCAATTATTATTCATTAAATCAGGACTGTTCTTTGACAATGACAAAATTTCGAGGTTCTTGGCAGCTGTGGAAGGTAAAATTACAGCTCATTAAAGACAAGGTGTCTTAAACTCAAGATCACAGTTCAAGGAGAGTAAACAACAAAAGTTTCGATTTTGAATCCTTTTTTTCACTTTTTCGAGTTTTTTCTACTTGTTGCGATTCTTTACATATGTATGCATCTAACAGACTCAAAGGGATTCCAATAAACCAAAAATGTTGCTATTTATTGAAGGAGTGCAGTTGCCCTGTGGTACCACAGGGGAAAATTAGTACCACAGGTCACTCGGCCACTGGATAGGAATGCCACATGACCGCACTTGCCTGCAACTCTGCGGGCAAGTGCGCTCCTTGACCTGCCTCAGGAAATCTCCACTAAATCCTCTAAATTCAAATACCATCTGATTCAATAACAACTGCTGGATACGGTAAACACAAGAATAAGGGGTTACTTGTAGATAAAGGTTACTTGTATTTTCAGTATCAGCTGTGGAAGATGAACTACGCAAAAAGGGAGCGCACTAGCCTGCATTCACCCTATTGCAAACATACCATTCACCATCAGAAGGGAAAATGAAGATGTTCCATGGAACCTCAGTGAGATTCATTGAGCCCATGAAAAATCCAAATGGACAGCAACACTCCCCATTATCGATGGGGTTCAAACAAAATCACAGGAACAGTTGATGTTCCTGTACATCTAAAATAAGTCTGTATTTAATCTCCATATTGTTGGCTCTACAGGTTGCTCGTATCGATATTTCCAGGTTTGTGGATCCGAAAACCAAAGACCGCCACATCGTCGCCACAGCTTTCGAAGTCGTCGTGCGGCCCGACTCCTACAAAGTGGCGTCGGAAACAGAATGGGTCACTAAAGAGAGGAATGCGACCTGCCTCAACTCCTTACTGATACGGCTGGAGCCCGGTTAACATGTTATGCAACTTGGTTAAACCTGTACGTGTCAATTTCCTGACTCCTCGGGACCTTTTCGAGTGCAGCGGTTGGTAGGACTGCCTTGTTAGATTAGTACATTTCATTCCTAGATCGAAACTCCTCTGCCATAAACGCTTCTGTATATCAAAACCACCTACCCCATCTTAGACGGAGGAAAATACCAAGGTGACCAAAATTCAGGGCCCACCTGAGTAAATTATACAAAGGAGTACAAAATCCGCTCAAATTTTAATGTGAGGTAAAAGTGTAACACATATTTTTTACTTAAGTTGGATGTAGTAAGTGATGAAATTGTGATTCCAACTTATTTACATAAGAGGTTTGCAAGGATTAAATTTTCTTTCTTGAAAAAAAACAACTAGAATCGAAATGGAAAATATTCATTCCGGTGGGACCGAGGGTTGGAGGTGCCTTTATAAGGCGCCTAGCTCGACATTCATCCAATTTCTCTCCTACGATCGCCTTCTCTCTCAAACCTTACGTCCTCAACTCCAACTAAGCCTTCTCCTTCCCCCTACGCTCTCAGCAATATGAAAACAGGGCGAGAACGTGGTGAAAACCGGACGAGTATTTTCCCAGATGTTCAACGTGGTGAAAACCGGACGAATATCGTCCCTACTACTCTTCCAAATATCCAAGGAGGTGAAAACCGCGCGGATATTTTCCTATCCCAGTGTTCAACGTAGTGAAAACCAGAAGAATATTTACCTAAATCCCAGAGGCGTTTCCGAGGAGGTGAAAACCACGGGGATACTATCCCTTGCACTCCTCTCTCTCCTCATTCAAACCCCGACTGGAGTCAGTCACCTTTTCCTCCAAGTCAAAATTTTTATCTCTAGTTTTACCAAAATCCGAGTCATCACAATAGTTTTACCCGTTTTGTCGGCCAGAGGTGAGTGGATTGATTACAGAATGTCGGATTTCCAGCATATGTTGCCCACCAAGGCTTCACTGTTCCGTACCTTGGAGCTAAATACCACCAATTCGCTATTTTTAATTTTTATTGACACCATGTAGGTAGGTGTACGAAACCAGATGAACAAAGACTGAACCGGCAGTTTAGTCACCAATAGAATAAGTGGGAAGGAAAGAGGACAGGATTGTACGTATCGTTTACCGGGGGTAACCATTGTTCACTAGCGCAGTGACGCCTGTCATTCAAAAGAGCCTGGGATGTCTTTGGATCTACCGATTTCAAAAGTAGTTTTTACTTAGGTTCCTATTGAATATTGAAACCATAGATTTCGAGAAGGGAAGAGAAGCCCGGTGTTTTTTTAAAGTGTATTTTATTGACAAATAGCTACAAAAATGACCTAAAAAATAAAAACAAATTGTATATTTTTTTTAAAGCCAAATTACCTTCTTTCTAAGTATGGAGCATTCTCAGAAAACGGTTGAAACAGGTTTAGTCATCGTCACATGAATTTTTTCGTAAACTTTTGAGGTGAAAGATGGAATGAAGCTTATAGTAACATTCTCAGGCCCACTTTCACCAAAAATTTTAAACGAGTCTAACCCGGAAGAGGTTGCAAATTAACGGAGTTTACCGCTCACTCTTTCACCAGAGCTCTGTGTGAGTTTAAACTCCCACCGTGGCGGCTCGAGTTTAAACGCCCGAAATCCGGCAAGTTAACGTCACCAATCTCCGTTAGCCGTGAGATTCCAATATGGCCACCTAGCTTACAGCTGATTTTCGGTTTTGTAGTTATACGGTTGTGAAATGAATGGTATTGTATTGGTATTTACTCTATACTACGTATTCCACAATGATATTATAGGTACCTTACCTCGTGATTGGAGTCGTAAATCAGAAATCACTTTGGCAATTTACAGTTTATTATTACAGCGGAACAATGGAAGCGGGAATCGACATCAGCTGAGCGGTGGTTGTTGTTGTTTTGACGAGTTTATATTCCCGGTGCGTCATATTGTCCAACTTTTGCTTGGACATTTTAACTAAACTCCGTCAGGCAAACTCCGTTATTTCAAACTGGGTTTAACTGACATTTGGGTTGGTGAAAGACGCCAGCTGCCTTTCCAGGTTTAAACCTCGACGTTAACTTTAACGGAGTTTGGCTGAACACCGTTAAATAATTTTCTGGTGAAAGTGGGCCTCAGCAAGTTAAAACTTCGACATTAGCTTTCTGGAGGTTCCATTGAACGTGGAATATAACTGGGTTCACTCCAGAAAAAAATTTGAAAAATATCAGTTATGACCGCTTTTTTGCCATTTGGAACCACATTGCTTCGGTCCCCTGTACTCCCACTTGAAGTTTCTTCGCCCAAATGCAAATGGTGGGTCACCGTTCTCCATTCCTACTGGTCGCCCACTGAAAAGGTTTAGGCGCAGCAACGATAATTCAAACTTGCAATCAGCTGCAAGGTTGCCTTTCGTTCATGTGATGAAGCCTTTCACCGAACCAATCCATGCACTCAGAATGTCCCCGTTTCGCACGCAGGTTTAACCAAGGTGAACCAACTGGACCAAAGTTTTAACTTCCAGCCGATCGCGGACCTACCAAGGCTCACCGGGCTCCGTGCAATAACATCGAAATACTGTAGAATCTTCCTGAACCACCAAGATTCGAAGTGGTTAATTAAAAATAACAAATTCATTGCCATCCATATTAAAAATTGAGTTTCCACGTTAGCTTTTTAATGGTAATTTCACTACTTATCCAAGTCTACTTTTAAGATCTTAGCTATGATCAAGTCAGAAATAATTTCTGTTTAAACAAAGGAGCTAATATTTGAGATTTTGTTCAATTTAAGCTTGGTGGAAAATTGAATCGCAAATTTTCAAGTAAGCGATGTTGAAATGACTTTAAGTATATAATTCTGTAAGCTGTTATCAGTGTTGGGTGTAAATGCTTGGATAGTTCAATTACGTTGTAATTAACAGCAATTTGATTGCAGCTATAGAAATCAGTGATTTTTAACCATTTGATTTCGAACAAGAAACGTTTGAGTACATTAATCAGTTCAGATCAAAAATTAGCCTGTTTTGCGGTTGAGTAATTAGTAAGTAATCAAACTGTGATTGATTACATGTAATCATGCCAGACCAAAAATTAGCCAATTTTGCGGTTATGTTGAGTAATTAGTAAGTAATCAAATTGTGACTGATTACGTGAAATCAGTGCTGACCAAAAATTATCAAATTTTGCGTTAAAATTGAGAGATTATTTTGAGAAAGCAATTTTCTTGGGTTACAAATTCTCACTTGTTTGGCCAAAATCTGTTCAATAATGGAAATTAACACTTATTGACCACATAATGAGGTGTTTATCTTGGAAAGTATAGGCGGAAAACGATTGTCAAATTTGAATATCTGAAAAAGAAATGACGAATCAGGTAAATCGCGTAGTTCAACTCAAATCCCCCTTAGAGCGCTTGAGCACCACTTTAAACGATGTACAGAACTGTAGCAAATGGATAGATGGATCGGCAGATTTATAAATAAATTTAAAAAACGTTCTAAAAATCAAACCAATGGGAGGTTCACGAAAGGTCACAGCAAAGGTTCATGAAGATGTCAGGAAAGTTTGCCATGTTCTAATGTTGGGTTGTTGGCAGTTCTCAATGCTGCCAACAGCTCAACCTTCGCCTCCGAACCTTCGCTTCGTCTTGTTGGGCCAACAGCCAATCATATGTCAATAGACCTGATACGTCATTTCTTCCTGCATTTTTACCTTTAGTCTCATTTAAAAAAATATTGCTTATTTTTGAAAATGGTCTCCAAGAGTTCCGAATAATTTTTTTTTTTTAATTTACGAAAATTCTCCATTAGTAATCAAACCCAACACTGTATTTAATTATAAAATCTGTTGTCCCTTAATTTTGGTTATCAATGGAGGTAGCTTTGCACTAAATATCTTCAATTTTCTTCCAGTAGGCTTATAGTGGTTTAGTCGAATTATAGATTGTGTTATTTTTCATTTTTTTATGAAGACAATTATTCGAAGTACCTACCAGCAAAAGGTTATAATTATTGTTAATTTCTAATGCCTTGCTTGTATTAAGAAGCGGTCGTGAACGTTCCTAATGTTGAGGTTGCTGCTTGTTTTGTGGAGATTTTTATGGAACCAGTGTGAATGTATGTAAATGGCTGATATCGGTGGTGAATGGATTCTCCGAGAGATAAGAATGTCAGTGACGAATAATAAGTTCGGTTGTCGTAGAGGATGTTCACTTCATTTGTATATGTTTTGAATATTGAATTTATTTTACCACGTTTCTCTGTTATTCAAAAGGCTTCGAAATGCAGCTTTATGGAGATGTTGCCAGAAGTAGGATGGTAGGACTGAGTGGCGTGTTCCGCATTTTCGTGGTCATGTATGGTTGTAAACCTTCAAAAGGGTTACCGTTAAAGCAACATCACTGAACGCTTGGAATAGAAGTTTCACAAGGAATATGAAATGTCTTTAACACTCTCAATGCGGGAGCCTCTAGCCGTCCAACGCCACCCACCGCACGCCACCTGCCCGACCGAGCGTGCTCGAACCGGGGGTCTACCAGGGTAGACGGCCGCATGCGGCATTGTCCCACTGTATACTAACCCACAATCACTTCCCGCCAGTGTATATTTCAACACTTTTTACGCTGACTAAAGTTATTTATCTTTGTACAGATGCTAGATAACACACTAGATAATCAAGAACTAGGTAAAATAAATTAAATTACAGCGACAAAATGAGCAAAAACCCAGCACACAAGGGTCGCCTCGAAGATACGATTGAAACATGTGTTCAAACCTTCCAATCTGCTTCTGACGCTATCTAGTGTGGAGGCAGGAAAGTATTGAAGGAATTTACCGCACAACTGGCGCTTGTAATGGTTATTTCGGTAACTTACTAACCTTGGAATGCAATGAGTCAACGCAACGGGCTCCGTCTACCTGGGTAGACGGCAGTGGGCTGGGGAAGACTCCGTCTACCCGGGTAGACGTCCGCACTGGAAGTGTTAAATGGCGATAAAGTCGGAACACGGTACTTCAAGATCCACTACTTTTTTACTAATGGACGATTCTTATAGCTGTACAAATATAGGTACAAAATGGAGGCGAAGCAACAGTGTTGCCAATCATAGTATTAGGTAGGAATCATGTATGGTTTCGGACAGACTTTCTAGGATAGAACTGCGTTCTGAAATAGAGGGGATAGAAACGTCCAGGGTTGAGTCCAGAACTGTGTCTGTCCAAATGCGTGCTGATGATTCCGAAGGTATAGCCCGAAGCATTGTAACCTTCCACATTAGCTGAAGGTAGACACTCGGGTGCGCATGTGCAGCATCAGCACTCCTCGAATAAATCCATGGCTGTTAGAGCTGGTCTCCAACGGTCCTGGATTGTCATTCGGGACAGCCAACTCAATCCAGGACCAGTTCTGGCACTGTCTGAACGCACTAAAAGGTGCGTGGCTCGGATAGAACGGTCATGGGCTGTCTGTCGGAACGAACCTTTGGGATAAATAATTGCAGAAAGCGTTACCAGGAGCATGTTGTGTGGATTGAAATGGTATTCAAATATCCATCTGGAGCCGAGATATGTTGTGGTATCCACGGCCTGACAAAGAAAATGAGATACGATAGCAGTTCCCTAGCTCTGACAGGAACTCTGTTGGCCATTCATAATCATCCCTTCATCCTGATGTCAGTTACCTCCTACCCTCCTAAACGGCACAGTTAACCTCCAGTTGTCCACCTTTTAACCCAAACCTTGAAACTTTGTCAAGATCAGTCATTTTGCCCAAATGAAACTCGTAGTCTCAGATGAAATATTGGACTATATAAACCAGCTTTCATCCAAATTTTAAAAAAACTTAGAATAGTCGAAGTAGCTTTAGCTTTGCTCAACATACGAGAAATTATTATCGAAACGAGCCATTTCCGTATTACATAGATTCTACCATCATGTTCCCATGTAACCGTCAAGTCCGTATATATTCCGCCTCCCTCTTACAGTCCCTCACATAAATTGTATATAATCATATATATTATATATCTATTGTCCGTTATTTGCGTTATTCTTGATAATTTAATCCTCTCTTTACAGAGCCACATATGAGAAATTTCCCCCCCCCCCCCTATCTTTGAACCAAAAGTGGAACGGATAGGTGATAATTGCAAAGGAATGATTTACGGAAACCACAAGTGTTCCAATTTAATATTTTTTATTGCTGTATAATAACAATTATTTAACTGTACCTATTTTATTTATATTTGTAATTGTAAATAAATATCTTTATTGTTGAATTTGACGTTTTCTCTTATGTCTCTGAGCCCAAGACTTGGGTTTATATTACTACCCATGGCTTATGCCCGTTTTTTAATGAAGTAGGTTACATCCGAAGAATTTTTAGACCGAACTGCACTCTCCTAAGATGAATTCTTTCTTCTTCTTCTTTCTTCTTCTGACTTCTTTTTCTATGAGGTTTCAAAGTTATTGCAACAAGTGACGTCATTGCACCCATCCCACCATGCCCAGTGTGAAAGCTCATGGAAAAAGTTTCTGTCATGCAGCATGGCTATAAGAGCGAATTTTCAAGGAAATCGTGCTATTGCGAGAAACCACAAAACTTTTCGTAAAATTATAGGTATCATTTTTTCGTGCCATTTTTACCAATTCTTGATCCTTGTAAAGTGTGGTTGAAGGTTCACCAAAGGAATATTTTATTAAATTGTAATGAAAAAATAAAAAACACACATACATAGTACCCGCACTGAACCACTAGTGTTGTTCAATTTAAGCCTTAAATAATGCAACAAAAAGTTTGTTAAGGGGTTCACAATTTATTGTATTAAAATTTATATTTTTTGCTAGTTTGAATTTGAAATGGAAAAAGTTGAATTTGAAGTGGACAAAGTCGAATTTGACTTGAAAAAAAGCTGAATTTGGTTTGGAAAAGGTTGAATTTGACTTGGAAATGCCATGTATATAAGATTTTGTGTATGTAAGTGAATTAAAAAATTTTCCCGTAAAATAACCTAAATAAATGACCTTGATAACAGGTTAGAATTTGGACCTGGCTCTGTAATCGACTTTGAACCATGGTCACCATTATTGCTCTTATCGAAATTTGTAGTAGGAAGGTACACAATTTTAAGGAAATCAACAAACAACCACTTTGTTGCAATTCAATGTATTTGATGTATATAGTGCTCTAGGTACATAATTTTTTTTCCTCAATATTTTCATAATTACTATAATAATTTTTCTATTTGTTAAGTGCAAGGTAATTCATTTTGCGTCAGATAAACATTTAAGGAACGGTTTTTTAAATCCAGTTTTTTTAAAATACTCTGCGTGAAATTACAATATACATGTCATTTATAACAATTTACTATGTCAAGTTTTTTGTCGTCACGTCGAAAAAGTGATAAACTACAATTAGCCATAAAGTATTGGTCTCGTTACAAAACATTAAAATAACCGCTACGAGATGAAACTATGAACAATCAAAACAATCTATGTTAAGTTATGTACACATAAAACTAGGTAAAGAAACAATATTTGGACAGCTCGACGTAATGAAAATTCGTCTTAAATAAATATGGACTTTGCCTCTCCACCATATACCGTTGACTAGAATCACACAAATTTGGTTAGCAAAAAGGTTGTTGTTGAGCGAAAAATGGAATGTTTTAGGTACGTTTTTGAATTTTGAGGGGGTTTAGGAGGTAAATTGAAGTATTTCTAAAATTAAGTTGATTTTTAGCTATTTTTCGGAGAAAGTACGGTACATTGCAGTGGGCCCAAAAATTAGTAGGTACCTAGTTGTTATACTAAACTATTATTTTAGTGTGAATTTTGGGAAATATTCTCGATTCTATAACACTCGGAATCCATCCCGAGTTCAATTTACGTGTGTACGTGGCTTTTTTTTTCACTGTCACTCTCAAGGAGAAAACAAACTAATTCAACAGTCAAGCATATTTCGTCCTCAAAATAAGTGGGATAAACTAGAGTTATGGGGTTAAAACTTGCCAAATCCTGTAAAAATGGCTAAAATCTCCAAATAGTGGTATATAAATTCAACAAAAGTGATGTAGAACAGCTGACTGAGTAGTCAGTGTTCACTAACTAGGAAAACTCGCTCGCACGGTCATGCTGCACAACTGGAACTCATCGAGTGTTAATAGAATAGAGGGGGTGTTGGTACTACTGGAGTGACGTCATCAAAGTGCTTGCTGTTTCATGGCTACTACAAGACAGAACGCGCATGAAGTTCTTTCCAAAAATATCAACATTTCAATAGCTCGAAATTAATTTGTCGTAAATATTTTACAAGTAGAATAATTAACAATAATTTTCATTACAGAACTGAAACACTTATGGTTTTGGAAGTTGGAAAAACATTTTCTCATCCCAAATTAACCTTCTTCTCTCCATAAATCATACAATAATTTCTGTATTTATTCCACTGTTAAATACTCGTACTTCAGTACTTTGATGGCAGGAAAAACGGATGTTAACTATTTACGCCCAATTCTACGAAGTTGAATAATACATTTCAAAATTTCAAAAACAGTATCAGTTATTTCCATCCAAAGGTTGTGCAAAATTTAGAACTTCAATAACGATAATCGACAAACAATCTTACAACGTAGGTAGGTCATTTATATCGGGTTTAATAAATTAATATTTATTATAGCATTAACATAATTTATAAAAACTTCATCAATTAACGACTAAAAAAATATTGCACTTTATTTCAATGAACATTCAAGTTGGTATTAAAATATTTATTTAAAACCTTATCATTTCTTTGAATAATGAAATGATAACCGATTGAAACCGATTTTGTTTAGTGAATTCCAAGGCTCGGGTGAACACAATTTAGGTTAGGTACATATACAGGTTTTTGGATAGCAATTTGTTTAATTTCGTTTAGGTTATAAAGCTTTGAAACCATTCAAAAACTAGTGATGATTCACTGACTTCGTTCTTGTTAATTTTTCGACGTTAGCACCATTTGATTTTCAGACGAATTCGGGACGAGCGAATATTAAAAAGCGTTTTTTCTTTCTGGGATTGAGGAGGCACCTGGGGGGAGTACAGGCGACACCAGCGCTAAACGTGGAGATTTGGAGAACCGATTGAAATTCTGAAGTTTCACTTGGCGTAAGGAAGGAATAGCCGGAATAATCCTCCAATAATTCGAGTTGTGCCACAGACTCCACACAGACATCAACCTACATGATTACAAATTTCAACGAAATCCAACGAGTGTAGCTAATCAAAAGAATCGGCAGCAATTTAATAATCACAAATAATTTATTACTGTTTCGTCAAATTTCTCTAAAACGCCAAAGAAATTCCCTAAAACTTACTAGTATTAAACATTATACTTGTTGAAAATTCTCAACGAAATCTCGCTCCACTAAAGATTCAAAATTCGATTTTGTAATTTTCCATACGATCCACTGCTTCATCATTAACAACTCCAAAGTCCCAATTAAATTCGCAGTAAAATTAATAAATGACACATCAACTTCTTACAAGTAGGTAGTTTGTTAGTTTTCCCATACAAATGGAAAATACGTTTCATAGAAAATATTTACATTTGTCGACATCGGAGTCAAAACTAATTCTAAAGCATTCAAAATATTTATATTCTTCCATTTTCATTTAAGTTCATTCAATAAGTAAGTATCAAACTTTTGTATAATTACTAGTATTTAGTTATTTGTAGTTAGTAGTATAAAATACCCATGGTTTTTTTTTTCTCTTAGTTCTTAAGAATAACGTTATTTTTAAAGTTTTATAATTAGAAAGTGGCCCCTTTCAAAATAAGAATTGAAAACGTGTGACTTGGTGCAGTACATCGTCTAAGGGTAATTTGGGGTGATGGGTTCGAGGAGGGTGGGGGGAGGTGTGTGTGACGTCAGTGTTGCCGCTCTTTTAGTTATTCAACAATAAGAAACCATATTGAATACAATTTATATTGTTCTTCCAACTATCACTCTTAACTTCGCACAATTTTATAGCTCCATACGGCGAAAAATCCATAACATTCAGACGGCCTCATTCCCGGTAATACGAATTAATTAAATTAAACAAAAATAATAATTGATAAATAACAAACATGTTGAGGCTTGCAACACCCTACGTACATCTTTGACAACGAATAAATAAAAGCAAAATAATCCTGATATATCTAAGTACGTTGACTAAAATGCTAGATCCAATTCAACCTAACCTATACAACAATTTCTTGAAATATTAATACAATTTGAAAAAAAAACTCAAATTACAAACTCAGCAATAATAGGTACGTATTTAGTACGGGAGCAATATTTAGAAATACCTCTGATCAGAGAGGATAGTTACATACTTACATAGGTACCAGTACGCTTAGGTACTTAACAGGTACATACCCAATGAGTTAAATTTGTTTCAAGAAAATGTTTAATCAAAGATCACAAAAAGTCTGAAAGAAGTTGCCATGTTTTTTTTGTTTTTTTTTTCATTAAAATTGAATATTTTTAATGAGCATCTCAATTTGTTAGCATCATTTGCGTTTCACCTTATTCTCAATATTCATCATAAAATTAACTATAATAATTTTCAATTCTCCCAATTGATTTTCAAAGTGGGTATTCAATTTCTTATCGTGTTTTTGGTTTTGTCAAAATTTTAAAATCTTTTGTAAGTCAGTAGTTCCGAGCGTAATAATGCATCGTAATAACAATATCGCCCTCAGGCAAGCTCAAGGTCCTGGACATAAAAAAAAGGGAGCCATGGGAACATTTTCCCTTCTTTAACGGGAAAACTGCAAACCAAAGGGGTTCAAACCCAAAGGTATCTTCTGGAATTTCTATTTAAATACTTCAAACAAGGTTGTCCGAAAAGCTCTTTGTAATCGAGCTGAGAAAAAAAAGCATTTCCAGATCCAAATCAATAAATCCTAATGGCAAAATAACAAAAAATTCAAAATAAATAAACTTCCATGTGTCAACAAACAAAATTGTTATGCTCGGTTGGTAACAGATGTGTTATTAGTTATTAGGTAATTATTAACAATCAATGAACATTACCATAAGCTGATAATAACAAAATGCAATGATACTGAAAACTCAAAGTAAGTTAAAAGAGTGGTGCATTGAATCTGTTCACTAAACTATTACGCACAAAAATAATTAATGGATACAATGAATAAATCTTTATAATTAATTAGAAAAATTATTTACATAACCTGGTAGTTGAAAGTATCATTTTATTACGAAAAATATAAATTGTGGTCAATAAAATGAGGAAAACACGTATATATTTGATCTGTTATTATTTGTTTATTCAACGCTATTAAAAATATATTCGAGTGTTTTTTTTTTGTCTCCACAAAGCGGACGCAAATCATTCAATGAGGTCGATCACAGTAACGTAACAATATAACCGGATGGCCGTGATCCGTAATCGCATAGCTTTTCCAAGATCAAGGAAAAAGCGTGTTCGTAGTAACAGTTTAGTGCAAAACAAAGGTTGCTTTTCACAACTACAATGCGTTGAGCGTACGAAAATAGTGAACAAAAATGACAAGTTTCCTTGATTGTTTTATACGAGGATAACTAACCGAAATGACGGAAATGAATTAGGTATAATTACATAAAATAAAAAGTAATTATAATCATTAATGTTGGCAACTCTGGTGTCAACTCTTGATTAAAAAGTACCTAGTGTATTTTCCGCGATAAAATCCAATCAGCCAGTTTTATGAAATTAAGAGAGCTGCCTACCCTTTTTGGACCCTTTGACTGTGGTACACGGTGGGAGACTCGAGACTGCATTGTTGCCAACAAAATAAAACAAAACCTTTGTACCCTAGAAAAAGAAACGTACTTAACACACATTTATTATGTTGCTTCCTTCCACATGATTCACATTATTTCCTTCTGTTGACCATTTTATTGTTCTTTTCAAGTTGGTAGCTTGATTAGATGTAGGAAGTTGAACACTTCAAAAATAATATATTTGTTGCTTACGAAGAAAACGTTTCATCCAAAGTCATAATTTAAAACCAAATATTTGAGATTGTTATAAAGTTTTCGTGATTTTGAGTAATTTCTGTCGATTTGTAGTGATTGTTACCAACCTGCATAAACTAAAAGTGGGTTGGGCCAAATTTGAATTGTTTTTTCTTGTAGTTAGTACTTAATATTTGAGTCGGTCCAAAAACGCAATAATGACCAAAAATCCCAGCGAATGATTCAGGATGTTTACTTGAGGCAAAAGAATTTCCAAAAATACTTAATAGGATGCCAGTGCTACCAGCACGACACAAATGATTTTGAGTAATTTCTGTCGATTTGTAGTGATTGTTACCAACCTGTATAAACTAAAAGTGGGTTGGGCCAAATTTGAATTGTTTTTTCTTGTAGTTAGTACTTAATATTTGAGTCGGTCCAAAAACGCAATAATGACCAAAATCCTAGCGAATGATTCAGGATGTTTACTCGAGGCAAAATAATTTCCAAAAATACTTAATAGGATGCCAGTTCTACCAGCACGACAAAAATGAATGGCTGACCGAGGGAAATTTTGTGATATCGGGTGCTATTGTTATATCTAGTTGGCAACTCCACAAATCTCAAGTTCCCCTCTCATAATACAATTTAGATCATTATCCACTTCAAATAGTAACTTCCTTATAGTACAGTTACACGTAATATTCCTACATCCACCTATAATCCACCACATCACCTATAATTACAATATAATATTATCCCTGTGTTTCCAAGATCGATCAAATCCCTATACCTACTACGGATCAAAGCACACAGGTACTCATTCTTATTTCAATACTTAGTATATCGATTATTTTCTGAATCAACTATTTTTTCAATAATTATCCATAGCAATACATTTTAAAGCTTTACGTTTTCAGCAATCAATTCTGTTTCAAAAATGTCCACGAAAATAGCCAAAATCACATTGAATATAACGTATTGAAACGCCTTCAAATTCACGGTGTAATACTATGTTCTTTCACAATAAGTTGAGTCACTGGATTTTTTTTATAGAATCATATAAATCACATATAAACCACATATCGTGACAACCAAACGATGAAAAGCGCGAATGAAGCGTAACTATAACAATTTTCAAGGAAAACGAGTGAAATGAGAATGTATGCATACTAAACCTGGTATATCATACATAATGTATACATACACATACACAAAATTCAAACTTCCTACTCAAATTTTGAACATTAAAAAATTCCTCCGGAAAAAAAACCACATAATTTTCATCCTATCGATCCAATGGTAACACTTTCATACAATTTTTAAATATTCACCTTTCTCTGTCCAACAACATACCTGCTCTAAGAAACCTCAACATAATATATAAAAGTACAAAAAAAACTATCACATTTTCTGGTTAGATTTCTTTATTTACATAAATAAGACGTAAATTTAGTCAACGTCCAGAGGTTGTGATGTAAAACTCGTCAAAGCACCACCCTTTTTACAGATCGATTAATATTTTGAAAAATAGGTACATATTACTATAATTATAATTTTTTACGAGTAGACATTTCAAGATGAAATGTCTACTCTATTAATATATAGTTGAAAAATTCTTTCAAATCTTCATATTTTCCTATTAAGGGTTTGGTAGGTATTGGAGCTAGTAAAGGTGTCAAAATCCAAATTGTTTACAAAAAATTATGTGTTAAAAGGAACCGCCGATATTGTTGCGGTAGTTGTGCAAAGTTGCATTTACTCTTCCAAAGTGAGCAAATCAGTTGTTGGATAACTTTGTCTCCCAAATGAACGTAATTTAATGCAAGTGTTGAAAAATTACAATCTGCCTTTTTTTTCCAAGACGGAATTATAGGATGATTCCTACTAAGAGTATTAGATTGGTGTTGGTATCCAATTTTCAAACAGTTTCTCAGGGTCCCCTCTTTTGTTTGGTCAAACGCATTTCCCTGTTTTGCGGTGAAAACCTGGGATGCCGGATGAAATCGCGAGTAAAAGTAGGGTTTAAGAGACAGCTCTAAGGTGCAGAGCTTGCGGTAAAAGGTTTGGCGGTTCACAGCTGGGATCAGCCGATGATGAGCGGTCTGGACAGGGAGGTTATGTGGCGATAGGTTGAAGTCGGTCTGTACGAATAGGAGTTGCTCCGAATGACCGCCGGGCGCACTTCGCGGGCGGAGTCCCGGGCGTGGAACGAACAGCGTTCCGGCATCCCGAGCGGCCGGGCGCTCGAGTTGATCGGGAGACGGGTGTTGCGGTCTTCCCGGATCTCCCGGAGGAGCTCGGCCTTCGTCGGGACGGAGGACGACTGCCGGTCGGCGGGGTAGTAGCGTTTGAAGAGGTCGAAGTTGTTGTTGAGGTCCTGAAACCGGGAGGCGACGTTATACAGAGGCTGGACGAACGTATTCGATTTTTCGAGTAAATTCACGAGGCACTGGATCTCACCTGATGTATGTACTTGTCGAACCATTTGGACGGGCTGAGGAGCCCGACCTGCTTCTTGAACTGTCACACCTCCGTCAGGTACTTGACTGGGCAGACGCCCTGGCGGTTGTCACCGGAGCGGATCATCACCATCCCATCCACTTCTTCCCCTATCTGAATCACGATCTGGAAAACAGGACGCGTCATCAAATTTATACCACCAATCTCTGGTTTCATGTGTATTCCGTTCTCTTCGACAGAGTTGAGACTTGGACAGTAACACAAAGGTTATCAGTGGGCATATAAGCATTTCTAGCAAGAGTAGGAAGAGAGAGGAGCTCCTTGCTACTTTGGCCACAGGGTGATGTCATCGGGATAACAGTACGATGGAGGCAGCACAACGGGCGTGGAAACACGCACCTGAAATATATCCCCCCAGCCGCCCATGATGCTTCGCGCAAGCCCCCAAGGAGACCATCAGCAAGGGCTACGCTTACAGCTGGCCACTTCTTTCAAAGGTGATGCTTGACTCACCGGTCGACATGAAGTGCCACTTACTATTCAGTTTTCACTGAACGTACACCTTCAACTCACAACCAAATTACCACACCACTTGTTCCGCTTATGGGTGTACCAGCATGAACCTATCCACGTTCTGAGTGTGTGACACCCTGCATAGTGTAATTTCAAGGTGGTTTAAATCAAAATGCATCTAAGGCGAATTCTGGACGATTAAGTTTTGGTATTTGATCATTTTTATGCATGGATTTCATCTGGGTTTTTTTCTCTCGATCGATGTAAAGCGATTCAGATCAAAAGTCACACCTGGGGTGCTTAAAATGTTTTTTTTAAATACCTGGCCGGAGCCATCTGGCCACCATTTGCTAACCAACTCACGCTGCTATGGTGTCTATTCATGAGGGAATCAAGGGTAACGAGATCGTCGGTAGCCTTGCGAAAAAGGCAGCGGAGTCCATCCCATACTGTCTCGAACTACAGCTCGAGATCACCAGGAGCTTTGTCGCTTTACAAGTAATAAAAATAAATTTAAAAAATGGGAGGACAAAAAAGGGCCCCAACACCCCTGGGTTGTGACAATCAAAGCGGCTGATCAGTGAGGCGTAAAGACCTCAGAACCATCGTGGGTCTCCTCACTAGGCCATTGCCTCCTAAGGTACCATCACCTTCAAAACATTGGCAATGCCAGGACTGATGTGCCTCTGTGCTGAGGCACTGGAAACAGCAGAGCACATCCTATGTGAATGCCCTGCTGCAGCGTGAACACGATTCCGGCACTTCGAGAATGGGTATATTCCACCGACGTTGCCAGAGAAAGTAAGCGTCCTTCACTTTATGACAGAAGAGGCCATCAATCGGGTTCTTAAATGAAAATAGGGACAACTGTCAAAATAGATCTTTCTGATCTCATTGACGAGGGGCTGGGCCCATGGTACAAAATACATAGAATACTCGTACACAAAACTGTACTCTTCTACTTCAAGCCATTTTACAAGGGATAGATGGTCGGCGGGAGCGTGGTCGGCGCTGCAAAAAGCAGCAGACCCGATCTGAGCAGTGCTCTTGAAGAAGAACCACTACAAGGTGTAACCAACATCATCGCTTACTTGGTAGACACTTACATAAGAAATATAATATATAGTATTAAGCTAAACTGAGTATCTTACCTGGTCCCTGAGAAGAGTGGTGTCGGCGACTTGGAGATTATGGGTGACTTGCAGGGCTCGCTCACCAGGCTGGACTTTGGCGACGTACTTGCTCGGGAAGTAGCCCACTCGACCGAGGCACTTGCCGCGCCACCAGTCAGGGTCGGAGGTGTCGATTACTGTCAACTTGTAACCAGCCCTGCCAACAACAGAATGCGCTAATTGGAGGTCCACTGAATGGAGGGTGAGCAAGACTTGGCGGATATTGGTTCGGGGAAATCAAGTTCGGGCCACATGTTTTGATAGCCAGGAAGACTCAAAGGAGCAAGATCCACGGCATCTTGTCGCAGACAGCTTCAAGGCTATAACGACCTTATCATGGAATTGAGAATTGCCAAAATTCCCTCAAGGGTCTGCCCTTGGTAATAAACTGCTTGAACATTAAACATTTGAGGGGAGTGAGGATGCCACGCCTCGTAAGCCGTACTTCGGTCCATCCAGTAGTCTTCAGCCACAACTGGGGTCACCAAGAGATTTTACACCCAACAAAAAAATACAGAAATGAGGGAGACTACAAAAGGCCCACGCACTCCACAACAACATCTGCATCTCCATGAAACCCTTGCATGAACCGTACATCGTCCCCTGAAAGGTAGAACGTCGTAAGCGCCATTTTTTCGATTTTGAATTTATGGTAACCGTTGGATTCGTCTTGAAAAGCCGCATCTATCTAGTTATTATCATAAGCAACGCACCTCTATAAGGCATTCAAAAACAGCGCGCGAAGGCGCTTACTAGTGGAGGGGAAAAAATCGTCCCCCAAGTCCTGGCGCATGCGCGCTCGTTAGGAAGCGGCATCACCGCCCAAATCGACCAGATTCTCCTAATACCTAGCGCAATCGCCTTTTTCTCGAAAAATTACTACTTCTCATGGCTTTTTGGCAACTTCTGTACTTCATAGATAGACAGAAAGCGGTCCAATTTACCCTAAAATACCAAGTTTTAATGGGTTAGGCAATAAAAAGCGCTTACGATATTTTGCCTTTCAGGGGACGACAATCTCCCAGCTAGCTAAATATAATATAATTATAAATTGTTTGGGAGCAGAAGGTTCCTTGCGTTAGTTCAGGGACGGCGTAGAGGTCAACCCCTCCTTCACGACTGAGCGGTCGTGCGGGTAAGGTATAATCCACTGCTCCCTGCAATGTTTACATTTCTTTATTTACGAATAAATTACAACTACGTCACATTCACTGGCGCTTGTTTAAAAAAAATTTGATTTAACCGTTATGGGAGATCTTGATTCCATCGACACCTACTTCGATTAAGATTGATGACGCTTACTTGAGGTCGAGTTCATCAGCGTGGCGGGCTTTGAAGTTGTACAGAACGACGTAGAGGTTTGTGGGAAGGAGGCGGTGGGGCTTCTGTAACACGAAAAGGGACTCAGTTTAGTATCGAAACGTAGAAAATAGTCAAGAAGATACAGCACAGGGATGCGGGAACTATCGATAGTTCCCAGCAAACAATTTTTTGAACACTCAAAATTTTTCTTTTTCGTTTCAAGGTGCGTAGATTCCAAAAATGGATATCGTACACCTTACCATTCATATCTACCTTCATTTTCGGTCTAAAAAAATTCGTTCTTTCGCAAACATGCTCCATTTGGGCTCGAGTTGTGCACAGAAACCTTGCAGCCCGATCGGAATATACCCAAGGGTGTTATGGGTGAAAAACGCTGCAAAGTCCTTGTCACATGGGTTTATTATTCTACTGGACATACCTACAGAAATGTTGGCTGTTCATTTATTGTTTATTTCACGTGAAATAATCGAAATAGCTATTTCTGATGGTTTCCACCATTTTTGGCCCCTAAAACACGAATTAGGTAGGTACGCTCCCTTTTTTTCTTTTTTTTCAATTTATGTTTGATCATTGGTAGTGCCATTTAACCTTCATGATACGCTTGTTGATACTACTTCCAGTGTTATTATGCAAATTGATGGTGATTTCAGACGATTTCCCAGATTTTTGACTCATAAAAAATCAATTTTGGCAGCTGAACATTTGGTAGAACCTCGATTTTCCACTCTTTGGTCAAAATGGACTTCATATTCGGTCTTCTCGTCCCCAAAAACATAGAAAACGGTACCTCAAAAGCTCATGTTACTAAAACACAAAAAGTACCTATTTTTGTGCACATTTTCACTCATAACACCCCTGGGTATATTCCGATCGGGCTGAAAAGTTTCGGGACACAACTAGGGCCCAAATGGAGCATGTGTGCGAAAGAACGACTTTTTTAGACCAAAAATGAAGCCTGTACACGTGATACGGCGGACGGCGTACGGCGGACGGACATTGCATTTTTGGAATCTACGCACCTTGAAACGGAAAAGAAAAAATTTTGAGGGGGTGTTATAAAAATTTTTTGCTGACCGAATACATAGGTGTATTATTCAAAGAATAATAAACCAAAATGGGTGTAAAATTAGGGGTTTTTGGCGTTTTGGTTTATTATTCTGTGAATAATACACCTATGTATTCGCTCAGCAAAAAATTTTTATAACACCCTCTCAAAATTTTTTCTTTTCCGTTTCAAGGTGCGTAGATTCCAAAAATGCAATGTCCGTCCGCCGTCCGCCGTACGCCGTACGCCGTCCGCCGTATCACGTGTACAGGCTTCATTTTTGGTCTAAAAAAATCGTTCTTTCGCACGCATGCTCCATTTGGGCCCTAGTTGTGTCCCGAAACTTTTCAGCCCGATCGGAATATACCCAGGGGTGTTATGAGTGAAAATGTGTGTAAAAATAGGTACTTTTTGAGTTTTAGCAACATGTTGGTAACATGAGCTTTTAAGGTATCGTTTTTCATGTTTTTGGGGACGATAAGACCGAATATGAAGTCGATTTTGACCAAAGAGTAGAAAATTGAGGTTCTACCAGATGTTCAGCTCCCGAAATCGATTTTTTATGAGTCAAAAACCTGCGAAATCGTCTGAAATCACCTCCAATTTGTAGAATAGCACTGGAAAAAGTGCCAACAGGTGGATCAAGACGATTAAATGGTACTATCAATGATCAGAGATAATTTATTTAAAAAAAAAGGAGCGTACCTATTCGTGTTTTGGGGGCCAAAATTGGTGGAAACCACCAGAAATAGCTATTTCAATTATTTTATATGAAAGTAACAATAAATAAACAGCCAACATCTCTGCAGGTATGTCCAATAGAATAATAAACCCATGTGACAAGGACTTTGCAGCGTTTTAGTACATGACCTAGTGATGTATCGTTTTCCATGTTTTTTAGGGCGAGGAGACCGAATATGAAGCCGATTTTGACCAACGAGCGAAGAATTGAGGTTCTGACAAAGTTTCAGCCTTAAATTTACTTCATCATTTCATTTGAAGAATGATGATTGTTATTTTGGATTTTGTTGATAGCTGTTCTTTTTTAAATTTGGAAAAACGTTATGCTTCATTAAATAACAACAAATAGGTAAATTAATGATAGAATTTCTGATTCCACCGCATATTATAAATAAAATGTGGTTGCCCGGCTGGCTCCAATACTCGATTCAGGACTCATTGTGGGAAGCACGAGGGTAGATACTGACCACAAAAAACAGTGATCTAAGCAGAAGATGTATCTATACAGGTAAATAATAAACCGTTGTGTAATAATTTGCAGCCTTTTTGATGATACAATCGCTATTAAGCCAGTTAAATAAGACCTTGTGGAAACTCGGCGCTGCGCGCCTCGGCGGGGGCTTCGCCCCCTGCACCCCAGGATGACTTCCGCTTAAAGCCTGACGGCTAAAATGTGGTGTACCGACCCTTCAGGTTTTTGTCCCCCTCGCTGTATTATATAAGATCGGCTGTTTCTTACCTTACTTCACGCGCGGCTCATACTAGACTCCACCTTTTTTGTTTTTCATTAAAAATATAAGTATCACTTTATAAATACGTATTATTATGTAGGTACCCAACTACTATTGCTAACGTTATATTGATCGAGTAAACCGCTTTGTATAATTAGGTAGGTCAGGTTAAAAAAACATGCTTTAGCCGCGTAGTTTACTACAACCAAGTGACAACCAAACAAGCGTCATTGTTTACTATCCATTTACAACATTCATTTATATAGTTATATAATGAAACTAGGATGTAAATACCAAGAACAAATACGAAATACATTCGTGATAAATCAAGAGCTTTCCAACGAATGGAAAACGATTTTTGTCCGATGAAAATGAAAGAAGTTTAATTTCCCTAGCAACTACTCGGTTGTACGTGAAAATCATTGTTAAAATACGCGCTACTTTCGTCTCACTATTTGGTCTCACTATTTTTTTGGTCTCACATTTTCCTGTCGTTTTTCGGCGGGGGGTCCCATCGCAAAAACCTGAAGGGTCAGGTTAAAATTGCAGGAAAGATTGAAATCGTTTTTCGCTTTAATTGCTACCTATCTAATTAAACAACATAGGTTAGCACTATCCATCCTCTGCTTCAAGCTTCAAAGGCGGGAGACAAAAAAACCATGAAATTTTCGGACTTCTTTTTCCAAAATTTTGCTGATTACTCCTGATTACTCCTGTTGTTTTCCTTTTAAACTCAAATTTCTCCGCTTTAACTCATTTAATTTTACTTTTTGACCTCATTTTCGGAATCAGCGTTAAATTTTCCATACGCATGGTGTACTTCAAGTCTTGAAAAGTACCATGTAGAGACCACAATAACAGCTCAAACATTAGACGAATTTGAAAAAATAAAATTTCCGAAATTTTAAAAACGTTACTACTCCTCCGAAAAAAATCCTGGAAACTGGCAAATCTCTTGAAAACTTCTTCATTTAATAAGCTTTCCAATGGTATGGTCAACTTTGCGATTATCTTGTTTCTTTGATGAAAAATTCAAGTTTAAATGCAAGAAAACGTTAGGCACCTCAAAAGGGAGAATTTGATCAGAGGGCAGAAAAAATGTAAAAAAAGTTTTTAATTGAAAAATTGAGTCAATAATGCCAATTTAATTAGTTTAAATGCAAGAAAACGTTAGACACCTCAAAAGGGAGAATTTGATCAGAGGGTAGAAAAAATGTAAAAAAAGTTTTTAATTGAAAAATGGAGTCAATAATGCCAATTTAATTAGTTTAAATGCAAGAAAACGTTAGGCACCTCAAAAGGGAGAATTTGATCAGAGGGTAGAAAAAATGTAAAAAAATGTTTTTAATTGAAAAAATTGAGTCAATAATGCCAATTTAATTAGTTTAAATGCAAGAAAACGTTACGACCCACCAACACAATCCAAAAGTGGTTGAAGATTTAAAGAGACGAATTCAAGAGGCAAGCGTGACGGTGCAAGAACGTCTGACATTCAACGTGACAGTGGGACAAATGCGTAAGCGTGCTGGACGAAATAACGGTGGGCATTTTTGAAAACGGGCTTTCCTAATTACCGAAAAACCTGATTTCGAATTGTAAATTGGCATTATTGACTCAATTTGTTCAGTTAAAAACATTAAAAACTTTTTTTTTACATTTTTTCAACCCTCTGATCAAATTCCCCCTTTTGAAGTGCCCAACGTTTTCTTGCATTTAAACTTGAATTTTTCATCAAAGAAACAAGATAATCGCAAAGTTGACCATACCACTGGAAAGCTTATTAAATGAAGAAGTTTTCAAGAGATTTGCCACTTTCCAGGATTTTTTCGGAGGAGTAGTAGATTTTATTTTTTCAAATTCGTCTAATGTTTGAGCTGTTGTTGTGGTCTCTAGATGGTACTTTTCTAGACTTGAAGTACACCATGCGTATGGGAAATTTAACGCTGATTCCGAAAATGAGGTCAAAAAGTAAAATTAAATGAGGTAAAGCGGAGAAATATGAGTTTAAAAGGAAAACAACACGGTTTTCCTGAAAAAACCTTCAAAAAATCATATCTCGAGAACGGATTGAGATAAAAATATGCGGATGGGGGCATTTTACTCCATTTTGATGCAATTTTACGCATTTTTTTTTTCATCTACGAGCGGATCACCCTGTATATATGAAAAATTGAAAAGCTATATAATTTAGATCTCCGATGCATCATGAAACGGATTTTGAAGGGGTTTCCGGTTCGAAGGGAACATCTATGAAAGTTCGCTAAAAGGTTAGGAGGTACTAGGAAATGGTGGGGCAGAAAACTGACGTCGACAGTATCGATAACGAGGGACTATCCGAAGTTCCTCATTACAAACACAGCATGGATGCAGTGCTGCTGCATAGACTGCTGCAGACTTACAGTTTGGCAACACTGGCTATTGCTGTCGAACTACATAAAAATACACCCCGACTGACTCCACTGCAGAATGGTTCAGGGGGACACGGTCTCGATTAAATGCCGGTTTAGCTGAATTCGACTCACTGGTGAGGGACAGGGTGATGTGCTGGCGCTTGAAACTGATTTCTCGTTGTCGTCCGGGAGTTCGACAGAGCTCATCCGCATGTTACGAGCCGACAGAAGCCGCCTCGAATGCACCGGACTCGAAGGTGCTGGAAAACGGAACGAAAACAACTTATTATTTAAAATACTGCTGAAGCCATAATATGTGTGAACATCAATAAAAATAATTCAGTCCACAATCTCATAACAGTACAACATTCGAGTTTCCGCTAACTGTTAGGTGTAGGCGACGAAGAACAAAGAACAAAGTAATTCGAAACACGAATAGCGGAAATCTGATGAACAGGCGCTGGTGAGATCACGAGTTTACTGATTCATCAAATACAATGAAGTCTGACCAATTAAGTGACTTCCCTCTCAGATTTCGTACCTCTCATGTTTTTCAAAAAGGTTTGAAAATGGTGAAAATCCAATTATTAAATTATTGTTCAACCAGATCGAAACTGGTTTTTAATTGAAATTGTTGAAGCATTGTAACTTGGCTCAATTTAGACATTTTACCCGTTGACTGTTGGTACTCCACGAGGCATCTGTAGGATTAAATTTAAAAGTTGATGTTAAATTAAACTTAAATGGGGATGTTTTGATGAAGAAACCCAACAGTTACATCAAGTTGAAATTATTAGATGATTCGGCCTACCCTGCTCTGCCTAACAATGGTTTCCTACGAATAAACAAGCTTTCAAGTTCGGGTGATAGTACAGGATAGTCCTTGGTCCCATTCCTTACTGAACACGCACACTTCATGAGCAAATCGGTTCCACCAGTCAAAGAGAGCCTTAAGGACACGTTTTTATCCATGTTTTTAAATTCTTTCAAATGAGAAACCTAAAAGACGGCCATTTTTTAAATTTTTTTAAAATTCTTTCAAATTGTAGGACTAACGGAGAGCTTTCCAAAAAGGTGCTATATGATGGGTCGGAAATCAACGGAAGTGGGTGAAAAAGGGGAAGAAAGATGCGTGAGAAGCCATCTTGTAGGTACCTATGTGTCCCTGTCGGGAACCGAGTGACAGGGAGATACATTCCAGATGACGTCATGCGTTTTTTTTCTTTAGCTTATTCCCGCCAAACTACTCGGATTTCGGAGCTGGAAATCGGGCTATAGGGGTTTTCGACGGTGCTGAATCAGATTCTGTGGTCAAAAGCAGCGAATTCCTCCGAAATGAAATGTGCTTCCACAATTCCATCACTAGCAGTCTCATCGCAGAGGTTTGCATGTTCAATCAGAAATGGGTTTCCCCACTGATGCACCTAATATTGAAGGAAAATCAAATAACTAGTTAGGTACATACACCAAACCACACTACGCTGATTCTATATTCAAGATAGCATTTAAAAAAACAAACATCGTCTATGAAAGCGAGCCTATTCAAGGTCTATTCATTATTGACTACACGCGTAACAATACGAGGCAGCCAGATCTGCGCTGTTATTCTACTTCCGATCGTAAGCCCAGCCAAAGTCCATTAAAAGACAATGAACACATACACTACGGGCGCTATGGGGTCTCTACGGATTCTCTTCACTCACGTGGGGATGTTTCATGACGTTTTCTATGTTCTTGTGGTTCGATCGAGTTGACTCCAGAGTAGGAAGCCCTAGAAACCTAGGTACTTTATGGGGGAACTGCAGGTACCACGATTTGATTCTTACTTGAATTTCACGTATTGTGATGGGGGACAGATAAGAGCCGGCTAAACGTATTGTTATCTATATTTATCGATAGTTTGAGGAGTGTATATCATTATTTTTAAAATATTGCAATAATTTAAGATCCTGAATTTGAAACTGACGCTATGAAACCCAATAAAAATCGCGAAGTTGCGTCTTACTTGAAAATTAGTGGTATTGATTGTGTATAATGAACGTAATATCCATGGGACATAAGTTTCTGAACCCAGCTGTCAGCAAGATTCACGGTTAAGGCCGCTTCGGGAGCCAATTTACTGCTTCAATAGTAAGTACTTTACGTATCCAGTTAAAAAACAGCTAGATTTAATTAGATTTTCTATAAATATTATCTATATTTTGGATACAAGAGGGGTTCTTATCTATGAACGTAATTAAGTGATTCAAATATCGAAAAAGACTATTAAAAATCACTACTTCTCCTAAATTCTAGCTCTAAACGATCAACGAGAAAATCGAGAAAACTAACATTTTCGCCAATGACCAACATCCTAGAAGTAAGTTCGCCTCTATAGGCCACGCAGTTTACATCCATTCACAAATTAGGAGAGGTCTAAGATTAAAAGGGGTACTTTATTAATTTCAGGTTAAAATTTTGTTTCTAAAAAAGACTTCTCACTCATTACTTGACCAATGTCCTGGAGTTATCCTCACGTGCTTGTTTCGGGGCATTGGAGCTGCAAAATCACATCGTACATTAAAGTGATTGAGAAGTGTCTGTATGATTCGAAGTTTAAATTTCGCTCCTATTTAAAATCAACTTTTCAAAGAAAATTCAATTTTGTATAATTTTCCCATTTCAACCGAAATAATGAGACTCCTGCATATAATTCTTCACCAACCAAGCAAAACAGTCTCAACTCCATGTGTTTGGAACAATGAACCAGGAAATAAATAGATTCAATCAATCAACTCAAGTAGGTACGTTGATCGAACAAACCTGATCAAAACTGCCCACTGAAAAGGGTTCAATGACGTTGTATTCATAGTGTCACATTTGTTCCTCCTTGAGACAATAATTATAACGTGAAAACGTGTACATTTCCTTCTTTTAGTTACGACTGTAAATTCTTAGTTAAGATGATAACTTTTCTGTGCAGATGGATCAAGGATTGATCTGATTAAAAGTCCGAGTATGGTTCGTCAACTACACCTAACAATGTTTTAAAGCACGACAGAACATGATCAGGCCAATACCAATACAGATGGCGCCCTAGTAGGTGGGTTCCTATCTAGTTGGCAGTGATGAATTAAAAGTTGCGCACGGTCCCTTCAAATAGTTGAGAATAAAGCTTGAAGAGTGGATAGAAATTTCGAACTCCCCTATTATACCAACTCTGTGATTACCTTTGAGGACATAACAAAGGTTGCAATTTTGAAAGCAGGCTTTCAAAACTGGATTTCTTAGTCAAATTTACCCGTAGGCATTACACTCGACTATTTATTTCATCAATATTTATAGGATACACAATATGAAGGAAACTTGATCAAAATCACCGCAAAGTTTGGACTTCGCAAGAGGGAAGAAAACCTATTATGCAAGTACTTACTACTACGGACGAACGCGGGCCGAAAGTTCTAAACTGTAACAGATTCGGAAGTTTTTCAGTTAGGTTACAGCTACCCTACTGAATGAGATATTTTCAGGGGTACGAGTACAATACGAACCCAATGTTTCCGAGACAACGCATTCGATCGTTTCATCGCTCTTTCACCATGAAAAGTTCCAGTCATGCAGCATGGCCGTAATAGCGAATTTTCAAAAAAATATTCTTGCTATTGTGGCAACATGATATAGCGAGAAACCATACCAATTTTCGTAAAATTATATAGATTTTTCGTGATTTTAACGTTTTTACAGTTTTTTTACCCAAGTTTAATTTGAAACACTCTTCTTTTTGAGAAAAATACATTCATCATAGAAATAGTCCCTCCATCGTTAATCACCATCCAACACAATGTCAGGTGAAATAATACTGACTTTAGCCCCTAATTTTTTACCCCCAAAAAACACAAATTTGACCACTATTCTGTATTAGAAACAACTGAAATGGAATTTTTCCTTTTTTGCTCACTCTTCCATACCAGTTTCAGTGATTACCTATATCAAAAACTCATATTTGACCCTCAGAATTTTTGAAAATTGCTCATCTTTGAACTCATCATTCTGTTTGGCAATAAGAACATTCTGGCGAAATTTGGGATTTTTATCGTGCACCCAAGGTATATAAATATATATATATATATATATTTGTTGTTAAGATCTAGGGATGAATTCGGGCTGCTCTAAAACGGATTTGCATATTCAAACAAATTTCAAAATTAGTGTTTTGAAAATTTTGGACCCACTGCAATAGCTTCATTTTCTTTGAAAATTCACTTGAGGGAAATTAATGAGATTTAAGACAATAGCTTAATCAAATGAACCGTAATAATATAGCTATTGTGATTAATGAAGCATAATGAGATAGAAAATAATAAATCAGAACGTGAAATACTCGTAAACTGAGAGCTTGTGGAGTGTCCTAGACTTGATGATGTCTATATAATTTACAGTGTGGCTTAGGCGTAATGATGAATACTACTGATTAAATGTCAACGTTCAATACCTACATCACACAGTAAATTCTCAACTTCAAGATTCTCAACGTCAATGCTACTTCAAGATGAATGAAATTTCAAAACATACATATTGGGGTATCTACCTCTAATGCTTTCAGTGTTTTTCACTGACAAGCTATACTATAGTCACAAAAATATAAGAGAACAATAATTATGACCTACGCCAAAAACTATCTATCTGAAAAAGAAATTGGAAAATCGTCTTGAAGTTCGTTACCTTCTTAGGCTGCCTCCATTTTGAAAAAGCGTGGTTTAAGTTATGTCCGTGGGTTTTGCAGAAATGGGGTAAGTTGCCTTGCCTACTAAGTACTGGAATGTACGAGTATGAGGGAACCCAGACTGGAAGTGTGAACTACGAAATGACGAGAATTTTTAAATGATAGGTTGAGTAGGTTGGAACAAGCTATTAACGCTAGGTATCGTTCAACTTATTTGAGTGAAATCATGGTAAAATACCCGATAGTTTGAATTTAAAAATGCGGAAGACATTTTTCCGATTTAAAAAAAGTTTATTGTATTATTCATATCAAAACCATTGCCATTAGAGCAATTTTTCAACGTGCATGTGCGAAAAAAGAGTTTTCAGTAGGTATACCTAGTAAAAATCTTATATCAAAGTACAAATAAAATGGCAACTATCACGGTTGGAGTTTAAATTCTTCAAATGACAGCAAAAAATTCAAGTTTATTTTCAGCACATGTTCGATAGGCTATCAAACATTTGAACGACTCACTTAAAAAGTGTGAAAACAAGGGCAACACAGCAATGGCTACGTTAAGGGATAGGTACATTCTGAGTCGATAAGGTTACGCAGGGCTGCCAACCTTGGCGAAGTAAAATTTGGCAGGTAACGCTTGTTATTGGCAGGTTTATCTCGAGATCGGTTTCATGTGGTCGTATTTAAAAAATTTCAAGCAATGAATTTCGAGTGAACTGTTGATATTCTTCTATTGAAAAGCGAGTAATTTCGTCTGAACAGTTTTTGTATCGTCCTACGGGGTTATGGGCCCATGTACTCACATTGCAATCTGGATGACGACGAGTGGGACGACGCGTGTGACGACACCTGGCCGGAATGCGGACCGGCGCCAGGGCGGCGCCTCTGGGTGTGTTCGGTCGACTCGGGCGAGTCCAAGCTCAGGGATTTCATCCTCAGATTCAGCTTCTGCCTTCGAGGACTGTGCGGGGCTGAAGCGGCAAAAAATAAGATAGCCAAATCCTTTCCTCCGAAAATAGCTAGAAAATCATTATGTACGAGAGCTGTTCCAAAAACGAGATTTACAGCGTGCCAAGAAACATTTTAAAAATGTAATAAAATAGTTCCAGACGGTTTTCGAACGACCCTCGCACCTACATAAACAGTTTTAATGGATTACTTTTCAAATTAAGGAAAACTTTTTAAAAACTTTTCAAATTTGAACTTCAACAAACAAAAAATAAGGAGAATAACGGCAAAAAAGCTAGGGAGGAAAGATCGTACATTTTTGAAAACGGAAGGTAAGCAAGTAGCGTTAACCAATAGTTTGTTGTATACTGCCTGTTTCACGCTGTTTGACTTCATCTACGTGTCTATCAGACACAGCATACTCGCCAAGATTAAAAGAGTCAATCGATATTATACAATTGATTTGGTAACATTTTCAAACCCTGTATAGGTTATAAATAAATGCGCTGTCTAACACAAATTGTCAACAGTTGAAATTTTTGCAAAAATGAAATTCAAATTTACAATTAAAAATATATGAGGTTACCTTACTAGACTAATTTCTAAAAATATTAACTAATGGTTGAAGAGCTTGAAAGAATTTGAATCTGAGGTTTCAATCTTTCCGCTATAGCTAACCCAGTCAGCGCCATGACTACACACAAAGCCAAACACTCCATGCAACTATTATACGAGTAGGTACAAGTAACATGCTGGTGCCACTACAGCCTATGTGCGAACTAAAGAGGGGGGGAGGGGGGCACTGTAGCAGGAATATCTTCCACATCCACATGTATTCGAAACTGAGTTTTATATACGGTAAATATTATACCATCAACCCCTGATGAATAAATCAGGCCATGCAGACCGACCAAGGAATATTTCAAGTACCGAGATTGGTAGGACTGCCTATGATAGTACCAACCTAAGTTCTCGAAATTCTCTCATAAGTCAAACGACCCAGTTTGTGCATGGAAGGGTAATACCGAATACTACAATGGGTAGGCTGACAACAGATATGTATGTACAAAATCACTTTTCTACTTCTGTACATAATATTGCATACATGTATTTAGTTTTCGTCCGCTAGAACGCTCGTGAAATTTACGACAAAGTTGATTTAAAAGTGAGTTTTTTTTTCTTTCCAAATTTATCTTGTTAACTTTTTATGGAAATTTTTCTTTCAAATCTGAGTGGTCGATTTACCGGTATTGACTGAGTGTCCCACCCATCCGTCGCAAGGGCTGTACATTGCACCTGAGAGCCAAGAAACAAAGTTTTCAAAACATGCAAAGAACAAAAAAATGTATCGTCAAAAAAATTCACTTTAGAGAAGAAAAAAAGTCGAATAAAAGGAAAAAATAAGTTGAATCAAGTGGTAGAGGAAATCGAGAAGGCATCAGATGGTTATATTTAAATGTATTTTGAAGGCAGAAGATTAGATAAAAATCCCTAGGAAAAGAAGGACCAAGGCAAACGTCACATTTAAGTTATCCGATGGTCACTGTTCATGATCCATACAGTGTGCGTGTGAAATCTGTCAAGTAAATCTTCTTTCATTTGCAATTTCGCACACACAACTTTTCAAGTTTTGTGCAACCATTTTCAACTCGCCGCTGTTGATTTGGAGCTAATTGTAGCTCACTTTGCACATGGTTTTATGCATCATCATCATACCGAGTGTGACAAACCGGAATTGCCCAGTAAGTCGCCCTCAATTCAGTATGAAGAATTAAATACCTACACGTTCTTAATTTGAACATTTTCAACAAATTTCATCAGAACCATGTGAAGACACATACCCCAATTCCGTCCCCTAATAAATTAATGGTGTAGGATTTGTTAGTATGTTCAGTCACTCCACAACAGTAGGCACGACTGTATATTGTTAGTAGTGTTACAAACAAATTGCCGCAAACCTCACCACGTATTATTTCTGGTTAACTCAACGTATCAGTAAAACAGTTAAAGTTGGAATGAAAAAAAAAGTAAAAAAAAGATAGCTTACCTCAAACGAAAACTACATCGATGATTTTTGAAATACTCTTAAAGTTCCGAACACAAGGACAACGATATTGACATAAGAAGTTGTTTGAAATAATAAATGAATAACACAATTTTTAAAAATATTTATTTTTTCTGGAGAAAGAAAACTTTATACAAACAAACAATTCAACAATAATACCGTAGGTAAACGTAGAAAAAGTATCTTACGGAAAACAATGTTTTTTGTTGCTCAAAAGTTTGTTTTTCAAACCATGAAAGTTTTTGTTAGGCAAACTGAACTTGAGTTTGTTCCAATTCAACACTTAATGGAATTCATCATATATTTTCAACTGAATTATTATAGGCAAATATAGAGGTGAAAGGAAGACTATGATTGGATAAAATTGTGACATTGCTTACGGTAATATTTCTTGTATTTTAAAAATAACACTCCGACGTTCAATTCGGGAAGACAATTTTACTATGCGTCCAAAACGGTTTGCCATTATTGTAATCAATTTCTGTAGAAATATCTCTGAATAATTTTGGATTTCCTTGTTCTGAATAACTGAAATACGATCTATATTCTCCAATGGCATAACATTCTAAAATATCAATGGCATAACATTCTAAAATATCACATATGATTTCCGCTTTTAGAAGACATCATTGATTCGAATTTCCAGGAGTATTTGTGATGATGGAAATAGTAGGGGTATAATCGATAATAATCATACGGTTTCATTAACTGACTCAAGTTCTTGGAGAATGGATAATCAGGTAACATAATTTTGGGCGCAGACAGGTGTTAGCAGGGTGCCTGCAGATAAGACAACGCCATATTACGGGTGGTAGAAATAGGTAACGATAATAAATTGCTGCAGGGTTGTAGAGTTTAGTGGGTTGCAATCTCTAAATTTTATTGAAGTGTTTTTGAAAAAGGAAAACCTATGGCGAATCAGTGTTGAAAAGAGCAGTTCGAAGTAGACCACGCTACAGGTCTCCAATGGAATGTTTCCTGCCTCGCGAGCATTTATTGTCAGTCGTTACTGATAAGGGAGTGACTGAAGTGAATCTATGTGGTGGGAGTGTTCCTCCAGTGATGCAGGGGTGCCATAAAAAATCCATAACTTCCTTTCGGGGCTCACAGTCTACATAATTGTGGGTTCAAAACGCAACTGAATAGCACACGAAAATCTTCGAGAATTTACTGAATGGCAACAAGTACCTGGTTTTTTGTGTGTACAGGGCAGGACAGCCAACTCAACAACACAAACTAACCTATATGTTTCAATATTCGTTGCCTGAATCTCGGTTATGATAGTTCACTGTTTGGGCGCATATGCGTGGCAACATTCCAATAGGAGACTTTAACATGATAAGGTCCCCTTAGGCACCGAAGTTCTCCTTAGATCTCTGAATGAACCCAGACCTCAGCTTTTCCAGAAGGTAACCTAATACATAAATATCTACTCCATGAAACTCCATAACTGTACATCTCCCCTATGACTTCGGATTGTCAACAGCCCGCCTTGCTCTTATGACCCCTCAAAAATCCCCCTGCCATTCAACTTTCAATACTATAAGCACTTTATTGGATCACAATTTGCATTTCGTGCTGCGCGAGCAAACATTTAATGTTTGGCCATTCAAAATCTACCACATTATTTCAATTTTTTTCCACCATCAATTCATATTGACATTCTCATGGATATGTAATAACTCAACAGACACCCTGAACGTGGTTTTGATTCGATACAATCGATTAGGGTAAAAATAACAAACGCGGGAGGTTCTTTGGAAAAGAAATTCAAAGGAAATATAATCGATAGGGAAAATCGATATCACACGGTCCGCTTCCCCGTGCGAGGTGTGTTTGGGGTAGGGGGCGTGACCGCTGCCCCCGCCCCCAGGACCAGCGGCATTCCAAAAGGCCGCTTGCCTGAAGCGTACTGCACAGTTTCAGCTGCAAATAAACACAAAATCTTGTTTTTGGACGAAACAAATGTAAAAAAAAGCAAAGAAAATAAAACTAATCAAACCTCTAACAATCAAATATCTCTGCAAAATGTGACTCCATTCCACGGTTTTAATATATGACAGCAGCGCAGGAACTGAGATACCAAATTGTCTTTGAAATGGTCAAGGTCACACTGATTGAATCAGCTAAGTCAGGACTTGAGCATACCTGTTTGAACAAGCATGCCATCAAAAGGATGGTTTGCACAGGTCTCAGCAGCGTGACAGGAGCAATAAGGGTGAACTTGAGTCCAGTGGTTCACCGGCCAGTATGGCCCCCAATCCTACCTCAAGCAAGCTAAGGGAGATTGGGATCTATTCAGCTATCAAATGTGTGCAAAATGTGACTCGATTCCATGGTTTTAGTCAAATGAGAGCGGCGTACGAATGGAGATCACGAATTCGTCTTTGATCTAGGTCACCCTGATTGAATCAGCAGTGTCAGGACTTGAGCATTCCTACTTTATCATATACGCCATCAGAAGTATGGTTTGCGCAGGTCTCTGCCAGTTTGTTAGCAGCAATAAGGAGGTTCTTTCGGATAGAGAGTCCTGGACCGTTCCGGACCCTTATATCCAAGCCAAGCCCTTTTTTGTGAGTTCAGACAGCGCCAGAACTGATCCTGGATCGAGATTTGGCTGTTCGGACAGACAGTGCAGGACATTTCGGGACCAGTTCTAACAGTACTGGATTTTTTCGGGGACTGTTGAACCTGCACACGGGCACTTGATGCTTCTACCTTCAGCTTATGTGGAAGGTACTTGACGTTATCTGTCCGGAATCATCAGCATGCGTTTGGTCAGACACAGTTCTGGACTGAATCCTGGACAGTTGTGTCCCCTCATTTTCAGAATGTGGTTCAGTCCAGGACTGTCTGTCGGAACAAACCAAGTGTGACTTCGAGTCAAGTTCAATGTCATCTGGTCCCAGCGTATCCCCCAGTCCTACCTAGAGCTAAGGGAGATTGAGAAATTCTTGTGTCATACTTGGACCAAAACCTTACGCATTCATTTAAGGGCAGTTATGGGATTTTTCGGTCCAATTTCTCCTTGGCAATCGGCAAGTGACGGGCCAAAGGGCAGTAAACAGAATCAAGTGTAGGAGAATCGACAAATATATCGTGGTGACACGTTCAAGTATGACCCATGTAGCTTTTGGGCGAACCCCTCTCCACTCAAGGGGGCCAGGCAATCAGTAGCCAAGTAAAGAGCGAAATGATCAGACCGAATTCTGATCCTCTCATTGGAGAGCTGATCACGTCCGCGACGCTGGCAGGGCAGTCGGACAAAAAGCCCCAGCCTGGAATGGCTGTTACTTTACTTTACTTTACTTTTTTAATCGATAATCAGGGTTAATTCCAGTCGTAATTTTCCTCATTAGATATTTATGTAGGTAATTTCCATCCAACATCAAGCTGAAATTTGAATGAGGAGGCAGCTTTCAACGTAGGTGATCTTCAGTTATAAAAAATAAATAAATAATAATAAATAAATATGGTAATAATAAATAAATATATACCTAACTGTAATATTCATACATCGATATGTCGAGTTAGTTCAAGCATATTTTTAACATCTCCGCACGATTAATATTAAAATGCAATATGCAATTCCAGTTTTGTCAGTATTTCATGCCGTTCACTTTTTAATAAAATCAAACGAAAATAATGAAAACGAATAATTATAATGAAATTTCAATTGCTCGTTGAAAAACCTCCCGCTGTAATTTAAAAAAAGGAAGCTATTAAAAAGTAACACCATTCGAGTATATACACGGGTTAAACCGCAATTAAACCTCACCCAAGCAATAAAGAAGAATGGGGGAAAAAATAAAAAAAGGATGTTGTGGATTTTGGAAAAGGGTTTCCGAACTAAAAGTAAGTAGGCACAGAACAGTTAAGATGCCTACTATAAAATTATGATTCTGATAATGAAAGCTCAAAGCCTCGTTAATATAACTACTAGCACGTAGATACCATGGACACTCAACTTCAAGTCATTGTTGAATCACCTAACATACAAAATGGATTATTATCTTTATTACAATATTATTATTCCCAACACTGAAAAAACGGATGATTTACTTTAGATAGATCATGGGATTACATTGGCGTTTTTTCACAAACAAGACGGATAACAAAACATTCCCAACCGAACCATAATTTTCAACAGGTAGACTTCAACGAAAGACATTTTAATTACGTTCCAAAATTCACAACAAAAAAGAAAAAATATTAATATTTATATTTATATAGGTACTAATATAAAACAGAATCAAATAAACTTTCCTAAAAGTCGAGGTGAAGTCGGGTAACTTGATGTCAAGAGCTTCATTATCCAGGCATACATCACTACCTACTAGATTGTAGTGAAGCATTCATGAGATCCTTCTTCAGATTTCATGAGTAAACTTGTGATTTCTGGTGGTAAAAATGACTTTAAAAAAAATTTTATGATCAAATTATGGTATTTGATACTTGAAGTGGCCAGTTAGTACCGACAGTGTTTAATTAGAGATAGGCAGGAATTGATGTTTTAAAACGATACCTAACCTGATCCTATTACTAAAACGGGAAATGGTTTGGTGGTCATTTATAATTACTGGTAATTTAAATAATTACCAAACTAAATAAAGCTTACTAAAGAAACTTTGCATTTTTAGGTATTTAAAAAATGTACCTATTTCTAAAGCAGAAGGGATTAGTGTTTATGGACCAATTGGCAGTGTTGCCGACAGAATAAAACAAAAACACGACCAACGCACAAAATTTTTCCTCAACTTTTTCATCAAACACATTTTATAAAATATTTTTGCTACTCTTTGGATATTTTTTCACACACTTCTTTGGAGTCACCAGGGAGGTTACAGATGATGGTATCGATATGGTAATTCATCTGGTGATTTATGTTTTATGACTACCCACAGAATTTGAAATTAAATGACACAGCTTCAAAATCATCAAAAATATAGACAGAAAACGATAATTTGTATTGGTACTCCAAAATGTTTTCAAATTTTAATTCATTGCCTACCACCCTCGTGAAAAAAATTAGTAGCTGATATAAGCTCATGTTGCGATTGAAACCATGTTTTTCAAATTTCAAAAAGTTTGGTGGTAACATGCCTTATCATTTACAACCTGTATTTTCAAGTCAGATTTTTCTCTAAATTTGACAATCAAATAAGTTACTGTTCGGACTGCTACAAAAGGTGTTTTTATGCAAAAAGGTTACACGACTCCACCTGAATCGTAATCCGGAAAGAAATAGAACGAAAATTCGAATTATGGGTGAAATAAAAGAAAAGAAAAGAAATCGGTCAAGAGGCAACGAAACAAAACAGGGTAACATTATGCAAGTTTGTTGGGCAATGCTTTCTTTTACTTTCTGGTAGTGAGATCGTACGGTCGACAGTTTTCCCAAAGCCGAATCCCCTCATGCCGAAGAGACGTGTTCTCCTCCTCGACTCGCCTGGTGTATCTAGGACATCCGTGTAAATTTAAACACCCAAAACGCCGTGTCCAAAATAACCAAAATACTGTAATATCCGAAATCCTGCACTTCGTCTGTTGAGATAAGTAGCGGGTTTTTGTGTAGGTACCAACAAAAATGTGGGTTTGAAAGGCTGAACGTCCATTTTCCCGTCACTACCTACATCCTGATAGCCTCTATGCAGTAAGAACCTATCTACGATTACACTGAGTAGGTTATTACAACTTTTTCGGTTGTGGAGCCTCAAGAATGCACCACAAAATCACTCTTTTCGGTATGAATGGAACAATTTGAACAATTCATAGTTTCAGACCGTACTGATTAACCAACTAACCTACTGGTTCATCGTGGTTGGCACCACTGCCTGGGTCTAGCTTTGCCTTTCGACAGCTAGGAAGTCATTACAGGCCAATGTTACCGAAGAATCACAAATTTCTTCAAGGTATTTGAAATGTTCCGACAGCGTGTAAAAAAGTCTTTTCAGACCGTACTGATTATTAGCCAACTAACCTTCTGGTTCATCGAGGTTGGCACCACTGCCTGGGTCTAGCTTTGCTTGTTCGATAGCTAGTAGTCATAAGTCATAACAGGTAAATTTTACCGAAGAATCACAAATTTCTTCAAGGTAGGTATTTGAAATATTCCGACACCGTGTAAAAAGTCTTTTAGAAACTATGACACGAGTATAAATTATAACGCTACTTCTCTTATTTCGATGCGAAAGATTTAGATGAGAAGAATAGTGAGATTTGTGATGAAAATACAGTCGTAGGAAAACTGATAAAATCCATCAGCCTGAGGAATTTAAAAATAATATTATAACACCACAAGGAAGCAATAGTAAAGAGAGGTAACTGGTCTGAGAAAAAAAGAAAATCCTGTCGTGCAGCCTGACCAAATGAGCAAATTTTCGAAGTTGGTGACTGACTTCTGGCTATTTTCAGCGAATTTTTAGTTATGGCCCCAAAAAACTCAAATTAGACACCCTTTTTTGAGAAACAGTATTTTCGACGGTTGAAAAACAGACTTTTCATCCTCGAATCCCCATTCTATACCACTTTTGGTGAATTTATCAATGTTTAATGGTTTTAGAATTTTTTTCAAACCCCACAACCTCATATTTGGCCCCCTTATTTTTGTCACCAAGTTCGATGGTTATATAATATATGTATGTATGTATTTGTATTTTACCCTGTTTTACCAATAAATTTTCAGCGATGGTATCAGATCCACTAAACTCAAAATTTGAAATAAGTTCATCGTCGAACTCACTCTTCCCTTTATTGCCAATACGAACATTTTGGCGAAATTTTGAATTTTTTATCTTGAAGCCAAGGTTAGTCATTTTCTAGTAGTTTTTATTGAACTCTAAGGATGGATTCACAATGCTCTCAAATGGGAAAAATCCAAATTTTCTTCATAAAGTCAAGTATTAATAATTTTTCACCCATTGCAACAGCGTATTTTCTCTTCGAAAATTCGCTAATGACAGAGAAGAGCGATTACGGTTGAAAAATGTTCTAGAAATAGATACACAAAATTACATAGAAAAATGATAAATTCGTATTCAAAATAAGAAACAGTGTATTTATAGTAATATAAACACGATGGAAAAAAGTATTATCAAATATCAGCCAATAATAAGCCAGCTTTGTCCCAATAAACGAGTATCATGCCGAAAAAAATCAAAATTTCGAAACTACCTTCGAAAACGAGAAAAAAATCATGCAAAACTTAGAAAAATGGTGTTAAAATATTTGATAGAGATAGAGTTTGATAGTGTGGTATGAAAAAATGAAAGAAATAGAGTAATGAAATACAATATTGGAACATGTAAAAAATGGAATTCGTCCATATAAAATAGACATGTGTGTACATGAAAAATAGTTGGTTCTAAAAAGGTGGGTTGACCGTTGAAATTGTCTATAATGGTGAAAAAATGTGGTTGTTTCGAACGAACAATTTTGGAATAATTGAATTTATTCACTAAATTATTGTGGTTTGGAATTCTATCCCCGAACTTGACCAGCGTTTTTTGGAAGATGGTTGGGATTCAGTCATAAGAAAATTACTGCATAAATTCCAATTCTCAGGCATTTTCCTGATAATATGTACTTGTTGCAACCTACCTGTTGCTGCACGTTGCCTGATTATCGTTGTTTTCCTAAAGACGCACTCGCCTTGCTTATTGGGGCAAGTGCAGTTTTGAAACTCATCTCACAATATCGGATTTATTTTAAATTGAAACAAATAAAATTAAATATGCGGATGCACTAATTACTTCGAATGTCCTGAGTATTCAGAAAATTCAAAAAACAGAGCGTCAAAATTATGCCAGTTAAACTAACGAGAAAATTGTTCACACTTGCCCCGCTTCACTCTATCGATGCGTGTTATACCTAATACGTCATTTTTGCTATAAGCCATGACGTCTTAATATATTCGACATCTCGATGTTTCGGTGGAATGGGTCTCTTAACCATACCTGAGTTGATAATTTTGATTTCTCAATCTCAACTAGTGTGACAGTACAACTCCAACACTAAATCGTTATTTTTTCCAAGTTCTTCCTTATTTTATATTTTTCATTTATTAATACTATTATTCATTGTTTACTTTAAATAATAATCCTCTGGGGCTTTAAATTATTCAGCTAACACCCATGCGCGTCCTTCACGTTAACGTAGGTCTATGGCATACAAATACCAGAATTTAGTAAAGAATATCAGCAGCAAGTGGTAGTTTTTATTTAGCTGTATCCCAACCATCAACCAAAAAACACACAATGCAGCCAACGACGAGGTCCCTAACATACGTTTGGTTCATAGTTTCACCCCAATTCCATTTTACGCGACGAGTTTTTCACCGTGTGAGATTCTCTCTAATAAAACCTGCTAAACACGCGGATAATTTGGCTCGAGTCACGTTTAGATTGCGACTGTTATAGAAAACGTGACAAATAAATTAATTCCGCTGAGAAAAACCAAGTCTTTTCAAAATACACCGGTGGGGGTCGCACACAATTATTATCGAAGGTAAAAAGTTTACCGCGACGATTCATCTCGAAAAAACGTTTCAGTTCACGCAACCTACCGTGTTTAGCGGAGTTTAATCTTTGAGGCTTCAAATTACTCGGGTGGATCGTAGCGTTTTATTGCGCTAAAACAACCTCTTGGCTTATTACGGAGTGAGAAAGGAGAAAAGTGGTAATTCAAATCGACGAAAAATTTTATGAGATAGTTTCTCCTGGGAGCTCCATGTGAAGGGGAAGGGCACTGGTTCGACAGGGATTACATGTGTCAAATGTGTAACGATAGGAGTAGCATATATGGCAATTTAGGTAAAATACGACATTTTGATGAAAATTTGCGCCCCCCCCCCCCACATGCTCGTTTTTCACGTTAACGTAGGTCTGTGGCATACAAATACAATGTATGATCAATTTTTTTCTCGCAACATTCCTTAAAGTGGCCCTAAATGAGCCATTTTGTTAGGTGGTTTTCTTTGTTCTTTTCTCATGATGAATTGAAATTTTATCTCATATTTTTCAAGTGTTTCCATTCAATCCGGTTGTAGCTTTTTTTGTGTTTTAGTAACATGAGCTCGTGAGGTATCGTTGTCCATGTTTTTTGGGGCAAGGAGCCTAATAAGAAGTCTATTTTGACCAAAGAGCAAAGAACTGAGGTTCTAAACGAAGTTTCAGCCTTAAATTTACGTTAAATTTTAGTCTGAAATCGTCGTTCTTCCGCACACAAGCTCCATTTGGGTCCTAGCTGTGCTCCGAAGCTCCGATAGGAATACATCCAGCGGTGTTATGTGATAAATGATAAAGGGGGTAGGGGTTTTCGAGGTTTTAGTGGACATGAGCTTGTGAGGTATAGTTTTCCATGTTTTTTAGGGCGAGAAGACCGAATATGAAGTTGATTTTGACCAAAGAGTGAAGAATTGACGATGTAACGAAAGTTCAGCTCCCAAAATTCAGTTTTTTATGAGTCGAAAACCTGGGAAATTGTCTGAAATCACCATGAATTTTTATAATAACACTAGAAGTAGTATTAAACAGTGAATCAAGACAATCAAATGACACTATCAATGATCAAAGATAATTTTTCAAAAATAGGAGCCTAATTCGTTCTTTTGGGGGCCGGAATTGGTGGAAACCATCAAAAATATCCATTTCAAATATTGCACATGAAAGAAACAATAAATGAACAGCCAGCATTCTCCAGGTGTGCCCAATAGAATAAACTAAACCCAAAAGACAAGTACTTTGCAGCGTTTTTCAAAATAGTTTGCATGGGTAATCCGTGTCGAACCAATCCAAACCCAAAACAGTGTAAGCACAGCGGTCATTTTTCAAGATCTGTGAATTCATCTTAATGAATCGATTAATTCATCTTAATGAATCAATGAATTCATCTTAATGAATCGATGAATTCATCTTAATGAATCGATGAATTCATCTTAATGAATCGATGAATTCATCTTAATGAATCGATGAATTCATCTTAATGAATCGATGAATTCATCTTAATGAATCGATTAATTCATCTTAATGAATCGATGAATTCATCTTAATGAATCGATTAATTCATCTTAATGAATCGATTAATTCATCTTAATGAATCGATGAATTCATCTTAATGAATAAAATTATTGTTTATTGAATCCGGGATAAATGAAAGTTTATATATTATATATACATATTACATAAGTATGCAATATGAGGACAAGGTTTAACCCCCAGACCCTACGGTTGGTACTACCTGAGCTCGCAGGCTGGTGTGAGTGGTGGTGGTGGGAGGTGGAGGATGCTGGGTTGGGTCGCCGGCCCCTGTCGGCACCCCTGTCACCCCGTTCGGCGCCCCTGTAAGCCGGCTCGTCGCCCCTCGACGGTGGCCCCTGATCCGACGAGTTTTGTCCACCTGTCGCTATCAACACAACACACAGAAAGCGCGGCCGGGCACCCGGACGGTCCCCGTTAAAACAAACGCCATGCAAACACATAACAAACAACAAACTTTGCTGTTCGCTTTTCATACAAACATAATACCATAACAACACAATTCATCTGTTGTTTAAGATGATCATTATAATGTACAACCAAAAATTGAAATGTTTCAGTGAAATGAGAAAATGTCATGTATGAACGTGTCAGTAGTATTATAAGTGGCACTTGAAGCCACGGTGTTGCCAAAAAACAACCAAAACCTCCAAAATGCTCACATAATTTCCCACCATTAACCCATTACTTTGTAATGTTGGCAGCAGCTGTACAATTCATGTCCAATTTTTGAAATTTCAGTCACATGCATGATCAAATAATTCATTTTTGCGCATTTTTGAAGAAACCTACAACTTTTTCTCCATTTTTCATCACTTACTCCGAAATTATTTGTACAACACAGGACTCTAAATTTGAACACATGCCTATATTGTGCTCAGTAAACCACCAGTATTTTTTTTTTTAGTAAATATCATTTTCAGGAAAGAAACTAGTTGCTAATGTACAAATTACCAACCCATTGCAACTGCTCATTTACTTCAAAAATCCGCCAGCAATTTTTTAAAGGGTTTACAATGGCTAAAGACTGATATATACGTCTCGACATCCAACAATTTTGAACGGCAAAAATCTCTTTGTCTAGCTAAAAATGTATAATTTTTAATAATGAATTATGGAATTTCATTTATTAATCCAGACTTCCATGGATAACAAATGTTCTAGCGTGATAATTCATATAGAAATGCCATATAATAAAATCATCATATTTGCGTCGCCATTCAATTTATCCCTTTGCTGTAATTTCTATTCATTACTCCATTTATATATTCACTGATTCACATACATGAGCATTTAATTACATATATTTTCTATAAAACTCCTATCAACATGTTTAATGTTGAAGTATTGGGATTTTCTAGTGTATGTACGTTTCGTAACAATATTCAACACGTTTCAAAATGCGAAGCTCAAACAGCGTTAGTGACAAAAGTTGGTACTGGCAACTTCTCCTTGATCTCGGAAGGTTGAAGGAAATAATTCAACAGATGGAAATTCCGAAAACGCTTAGCATCCTGATGAAAACATGAAGCGGGCTAATAGGAAAGCAATTCCAAGTCTCACTTTCGGAAAACAAATTCGGTATCCGCCGTTCGAAAATTCAGCTTCTCTTGATAAAGGTAATCTCTATAAAATACGTAGATGTAATGTCAAATTTCACGAAGTTTCAACTTCACGAGAAATTACTTGGGATCACATTTCCATTTAATGTAGGTAGTCTATTTGATTGGTTCGAAAAAACAACTTGACATTTGCACATGAAATTGGTCAGGTAAATAAAAATGAAATTTAGATGCATAAGTCGTGCTCTACGAAAATCAAAAAACTCGTGGGAATAAGAGATAAGCAGAGAATGTAATAAAGGTAATTTCCAACTTCTACTTCCAAATTTGCGGTGAGACGTGGAAAAAATTCGAAAGATTTCTTTTTTTTCACAAGAATGAAAAAGTTGTAAGATGGAAAAAAATTATGCAAATAAATAATACGAAAAAATAATCGAAACCCTCTAAACTAAGATTCAAAAGACACTCGAACAAGTACAAAATATTATGCGCATCAGAAAAATAGAGTGACTTACTGGTAGAAGCTTGCTTCGAAAAATTACGGAAGATGTGAAAATAAGCATTCGAGGTTGCACCTAATTTTAAGCATAGTTGTAAAAATATATGGAAAAATCAAAATTGCTGAATTTATAGTTTATAATGGTCCCATACTGATAAGAAAGTTTTACTGGGAAAGAATATATTTTAATAGATTTATACTGATTTTTGGGGAGGGGAGATTTTTGTTACTTATGAATTCTATAACATGAAAGGAGGAGGTCTTGGTTTGGATTTATTTTTGTATACCTACTTCAGTTATAGCATTAGAGAATACTGATTCATTTTTATGGGATGTCTTACATTTTCGCTGTTTGAGGGCTGCGTTGAGAAATAGAATAATAAACTGAAGAATGAAAGTTATGAGCCAGAAAGGGTTGTTGAATCTTGAATCTGATTGGTCGGGCAAGGGAAAGGCGCGAGAAAGGGACTGGTGGTGATTGGCGGGGTGAAAGGAGGTGCGAAAGGGATAGTTCGATTGGCCATAGGCCGGTGGGCGTCATCTGCACTTTCTTTGCCCAATTAGAATCAAAGATTCGCCTAGAATCTATTTTGGAGTTTAAAAAAAACATATATATATATTTCTACTGAATTTTATTGGGAGCGAAAAAATCATAAAACTGTATCAAAACGCGTCAATTTTAAAAAAAACTGTACCTCTATTTCGACGTCAGACAAGTAAGAATCAAATTCGTCAAATGAACATAATTATTAAACCCCCACGTCCAACTCCCCCGACCGTGCCAACGAACTGAAGAACTATCTGGTTACAGATTCCACCTTTAAAAATTCGAGGTCAAGCAGAAATTCAGTGCTGAGTATAATACTTTAGCGGCCAAGATATTAAAAAAAGGACAACACAAACTTTGGTTAGAAACGTGGACAAGATACTGTAAGAAAGTGAAGCGGAAAAACTGACAAAATACCACACCCGGAAAAATTATGAGGCGACTCACAATCTGCACTGAAAACAGATTCTGATCAAGATGGCTGACATTTTAACGAGCACCGAACATGATTTTGGTCATAATTATTAAAATTAGTAAGTTTTCATTAGAAATAAAATTTCAAAGGGTTATTATTGAAAACACTGGATGTTACTGGCATTGATTTGGGATCAATCAGCAACATGACTTTGAATCCGTTCTTCATGGTTTGGCAGGGACCTACCCTAGTTCATTTCACCACACTTATAATGTGCATGATTCACAACTTTGATAAAAAGAAAAATGAAAACAAAGGTTGTATTATGGGTCTACTTGAAGCATACCTGTATCATAACATCACTTACCAATGAATGGTAATCTATATTTTATAGTACGCAATAACTGTTATTCATAAGCTAATTATTGACAATAATTTATTACCAAGATGACTGTGATCATGTCTAGCCCCAAAATCGGATCTGTGTATTCAATACCGAGATGTTTGGATTCTCGGTATTTGGTTGACATTGTAGATTTGGTACAGGTTAGGAGCAGGAAGCGCTTACAGTATGTAGGGTATAGTTATAAAATATTCAAACAATTAAGGCACGGAAAAAATTAGAACAAATTTTGATTATCAAGAAGATAATTGTCAGCTAATTAGTTTTCACAGCACCCTTGTACCCACTGACAACCAAACTGGTAAAACCCAATTCTGGTCTGTTATTTAAATAAAAATCATTTTTGAAATCCGCATTTTTAGAACTGACTAGAAGTATGAAATAATTCCTCGTAGCCCTAAAATAATTTCAGCATAAAATGCAAGAGATAATAATAAGGAATGCAGGGAGCAGCTATTTAAATCCTATTTTCTGCTTTTTAGTCTTGTGTGTGTGTGTGTGTGTGTGAAATTTTTTATAATTAATTGATCAATGATGTTTCCATGATTGTTTCATGTATCGAAGATGAATGACTGCAAAATGTCAGCTCAATTGGACATTAGGAAGTGGGCAAAAAATCGATTATCTATTGGATTTGCACCGGACAGACAAGAAAGCGAGTTAATAAGAACGTTTTAATAATGATAAAATGCTGCTAGGTAAGGGTAGTGCAAATTTAAAAAAAATAAATAACATGAATAAAAATGATTAATTAAAAAAGTAGGTATTCTGAAAGGTGTCATCTATCATTGATAGTGCCATGTAATTGTCTTGATTCACGTATTGATACACCTTCTAGTGTTATAATACAAATTTATGGTAATTTCAGACAATTTCCTAGGTTTTTCCTTCATAATACCTCTCTCCTCCTTACCTTAACTTGATCTGTAATTATTTATTTATTTTCTTACTCGACCGTGCCGTAATGCTGCTGTAATTGGGCTTGCCCGTATACAAATAAATAAATAATCAATTTTGGAGGCTGAAATATCGTTAAAACCTCAATTCTCCACTCACTGGTCAAAATCAACTTCATGTTCGGTCTTCTCGCTCTAAAAAACATGGAAAACGACACCTCACAAGCTCATGTTCACTAAAAAATAAAAAACCCTCGAAAACCCCTATTTTTACACCCATAAAACCCCTGGGTGTATTCCGATCGGGCTGCAATGTGTCGGGACACAACTAGGGCCCAAATGGAGCGTGTGTGCGAAAGAACGACGATTTTAGACCAAAATTTAACGTAAATTTAAGGTTGAAACATTGATAGAACCCCTATTCTTTGCTCGTTGGTCAAAATCGACTTTATATACGGTCTCCTCAACCTCAAAAACATGGGAAACGATATACGGCACAAGCTCATTTAACTAAAACCCCCAAAAACCCTATTTTTATACAAATTTTTCGCCCATAACACCCTTGGGTGTATCCCGGTCGGTCTGCAATTTTTCGGGACACAACTAGGGCCCAAATGGAGCATGTATGCGAAAGAACGAACATTTTAGGTCTTAAATAAAGTAGGATACGGCGAACAGAAATTGCATTTTTGGAATCCACGCATTTTGAAAAGTAAAAGAAAAATTTGAGGGAGTGTTATGTCGTGAGTACCTCCCGGAACTACTCCTAGCAGATTCAAGTTCTCACAAATATTTCATAAGCCAACTTTAGTTCTTACCAAATAAACCATACGAGTGGGGAACAAGCCGCAGGAGTCAGAGCACAACCTGGGTCCCCACCATCCCCTACCAAATAGGGGATGGAGGGAGACGACTCCCAGTAACGTAAATACTCGCCTCCTTCGACTTTTCACTCATTCGACGCTTCCTCTAGCCGCTGGCTACTCTCTCTTCTCCTACCCTGCTCTCCATCCAATCCAAAAAGATCCTGGATGACGGTGGTGGTCAGCCCATAACCGCCTAGGCAAATTCTCCTAAAAAGATTCCAGATGACGGTGGTGACTCGCTCATAACCGCCTGGGCAAAACCTCTCCAAAAAGATCTCAGATGTCGGTGGTGATTCGCTCATAACCGCCTGGGCATTTCCTCACACCACCGTGATGAATATACGCCAATTTTAAATTCATCACAGTGGTGAACCCGACGTTCACACAACCTTCTTCCTTTCCCTTCTCATCTCGACGTCGCCGCTTCACGCCCCAAAACCTTCTAAATTCACATTTTAAATTCGAGCTCCTCACTATAACGTTTGAACGTCCAACCTTCCACACGGAGATTTCACCTCTCTCACATCTCCGCTCAGCTCACGCCATTTTTCGTATTTTTGCGAATTTCAAATTTCAAAATTCAAATTTCAAATTTCAAAGTTCAATTTTACCCAATTTTGCGAAATTGAAATTTCAACTCCTCCCTACATGATGGACTCAGTCTCACAATCACCTCCCCTTCTCACGCCCCCCTCCACCCTGCAACACCCCACCTTCACTGCCCCCTCTGCAACCCCACTCACCCTTTCACCCTTTTGCCAATAAGTAGGAGGACCCTTTCACCCTTTTGCCAATAAGTAGCTGGAGGAAATCGTAGAATCATCCACCCCCCTACCCCACCACCGCCCCTTCCCCCAACGTCATGGGAGGCCTTACGCCCAACTCCTTTTTTCCCGCTCGCCAGTATTGCAAGCATATTCTTACCCCCCCATATGCTTACCGCTCGCCCATACCGCAAGCGTATTCTTACCCCCCCTCAGGGAGGGCCGCCCCTTTCCCCTTCCTACACAGAGGTGCTCCTACTCAGCCCTCCAGCCCCTCATCACACCTGCGACCACGGCGAACGCTGCCGCCCCCACCCCCTCAACGCACCTGCGACCACGGCGAACGCCGCCACCACCAACCCCTCACCCTCCAACCCCTCAACGCACCTGCGTCCACGGCGAACACCGCCGCACACACCTCAACCCTCTCGACCCCCACCCCCTTGGCGTCTCTGCGACCCAGGCGAACACCGCCGCACACACCTCAACCCTCTCGACCCCCACCCCCTTGGCGTCTCTGCGACCCAGGCGAACACCGCCGCACCAACCCCCTCGACCCCCACCCATCAAACCCTCCACTCACTCGGGGGCCCTCTCTTCCCGCACCACGATGCTGGGGGCTGACCGCTTCGCCCCCTTCGTCCCTCGCCTCAGAGCCAGGGTTAAATTGCAACGGCCCACGCCTCACCCCTCACCCCCCCCCCCCCACCACTCACTGGAGGGACCCAGCACCTGTACATATCACACCTGTAAATATGATTCCTGTAAATATCTTTAAAACACACCTGTAAATATCGAGCTTCCTTATATGTCAATGTAAATATTCTCTAGCTCTAAGTCACTTCTCTTTGTACATAACCTCTCCTCATTCACCTGTATATTCCCTAGCTCTAAGCCACATGCTGTTTTTATCTGTATACTAGCCATAAGTTACTCCTCTTTGTACATACTCTCCTCATGCAACTATATATCCTAGCTCTAAGTCACTCCTCTTTGTGTATACTCTCCTCATGCAACTGTATATAGCTCTAAGTACCCACTTTTGTACATACTACTACTTCACGCCAATCTTCGCCACCTTTCTACCTAGTATTAAGCAAACCACCATCTCAACTACTGTCAATCACCGCCTTCAGCCTACATTATTTGCCTCAGCCCTCAGCTTTGTAAACTTGGGCCCTCAGCCACATCCGAATGTTCACTTGCTCACTTTCCACCGCCATCAGCACTCCTCCTGTCTGCCATAGCCCTCAGCCTTTTGTAACCTTGCGTCTTCAGCACCATCCTGTTTGCCATAGCCCTCACCACTTGTAATCCTGTGCCCTCAGCTCTTGGAAATTTTTTGCTCGAACTGGGGGGACCCATGTCGTGAGTCCCTCCCGGAACTACTCCTAGCAGATTTAAGTTCTCACAAATATTTCATAAGCCAACTTTAGTTCTTACCAAATAAACCATACGAGTGGGGAACAAGCCGCAGGAGTCAGAGCACAACCTGGGTCCCCACCATCCCCTACCAAATAGGGGATGGAGGGAGACGACTCCCAGTAACGTAAATACTCGCCTCCTTCGACTTTTCACTCATTCGACGCTTCCTCTAGCCGCTGGCTACTCTCTCTTCTCCTACCCTGCTCTCCATCCAATCCAAAAAGATCCTGGATGACGGTGGTGGTCAGCCCATAACCGCCTAGGCAAATTCTCCTAAAAAGATTCCAGATGACGGTGGTGATTCGCTCATAACCGCCTGGACACCTCCAAAAAGATCCTAGATGTCGGTGGTGAGTCGCTCATAACCGCCTGGGCAAAACCTCTCCAAAAAGATCACAGATGTCGGTGGTGATTCGCTCATAACCGCCTGGGCATTTCCTCACACCACCGTGATGAATATACGCCAATTTTAAATTCATCACATGTTATAAACATTTTTGCTGAGCGAATACATAGGTGTAGTGCTCACAGAATAATAAACCAAAATGCGATGTCCGTCCGCCGTACCATCCATACTTATCTACTTTATTTTCGGCCTAATAAATTCGTTCTTTCGAACACATGCTCCATTTGGGCCTTAGTTGTGTCCCAAAACTTTGGAGCCCGATCGGAATATACCGAAGGGTGTTTTTGGTGAAAAATGGATGTTAAAATAGGGTTTTTTGGTGTTTCAGTAACATGAGCTTGTGAGGTATCGTTTCCCGTGTTTTTTAGGGCGACAGAATGTGAAGACAATTTTGACCGAAGAGTGGAAAACGGAGGTTCTAACCAAGTTGCAGCCTTAAATCCACGTTAAAACATGGTATAAAATTGTCGTTCTTCCGCATACAGTTTGGGTCTCCATTTGGAGACCAAATTTATTGGGAATAAATTTGGCCCCTAGTTGTGCTCCGAAGCTCGGCAGCCCGATTGGAATATACCCAGACATTTTTATGGATGAAAAATGGCTGTAAAAATGGGAGTTTTAGAGGTTGTTTGAGGTTTTACTAAAACCTCATGAGCTTGTGAGGTATCGTTTTCCATGTTTTTTAGGGTGAGGAGACCGAAAATCATCGAGTCGATTTTGACCGAAGAGGGAAAATTGAGGTTCTAACGAAGTTTCTGCCACTAAAATTCATTTCTTATGAGTCAGAAACCTGGGAAATTGTCTGAAATCACCACAAATTAGAATAATAGCGCTAAAAGTAGTAATAACAGGTGAATCAAGACAAATTAAATGGCACTATCAATGACCAAATATATGTAGTTTGTTAAAAATAGGAGCCTAATTCGAGTTTTTTGGGGGACCAGAGTTGGTGGAAACTATCAAAAATAGCTATTTCAATTGTTGCACACGAAGGAAACAGTAAATGAACAGCCAGCATTTCTGTCGGTATGTCCAATAGACTAATAAACCCATGTGATAAGGACTTTGCAGCCTGTTTTTTCCTCTAAATAAATGGCAAAAATGAGGATCTACCTACCTATTCTTGGTGAATAGGTAGAAAAATACTGTCAACAGAAATCTTAGTCCTTTCTGAACTCTTGAAAGAATGACCCCCCCAAATAACTAAGCAGCGTCCTTGAAGGGATGGGATGAAATGCTTGCCTCATTTTTGAGCAGCTACTGTTTTTTAGGGTACTGTTTCTTCTTCCTCTTCTCCTTCTTCTTCTCATTTCTTTCCTTTTCTATTCTCTTTTCTGCCTTCTTTGGAGAGTGCCACCCCCAATTTTGTGGGTTCATACCCATCTTATCTCTTATTTTAACTTCTAGGTTTTACTTACGATTTTGTTAATGTCATACAAAGTAATTGTAAGCTTTGATATAAGTGGGTTGTGTCATCGCATTTAATTTGTAATTTTAATGTATACTGTTGTATGGGGCCCTGCCCTAAAACAGTGTTAATAAAGAAAGTTTAAGGTCGTACACAAATTCACCAATTAACTATAATGTCAACCAAATACCATAGGAACCATCAGAGTCGCCACATAAAATTAGAAAGAAATTATCAAACAAATTAACAAAAGAAAACTAAGTTATAGCAATCCAATTTTTTAAAAATTTGAATTTGCTTTTAAATTTTCGTTGGTCTGCCTCAGCTTTTGGTAGGTACCTGGTTCACGGAAAGTGACGGACCTCGACAGGGCGGGCGTCCGGTTCGGGTCGGGGGAGGTGGAACCCCCTGGGGAGGCGCCGCCTCCTACAGGCGAAACCCCGCCCTCGTAATAGGACGTCCCGCCTGGCGACACAGACCCCCCGGGGCGGCCCCGTGTCGTACCTTCGTACAAAAAATAAGATAACAATGAAATTCCTTTCGGTTTTCCACATTATAACAGTTCCAGTCATGCAGCATGGCTATAAGAGCGAATTTTAAAAAAAGTACTTTGTGTGAAAACATGATATGTGGACCGTCCACAGGAAAACGTACCTTAGCTTCCGGAAGGAACTTTTTCAGGCGAACGAAAAAACGGAGTCAGGGTAAAAAAATCGACTTTTCGGGTTATTATCAATTCTTAGGGGAAATTTAACGTAGTTTCTGGATCCGTAAGCCGTTTTACGAATCGATTACTAGAAATTATCGATAAATCGCAAAAACCAAAGCGTGGAATAACGTACCTCAGCTTCCTGGGGCCACCTGTACCTTATCTCCTTGTTCAGATGCTTTTTTCGGGCCTCCACACCTTCTTTTTTTCGTGCGAAGAAGAAGAAAAAGTTGCTATCGTGGTTGTTATCTGTTATCCGACCTATTGATTCTGTGTTTTGTTTTGCAAAAAAATTTAAATAAAATTTAAAGTACCTCACCTTTTAAAGTCACAAAAATATAAAAAAATATTTTTGTGACCCCCCCCTTCCATTCTTGTTTCATTATTATGTTCACAACGAACTAGAAATGTAATAAACCAAGTGGTAATTAAATAAAAAGAAGTCAAAATGACTGTGGTACCATTCAACACAAAACTCACTTTTTTGCAATTGACCCAATCTCAAAAAAAAAAATTATTTTTTTGGATGGAAATCTACTCTAATACATTCCCAACAATAGTAGGTACTAGTACTAATGAAAAGGAAAAAAACTCAAAAACCAGGCTGAAAAGTTGCAAAAACTGTGTCAAAACAGTTTCTAAAACTATGATTGCGTTTTTTTCAAAAACAGCTTTTTCGCAGTTCAGAGGTTCAAAAAATTATAATTTTTCAACGGATTGAGATATCGAAAATCTGAAAACGGCATCGTGTTCAGAAACTTCTCGTCTATCAGGAAACGCAATAAACCCGATTTCAAAATCCGGAAGCTAAGGTGGGTACGTTTTCCTGTGGACGGTCACATATAGTGAGGAGCAATACCACTTCCGTAAAATTATATAACTTTTTTTCATGGTTTTAGACATTTTTACCGATTTTTGACAGTTACAAAATCACCCCACACAACATCAGGTGAATTATTATCGATTTTAGCCCTTAATACCAATTGTTGACCCCCCAGAAATCCAAATTTGACCCCTAATCAGTAAGAAAAACCAGTGAGATGGTATTTATCTCTCTTTACTCACCCTTCCATTCCACTTTCAGTTCCATACCATTTTATATAAACTGTTCGAAATTTTTAGCCGCTTTTAACGATTTTGACCCCTAAACCCTCTAATTTGACCCCCCTCCCCCCGCCGAGTTTTTATCATATACCCAAGGTCAGATATCGTCTGGAGTGACACGCTGGGGGGATATACATATATATGTATATATATATAAATTTTGGTGACATCAAGGGATGAACTCAGGATGCTCCGAAACGGATTTGCCTAAAGAAAAATTTCCAAACTTCATGTTCTGAAAATGAAGTTTTGCATTTTTTAAAAGGCAAATCCGTTTCAGAGCATCCTGAATTCATTCCTAGATTTATATATCCCAAAATTTATATATACAGGTATATATACCTATATACCTATGTTCTGAAAAATTTGGACCCATTGCAATAGCTTGATTTTCTTTGAAAATTCGCTAAAAATATAAAGAAGAAAATGAAACGAAATAAAGGAAACCGTTTTCTTCGTCGATCTGTGTCAGTGTCTACTCACAAAATTAAAACCTGATAAGCAGTCTGCTGTAGAATCAGCAAAGACATAAGTTATTCAAGCAGTTACTATGGGATGGTTTATGTGTAGCATATCTCCTACTAGCGAATTTTTGAAGAAACGCCGCAATTTCTCCTCCAACTGTTTTGGCTTATTTTCAATAATGATGAAAAAATAAAAAAATAAAACCCTTCCCTCAACTCTGAACGTTTTCCTACGTTTCGGGGCACGTAAAAATCTGAAAATTGAATACAGACATTTCAGTCCGTATGCCGTACCAGGCACTTTCCTTAGTTACCATGAACCAGAATGAATGAAATTCATGAAAACGAAATGAAATTAGTCGCCCGCGAAGTTCGGCGGTTTTGCCAATCGTCTCAGAGGTGAAAAATAGGGGTTGAAATTTCCCGAACGCCTTAGCTCGAAAATTTTCAGTAGAAGGGTACGGTTATTTTCTCGAACTAAAGGATTTTTTGAGACCACCCGGAGCATTGTACGTTCAGCCGTTCGTTTGTACCGGAATGCTTCGTCAACATGATGGTGAATGAAACTACATAAATCCGGCCCAGATAAATCATTCCTAGGACACAGCGATTGTAATCGCGGATGGCTTTACGAAATCGAGTTGGTTGTTCTGTGATACTATTTCACCTCAAGAATAATGGTTGTGTATTCTGGATTTTGTTGACAGTTACTTTTGTAACTTGAGCAAACGTCATGCTTCATGAATAACAACAAAGAATTCTTGAATTCACCGCATATTTATGCAACTGGAACTGCCCGGCCGGCTCCAGTACTCGATTTAGGGTTTTCCTGAGGGGAGCACGAGGGTACGCATTGACCACAGAAAATAAGTGATTTACGCATTTATAAAGGGCGTCTATTCAGGTAAGTAATATACCGTTGTGTAATAATTCGCAGCGTTTTCTATTTTCTTTAAAGCCAGGTAACCCTTGTGTCTAGAGCACTGTGCTGCACAGATTGTCCTACACATAACTCATAGGGTAGCTTTTCATTGGTCACTTCCAAAAATACATATCGACACCTGAGAGGAAGAAGGGCCAATCTGATTTTTTTTCTCCAAAGGACCAATCTATTCTTAAATTGGGACAAACTCGAGAATTATAAGTATCGAATTTATAGTGTTAAATTCAAGAAATCTTGGAATTTGATGTCAGACCCTTTAAGACGACAATAATACATTCTTTATTTACTCTCAGCATTAACAAACTATGCGTGATGTTATAGTCAATTTTTAACAGTAATTTACATTGATTTAACTTAGTTATTACCACCTATTTGAAAAATATAACATGTGGAAACCTGTGAATAAAATGAAATGTGTACAGATTGGCCCTTTTTACTGCCGTCAGTGCTTGGAAGCGCGGAAGTAAAAATGGCCAATCTCGCCGAACGAAGCAGATTGGCCTTTCTTCCTCTCAGAGATTTTCCCAAGATTTCTGTCTCAAAGGGCCAATGTGGACTTTCTTTCACATTTTTATTTTTAATAATTTTTGGGGTAATCCAAACTGAGAATTTTTTTAGATTCGTGTAGCCTATAGATTTTTACAAATGATTTTGAAAAAACAAGTGGTAAAACTCAAAATGGGAATTAATAACAGCGGTACGAAGTCTAGAAATGGGTGGAAAAAAATCAGATTGGCCCTTCTTCCTCTCGGGTGTCATAGGAAATCACAGCCACGTAGGTACCTATAGATTTTTGAATTATTTTGTAATTTGAACATATATAGCAAACTACTCTCGACCGTTTTATTAACTTTCAGTGGTTTCTGGCGGAATTACTTATAGTTCTGAGCCCTCTGCAATAGTTCCTTCAAAAATTCGCCACTGTCATCGAGCGCAAATTATGGTTATGCGATCCAGACGGAACTAATTGTGTAAATATTAAATTATATTGTAACATTTTGACAACATAAATAAAACAAAACATCATACATGACATTTATAACGCCCTGCACAACTTGAAATGTTGATTATAACATTAGAGAAGCCGAGAGGTACAATTTTTGAATGGTCAGTCATAGCGTTCTCAACATTTAGTACGTAATTATGTAGTATCATACCTAACCTAGTATGATACTGCTGACCTACTATTCATAAGTGAAACAAAGAAAATATTCCTGCTATAGGATACAAGTGAAGCTATAATTCGAATGCATTGTCTAAGGAGATTTTATTTTCAAACTAGCACATCGAAAGCGATTCTGAAGCAGCCATGGGTTCAAATTCAGTCAGTGATTTCGGTTCAGTGACTCTTTCAGCAAGCAGATCGACGATTCGATCGTCGTTGAGATGTGGTTTGTTTCAGTATTCAGTCATATGTAAACGTATATAAGTCCCAAGGCGTCGATTTGGAACTTTCAGTGATATCTACACTGCATCTTGTGCAAAATATGCACAAGGAAATATCACTGAACTTGTGCAACAAACTACAACCATGCATCTTTAAGACAGTCCACCAAGCTCCACGTTCAGCCTTGAAATTCGAGACAAATTGACTCCTAAATGTGCGGAACTATGAACACATTAAACTATCCTGCAACGGCCAACTATTTCAAAGATAGCGTTCTTTGATCGAGAGGCTTTAAATAGAAGAACTCAATATTTTTGAGCAAATTAGGAAGTTTCGTCATAAAAAAAAAAATATTCGGAACTTTCGGAATACAGGTAGTTTGAATCCCGTTTCCAAAAATAAGTGGTATTTTCTAAACGAGGATGGTTAAAATTAAAAATGCGGCAAAAGAATGACGTATGAGGTCTGCGGACGTCTGATTGGCTGTTGGCCCAAGAAGGTGGAGCGAAGCCTCGGAGGCAAAGGTTTTCAATGCTGCCAACAGCTAAACAGTAAAAATGGAGAACCTTCCTGGCAACCTTCAAGAAACTTTGCTGCGTCCTTCCCCTAGGTTTGATTTTGATTACTTCGCGCGCTTTCAACTCAACCCCCACCAGTGTGGCAGACCCTCAGGCTCTGAGTCGGCCCTCTGGTGCCACATACCCCCAACCCTATAATTGTTGTGCAGCGTGTCCGTATGAGCAAATTTTTGGAGTGACTTCTGGTCTTTTGCCTATTTTTTACTCCCAAAAACTCAAATTTGATCCTTTTATTCCAAGAAAAAATAGTTCCAACAAGGCACGTAGTAAACAGTGAAACCTTCACACACGTAATAGAAGTGAAATTCCTGTGGTTAATCATCTCGAGCAACGATCAAACACGATTTACAGTCCGATTTGACCGAAAATTCGTCTATATCTTCATTTTAGCAAATCTGCGAGTGATTGGTGGTTCTACACTTCCGCTTGGGGGGGAAGCTGAAGGCTACGATCAGCTTCTATCGTGCACACTCAGTGACAATCGGTGGACTTGCACTTTAGAGCTGTGTAGGCTACACAGTCCTACGGATTTTTCCATTGCTAGATCTACGGACTTTTCCATTTTCTACGGATTGTAAGAGGCATCTACGGATATTCGGATTATTCGATATTTTGGTTAAATCTTTTGTTTCTGGATAATTTGATTTTGTGGTTTTTCATTCGTTTTACCTAGGTACACCAGAAAACATTGTTTAGAAACACATAATTTACTCATCCTTTTTGATGAGTTCATAACTTATATACCAGTATCTTCTTGGTATTCGAACAATAATTTGGTGAGCAATACATGATTTTATCGATAATTTACTCAAGTGCATGACTAATAAAAGCATCGATTTATTTTTGACGTTGAGTAAATTTTTACCTCCAAAAACATTTGTTGATTCAGCAACATTGAATTTAAAAGGAGTTTATGATAAACTAAGTAGAATTTGCGTTTCATATTTTCTTTATCGTCAATGAGACATAACTTGAAACTCAAGCCAAACATCAGTCTTTTGAATTTTCGATCACTGCGCACCAACTGGATTCGGCTCCACAGATCATCTCAAATACTACACCGCGAACTAGAAAATCACTTGAGTTCGCAAACAAGGGACGCGAGAAAAATAACAACATGAAATCATAGAAGCTAGGAAAGCAACAGCATGCAAGTAAGTATAACCTCAAAAGGACGAAGAACCTACTTCAAAACCTAAATAATTCTCGTCTTCCATGGCCTAAACAACCATTGCCAACCTCTCAGGTTCAACTGTTCATAGCCTCATCACTAAAACGTGGTAAATTTGGAATAAAAATCCGTATGATATCAAAAAATCTTCTTTCTTGCGAGCCACAAGTGCCGACGGTTGCCGAGAGTGCACGAAATGAGCCGATCGTAGCCTTCGGCCTTCCTCCGAGGGACGGAACCGTATTTCTACACCTACAACGTCCGTGCAATTTCAGTGGTACAGTGTACCTAGGATTACTGAATTGTGGTTGAAAGGTTAGTAACCCAGGGCAAAGACGCCATTCACCTTTTCAACAACTTCCTGCATCGCTCTGACCCATCAATCGAATTACCTATATTTCTGTGATATTTATGATTAATGCAAAGATGTTTTTATAATTATTATAGAATTTCAATCCCGACCACCAATTTACGCAGAAGGGTAGATTAAATAATCACAAATATTTTCTCAAATTGACGAATAACTAAGAAATAGGATTGATAACCTTCACAAAATTTCCCCTCTACCATCGCAAGCTCGCTACATTAAAGGGCAAGTTCATCTCCTATTGTATTAGCCAAGTTGGTCCATGTACAAGAATAAATTATAATGAACATTCGGCGCACACCAAAGCCTTTCTGTCATTTGCCCATTTCCAGGCAGGCCCGTTGATTTTTGGACTATTCTCTCATTTCCATGAAATCGCTACAATCCAAATCGCTCTTTTTGATTTGGAAGGTGTGGATTTTTGGCACTGAAACGAGGAAGTTACGAATAGCTCCCCAGAAAGCAGTAACTGTCATGTATCTTTGCGACGTTTACACAAAACTACGAGACAAGCTGTACCTAAATTCTACAGGAGTCACGACCATTGTTATGCGGGTGTTCTATTCCGTATTATTCTTATCATTTCGGTTTGCCGTTGTTATTTACCTTCTTCTTCGCCGGGATTGGGGCGCCCGTCGATTTCAGAAGACGACTTCTGACGTCGGAGAAGCCTGGATTTGGTCTGACATTTCCCGACCCGCTCTTGGCAGTCGATGTGGACGTTCATCTTGCACAGCCTGCACTTGAGGCCTTGCCGCGTGTGCCCTGCAATTGAGCGCAAAAACTGCTGTGAAACCTGTGCTCAGTGACCAAATTCACGTGGCCCAGTACATGAAGGGTCAAATAATCTACAAAAAAGAAGAAACTGCAGAGCAAAACGTGAATCTGTATCGTCTATTCATGAAATAACTGGACAGAGACTGCTACAGCTTGGATTCTATACACGATGTCTTGGAAACTGGTCAGCAAGAAGCCAGAAATCGATTTTCAGGTCATTTCCGATCGAAAATGTCTGCTAGCAGTTTTCTTTTAAGCCCTTAGTTTCGCATTTTTCGGCGTTTTAAATTTTTTCTTTCTTTTTCTCGTAAATCACCTTTCCCAATAAAACTCGCCTTAGCGCCCATTTGTTAAATGACAAAAAACGACTTTTTGGTGACTACAGTTAAAAAGCTCGTTAAATTACCTTCCACAATATGCTAATAAGAATTTATTGTTGAGTGAACCCCTGAAATTCTCGCTTGAAAATCGGAATTTGGCGAATCTCAGGAAATGCGAGAAACTTTAAAGCGCTCTAAGCTCACAGAAGAAACCCAAATTCCATTTGCGCTCAAAGGTAAAAACTTCTCAGGATCTCAACTTTTCAATGGTATGGTCATTTTCAATTTTACTGTACTAATTAACAGAGAAAATTGCGTTTGAATCCAAAAAAGTAGGTTTAAAAAAAAAAGGAAATCAAGTGGTTAAGCGTGCTACACGTCTGCGACTCTACTCGACGAAACCATGACCGGAGAGCTTAGATACTGTCCTTTTCCACTGATTTTCTGACTGTTCGGACGTGTTGATATGTCCGAAATAAGTAATTTTTCTCGGAAAACCTATTTTTCATCAGTCAAAATGAATCAGGAGTGTCACCATTCGACTCAGAGTATAAAGTTAGACGGAAAAACTATATCGCCGTTTCGTATTATCTGATATCCGCCAAATTTTGATTTTCAAGCGGGAATTTCAGGGGTTCACACCACCCAAACATTATTAAAATTTAATGAGCTTTTCAACAGCGGTCACCAATCGTTTTTTGTAATTTTCAAAGTGGGTGTTATGACGAGTTTCATGAGGAAAAACTTGATTTATGAGGAAAACAAAAAACAAAATGGTGACAAAACGGAAAAATTTCTTAATTTTAAAAGAAAAACTTCTTAAGACATTTTCGATCGGAAATGACCTACAAAATCGATCCCTCGCTTCTTGCAGACCTCTTTCCGAAATGCCCTGCATAATTTCATCATGAACACTTTCAGAACTGTTACTGTTATTTTCAAAATCTCTATATTCTTTATTTTTCGCTCTCATTATTATTATATATAGATAATTATTCATTTCAATCACCTCGAAGTACTTGAGAGCAGACGTCGCAAGGTGTGATTTTCTTGTAAGTGTACTCTTGAAACTGGTGCGCACTGTCACCGCTCGCCAGAGTCAAATCCTTCCCGTTCCTCCTTGAAAAAGACAAAAATGCCCCTAACGTAAATAGTTATTTAAAACGTTATAAGATCATCTAACACGGTCTAACCACTCTATTATAGACGCAGGGGAAATTTATCGAAGATTTATCTCTACTCTGTGTGTTTCGGGCCAATACTTATGGCTACAATATACACAGCCTAGGTATTCGAAACAATGAATGACTGATGACTTATCGAATAGGTATGCAGCAAACCTATTCAAAAATACCTGCATTTTACAAAGAGATTCAAGGAAACAAAATTATCGTTAGTTTTTATAAATTCCAAGTACGTCATTGCAAACAATCTGACTTCTTTATGGGACAAATTTCAGACTCCCTTTTTTTAAACTTTGGCTAGGCTAAATAAATAATGCACTATATATAATATATTCACCCCCAAGATAGTTTTTGTTCACCCATATCTGCAAAATTAAAAATAGGAACTTGAAGAAATTATTGTTCTTCGTTATATATTTCAGTTCAACTTAGAAGAATACCAATTTCTTTACAGCAGTACTTAGTTGTGTATTATACTCGTATCTCCACAATTTTTTTCAAAATAACAGTTTTGTAAATAAAGATATCTATGAAGATGTTCCAACTGCGAATTCCAAAACTTGCAAAATTCGTGTTTTTCTATAAAATAATATATAATTTTATCGACAAAACGCAAAGATAGCGCCAAATTTACTATTTATTCAGGGCACATCCTCGTTTTCAGATTTGAAAAACTATGCTTACTTGCTGAGAAAATCTTGAAATACATACCTACCTATACCAGAGCCTCAGCCTGTGCGAAACTCAAACCAGACTGTTCTGTTCAGCTCATCATGTACCTAGTACTAACAAACATTAAAATTCCAAACAAAGCCCAGTACTTACGTTATGATACCCTGTACCTCCCAAAGTAGGGATCTTTGGGGAAAACTCTTGTAGGTAGGTTTTTTAATATGATTAGTAAGTCCGTATTTATATCATACATATGTAGTTTTCATGTTTGAACTGTTCTGCATTATACGCTGGTGTTTTCTGAAGTGGTCATGTGACCACTGTATGTGGATGTGTTGTATTTCCACGTGATTATGTTATGCCGTAACTACATGATAAAAAACTATCAATAAAAACTATAATATACGAAGAAATATGAACCAAGATTAAGAGAGTTAAGCATTGGTGGCCAAAGAACTGCTATTTTTTATTAAAAAAAAAGAAGAAAAAAAGCCATGCAGATTAAAGCGCAAAACAAGCTGTTGTAGCCTGATTGTATTGCGGTATGACGACGAACTGAAATCACTATAAATATCGGAAAATGTAAGCGAGAAATTGATAATCGATAGACTACGAAAAAGTGCTATTTTTCGGTTGGAATCGACATTTTTTTAAATTAATTTTTTTACCTGTAAATTGAAGCATGGCATGGATTGGAGAAATTTACAGATTTGGAGCAGCTTGAAAAGGAACACGGAAAAAAATAAACTGACGTGCAATCTCTTGCGTTTTGTTCAAGACTTGTTAGGTACCTACTGAGGATACACCTCATCTTGTGAGGATTTTTCAAAAATATCGAACGAAAGCTGCACAGTGTTCATTTTTGTTAGCTGTTTTTGAAGCATTTTGAGCAAAATGTCTTAAATTCATGGCTAGAGGCTGGCAAATGGCACGAATATGTTTTCCTTCAGTTGCAAATAAGTAGGAAAGTACCTGGAAAAGAACTAGTTAAAAAAAAATCCAATGGTGATGGATAAAGTTAATCGATTTCATACATATAGGTATATGTGCCTTTTATAATTTTCCTCACACGCAAAATAGTCTCTAGCGACTCTTTTTATCGTGTGATAAAATATTCATAGCTTTTCGGGGCCGGAACGAGTTGAATTTTAATGAAGAATTATCACGAAACCACAATTTACCTCGACGGGAGTAACAAAGATATGGAATTTACATGGAAATAATAGAGAAAATATGGAAATTTTTACTGCTTTTCGTCTTATAAAATAATTCCTGAGGACCGAGCAATGTTTCCCCCACCCCCCACACAAGTATAAGTGAAGTGTTATAAAAATATTTGATTTACACTGTCAACAATGCCTAACATTTTCGCACATTACCTACCGAATGATCGCCTGGCCAAAATTGGCCACCTGTCCTTGCAAGGAAAATTCTGAAATAGCGAGGAAATTTTGATCAAAAGTGAGACAAGCGGACAGCGTACAGACTGTTTTATTTCTATCTTGTGGCCGACATGATTAACAATTTTCAATAATGCGATTCTACTTACAGTAACTTGCACGTAAATCGACGAATTTTGAAGAACTATATCCTGGTCAATTACGAAGACATAAAGTAAGTAGGTATTTAACGAAACGAAAATCGCGGCAACAGTGATCAAGATGGCCTTGTATAGATTCCAATCCTCCTATTATCCTACGCCGAATTGCGGTGATAATGACGAGCACTACCAAACGTAGATGCAGAACATACAATGTCTACCTAACCGGAATGTATTGTCAATGAATTTGGGTACCTACAGATTGGAAGTTTCACTGTAGCCAACACAGTGGATACAGCACTTGAGTAGCAGCTCTAGCTGCAATTGAAGATTCTCGATTTTGGAATCTATATTGAAATTTCTGCTACAAAATGTAAAAAGTAGGTTGTGTATACCTAAAACCTAAATTTTCAATTATTGCGAATAAAAAGCGCAGATTCACAAAGCAAAGAGCAAGTAGTGACGGTTTGTGTGTAGACACATAGATATTGATTTAGAAGAATCGAGAAATCGTGTACTTAGCATAAAAATAACGAATATCCACGTGATATACAAAAACACTGGTCGTTTTGAGGCGAAACTCGCTAAAACGAGTGACAAAAGATTCTTCGTGGTTCTTAATCGTGAACGAAACAGTGAGAAGATGAAAATTCAACAAGTGAGGAAGTATAAAATGTGCAATATTCATCAGGGTGTTTGTAAATGAATAAGCACGAAACATAATTATAAATTGTGTAGATGAAATTTCGTGTAGAAATCGAGAAGAATCCTTCGTGTCGATGTTTCGAAAAGTGGAATAAGGAAAGGAAACTGAAAAAACGAAAAAAATTTACCTCATCGCAATGATAGTTGATACTGCGTGGTACATTTGGTGCTTTCTGCAGGATGACGACCAAAAAGATTTCGGGCGGGGGATTTGGGAAGATTATAAGGAATCGTTGAAGGAACAGGTGGGAAAAAACGGTATGTGGTCAATGATGAAATTAATAAATGAACGGAAAAAAAAGAAAAACCAAAGTCCAGATTAGTACTTACATAAAACTACAAATATCTAATCTATGTTGTACACAAATTGAGTTCCTCGTTAGCGAATCATATAAAATTGTTGTTTATTCAAACTTCAAGATGAACAAAACAAGGTATAAAGTTCAAGATGCTAACCGATATTTGTGGTGTGGCTTTGAAATAATATATGTGAATGAAATGAGCGCTTACTAGTTTAGTACACAGTACCACTCTTGGGTCATTGACCTTGGGATAAACAGAGACTTTCTATTCGAGAAGGTTGGTAGCACTCTAGGTAGATTCAGGTTACCTATGAAGCAGGTCTCGTTACCAGGTTGCTAAGCCGTTTGATTTGATGAAGAGTTGTTGGATATGACTGAAATTACCTAACGCTTACTAACGTGAATGGCTCACTCAAGGGTCAGTGACCATACTTGGGATAAATACAGACGTTCTATTTGAGACGGTTGGTAGCACTGCAGGTAGATTCAGGTTATCTATGAAGCAGGTTGTCTCGTTTCCAGGTTGTTAAGCCGTTTGATTTCATGAAGAGTTGTTGGATATGACTGAAATCACTAAAACGTGAGCAGCTCACTCAAGGGTCATTGTTCATACTTGGGATAAATACAGACTTTCTATTCCACGAGGTTGATAGCACTGTAGGTAGATTCACGTTACCTATGAAGCAGGTTGTCTCGTTACCAGGTTGTTAAGCTGTTTGATTTGATGAAGAGTTGTTGGATATGAGGACTGAAATTACATAACGCTTACTAGAACGTGAATGGCTCACTCAAGGGACATTGACCATACTTGGGATAAATACAGACTTTCTATTCCAGAAGGTTGGTAGCACTGTAGGTAGATTCCGGTTACCTATGAAGCAGGTTGTATCGTTACTAGGCTGTTAAGCCATTTGATGAAGAGTTGTTGGATATGACTGAAACTACGTAACGATTACTAAAACGTTAACAGCTCACTCAATGGTCATTGTCCATACTTGGGATAAATGACAGACTATCTGTTCGAGGAGGTACTGTAGGTAGATTCAGGTTACCTATGAAGCAGGTCGTCTAGTTACCTAGGTAGCAGTTGAATCGTTTGATCTGACTTGGTATCTGTCTTGGTGAGTTGTTGGAAATGATTGAAAACGCTTACTAGAACGTGAAAGGCTCTTCTCATGATTCTAGTTTCACTTTCTCCTAGAAAGTGGCCTCCCCTTTCAGTTTGAAGGTGGCCAGTGTTGGGTACATAGCGTGACACGGGACAAAGGAACCGTGCATTGATGAAATAGGAAAATTACAGCGGTGACTCGACCTGGTGAATCCACCTCCCAACTGGACTCATCACTGCTAAGGGACGAAATCCGATGACGTCACGCCGGGAGGTGATCTAACCTCTCGAGACCACTTTCTGCCGATTCTAATCGAGGCAATTCTGCCACGCGAGCCACGTGCATTATTGAAGGCCACAGGGAGGTATGTGAGGGAATAGGTATGTGTTTCTTTTTAGGGGATATATCACATCTTTTTGCATTGACGTGAACATTTTTTCCCTCTACCTCAAAACTTTTTCCTCAGTACCTACTTAGATTACCTAAAAAACACATTTTTCCGTAAAATTTTCTTTCAACCGATAGGGTTGCAGATTTTAAACACTTCCTCAGGGAGCCCCAGTGAACAAGTGTGCCAAATTTCAGCTCTTAGAACTCTCTTTATCCTACTCCTAGACCCCCCCCCTCTTCCCCCGAAGGTTGAAAGATGGGGGAGGGGGCTGACAAAAATGTACTTCCTTGGAGCATAACGAATGTGTGTGCAAAATTTCAGCTCGATCCGCGGTTTCTGAGGCTGTAGCTCTGTTAAAGAAGAAGAAGAAGAACAAGCAGAAGTAACTCCGGCACCTGATGGTCTCGAGTTTCAGGATTTCCCGAGGACAACAAATACTTGGTAGGTAACCCCTTTTTTTTAAAAAACAAATGTTAGAAAGCTCAACTAATTTAGCAGAAACAGAGTTATGGAGTTTAAGTCCCCAGTGATTCAGAGCATGCCGGGATTTGTTAAGACAAAAATCAACCGACAGCTTACCATTATTTCTTAAAGACTAACTATGCTGGCTGCTTCTTTTTGAGTGGTTTTTTCTATCAGAATGCAAGTAACAAAGACAACGGAGGACGTAATTAAAGGGTAATGTTAATATTTTGAGGTTTATAAAAGCATTACGGCAATCAGCTCTAAAATCGATAACAGCCAAGACTCTAATAATTGATCTTCTTTGAATAGAAAACTATGGTTGAAATTTGGTACACGTCCTCAGGGGCCCTCGAGATTGGGTGTACGAAAAATCAACGCCAGAGACCACCAAGGGGCAGAGTTACGTGGGCGTTCTGTCTTGTAAACAGTGTTCTTAGTTGCTTTGGAGTTTTTCGGTTTTCTTGGTGGGTCCCAAGACGGGAGTACATTATCATCCCCGTATTTACGTCCCTAGATGGGAGTAGATCCCTGAAGAGGCCTCGAAAGGCGGAAGAGCTTGGGTATATGTACATAAGTAAATACATGAAGAACAAGCCGGTATAAACTCCCTCAATTGATTTAGTGAATGATGTGCAACCTAAGGGCCACTGTACAATAAAGGGCGCCTAACTGTACAATAAACGTTTTTACTTACTTACTCAAAGCCTGAGCCCGATTCACTAAGCTGCTACAACCAACACAGTATGATACTTGTCTCTTTTGACAAAACGTCACGATCATCCGTCCCGACTCTTTATTGAACTTTATTGAAGTAGAAGTATCGATTGCGCTGTTCACTTCACGAATAAGCCCAACGAGCGAAACTCGAGTCACAATTGCAGAGACTCGGGACGATCGCCCAGGAAAAGAACTGACCTGATTTTTCATTGATTTCGAGGTTAGTCCTTGAAAACATGAAAATCATTGAAAAATCAAGTCAACTCCCAAGTCCTCATAACGTACCTAACTGTTCCAAAACGTACGACTGCACCAACCTACCAGGCTCTATAGTATAAATCAATACAATACACATAATTTTATAATGTTAATATCAAGGTAGACAAACCGACCACAAATATCGGCAACAGCACTAGATTCATGCGTTAGCACTCTACACTATAAAACCTGTTCCGCCAGCTTTTATCCAAGAAATAATATCTCAAGCAATTTTATTATTAATTTATTACATGATCCTACCAAAAAAAAAGGCCTCCAATGCGGTAATATAACAATCAGGATCATTCAACACAGTTAGGTAGTTTCATCATTGCACTCGCATATCAAAATGGTGCAAAATTCTAAAATAAACGGGAAAGCAAAAAACAAAAAATAAACTCCGAAAATCAATTAGCTCCAATTTATGTTATGTCGTCGAATTTCTTGCAGTAAAAGCTATGCGGAACAAGTTGTTCTAAATTGTATTCGAGGCTGTCTACATAAGCGTCGTTATCAAGATTCTTCTTCAGTGTAATTCAATTAGGTATCTCATCGAAACAAAACACGAGCAAAATGTAGGTAAATCGCAATATAATCCTCATAACCATACACTCTTTCACAATCCAGGAAAAATGAATTGAGGCTGGATTCATTCTCTTGGTCGCGAAGGGAAATTTCTGTGGTGTTGTGTTGTACATTACCACCTTTGATAGGTTCTTGTTAATAATTTTGACACATTTCCAGCGCATCTGTAGTTTGAAAATGAGCCTTGTACTATAATAATGAACTCCTCGACAGTGCTATCGCTGGTTTAGCTTCACTAGCATTTCGCTTTGGCGAAGCAGTGGGTACGGCTGGTCAAGGCTGGATCAATGAGGTGCTTACTATCAAAGGCAGGAACGATCAAGTTGACTTATTTATTAAGGACATCAAGATTTAATAGACATTTTTATAGTTCACGATGTTCGAGAAAGAAAGAAAGACTGCATAGAAATAAAATTCCACACTGCACAGTTCATTACATTATAAGGCCTACAATTTAAAAGTTCTTAAATAGGTACTGAAGGAATAGATATAAACTATAAAACAAATCATTGAGAGGTTATTTAAAAAAAATAAGAGCAATATAGTGGTAATTTAAATAAACCAAGGGATTTTATTCAAGAACAGAGTTAGTCAATAGAGAAAAACAGTCTGAGAAAGGTTTTGAGGGGGATTTATATTATTTGAAATGAAGATTAAATGAGATTTACATGGATTTATGATGAGGCCGTTAGAACTGGAAAAACTGTTGATATTAATAAAATCATTATTTTTGTATAAGACTGACTGAGGCGATTGAGAGGGGTCGAAGTTAATCGTGAGTTGGGTGCCATCTGCGTATTGGTGCACAGTACAGCTTTGTACAACGTGACTCATGTCAACACTTCGTAAACAAAGAAAATTGTGGTGGAGGCACAGGTGAGGGACGAGGTAGGAAGAGGCAGCGGACCTAATGCCCCTGGTTACCACCACCACCACCACCACCACTAAGACGTCAGGAGGATGTGTGCCCAGTGTTTACCACCATTGGTAGTTTCCTATCCGGTTAACATCACTCTGAGATCTTTTCAGGAGAGCATGGAAGTGTGCCCAGTGGTTACGATCCTTGGTAGTTTTACCTACCCGGTTAGCACCACTCTGGGATCTTTTAGAGTAAGGAGAGAGGAGGAGCGAGGTGAGAGAGATAAGTCAGCGACTTGAGGAAAGCGTAGAGTGAGTTGGAAGGCGAATGAGCCGAGTTCTTATAGTCCTGGGACTATCTCCCTCCATCCTCCATGCTAGTGGAGGATGGTGGGGATCCCCTCCAGGTTCCTCGGGCCTCCTGCGTCTGCCGCTCCATTCCCTGGTTTATTTGTGAGATCTTTAAGTGTTATTTTTGCATGGAGTGGTTCTGGGAGGATACCACGACAAAAATATTAAAGAGGAAAGAATTCCGCCCTGCGGTGTACCTGAAACTAAAGGAAGAAAGTCAGGCACCGAATCCCTGACAAAGACCCTCTGTTTCCTACCGGTCAGGTACGACAGCAGCAGTGAACACGCGGTAGAAGAAAAGCATAACTTTCTGAGTTTTGAAATTACTTCGAACTGGACTGTGCCAAATGCATTCGTTACACCAAGAAGAGCTAAGACGGTGTGTTTTCCATTTTCCATTTGCTCACGAATGTCCTCAGCAATCTGTACAAGTTCTATTGCGCAGCTCTGTAGCCCACCGTCGTCAACATAAGAGATAATTTGATCTCGTAAGATCACCTCCAGAACCTTGGAAGGGACAGGAAGCTGACTAACAGGTCGGAATTCTTTGAATTGCTGAGCGCTGGCGCTCTAAATCAATTTCAGAAGAACAAGAGTGTGTTCAGAAAGGCCTATTTCGGACCTTCCAAGTCCTCCTACTCTATTTGTCTACAAATGTTCCATGTTTCACCATCTTCACAACCTTTAATTAGGATTTTGAAACATTTCCAGCACACACGTTGGAACCTTCACCAGCTTGAAATCTATGCTGCTGTGCAACTCTTAGGTGTTTCGTCTCTGGGAGTAGTTGAAGACGGGTAAGGCTGGCGTGGGTGGATCAATGAGGCGTTACTATCAAGGGCAGGTGCGTGACCTCGTCTGGGTGGAGGGCTGGTTGCCTACCGGGCTACATGTTGCGTTTACCGAATAAATCAGGCTACTAGAGAACAACGTCTGACAAGTTGTAACACATCGTCTTCCTAGTATCGATTGCGTGGTATCAATGACCATCATGGACTCATGGGAGCTGGGTACAACAACCAAGATAGTGCAACAGGTTAGGAATGGTGAATTCCATACTGAAAATTCGGAAAATTACAACCATGTTCATAGTGAGCATCCGAGTTTATTGGTCATGGAAGACTTTCACGATCCGTTCGGAATATGGAATTCTCGTTACTGAACCATTTCTGACGTGTGTATGAAGAACACCAATGTTTACTAAAATGGGATTTTCATGTAGGTGCCTACAACATTTCTGACCTGCTGTTTTCAATGGTGAATTCAGAATTTCAAAATTCGATTCGGAAGTGGGGGTAATTCCGACCGTAAACATAGCGAAATCTGTCGATGTTAAGGAAAAACACCTCATTGACGAACTGTCAAGGCGAAACGCCTCAACTTTTGAAGTGAACCGTTAAACGGACTCAAACCATTGTATATTTTTGTGCATACCTATAATGCGTCGGAGAAACGCATCAACTCGTCAAAAATTGATTTGATCCTCCACATGTTTACACGGCTGATCGAGCGTGAGGCCATTTTTCACAAGAAAGCGTGCACCATGGGACATGAAAATCATCTGGTTTTGCAATCAAATTTCTAGATTTTGTGGCGTTTTTTTCCATAAAAAAAATTAAAAAATGTGGTACTAAGTTTTGCAGAAGTTGTGTGATGTGGCGTTTCTCCTTAGCGACAGTGATATGGTGTGAAGGTAAAATTCCTCGCAGGCGAGTTAGCATTAAGGAGCATAGAAGCCGCAGGGTTTCTATGAGAAAACCTAGAGCGAATTTCTGAAATGTTTCGATTTTGGAATTGTGGCCTTCTTCCTTCACACGGCAGATTTACCAACCACCATACCCTGTCATTAAAATTTGTATTCCGGCATTCTTTACATTGACATTTGATTCCGGTATTCCTGCAGCGTTTAACTTTGTTTTCATTCAATTTTGGATAGTTTAGTCCTTATGTACGTATCACCGCTGTTTCACTTAGAAAGTTTTACTACCCACTCAATTCTGCTTGAAAAACGTACATTTTATTTATTTATTTTGATGAAAGTAGATTCCATCCTGAGAATTATGGCACCAACCGCACTCTCCTACAGTACCTAAGTATCTTGCTTCCGAGTCTGCGAAGCAGCGGAAGCCTTGTGTTCACTTTCGTGAGCCAAAAAATTTTTGTCTTCAGAAATCAAAATTTCCACTTGCATTTTGCGTTTCAAAGCCTACTGAACAAATTTGGTTCCGTGTCTGTCGGTCTGTGAGTCTGTGAGTCTGAGAGTCTGTGAATCTGTGAATCTGTGAGTCTGTGAGTCTGTGAGTCTGTGAGTCTTTGAGTCTGTCCGCATTTCCTTGTTACAGCCATAACTTCCACGATTTTGAATTGATTCAGCTCAAATTTTGAGGGATGGTGCGGATAAGGCCCCTTGAGGTCCCATACAAATTTCAACATGATTGATCCAGCGGTACGCCCTGCGCATGCGCTAACGTTAAATTCAACAAACACGCATAACTTTCACAATTTTGATTCAATTTCGCTCAAATTTTCAAGGGTTGTTTGGACAAGGCCTAGTGAGTTCCAGTATGAATTTCAGCAAGATCGGACCCTCAGTGCGCTCTGCGCATGCGCTGGCGTGAAATAGATTCAATTTCCTTGTTACAGCCGTAGTAACCAAAGATTTCACCCAATTTCAATGTAATTCTCAGGGATTAAGCGGGTAGGGCCCATTGAGGTCCCATATAAATTTCAACATGATAGAGCCAGCGGTTCGCCCGGCGCATGCGCTCTGTCTGTCTGTCTGTCCTTCTATGCACGGCCAAACGGCTCGACGGATATCGACCAAATTTGGCACGAATATCCAGTAGGCTCCCAAGTTGTGCAACGTCGCATTTTTAATTCCCTGACCATAGCGGAACTATGGTCGACCATGGTCAACTGCTGAATGGCTTGATGGATATCGACCAAATTTGGCACGAATATCCAGTAGGCTCCCAAGTTGTGCAACGTCGCATTTTTAATTCCCTGACCATAGCGGAACTATGGTCGACCATGGTCAACTTCGTTAATTGAAATGGTAACCCCTATTTTTTATCGCGTATTCGTAATCTACGTGAAATTCTATCTACGATCGACCCTTCGGACTACCCCCGCGGTCGACCATAGCGCATCCATGGGCCCCTCCATGGTCAAATCCCGAATTGCTCAACGGATATCGACCAAATTTGGCACGAATATCCAGTAGGCTCCCAAGTTGTGCAGCGTCGCATTTTTAATTCCCTGACCATAGCGGAACTATGGTCGACCATGGTCAACTCCTGAATGGCTTGACGGATATCGACCAAATTTGGCACGAATATCCAGTAGGCTCCCAAGTTGTGCAACGTCGCATTTTTAATTCCCTGACCATAGCGGAACTATGGTCGACCATGGTCAACTCCTGAATGGCTTGACGGATATCGACCAAATTTGGCACGAATATCCAGTAGGCTCCCAAGTTGTGCAACGTCGCATTTTTAATTCCCTGACCATAGCGGAACTATGGTCGACCATGGTCAACTCCTGAATGGCTTGACGGATATCGACCAAATTTGGCACGAATATCCAGTAGGCTCCCAAGTTGTGCAACGTCGCATTTTTAATTCCCTGACCATAGCGGAACTATGGTCGACCATGGTCAACTCCTGAATGGCTTGACGGATATCGACCAAATTTGGCACGAATATCCAGTAGTCTCCCAAGTTGTGCAACGTCGCATTTTTAATTCCCTGACCATAGCGGAACTATGGTCGACCATGGTCAACTTCGTTAATTGAAATGGTAACCCCTATTTTTTATCGCGTATTCGTAATCTACGTGAAATTCTATCTACGATCGACCCTTCGGACTACCCCCGCGGTCGACCTTAGCGCATCCATGGGCCCCTCCATGGTCGAATCCCGAATTGCTCAACGGATATCGACCAAATTTGGCACCAATATCCGGTAGCCTCCCAAGTTGAACGTAGGCGCATTTTTAATTCCCTGACCATAGCGGAAATATGGTCGACCATGGTCAACTCCTGAATGGCTTGACGGATTTTGATAAAATTGGGCACAAATACCCGGTAGGGTATGGGATTTTTCCGTCGTTTGTTGGTTCCACGATACTGCGTACAGCGAATCTCGGATAGCGAGTGAAGCGAGCGGTCTGGCTAGTTATGTATAATGGACGTAATGTATTATGGAAGTCATGTTATGTATAATATGTATATTTCATGTAATGTTATGTAATATGTATATTTAACGTTATGTAATGTAATGTAATGTAATGTAATGTAATGTAATGTTATGTTATTTTGCTTCCGAGTCTGTTCTATTTTATAATGGGTCACTCTGATTGTGACGAGGAAGCTCCTGTGCCATCACCTTGGCAGTGTATTTTGTCCTGTAATTTTCAGAAGTTTCGTGCACTAGTGGCGTTGACGTCACACCGGGCAAGAGAGGTCCCACCATGGTGGGAGGCGTGCAATGACATCTCTGGTGTACGAAATATTGAAAAACCATAGAATAAAAACTGCTTATCGTAAGAAAGTGCGGTTGGTGTCGAAATTCTCAGGATGAGACCCAATTTCATAAGAATTTAAAAAATATATATATAAATAAATAAATTATTGATCGCGTGGGTACATTGCTATCGTGTTGTAGGTTAGGTAGATAAGATGGAAGCTAGGAAGCTAAGTACGTGCCCTCCTTGGCAGACGTTTTTATAAATCGATTTTTTCCGAAGATTTAGAATGAATCAACCCGTTCCGCAGAATTTCACAACGGATATATCGATTATCCGAGTCAACGCCCTCTCGGTCTCAAGTGCCCTCTCTCAACTACCTCAGCGACATAATTTACGTTGTAACAAGTTATTGCGTATTCAGCAAATGGTCGAATGGTCGCGTAATTACGTATGGTGGCTTTTGTTAGTTTTACGTGCTGCTGACACCTAATTTAACTTTTTCTGTAAGCGAATTTTCAAAACATCCTGCGTTTCGGAGCATCCTGAATTATCCATAACTTTTTTTCGCCAAAACGTTCATATTGCCAGAAAAAAATATGAGTTTGAAGATGAGCAATTTTCAAGAATTCTAAGGGGGTAAAATTTGAGTTTTTAGGGGTAAAATTTGAGTGTTGGGGGAGGGGGTGTCAAAAATCGGTAAAAACGGCAAAAATTGCGAGCAACTGATGTAAAAGCACCCGAAGTAGAACGGAAGGATGAGTAAAGGCAGAAAGATACAATTTCAGTGGTTTTTCATAAAGAATAGGAGTCATATTTGGATATTTGAAGGTAAAAAAATGGTATTAAGGGCTAAAACCAATATTAATTCGCCTGAAGTTGTGTGGGATGGTGATTCACGACGGAGGGACTATTTCGATGATAAAAATATTATTCTAAAGAAATAGTGGGTCAAATTTGACTTTGCAAGGGTCAAAAATAGGCAACAATGGCTAAAATGACGAAAAAACTATATAATTTTACGAAATCATAGGGTTTTTCGATCATCTTTTTAAACAGTAGCACGAATATTTCTTTGAACATTCGCTCTCATAGCCATGCTCCATGATTGAAACTTATAAAAAATAGAAATGGTACAAAATACGGTGGTGAATGAATCCAGCCTCTCAGCAAACTCACGCCACCCTCGCAATACAAGTTTCTAACCAAACTATAAAACTCAACCACGACGGTATCTCCCAGCTATTCGCTAACAGGTATCCATAATTTCAATTTGCAATTGAAATTAAATTGGTTATAAAAAAATAGAATTTCTATAATAATTCAAATTCTAAATAGATCAGCGAATACACCAGAAATATCGTGTTTTCCAGGGACCGGTTTTGGTTTAAGGTTCTTCTTAAGAAACAGAACAGACTACCTACCTAATTGAGAACTGATCTGATTATCGTTTTAAAAAAAGTTCGGTTTTCATCAGTCATATTACGAAAAACCTAATAGTTTGTCTCAGTTTCTGAAAATTTCCAATTACGGAGATGGAGGGTACAGCAAAACATCTCCTCAATTAGGTGACTTGTTATGGAAGTTCAAAAGAACGGATGGCAGTAATTGTTACATAATAACAGGAGATATTTACGGCATAAATTAGATACCTACAATATTTTTAATTGACAATCGCGCTCAGCTTACATAATAAATTTACCGTTAGATCCTTTCCTCACTAATGAGAACCTGACAAAAATTTACGCGGGAATTTGTAATCAGGTCGAGTGACTGCGCAATATTTAGTAGAACAAAACGGCACTTTGATCCTGTTTTGGTTTATTATTTTCAATAATGAACCATTGGAATCGAGCATGAAAAAAAAAATTCTTACCCCCCCTCAAAATTTGATGGTTTACGTTTCAAGGTATGTAGAATCCAAAACTGCAATAAAAATATTTCTGTCTGTCCGCCGTACGGGCCACTTTTCTTAGTTACCATGAAAGAAAATTGATGAAATTCGGGTTATAGGTTCCGTTCGGGGTCTAGTTGGTCCTCGAAGCTCGACGTTACTGTCAGTCATCTCTAAGGGGTTCAAAATAGGGGTTGAAATTTTCAAAACGCCTATACCATTTTTTTTTTACGTGAATATTTTTACGGTTTTAAATAGTTCTTGAACTTGCGAGTTTTTTAAGACCATCCGGAGCATCGTACGTCCAGCCGTTCGTTCACAGTAAGGCCCCGAAGTTTGCACCGACAGGCATTTTCGACTCCAGTGTGAATGAAATTGTATACAATTCAAACCAAATCTCGTAACCAGAGACGCGCCCACAATAGGAAAATTGGCGGAGATAAAATCATTGCTAGGGGCCACCTGATTATATTGGCGGAGTATGAAGTCGAGTTGGTTGTTCTGTGATATTATTTAATTTGAAAAATGATGGCTCTTTTGGAGTTTGTTGGTAGGTAGTGAAACTTGAACAAACGTTGAAGTATTATTGATGGGTAAATTATTACTACGGTAAATCATTACTCAACGGTAAATTATTACACAACGGTTCATTATTATAATCTACGTAGAAGGGGCTGGAGTTTGTTGGGAAGTACCTACTTTTGCAACTTTTTTCACTCCTCATCAACAATTTCTTTTCAGAACTTCATTATGTGTGTTTCTTTTTGTTAGGTACTGTTTGTCATCGGCAGAATTATTTTAGCAACATTTAACTCGTGATTTAGGTAGGTACCTAGTAACGAGTACGGGGTTAGGTACTAACCTACGGAGGGTCTGCGATCTACATAATATGTATAGAATAGTACATATCATATTATATAGACGGGTTATCTATACATAGAGCTGTGATCTGTAACGGAAGGGTATTCTATACAAAAATAATAAACCGTTGTGCAGGGATTTGCAGCGTTTTTGATACATTTTTATGAAGGTAAGAATGTTGAACCCTAAAACAAATCCGATCCCTGGTTGGGTATGACAAATTTTGAATAAAGAACGTAAACAAACAAACGTAAACAAACAACTATGGTTAGATTCTGATAAAACCTGTAGGTGGTATCTAATAATGGTTAATGGTTGTATATTTACCTGTATGAAAGTAATAGTAAATTGATAGACTGAGGTTGCTCAGGTTTGGATTGGGGTTTCAGCCACATTGTGTGATCCTAATGAATCACATCGTCGTAGAGACGAAAAATTTACAAAATATTTTGGCCCAAACTGGTCTCGAACCCAACACCAGTGCCCTATTGGTTTTGGTACACAAGGTGTTTTCTCTTGTACTGAGGTAAATTGACAAATTAAAACTGAGAATGGTTTATGCATATTATACAACCTGGGAGTTGAGAACAGTAATGAACTATGGCTGAATAAAACATAAAAACTTGAACAACTTCAGAAGCCGACGTAAATAAACAAACTTCTTGAAATTAATTATACTGTGGTCGTTTCAAAGGTATCTGGTTTGGAACTTACTTGTCTTTATCCGACTCTTTCCCGTTGGGCGGGGGCGTTTTGAGGCTTTTGAAGGCTTTGAGCCATTTGTTTTTCATGGAGGAAGTCGACGCGGAGGACATTTTCCGGTCTGGACCGCCCGAACCACCGTCCGCTGTTTCCATTTTGACCGCGAACAGCTCTTTCTGTCAACAAACAACATAAAATGTTCGGTAAAAATGTGCGAGAAACAGGTCAAGTTCTTTGGTGTGCAAGAAAAATCCAAACGGAACAAGGATGAACTTGTTATGAATGAGAGGTGCCTTGAGGATCAAAGTCATTCAGCATTAATTTATTAGTGTTTGGTTATAGTGTTTGGGTACCCGGCCCTGCGTTACAGGTGCGGCATAACACTGCTTTATAACCCTAAGGGATGAAAACCGGACGACATTCACTCCACTTGACGATGCAGAATAGTGTAGTCTGAGCAACAGGTCTAAACCTAACTACACGTAGAACAGAAGTTCCATCCATGCAGCATGGCTATAATAGGGAGTTTTCAAAGAAATACTCGAGCTATTGTGTGAAAAGATGATATATAAAGCGAGAAACCATCGTAAAATTACGTCGTTTTTTTCGTGATTTTAGGCGTTTTACCGATTTTTCTCCTTCGTAAAGTCAAATTTGACCCACTCTTTTTTGAGAAAAATAATTTCATCATCAAAATAGTCCTTCCGTCATGAATCACCACCCACAAAACGTCAGGTGAATTAATATCGATCTTAGCCCTTAGAGAGAGAGACAGAGATTGATTGATTGATTGATTATTTATTTATTAATCTGTACATAAATAGGACCTTGGGGTCCCCTCTTACTTTACGACAGAATAAGAAAATCATTGATTATTACAATTTAGGTGTCAGTCAATATATACGGTAGAGAGAGAGAGAGAGAGAGGTTGTTTATTCAGACAAATAAGTAAATACAAACATTTTTCTAGTTAGTAGGTACGTACAAAAATATTGCAAGGATAGGCAGGTTTTTTATTTAGGTAGACAACACTATTTCTAAGTTAAAAAGAATATTTTATGTAGGTAACTATCTTTCTGAACCCTTGAAGGTGATGCCTGTGTAAGGGCAAGACAAAATTTGTCTACATCCTTGTTGCGGAATATTCCTTAATGTTTATAAATCAAACAAAACAACGGTTAATAGAGAAAAAATAAAATAGTAACAGCAATGTATGTAATACAGTTATTAGAAAAGTGTGATTGCGATTAGGTGCTATTTCAGTTTGGTGTATATAAATAATTTAGATTGTCTTTGTTTTGATCCAATAGCCATCTTTTAATTGTTTTATTCCACTTTATCGTGATTTTTAATATATCAATTTTGGTTTTTATTGTTTGGGGTATTTTATTAAAGATTCTTGGCCCAGTATAATTTATATTTTTTAGACCCAGTTTTTTTAAATTTGAAAGGTAGGGGCTGAAGGTATTTGTTCCTAATATCATATATCTTGCTATTCGATACTGTTTCGTAATTTCCTTTTTTATGTAGTTTAATGAAAAATTCAAGTACTTGTATGACATATAGTTGTTTTGTGCTTAGTTTATTGGTTGATAAATTAATACCAATTGTTGACACCCAACAATACAAATCTGACCCCTAGTCTGTAAGAAAAACGACTGGAATGTATTTTTCTGTCCTTACTCAACCTTCCATACCACTTTCAGTAATTTTATATCAATTGCTCGCGATTTTAGCCGTTTTTACAGATTGTTGACTCCTAAAAGGCCTAAAAATGGGGGGGGGGGGGATTTCAGGCCTAAAATCTCTATAGATTTTATGATTAACGCAGTCAGTTAGTAAAAACTCAAATTTGATTCCCCTAAAAATTTTTAAATTGCTCATCTAACTCATCCTTTTTTTGGTAACACCAACGTTTTGGCGAAAATATTTTATGGATGAATTCAGGATGCTCCGAAACGGATTTGCATATTAGGAAAAAACTTTCAAAAATTTATGTTCTGAAAATTTTGGACCCATTGCAATAGCTTCATTTTTTGAAAATTCGTCAGGAGTTTCGCTGAGTAAAAATAGTAGAATTTTTACTCCTCTAAGGACTGAATTCAACAGAAATTAATGACTCCCATTACACGACAGAAGTGAATCTGTTGAACGGTTCATCATTCATAAGGGCCACGAGCCCCCTAACCAGCTGACGTCAGCAGAACCCTCCCCCACAGTAACCTGATCTATTAACCCTCTCAGGTCAGCTCCCTGACCCTTTGACACTGACCTCAGTGAACTCTATGTAACGATTCCGTATTTTTTTTAAATAAAAATTCCACATAACGTTGCAAATTATTAAAGAAACGCTACAAATTATTATACAACGGTTTATTATTTACCTGTATAGATGCCCCTTCTGTGTAGATCGCTGTTTTCTGTGGTCATTACCTACCCTCGTGCTACCCCCAGGAAAGCCCTAAATCGCGTACCGGGGCCGGCCCGGGAATTATTTTCTTAAAACATCAGATTTGGATTTTTTGGAGTCAAAAATTGGTATTAAGGGCTAAAATCTATATTAAGCCACCTGACGTTGTGTGGGATGGTGATTCACGACAGAAAGATGATAAAAATATTTTTCCCGAAAAAGAGTGGATCAAATTTGATTTTATACGGATCAAAAATCGGTAAAAATGTCTAAAATCATGAAAGAAAAAGATATTATTCTAAGAGATGTGGTATGGTTTCTTTTAATATCACGTTTTTAAGCAATATCACGAATATTTCTTTGAAAATTCGCTCTTATAGCCATGCTGCATGACTGGATCGTTTAACAACTTTTCTAGGCATTCGCCGACGATTAATCCATGAATAATCCCTGAAGGGGCCTTCCTGCCTGCAAAACTCCCTGAGTACATCAACCATCTTCTGTATGGGTACTCAGTGAGTAATATCCTCCACCTGTTTCAAAGCTGGTCGTCACCGATCAAGGCCATTTCTCTCTTGAGTGACTTTCAACGGGGTGTCCCAGTTGTTCAGCCTCCACTTGTCCCTGTCACTCTTCTGCTGGAAAGGTCGCAGGGTCGACGTCCCCTGCTCGACCACCGCTCAGTTGTGTCCCTTTTCACGAGCGAGTAAAGTTGCACCGTACCTATAGTAACGCCTAACGTATAGTGAGCAGATGCAACGTAAAAAAGAAAAACGGAGCTACTGAAAAAATAGTCTATTTCCACCAATACACGAAAAACGCAAAAAACACTGTTATACCGGTTTCGGTGATCAAACCATCGTCAGTAACACACAATAACTATTGTATAACAGTGTTTTTAGCGTTTTTCGTGTATTAGTGGAAATATACTATTTTTTCAATAACTCCGTTTTTCTTTGAAATTGGTTTCCACGATTTCTTCGCGAGTGATTTAGTTCGTATTTAGCGTATCCCTTGGTTTTTATATATTTTAGTTGACATTTGGCCCAGATTTCAAAATTTCTATTGTACTGGCTTTGAATGAATTATGTACGTTTGTTCAGCACAAAATCATGTATTCTTTACTTTTTCGTTTTGCAAGGCTTTTTTGAAGTCGGTTTTTTTTCTTGTTAGAAAATCTAATCCCGCAGACATGTTGGGAGGGTGTAGAAAAGGGTCTTCTTTGACCACGTAGTATAAAAATCAAGGCGGTCCGACAATTTGAGAAGGTATTGAGGGGGATTTCAAATTTGGGGAAGGAGGGGGTGGGTGGGGGGGGGGTGAATATTGTAAAAATGCTGTTGGGGAAAAAAACCAAGGGGTAGGGAATCGGAAACAAAAGTCGGTTTTGACGACTACGAACGACCTCACCCCACTCATTAACGTTTGATCACAGGGGAAGGCGGAGCCGCATGTAGGGCGGGTTTTGATCCAATAATCGATATCGGCTAAATAGTCTATAGAAAACACCTGTCAAGGTCTCACAAGGAAAAGTCTTCAGAACCTATAGGCACCACTCGAATAGGCTGTCAGCTCGTAGAAACACTTCATCGCCGGCATTACCTTATCAAGCAGATGTTTGAAGTGAATTGGGATTTTAATTCAGTTTCAAAGGATCTGATCATAACATTAATAACACGGGAAGTCAAAAGTAGCAGAAGTACCTAATTAGTATGAGTAGGAGTTAGTTGAGGCTGTGCTATAACGTTCAAATGCTTTCTGGTTGCGGACTTGATCGGCTGTCCTCTCCCTCTCAGGAGGATCAGAATTTGTTCCGATCATTTCGCTCAAAGCAACTCACTGCCTACCTGAACGAAAGAGGGCGAGGGTCGTTGGGATTCGAACCGAGGGACAGCAGTCAGTGGCGGAGCTAGGATTTGAGAAAGGAGGAATGTTTGAAAAAATCCTAACCTAAAAGAGGGTTTTTACGTATATTTTGGGCTTTTAAATCATCATCAACGTGCATTATTTTAAATAAAACCTTTACAATTCCTCTCTACAGTAGAAAATGTTGTACGAAATACCAGTATACAGGGTGTCTCGGAAACAGATCTGCAAATCCTAACCTAAAATAGGGTTTTACGTATATTTTGGGCTTATAAATCCTTTACAATAATTGTAAAGGATTCCTCTCTACAGTAGAAAATGTTGTACGAAATACCAGTATACAGGCTGTCTCGGAAACAGATCTGCAAGAAGCGAGGAATCGATTTTTCAGGTCATTTCCGAACGGAAATGTCTCGTGGCTATTGGTTTTCTTGTTCTTTCAAAGCCCTTAGTTTTCGTGTTTTTCGGCATTCCAAGTTTTTCCCCTAAATAACTTTTTTTTTCACATAAAACTCGCCATAAAACATTCGTAAAATAGCAACAAAAAAAAAACAGGTGATGGCTACCTTGGAAAAGGTTATTAAATTTCCGTTTACAGTATGGTGATTTGAAACATTTTTGAGTGGTCTGAACCCCTGAAATTCGCGCTTGAAAATCGGAATTTGTCGAATCTCAGAAAATACGAAAATCGTGCTCCTCAGAGAAGGCAAACCATGTTAAATATTGCTTTTCGTCGTCCGAGATACTACAACAGCTTTAAGATAATTATATTTAACACAGTAGAATAAAATTTCATGTTAGTCCCTTATAGCCGCTCTCTGGATACGCCAGTGACTGCAGCCGCCGTCCGAATACCAACCACTAAACAGAGCACGATAACATGGGTAATGGTAGTTACTCGCAAAAATGTGATACTTTTGTGTAATGCAAAGGACAAGAATGGGTATTAGCATAGGAGTCTTAAGAATCCGTACATCCATCAACCATAAATTATTAGGCACCTAACACCCTCACAATACCTACAATAATTGTTTCTGTAAGATTGTTCTTTAAGACCGAAAGAATACGATGACGGGGTAGGATTCGTATGTACTTATTTATATATTTTTTTCCTAAACTATGTATCCACGATTTTCAACTAGACATGTTCACACTTTCACTTTGTGAACCGTTTAAATTTAACATATTTTCACATATTTCGCTATTAATACATACTTTCAAATATTTCACTGAGTGAAAGACATGTTTTCAAATATTTCATTAAATGAGACACCTTTTCAATTTCAACTGTTCTTCAAAATTTTGAAGAACATCGCAGGTGGTTGTAGGGAGCGGTGTAAACAGTATTTTGCATTAAACTGTACAATATTAGAAACTCATTTTGCCTTACACACTCTGTTTTTCTGGTGAGAAACGCCGCGAAATTCACAGTCGAATAAACGAGTTGATTGCTAAGTATCTACTTGAACTTACGGATGATGTTTTTTAAAGCTTTTTAAAATTTCATTGTCTATAATTAAATAAATATTGGTAAGTATTACATATTTTCACAATATTTATTTTCACCCATTTTTACATGTTTCAGTACCTAAGTATTTTATACACCACATATTTTATGCATATTCCAAAAAATGAATATGTACCTATTTTAGTTACATATTTTGCATTTTTAAATAAATAAAAATCGTACTCCTAATGATGTCTAAAGAACAGCTTAAGGCACCAATGGAAGTATTCCTTCCCTAAAATGAAAGGAAATCGATCGTATCGAAGGCAAACTCACGAAACATCCCAGGCACACATCTACCGGCGTACGGGAAATCCTCAAGGTGGATTCCTCTATTGAGCCCCCGGCCACACACGGAACACCCCAAGGCTTTATTGGCTGAACAAGGTTTTCAGTTCTTTACTTCTCGAGATGATGGTCGATTGTGGTATCATTTACCTTGAGCTAGGAGTTTTCGTCAGGAGAACACCTAGATAGGACAGTTACTGATGAGACATCTGTGAAGGGAGTGTGATAGACATCGCAGCTCATGTATTGTATACTGCACAATATTTTTATATGTTGTTATGGCGAGTCCCTTGTGAAGCTAAAGAACTCTACATACCTGGAGTTAACTGGTTGTGATTTCACCAGGGATAAATACGTTCCCTGGTGAACTCAGAGCCAGTTAACTCTGTCACGCTCGTATGTAGAGTTCTTTAGCTTCACCTACCTAGAAATGTGCCATCGAGTCAGTCACCTCAAGCCTCATCTAGCAGTTTTTGAGCTGTGCTTGGTATTTTGAAGCACCTGCTACAATCTAACGTGGACAGCAGAAGGCATTTTGGCAGCTGCACAATGCGTACTCACCGCAGATTGTTTACAGCAGCAACGAAAGAGTAAAATAATGCAAGATGAGCGTATGGTGTACTGAAGAGAAGACTCATTTCAGAACTCGTGGGTTTCTCAAAATACTTCCACAATCAGTTGAGGATGCATCATGGCGCCTGCCACATCTACTGTCATTACTCATTAGTCACACACTGCTTGCTAAACGCGATGCAAAGACGAGGAAGCCATTCCTGCCCACGAACGGCTCACCGCTACATTGAGGATTTTGGAAACTGCAAGGAGTTTGGCCTGCGCAGGAAAGGACTTCGGTAAGGATTTCGGCGAACTGTCGACCGGAATTCACACGAGCGGGATTTCCTCGAAGCTCGGACAGTAAATGCCAAACCTTGAGAAAGCCCGCTCTTTTGGCTTTAGAGAGTGTCTTTGGCCAAATGTATGCCCTACGAGTCAACCCGTCAGAATTTACTGTACACGCTTTGGTACCTCAACGACGCCAAGAAGCGGCAATGATGCAAAATGCAGAAAACATCCGATTTTTTATTCTTACGATTATGACTGGAAATTTTACCATCCTGGTACCAACGAAATGGACCACCAGTGATGAAAATCAGATATATACCCAACCAACGTAATTTTTATTCTTACGATTACGAATGGAAATTTTACCATCCTGGTACCAACGAAATGGACCACCAGTGATGAAAATCAGATATATACCCAACCAACGTAATTTTTATTCTTACGATTACGAATGGAAATTTTGCCATCCTGGTACCAACGAAATGGACCACAAGTGATGAAAATCTGATATATACCCAACCAACGTAATTTTTATTCTTACGATTATGACTGGAAATTTTACCATCCTGGTACCAACGAAATGGACCACCAGTGATGAAAATCAGATATATACCCAACCAACGTAATTTTTATTCTTACGATTACGAATGGAAATTTTACCATCCTGGTACCAACGAAATGGACCACCAGTGATGAAAATCAGATATATACCCAACCAACGTAATTTTTATTCTTACGATTACGAATGGAAATTTTACCATCCTGGTACCAACGAAATGGACCACCAGTGATGAAAATCAGATATATACCCAACCAACGTAATTTTTATTCTTACGATTACGAATGGAAATTTTACCATCCTGGTACCAACGAAATGGACCACCAGTGATGAAAATCAGATATATACCCAACCAACGTAATTTTTATTCTTACGATTACGAATGGAAATTTTACCATCCTGGTACCAACGAAATGGACCACCAGTGATGAAAATCAGATATATACCCAACCAACGTAATTTTTATTCTTACGATTACGAATGGAAATTTTGCCATCCTGGTACCAACGAAATGGACCACAAGTGATGAAAATCTGATATATACCCAACCAACGTAATTTTTATTCTTACGATTATGACTGGAAATTTTACCATCCTGGTACCAACGAAATGGACCACCAGTGATGAAAATCAGATATATACCCAACCAACGTAATTTTTATTCTTACGATTATGACTGGAAATTTTACCATCCTGGTACCAACGAAATGGACCACCAGTGATGAAAATCAGATATATACCCAACCAACGTAATTTTTATTCTTACGATTATGACTGGAAATTTTACCATCCTGGTACCAACGAAATGGACCACAAGTGATGAAAATCTGATATATACCCAACCAACGTAATTTTTATTCTTACGATTATGACTGGAAATTTTACCATCCTGGTACCAACGAAATGGACCACAAGTGATGAAAATCAGATATATACCCAACCAACGTAATTTTTATTCTTACGATTACGAATGGAAATTTTACCATCCTGGTACCAACGAAATGGACCACAAGTGATGAAAATCTGATATATACCCAACCAACGTAATTTATATTCTTACGATTATGACTGGAAATTTTACCATCCTGGTACCAACGAAATGGACCGCCAGTGATGAAAATCAGAATTACCCATCTACGTAATTTAATTTAGCAATCCATACCCACCTAAACACTCTCAGAGCAACACGCAGGCCTTGGAAGTCACAGCAATGAAAACTTTTAGGAAACAAAAACCTTGTTTCACTCCCCAAAACAACCGCACACCGAGCACGAGCCAGATCCCAGGAGCGACTGGAGGCCCAGCAGACGGCCCTGATTGGATTAGAGGGCTGTTAGAACGGATGTGATGACTCAAGCTGGTTTCCTCATATTACTGATACCCCCCCAACACAGCCCCTAATCCCTTTGTGGCAAGGGAAGGGATTAGGCTCGGACTTTAATCCGGCTCCTGTTCCAGGGTGATATGTTGTGTCATTTTCACGTTCGTTACAAGGGGTCACGTACACGACCGTACGGTTTACAATTATTACGGTAAATATAGCAACCATTACGTTACGTGTTCTTGAAAAACTCGATCCAATTTTAACGCGTTTGTCTGTAATCCAGATGCCCCAAGTTCACTCAGAAGCAATTTTAACGTATTCAGTTCACATTCAATCCTAAGTAGAAAACTTAGTAGTAGTAGTAGACGACTATATTCAGCAGACTGAGTTGGAACCAACACCTGCACATAACTCATCGATACAGCATGGAATATATTCATGCAAAAAAAAAAAAAAAAAAAATTCGCCCCTCATAATATTCCGGAAAAAGAAGATATGTACTTGTATATGCAAAAATATGCGCATCTCGTTTCTCAATTATTCAAAACAGTCGGCACATCGATTAAAAAACGTGCTGCGAAGATGGATTCAGAAAAATACACCTTTTAATGAAGTTTTAGTTTAGATAAAATCGACTTTAACGTAGAAAATGAAGGTTCTACATTGCTAAGTAAATATTATTTTAGTGCAGAAATGTCACTAGGAGAGGCAATGCAGGATGTACAAAGCTTATGAAAAAGGAGAATAAGCCAATTGACGCTACCTGTGGATTATGAATGAGAGCATCAGCTGTCTCTTTCGTTACTTGAGCCTACCTAAATATTCTAAGGAAATAATAACTAGGAAGGATAGGTAGTAGGTACCTAGGTATCTGTTTTTATTAGTTCCTTTCTCGTGCACCAACCATGTTTTCTTTTTCGACAGTTTTTTTTGTTGAAAAAGTGCAAATTTAAATTCGAAATTTTTAGGTTTGAAACGCTTCCGAATGTCTAAATTAGATATATCTAATAAAAACTGCATAATGCAAAAATATGCAAAATTCCGGGCTTTATTAATCTGTCACAAATCACATATACCCGGAGTATAATAGCCCAACGAAGAAGAGGTTTTGGCGAAATAATGATTAGGTTGTAAAATAATTGTTTAGAGGTGTCGTAAAACAACTGTTTAGATTCTATTTTAAGTAAATTAGGAGGTATGAGAAACGATTTAATAAGTTTCAAGGCACTGCTGTCCTACATAAGATCCCTGCCAACAATACAACTTTGTGTCCACTCTGTCCAGCATGGGCGCTATTTTACGAACATAATTATGGACAATGGACGAACGACGAAAATAAACACAAAACGGTTTCTAAGAGGACATTAGGCCGAAGTTTTCTTGAATTTTCTTGGACTAAGTAGATACCTACTTCAAACTGGCGCACATGTTTGAGAGAAAACGAGAGCAACGGTTTCACGTCAATTCCTTCGAGCAAAACAAATATTGGATGGTTCGTGGGTGGTCTCGAATGACAAATTTGTTTTTCGACACGGGATTTACGTCTGGTTCACAACCCGCAGCGAGAGCCATTCTGGCCGCGGACCAAAACCACGAATCGGTACCTTGAGACCTGAGTAGGTCAAGGGAACTCTTTCCATCTCCCCTTCAAGGGAAAATGAAGCCAAACAATTCCTCAGACAAAGGCGAATTGTACCCTCCCAAACGCGTTGGAAGGGTACACTGACGCATCACGACTGCATCGTTAGGTAATTCAAATGGTATCCACCGGTCGTTAGCTGTGAATGAACGACAGAGGAACTCGATATTTGGGGTTTTTGAGGTGCTGTCTCTGGCGTCTTATTGATTCAACCAATTATGTGATGGCCACCTCGGTTCCAGAGGACGGTAGACAGCTAACCTTGGCTGAGAAAGGAATGGAACATAGGTATTTGTTGGCGTATTATTAATCGCGGGTCCATGGAAAGAAGGTAATTCCGAACATTTTGTACGAAACAACTGCAGAGAAACTCAATATTTGGGGTTCCTGAGGTGTTGCTTCTGGTGTCTTATTGATTCAAAGATGTAATTGATGGTTTTTTTGGTTCCAGAGGACGGTAGACACCCGGCCTTGGTTGAGACAGAAATGGAACACAGGTATTTGTTGGCAGATTATTCACCACAAATCAACGGAAAGAAGGCAATTTTGAATATTTTGTTAGGATGAACGACAGAGAAACTCAATACTTATTCGGGGTTCTTGAGGTGTTGTCTGGCGTCTCATTGATTCAAAGATGTAAGTGATGGGTGTCTTGGTTCCAGAGGACGGTAGACAGCCGGCCTTGGTTGACAGAGAACTGGAACTTAGGTATATGTTGGCGGATTATTATTAATCGCGAGTCCATGGAAAGAAGGTAATATTAAATATTTTGTACGAATGAACTGCACAGGAACTCAATATTTGGGGGTTTGAGGTGTTGTCTCTGGCGTCTCATTGATTCAAAGACGGAAGTGATGGGTGCCTTGGTTCCAGAGGACGGTAGACAGCCAGCCTTGGTTGACAGAGAAATGGAACCTGTGACGGTGTGGCTGTTCTCGAGTTGTTTTTTCTGCCGGTGGAGGCGGGGTCGTTTGGAGAAGCCTAGTCGATCTCGATCTCTTCTTAACCAGTGATAATCTCGCTGGTCTAGGAGGGGGAGTCTCGAGGGTCCACCGTCAATCTCCTCCCTCTTTCACAAACCTAGATATTTGTTGGCGGATTATTAATCACGAGTCCATGGAAAGAAGGTAATTTTGAATATTTTGTACGAATGAACTGCATAGGAACTCAATATTTGGGGGCTTGAGATGTTGTCTCTGGCGACTCATTGATTCAAAGACGTAAGTGATGGGTGTATTGGTTCCAGAGGACGGTAGACCGTCAGCCTTGGTTGAGAGGAAAAGGGAACCTAGGGTGTTTTCTGGGAGATTATTCATCACAAATCCACGGAAAGAACGTAATATTGAATATTTTGTACGAATGAACTGCAGAGGAACCCAATATTTGGGGGTTCTTGAGGTGTCGTCTCTGACGTCTCATTGATTCAAAGATGTGAGTGATGGGTGTATTGGTTCCAGAGGACGGTAGACAGCCAGCCTTGATTGACAGAGAAATGGAACCTGTGACGGTGTGGCTGTTCTCGAATTGTTTTTTCTGCCGGTGGAGGCGGGGTCGTTTGGAGAAGCCTAGTCGATCTCGATCTCTTCTTAACCAGTGATAATCTCGCTGGTCTAGGAGGGGGAGTCTCGAGGGTCCACCGTCAATCTCCTCCCTCTTTCACAAACCTAGATATTTGTTGGCGGATTATTAATCACGAGTCCATGGAAAGAAGGTAATTTTGAATATTTTGTACGAATGAACTGCATAGGAACTCAATATTTGGGGGCTTGAGGTGTTGTCTCTGGCGTCTCATTGATTCAAAGACGTAAGTGATGGGTGTATTGGTTCCAGAGGACGGTAGACCGTCACCCTTGGTTGAGAGGAAAAGGGAACCTAGGGTGTTTTCTGGGAGATTATTCATCACAAATCCACGGAAAGAACGTAATATTGAATATTTTGTACGAATGAACTGCAGAGGAACCCAATATTTGGGGGTTCTTGAGGTGTCGTCTCTGACGTCTCATTGATTCAGAGATGTGAGTGATGGGTGTATTGGTTCCAGAGGACGGTAGACAGCCAGCCTTGATTGACAGAGAAATGGAACCTGTGACGGTGTGGCTGTTCTCGAGTTGTTTTTTCTGCCGGTGGAGACGAGGTCGTTTGGGGAAGCCTAGTCGATATCCCTTCTTAACCAGTGATAATCTCGCTGGTCTAGGAGGGGGAGTCTCGAGGGTCCACCGTCAATCTCCTCCCTCTTTCACAAACCTAGATATTTGTTGGCGGATTATTAATCACGAGTCCATGGAAAGAAGGTAATTTTGAATATTTTGTACGAATGAACTGCATAGGAACTCAATATTTGGGGGCTTGAGGTGTTGTCTCTGGCGTCTCATTGATTCAAAGACGTAAGTGATGGGTGTATTGGTTCCAGAGGACGGTAGACCGTCAGCCTTGGTTGACAGAGAAATGGAACCTGTGACGGTGTGGCTGTTCTCGAGTTGTTTTTTCTGCCGGTGGAGGCGGGGTCGTTTGGAGAAGCCTAGTCGATCTCGATCTCTTCTTAACCAGTGATAATCTCGCTGGTCTAGGAGGGGGAGTCTCGAGGGTCCACCGTCAATCTCCTCCCTCTTTCACAAACCTAGATATTTGTTGGCGGATTATTAATCACGAGTCCATGGAAAGAAGGTAATTTTGAATATTTTGTACGAATGAACTGCATAGGAACTCAATATTTGGGGGCTTGAGGTGTTGTCTCTGGCGTCTCATTGATTCAAAGACGTAAGTGATGGGTGTATTGGTTCCAGAGGACGGTAGACCGTCAGCCTTGGTTGAGAGAAAAAGGGAACCTAGGGTGTTTTCTGGGAGATTATTCATCACAAATCCACGGAAAGAACGTAATATTGAATATTTTGTACGAATGAACTGCAGAGGAACCCAATATTTGGGGGTTCTTGAGGTGTCGTCTCTGACGTCTCATTGATTCAAAGATGTGAGTGATGGGTGTATTGGTTCCAGAGGACGGTAGACAGCCAGCCTTGATTGACAGAGAAATGGAACCTGTGACGGTGTGGCTGTTCTCGAGTTGTTTTTTCTGCCGGTGGAGGCGGGGTCGTTTGGAGAAGCCTAGTCGATCTCGATCTCTTCTTAACCAGTGATAATCTCGCTGGTCTAGGAGGGGGAGTCTCGAGGGTCCACCGTCAATCTCCTCCCTCTTTCACAAACCTAGATATTTGTTGGCGGATTAGTAATCACGAGTCCATGGAAAGAAGGTAATTTTGAATATTTTGTACGAATGAACTGCATAGGAACTCAATATTTGGGGGCTTGAGGTGTTGTCTCTGGCGTCTCATTGATTCAAAGACGTAAGTGATGGGTGTATTGGTTCCAGAGGACGGTAGACCGTCACCCTTGGTTGAGAGGAAAAGGGAACCTAGGGTGTTTTCTGGGAGATTATTCATCACAAATCCACGGAAAGAACGTAATATTGAATATTTTGTACGAATGAACTGCAGAGGAACCCAATATTTGGGGGTTCTTGAGGTGTCGTCTCTGACGTCTCATTGATTCAGAGATGTGAGTGATGGGTGTATTGGTTCCAGAGGACGGTAGACAGCCAGCCTTGATTGACAGAGAAATGGAACCTGTGACGGTGTGGCTGTTCTCGAGTTGTTTTTTCTGCCGGTGGAGACGAGGTCGTTTGGGGAAGCCTAGTCGATATCCCTTCTTAACCAGTGATAATCTCGCTGGTCTAGGAGGGGGAGTCTCGAGGGTCCACCGTCAATCTCCTCCCTCTTTCACAAACCTAGATATTTGTTGGCGGATTATTAATCACGAGTCCATGGAAAGAAGGTAATTTTGAATATTTTGTACGAATGAACTGCATAGGAACTCAATATTTGGGGGCTTGAGGTGTTGTCTCTGGCGTCTCATTGATTCAAAGACGTAAGTGATGGGTGTATTGGTTCCAGAGGACGGTAGACCGTCAGCCTTGGTTGAGAGGAAAAGGGAACCTAGGTGTTTGCTGGTAGATTATTCATCACAAATCCACGGAAAGAACGTAATATTGAATATTTTGTACGAATGAACTGCAGAGGAACCCAATATTTGGGGGTTCTTGAGGTGTCGTCTCTGACGTCTCATTGATTCAAAGATGTGAGTGATGGGTGTATTGGTTCCAGAGGACGGTAGACAGCCAGCCTTGATTGACAGAGAAATGGAACCTGTGACGGTGTGGCTGTTCTCGAGTTGTTTTTTCTGCCGGTGGAGACGAGGTCGTTTGGGGAAGCCTAGTCGATATCCCTTCTTAACCAGTGATAATCTCGCTGGTCTAGGAGGGGGAGTCTCGAGGGTCCACCGTCAATCTCCTCCCTCTTTCACAATCCCAGATATTTGTTGGCGGATTATTAATCACGAGTCCATGGAAAGAAAGTAATATTGAATATTTTGTACGAATGAACTGCAGAGAAACTCAATATTTGAGGGTTTGAGGTGTTGTCTCTGGTGTCTTGGTTCCAGAGGACGGTAGACAGTCGGCCTTGGTTGAGAGGAAAAGGGAACCTAGGTATTTTTTGGCAGATTGTTCACCACAAATCCGCGGAAAGAAGGTAATTTTGAATATTTTGTACGAATGAACTGCAGAGAAATTCAATATTTGGGGTTTTTGAGTCTCTGGCATATCACTGATTCAAACACCATGGTTCAAGATGACAGCAGACAGCCTAGGTCGAAAGAGAAAGGAGGTAATTTTGGATACTTAGTTGGAAGAACTCCTGACAGAATTTGACGACAGACAGTTCGGACAGAAATGTTGACAGCATACCATGTGTGTATCCACTATAACCTCTGCTTCATATAGGAGCCATTTGCTGCAGTACTGTTTAGTAGAATACTGGTAGGTATACATTATAACAGACCACGGTAAACACCCTCATTGCGAGGTGATGTCAGCGTCAGGCCCACAAACTATATTTCGCGTGACAGCTCCGCCAACGTTGGCCGGTCTGTGAGATACCATCGCCCAGAAACGGTTGGGAATTGGAATCAGTAAATGGAAACCGGTTGGCCCTGAGCAAAAGTGATCCAGACATCTAGAGGCCAACGGCAAATTGCATGGTGGGAGATAAAATTCATGCAGAGCTCGGAACAACGAGAGTTCTGCGAATAATATCTCTAGCTGTTGGCTTATAATAATCTTCAATGCTCATATACCTAATTGCTTAAATAATATAATTTTAACGCATAAACAATAAGTGATCAATTAAAAGTACCTACACAAGAGCTATCGGCGACGTGATTGCCACTAAAGTGTCTCCAAATTGTAGCTATAGGTAGGTAGGTAGGTAGGTGCATATTAGGAAATAGCGCGGCAGATAAAAATATCGCCGGCAGTATGGATGGTCAGTAAAGATTTTTGATTCACTTACAGGAGATATCTCTATTAATTTATATTTCCGAACTCGTGCTTACCAACTTGTACACGTATTATAGGGAATAGAACGTGCAGCAGTAATCGTACACTCTAAGAATTGTAATACCTATTAATAACAAGAATTATAATATGGTGATAATTTGGTGGATGGTGAAATGTGTGGAGATGGCGAGGGAGTCTCCTTCCTGCCCAAGGGAACCAAGAGTATAACAATTAACAATATGACGACCGTATGATATTGGTATGTTTTGATAGATTTCAGGTCCCAAAGTTGAAAGGCATTGTTCGACGTAGGTATATAATACATTACAATAATTAATATCATACCGAATAAAACGAGTGGATTCCAAAAATGCAATGTCCGTCCCCCGTATCATCCTCAACTAAGTACCTTATTTTCGTTCGAAAAAATTCGTTCTTTCACACACAGGCTCCATTTGGGCCCGTGTCCCGAAACTTCGCAACGCCATACGAACATACCCAAGGGTTTTATGGACGAAAAATGGGTGCAAAAGTAGTGTTTTGTGGTGTTTTAGTAACACGATCTTGTGGTGTATCGTTTTCCATGTTTTTAGGTCGAGGAGACCTAATATGGAGTAGATATTGACCAATGAGCGAAGAATTGAGGTTTTAACAACGTTTCAGCCTTAAATTTAGGTCTAAAATCGTCGTTCTTCCTCACACAGTTTGGGTCCCCGTTTGGGAGCACATTTGGGTCCTATTTGTGCACGGTAGCCTGGTCGGAAAACACTAGGCGTGTTACTGGGGGGAGTGGGGAGGGGGGTAAATAGGGGTTTTCGAGGTTTTTTTTTAAAGGTATTAGTGAACATGAGCTTGTGAGGTATCGTTTTCCATGTTTTTTAGGGCGAGGACACCGAATATAACGCCGATTTTGACCAAAGAGTGGAAAAGTGAGGTGCTAACGAAGTTTCAGCTCCCAAAATAAATTTTTTATGTGTCAAAACCTGGGAAAATGTTTGAAATCACAATACATTTGTATGATAACACTAGGAGTACTACCTATCATCAGGTGAATCAAGACAATTAAATGGCACTATCAATGATCAAAGATAATTTGCCAAAAATAGTAGCCTAATTAGAGATTTTTTGGGACCAAAATTGGTGAAAACCATCAAAAAGTAGCCATTTCAATTGGTGCACATGAAAGAAACAATAAATAACCAAAAACACCAACATTTCTGTAGGAACGTCCAATAGAATAATAAACCCATGTGACAAGAACTTAGCGGCGTTTTATTTTTAGGTACACATATTTCAAAATCTCAACAGGTAGGTACTAGGTATTTATACATATCGATTTTATTACTTTATTCTTAAATACATGCAAATCACTCCTCAAGACCGTTCTTTCGTATTTTCATATATATATAGGGAACAGTTTAAAAAAACAGAAACTAGGGCTACACAAAAATAATATTCGCAGCGTATCTAGAAAAGTGAATTCAACAAAAATGATGATGCGTTATACCACATCAACATTTTACTGCTATAACATTTTTTCATTGCTTCATCAAGATAGTCACTATTGAAAAATAAACCAAAAATGAACTAAAAGTTCTACAAATGATTTAAATCGTAACTCGCGATAACTACAGAGTTCCCAGCCAGATAAAAATATAGCAGCGTATGGGGCAGTGGGTAGGTACCTAGGTATTCATTACAAATCTAGGCTCGAGACGTTGCCATAGCGACTTCGGCTCGATATCAATTTCTGGGTCAATTGTTGCACCACTCGCGCGCGAAAAAATTTCGAACACAAACCACGGGAACGAAGATCCCTCGATGGAACGAACTCCATGGTTTTTTTCTAACATTCGTTGGAGGGTGTAAAGAAAATTCGAAAAAGCTCGTTTCTCGAAATACTCGTAAAAGTAGTATTTTGTATATAAAAATGCATTTTGTGGTTTTTGGTGTGTGAGAGGTGATAATTAAAGTGATATAGGCGGGAAAATTTGATTGTTATACTTACAATTTGATAACGTATGCTTGACCAACCCATGATGCGAGCTGTTTTTGTTATTATTCGAATTTTTACGACCCGCACGCGGTTTCCGCGTCCAAAATACGCGTTACGTAGGGAGAATTTGAAGGGTTTGTTGTATAAAAAATTTGAAATTTCTCGTTTATTTCGTGTGCGATCCAAATTGGGGGTGACCAAATTTGGGTATGGGATTGGTACCCCTCCTTATCCAAATCCACGGGGTATCGGCGATCGGGTGGTCTCTGAAAACAGACTGAGACGGCTGAGGAAGCATTATTGACGCGCTCAGGGAGGCTGTCGCGCATGCGCAGGCGGGGGTAACCTGGACGGAGTTTCCATTCTGAGTTCGCCTGCTTTTTCGCTCGCCTGAGATGTTATGGGGGGTCAGGCCAGTTGGAATCATGAATGAACACGTCCGTTAAGGCGGAATGCGATAAGCAGTTTACTGGAAGTACATTTCGAAAAATATTATTACCTGCTGGCAAAAGGAAAATCCCGAAAAAATAAACAGTCCAGGCCCTGACAGGATTCACCGATTTATTAAGAATCCCACACAGCACCCAGGTACGTATTTTTCGACCTCGAAATCGAAGAATACTAATAAATTACCTACCTACTTGAAGTTCCAGACCTGCAGGGTAACCATACGAGCGAATTTTCGGAAGTGGAAGACTTCAGCTATTTCCAACAATGTTTAGCGATTTTAAGACCGATAAGAACTCAAATTTGACCCACCTTTTTGCAAAATATATTTTTGAGTTTTGAAATCTTAATCTTTCCCTGCCTCTCAACATTATACATACGAGTACACCAACTACTGTTATGGACTCAAGTATATGAGTTTTTCGTGATTTTAGCAATTTTTACCTACCGCACGTTTTTGAACCCATATTCCAGTCTGACAGAGTGTAACAGTGGGGGTGGACCCTCGAGAGTCCCCCTCCTAGACCAGTGAGATTGTCACCGGTTAAGAAGGGATATCGATTAGGCTTATAACTTAAATATAACTTAACTTAACTTTTTTTTTTCGATTAGGCTTCCCCAAACCGATCCCGTCTCCACCGGAAGAAAAAATGTATCGAGAACAGCCCGCGCTGTTACACCCTCTTTCCTGGAGAAAATAATTACAATAATCTTGACTGCTGAAATAATTATATTTGTTGTCGTCACAATTTTATATTGCATTAGGTAGGTAGTCCTGTATGCATATAATTGTGGTCTTTGGCTTTTTTGGTTTTGCCTTTTTTTTAACCCCAAAACTCAAATTTGAGCCACTTTTTAGAGAAAACCGTTGATAAAAATCACCACTTTTTGGTGATTTATTGGCAAAATTTGGCCACTTTTAGTCATTTAAACACAGGAACAGCGTCAGCTGGATTTCCACTCAGTTTAGTTGCAGCAAGTGACCCTACATTGTGAAAATGAATCTGACTATTGCTAACTACCGCAAATCATGCGATGTTCCGTTCTGTACCTTTCAACATTCGTGTCAGAGCTATACCGAAGCTCTGTGCATCCGCGTCCATCCCATATTTGCCTCGCAAGACGCCATTATTTCCCTTTCACAACTTCTGGTCCAAGTTACGCAAAACCACTCGGGCGAAAACGGTGGGCGAAAATTAGATCGCTTCCCATTTGAACCCCCCCCCCCCCCCCCCCCCGTCCATCACAATCGCGAAACTCACTCAAAGCTTCAAAGACTATTGAGGAAGCGGCGTTAGAGGAGGTCGACGTTAATTTCCGTAGAACCTCACTAACGGTTTAGCGCGCTGATTAGGGCCGGGGATTAAGGATCAGAGGCGTGGTCAATATTGTTCCTTCTGTTTCGAGTAAATTAGCGGTTAATTTGGAGAACATTAATTAAATCGAGGTATCGCGCTAATTCTTGTTGTTACAAGAACAGTGTTGGAATATTACGGATTTCCTGCTATTTGTTCTCAAATTTTTGACTATTCAAGAACGAAAAAACGAAAAATAAACCAAAATCAAACGCATTACAAGTATTGGTCCACTCATCAGGGGACTCCCGTTTGAATGGAGTAAGTGCCAACGTGAATGGTCTACGGTTCGTCGTGGCACCCAAAATTGTACAGCAAATTCTGATGGTCCAACGAGTGGACATTAACCTCTCAAAATGGCAATTTATACCAAAAGTTAGGTAGTTAGCTGTTTTTAGCTTGGCGCTACGGTTTGCGTTGGCAAAAACAGCCACTTTAGGAGGGTATGAGTCAACAAATTTGCGAGTAGTTTTGGAGGGCTCTACATAAGTACGTTATCAATTTCGACCCGTAGGGCACCATGTAAACGGAACAGCTTTCTGAGGGAAAACAGTTGAATTTATCCTAAACTAGGCCACTTGCAAGGTGTTGGTTGGCAGGAAAAATATATTCACTTCCATTTTCGATTTACGGTCAACTTGAGAGAATTTCCAATAAAAAAGAAAGAAATATACTTCCTCAGTTTGATGGATAAGCCCAATTCGCCAAACATCAAAAATATGAACTTATTTAACTTTCCGCCTAAATCGGCCGTTCTGACAGTGTTGGCCGCATCCTGACGTCGCCGTGACGCCAGAAACTGCCTATACGCCATTTAATGATTCTGATGGCCCAATGAGTAAACCCTCAAAACTCCAAGTCACAGTACACATTCAGAAGGTCGTTTGTCGCAGAAGAACGCTTCTGGGGCTCCAAAGAGCCTCATTCACATCCGACATAAATGTAGAGGAATATCATAGCAAATATCTTGTTAGGAACATGCCTCAAAAAATGTGCTGCAGTACAAACCGGTTCAAACAGCACCCTCGTTTAACATATCAATAATAAATTTGTAGGTACTGCTATTCGAGTTTCCGTATAGCTTTCCTTATCCGTAAATACCTGTTCGAAAAGGAGTTAAGCATGTTTTACACAATGTAGAACGTATGAAAAACAAAATAAAAGTTCAAATGTAGCGTCCGAGGTATAATAAAGAGAAGGAACAGCGGCGATTCGTTAGCGTCAAAGAAGGCATACGGCGTGGAAATGAAACACACACAGAAGAGATATTATATATACCTACCTACTATCAACATTCATCCGTACATTTCTCTCCTCTAGTGAACTCTCAACTCCCTATTTCCCACAACTCCTACCTCAAGTCATAAGGTTATCAGCCTGTTAAGTATATTTTCGTCATTCATTTACATATTCTACCTCATGAAGGTTCGTCCAATCGAAAACAAAGCTTCAAAGTGTCACATAGAAGGTTTCCTCTTTACTGCCTTCATTAACAAACAACAAGGTTATCTGCGGAGAAGGACTTCACTAGTAGGTACCTAAAAAACGCTGCGAAGCCCTTGTCACATGGGTTTATTATTCTACAGAAATGTTGGCTGTTCATTTATTGTTTCTTACATGTAAAATAATTGAAACAGCTATTTGTGGAGGTTTCTACCAATTTTGGCCCCCAAAAATTGAATTAGGTACGCTCCTTTTTTTAAAAATTATCTTTGATCATTGGTAGTACCATTTAATCGTCTTGATCCACGTGTTGACACTTTTTCTAGCGTTATTCTACAAACTGATGGTGGTTTCAGACGATTTCCCAGGTTTTTGACCCATAAAAAAATCAATTTTGGGAGCTGAACATCTGGTACAACCTCAACTTTCCACACCTGGGTCAAAATCGACTTCATACTCGGTCTTCTCGTCCCCACAACTAGGATACGGCGGACGGCGTACGGCGGAAGGACATTGCATTTTGGTTTATTATTCTGTGAATAATACACCTTTGTAAATCGCTCAGCAAAAAATTTGTATAACACCCCCTCAAAATTTGTTCTTTTACGTTTCAAGGTGCATAGATTCCAAAAATGCAATGTCCGTCCGCCGTCCACCGTAGGTACGCCGTACGCCGTCCGCCGTATCACGTGTACTGGCTTCATTTTTGGTCTAAAGACGTCTTTCTTTCGCACACATCCTACATTTGGGCCCTAGTTGTGTCCCGAAACTTTTCAGCCCGATCGGAATATACCCAGGGGTGTTATGAGTGACAATGTGTGTAAAAATAGTTACTTTTTGCGTTTTAGTAACATGTTAGTAACATGAGCTTTTGAGGTATCGTTTTCCATGTTTTTGGGGACGAGAAGACCGAATATGAAGTCGATTTTGACCAAAGAGTGGAAAATCGAGGTTCTACCAAATGTTCAGCTCCCAAAATTGATTTTTTATGAGTCAAAAACCGGTTCTTTTCGGTTATACCCCCCCCCCCCCCCAGTCAAGAGCCCACCGTTCCTGCTCTACTTGTCTTGTTTTCTGGTATTTTATACCTAACATTACATTCCACTAATCTATTCAGAAGTCCCAAACAACCTGCTCATTCACGGGATAGTTTCTGGGATTGTTTATCTTTTTTGAGATGCGAGCGCCAGCGAGCATCCAGATCGCTTGACAATGCGAGCGGCAGCGAGCAGTAGGTAGTTTTCGGTAGGTACTTTTCGGTTAGTGGAATGTAATGTTAGGTATGTAACAAGACTGTTTAATGCCTTCGAAAATACCAGAAAACAAGACAAGTAGAGCAGGAACGGTGGGCTCTTGACTGGGGGGGGGGGGGGGGGGGGGGTGTATAACCGAAAAGTACCCAAAAACCTGGGAAATCGTTTGAAACTACCATCAGTTTGTATAATAACACGTGGATCAAGAAGATTAAATGGCACTACCTATGATCAAAGACGAATTGGAAAAAAAGGAGAGTACCTAATTCGTGTTTTAGAGGCCAAAAATGGTGGAAACCATCAGAATTTCAATTATTTCACCTGAAATAAACAATAAATAAACAGCCAACATTTCTGTACGTGTGTCCAATGGAATAATAAACCCATGTGACAAGGATTTTGCAGCGTTTTTGGAATATACGCAGCTTGAAATGGAAAAGAACCAATTTTGAGGGGGTGTTATAAAAATTTTTTGCTGAGCGAATACATAGGTGTATTATTCACAGAATAATAAACCAAAAGCATACGTCGTAACTTGGCCGCTAAATACGTACCCTGCAGAGTACGTTAAGTCCAAAATAAGCTGAAAATATAGGTAGCGTCTCCATTTGCGTAGGTACTGTTATCACGTACAACACTTTCAGTTGCACGAACTGTACAACATAAATATTTATATCGTACTTTCCGGTATTTCACAACTTGCTTCACGGATTCGCTTTTGTTTTCCATTTCCAACGATGAGACCATCCGAGGAGGATTGGGCGAGGTCAGGCATCGATCCCTGACAAAACAACCCTGTCGTGTCGGCAATCGCCGAAGAAAATCAGTACAAATCTCGGAATAAACCCTTCTCCACTCAATCCAACGAGAAAATGCTATTTCTTACGATACGGGGCGGGGGACATCCAGCGATCGGTCAAGTTATATCGGGTGAGGTTGGGTTCCACATGATATGAAAATTAGTCGGAAGTGAATTTATACCCAGTCGAATACCTAATTCATTTCAAACGAATGGGAAACTTTATCCAGTGCTTTCCTTTTGACATTTTCATGTCTTTTTTTTTGGCACACAAACTCAAAAAGCGTTACCAAAAACGCTGCAAAGTCCTTGTCACATGGGTTTATTATTCTCCTGGACATACCTACAGAAATATTGGCTGTTCGTTTATTGTTTCTTTTATGTGTAATAATCGAAATAGCTATTTCTGATGGTTTCCATTAATTTTGGCCCCTAAAACACAAATTAGGTACGCTCCTTTTTTTTTTAATAACTATCTTTGATCATTGGTAGTGCCATTTAATCGTCTTTATCCACGTGTTGACACTTTTTCCAGTGTTATTATACAAACTGATGGTGATTTCAGACGATTTCCCAGGTTTTTCACTCATAAAAAATCAATTTTGGGAGGTGAACATTCGTTAGAACCTCAATTTTCCACTCTGGCAAAATCGACATCATATTCGGTCTTCTCGTCGCAAAAAACATGGTAAACGATACCTCAAAAGCTCATTACTTACATGTTACTAAACCACAAAAAGTACCTATTTTTACACACATTTTCACTCATAACACCCCGGGCTATATTCCGATCGGGCTGAAAAGTTTCGGGACACAACTAGGGCCCAAATGGAGCATGTGTGCGATAGAACGACTTTTTTAGACCTAAAATGAAGCCTGTACACGTGATACGGCGTACGGCGGACGGACATTGCATTTTTGGAATCTACGCACCTTGAAACGGAAAAGAAAAAAGTTTGAGGTTTATAAAAATTTTTTGCTGAGCGAATACATAGGTGTGTTATTCACAGAATAATAAACCAAAAGCGACAGGAATACGCGTTATGCACTATTTCTGATGATTTTCGTTTACAACCAATTCGTTTCAACGGAACTTCATGTTTGTTTCATCGTACAAAAATCGTTCACCACTGGTTGGAATCGTGTGATTTTATTAAATACATTCTTGTTGTACCCCCGTACTTTGCGCGGTAGCTGGGCTGAGCATGATGAAAAAACGCTGCAAAGTCCTTGTCACATGGGTTTATTATTCTATTGGACATACCTACAGAAATGCTGGCTGTTCATTTATTGTTGCTTTCATGTAAAATAATTGAAATAGCTATTTCTGATGGTTTCCACCATCTTTGGCTCCCAAAACACGAATTAGGTAAGGTCCTTTTTTCAAATTATCTTCCATTTAATCGTCTTGATCCACGTGTTGAAACTTTTTCTAGTGTTATTATACAAACTGATTGTGATTTCAAACGATATCCCAGGTTTTTGACTCACGAAAAATCAATTTTGGGAGCTGAACATTTGGTAGAACCTCAATTTTCCACTCTTTGGTCAGAATCGGCTTCATGTTCGGTCTTCTCGTCCCAAAAAAATTGAAAACGATACCTCAAAAGCTCATGTTACTAACATGTTGCTAAAACGCAAAAAGTACCTATTTTTACACACATTTTGACTCATAACACCCCTGGGTGTATTCCGATCGGGCTGAAAAGCTTCGGGACACAACTAGGGCCCAAATGGAGCATGTGTGCGAAAGAACGAGTTTTTTACACCGAAAATGAAGCCGGTACACGTGATACGGCGTACGGCGTTCGGCGTACGGACATCGCATTTTTGGAATCCACGTACCTTGAAACGGAAAAAAAAAAATTTTTTGGAATCTACGTACCTTGAAACGGAAAAAAAAAATTTTTGTGGGGGTGTTATAAAAATTTTTGGCTGAGCGAATGCATAGGTGTATTATTCACAGAATAATAAACCAAAAGGTGGGTAAACAAGGTAGTCAACAACATAGGGAATGAAGAAAGTCATTGTTTACTAGTATCGACTGTGGTAACCTTGCACCACTGTGTAACCCGGATCGTGGTAACCTTGCAACGCGTAAATGGTTCCGTAAATTATCCCTAAATTATTGTTGTATTTCCTTTCAAGTAGTGCTGAATCAAGATTAGAATAGGTTTCTTTGTTAATTGCGATTACCCATTTTGTGTGTGAACAGGTTCCTTTGTAAATTGCGATTTTTGCTAAGTCCTTGTCCCTGGCCAATCGAATGGTGGATTCAGATAACGAGTAAGACGTGGGAACTCTCCGGCAAAGGCCGAGCCCGCCGGAAGACCGGTCCGGAATCTAATAATATCCGGATTCCGGGATACAAAATCTCCTCTCTTAAAATATTGGAATTATATTTTCTGGGTAAAACGGAACATTTGGTGAACCACATAGGTAATATCCATTATAACCATTATAAACATTTACGAGTATATCGATTTTTGACTAAATAGAACCCGAATGTGAGTTATTTGTTGTATGCATGCTCTGTGCCACATACAAACCAAGCTACTTGTTTAGTCCATTCAAAATACAAAAAAAAGTGCATATTTCGGAGAAATTAGCATTTAGAGCTGAAAATCTGTACATATCTTTAAAAACATCATTATAAATTAAATGTCAAAGTCCCCATCGATCCTACTTAGGCTGACAATTTTAATCAAGGTCAAATATTAAAAAAAAAAACAGTTTTTTGAAAATCTCTCAAACGTTACTACGACAGGTACCTACCTACTTAATATCGTTAACGTAGTTCATACAAAGTTGGTAGATTGCGTGATTATCTACCACAAAAGGTCTCCATACTTTTTTCGGCCCACGAATTAGGTAAACAGGGACTTGAAATATGTTCCTTGACGTCTGAAACGTAAAATGCGAGTGGAAATTTTTATTTATGAATTTGTTCTACTCTTGCACGAATACAAAGCTTCCCTACCATCGGTAGTGTGGAAGCAAACGAACTTCAATCGCAATGAAATCGTAGAAACCCATTTCAAAGCTAAAACAAATCCCATTTTTAGCATTTTATAATATGCTCTTGCGATGGGGTACTGAAACCGGGCAAGGTTTCCACAACGGGCTTTTTCCGCCGATTTCGGCCGAAATTCGATGTGTACGACCCATTATGATTAAATGCTAGACATCGCACACAAAACGCTTGCGTACAAGTCCGCAACACAGTGAGACATTTTCATGTCGCATCACAAGCTTTATCTTGACAGTAGTTAGGTAACTAAGAATCATTCTCGCTTGTTCTTTCTTCATCATCAGAAAATAAATTGTAACGCTGTTTGGTGTGATTTCTTAATTTTGCGCTCTTTCACACAAAAATGTTTTCAAACCGTTAGACTCAGTTATTAATAAACATGGTTTATTCAAGTTAGTAAACGCAGTTTTACGTTCGTTTAGTAAACGCAGTTTACTTCAAAATTATTATGATTCGCTATGATTACGTCGTGGCCGAATCCATCGTACACTACGTAATCGCAATTTACAAAGGAATTTGTTCACACACAAAACGGGTAATCGCAATTAACAAAGGAACCTATTCTAATCTTGATTCAGGACTTGAAAAGAAGTACAACAATTTAGGGATAATTTACGGAACCATTTACGGGTTGCAAGGTTACCACGATCCGGGTTAAACAGTGGTGCAAGGTTACCACAGTTGATAGTAGTTGGTAGTAGTAGTCTTCATTCCCTATGTTGCTGACTACCTTGTTTACCCACTTTTTTTCATCATACTCAGCTCAGCTACCGCGCAATGTACGTGGATAAGGTTAACAAGAAAATATTTAATAAAATCACACGATTCCAACGAGTGGTGAACAATTTTTGAACGATGAAAAATGGCTAACATGAAGTTCCGTAGAAACGAATCGGTTGTAAGCGAAAATCATCAGAAATGGTGCATAACGCGTATTCCTCTCGCTTTTTGGTAACGCTTTTCGAGTTTGTGTGCCAAAGTTAATGTCAAAATGCCAAAATGTCAAAATGAGGTAGCTTACTTTTGCCTTGACCGCGGCGAGGTTGATCTGCGCTGTCTTGAGCTCGTAACGCTTGACAGAGATATCTTCTTGAATCTCGTTGGCCTTGTTGTAAAGTGAAGATTCTATGCTCCTGCAGACAGAAAGTCGGAAAAGTTTAATACCACTATTAGGTAATACCAAAGAGTTGTTCTCAAATTATTAATAATTATACATAGGTATATTGGATAAACCCGAAAGTTATATCAAAGGTAGTCTCAACATTTGATTTTTTGTCGGTTCTAGATAATTAAGCAGTACGACGTAATGAGCGAATTTCAATTCTCTCCGCACAATCCCTGGCAACATTTTTCACAACAGACAAATTGAGAAATAGTGTGTACGCGATTTGTAAACATAGGTAACCGCTCAAACTTCAGCACTTTTATTCAACAAATTAATTAAATTATGAGTTCACAAATTAATTTTTTAAAATTATTTTATTTTTTAAATTTTTCTATTATTAATTAATTTATTTTTTAAATATCAATTTTTATAAATTTCTTTCGTATTTTGAAAAAATTATTTCCTTAGTGATTTTGTTTCATTTTCAAAAATTAACAGCGCTTTTTCGAGATACTATAAACTATATTTAACGAAAGATTAAGTAGGTACGTAGGTACTTATGATTTGCGCAAATTAGGCACTTTTATAAGATAGCATTTTATGATATGAAGCATTATTTGCGTAGTAAATCGTTTAGCTGTCGGTAGTTATAACGATATTGTTGTAGTTTCTACGCCATTTGGTTTATTATTTTCAATAATGAACCCTTGGAATCGAGCATGGAAGAAAAAAAAAGTTTAACTCCCTCCAAAATTTGATGGTTTCCGTTTCAAGGACTTTCCTTAGTTACCATGAGCCAAAATTTACGAAATTCGGTTTATACCTCTATTTGGGATCTAGTTGGTCCTCGAAGCTCGGCGTAGGTAATAATTTGCAGCGTTTTATCTTTAAATCCAAGATTTCGTGCAAGTTTCAAGACACCGAAACTACTTCATCCTACTAAAATGACTATGATTTAATCAGAGATGAAGATTCAACAAAGTTTGTGATTTAGGAATTTCTGAAGCAGTTCGCCACTTAGTAGTGGTCACGATTCCAGTCATTATTTACAATAATTTTCAAGACCCAAAAAACTCTGTGTCCGACCAAAGCCATCTGAGGCTCTAACCAGTATTTATGGCTCCATTCGGAACGTTCAGAGGACATTTCGCCACATCTAGCGGGGGAGCGTCGAGTCAAGGAGCAAGTCAGAAATCAATAAAGCTTCCTGGAGTTTCGGTTGATGCACGTCAGAGTGCTCTGCTGCGGGAGGGTTAGTTTGTTGAATGACCGCTGAGGGGATTTGCATAATTTATTTCCCGCTAATTCAGAACGAACTAGAAGGACAGTTTGAAAGCATCAGTCACCTTCTACAGTTAGCCACAGTGTATCGGTTTATAATACTCGACTGTGAACTAGATTCAAGGGATTGAGAAGAAGGTTGCCGGTAGAAAAACATAAGAGTTTAGGCGTTGACAAGTCTCCTTACAGGATTCAGCTTGGTCAAGAAAACTCGTGTAACATGAACTACCTCAGTTTTATTCTCAACATCGTTACTGAGAGAGCCTTGAAGCTGCTGAATCTGCTGTGTGAGAAAAACTGATGATTACTTCTACAGGAAAACTAAGATTAAAAAATACGATATGTTGTCATTGAGAATTATTTTGCCATAGTGTGAATTTCATAAATAACAATAGGTAATCCACAATTCGTAACATGGAACAAGCAATTCCTCTTGAGCACTTCAGACAATTAAGTCAGAGACCAAAATATAGAATACGTGAAACAAGTACCAAAATTAAACATGAACGGAATAGCTTCATCATTTCAGTGATACAAATTAAATCACTCGCAATGAAATAGTGGAAACCAATTTCAAAAATAAAAACGGAGTTATTGAAAGGTTTTCATGTATTTCCACTAATACATGAAAAATACACTGTTATATAAAAATTCAGTTATGCAGTGTATTTTTTGTGTATTACTGGAAAATAGACAACCTTTCGATAACCCGTTTTATTCTTTTCAGTGCTGTGGTTCTAATTCTAGCTCTCTAAGGGCCGGTTTATCAATTGCAACGCTAAACGGGCAGTTAGATAAACCACAGTTATGAATAACTGCCACTTATCGGATTGAAGCCAACTTCAACAGCATCAATGCCAACTTTAATAGTTACAAAACCGTTGGTTACATCATGAACCATACCGCGATAATTCGATTTTATTTAACTGACTGCTGTATAACCCCAAAGAACCTCTCAGTTTCCGCGGGTTATGCTGCAAATTTTCGTGGATTCGTGGGTTAGAGCTTAGAGCTGTTGTGAGGTTGTTCCTTGTAGCGCCTCGTATTGTAGTTGCTGTTATGGAATATTACCGAAGCTATAGATTTCCCATGTTCTGAACGTTCAACTGTGATGTTCCTCGCCTTTAACGTTCAACTGTGATGTTCCTCGCCTTTCTACGTAGTGAGGTAGTTGACCTACCTCAACGTATTTCAAAGATGCAAGGTAGCAGTTTTTAGGCTCGGCCATCAGAAGGGTGAAACTTCACTCAAAAACTCGTCGTAAAAAGGGCCTAACACCCAGGTCGATGATATTTCCCACCCGTTTCCCACACCAAAAACTCTGAAAATGCACTATTCTCGTTGTCGCTGCTATCAGACTAATACAAATCGATGGTATCATAACAATGTCAAAGAATGTCACAATGTCACAGAACGAAACTGAAATTTCATGTAACAGACTCACTTTTTGAGGTGAGAAAGCCTTGGATGAACTGACCAAAACTCAGTTAAAATTAGAATCTGGCTCAGACCAGATAAATTTAAACTTCAGTAAAGCTGGGGTTGGATAAACACATTGAAGCACTGCCGTTTTTTCTTATTTCTGGTTAAATCTCCTCTAACTGACTGTTATTTGCGAGTGATAAACCGGCCCTAGATTGGAAACACCACATCGCCATAATGAATTCATTATGGCGACTCTAAAAAGGGTGAACATTTATACTCTACCTCTGCTGTATCCTCAACATCGTACTCAGAGCGTCCTGGAGCTGCTGAATCTGCTGAGTGAGTTCCTTCTGCTCCGCGTTGAGGCTCTCGTAGCCCTGGTTGATCTGGAGAGAGGCAGGACGGTCCGTCACCAGGGTGTTCTTCAACTGAGGGATCACTGCCTCCTGAAAAAGGTGTAATTGAACAATTTACTATCGTCCACTATTTAAAAGTTGGTGCATTAGTAATAACAAACTGTTTCTCAAAATTAAACACAGTCCCAAAATGGTTTCTGTGTCCAAACGAAACATATTCGGGTGCTCTCTAAGGATTTTCGCCTTGACTGTCATTTCACCGCAGCAGGGGCATCTTCTAGGTAGGTGCGGCGTACAGAACAGTGATTTTGACATGAACCCCACATTGTATCTACTTATCCATACAGAAAAATGATCCATTGTAGAAAATTTTGGATTTAACGTACGTGGGAACGACAGTCATCAAATTAGGTGAGAAGAGAGAAGATATTAATCTGCGGGTGATTTGCAGTCATAGGTACTTCTTCATCACGTAGGTGAAGTTCAATTTACGACACCTTATTGAAACAATATCAGACTACCTACTACATTGTTCCCATGTTCGAATCACGGACCAGCAGCAATTTTTCCTCTATCTTCATCGTTACGATATTGGAGCCATTTGAATCTATTCTAAGTATATTACTCTGATGTGATAGAAGAGGTACGTTTTTTGGTTTATTATTCTGTGAATAAAATACACCTACCTATGTATTTGCTCAGCAAAAAATCTGTTGAACACTCCCTCAAAATTTTTTCTTTTACGTTTCAAGGTAGGTAGATTCCAAAAATGCTATGTCCGTCCGGCATCCGCCTATCATCCATATCTACCTTTATTTTCAGTCAAAAAATTCGTTCTTTCGCACACAGGCTAAAATTGGGGCCTAGTTGTGCCCCGAAACCTTGCAGCCCAATTGGATTATACACAAGGGTGTTATGGGTGAAAAATGGGTTCAAAAATAGGTTTTGGTTTATTATTTTCAATAATGAACCATTGGAATCGAGCATGAAAAAAAAATTCTTACCCCCCCTCAAAATTTGATGGTTTACGTTTCAAGGTATGTAGAATCCAAAACTGCAATAAAAATATTTCTGTCTGTCCACCGTACGCCGTACGCCGTACGGGCCACTTTTCTTAGTTACCATGAAAAAAAATTGATGAAATTCGGGTTATAGGTTCCGTTCGGCGTCTAGTTGGTCCTCGAAGCTCGACGTTACTGTGAGTCATCTCTAAGGGGTTCAAAATAGGGGTTGAAATTTTCAAAACGCCTATACCATTTTTTTACGTAAATATTTTTACGGTTTTAAATAGTTCTTGAACTTGCGAGTTTTTTAAGACCATCCGGAGCATCGTACGTCCAGCCGTTCGTTCACAGTAAGGCCCCGAAGTTTGCACCGACAGGCATTTTCGACTCCAGTGTGAATGAAATTGTATACAATTCAAACCAAATCTCGTAACCAGAGACGCGCCCACAATAGGAATTTGTGAATACGGCCAATCATTGGTAGGGATCACCTGATTATATTGGCGGAGTATGATGTCGAGTTGGTTGTTCTGTGATATTACTTCATTTGAAAAATGAAACTTTTGGAGTTTGTTGGTAGGTAGTGAAACTTGAACAAACGTTGAAGTATTATTGATGGGTAAATTATTACTACGGTAAATCATTACTCAACGGTAAATTATTACACAACGGTTCATTGTACCATCTACGTAGAAGGGGCTGGAGTTTGTTGCTAGGTACTTTCGCAACTTTTTTTCACTCCTCATCAACAATTTCTTTTCAGAACTTCATTATCTTTTTGTTAGGTACTGTTTGTCATCGGCAGAATTATTTTAGCAACATTTAACTCGTGATTTAGGTTGGTACCTAGGAACGAGTACGGGGTTAGGTACTAACCTACGGAGGGTCTGCGATCTACATAATATGTATAGAATAGTACATATCATATTATATAGACGAGTTATCTATACATAGAGCTGCGATCTGTAACAGAAGGGTATTCTATACAAAATAATAAACCGTTGTGCAGGGATTTGCAGCGTTTTTTTGTGTGTTTTAGTAACATGAGCTTGTGAGGTATCGTTTTCCATGTCTTTTTAGGGCGAGGAGACCGACTATGAAGTCGAAATTGACCAACGGGGGAAGAATTGAGGTTCTAAGAAAGTTTCAGCCTTAAATTTACTTTAAAATTTGGTCTAAAATCGTCGTTCTTTCGCACACAGGCTCCATTTGGGCCCTAGTTGTGCTCCGAAACTCGGCAGCATGATCAGAATTTACACCCAGGGGTGTTATTGGTGAAAAATGGGTGTAAAAATAGGGGTTTTTTGAGGTTTTTTCCCTATAGGTTTTAGTGAAAACGATCTTGTGAGGTGTGGTTTTCCATGTTTTATGGAACTGTAATTCCCGGGCTGGCTCCAGTACTCGATTTAGGGCTTTCCGGGGTCGGTGGGGGGGCGGGGGGGTCGGTCGGGGGGGTGGGTGGGGGGGGGGGGGGGGGGGGGGGTCGGTATTGACCATAGAAAACAGTGATCTACACAGGAGGGGGATCTATACAGGTAAATAATAATCCGTTGTGTACTAACACACAGCGTTTTTTCGACTGAGATGCGAGTGAAGCAAGACTGCTCATTCATGACGAACGGCCTTTAAAGAGCCCATAAGTCTACAAGTGCTTACTTAATAAAAGATTACCTTGAATTTCGTGAGGTTGCAATTTGACGTACCTACCTACAAGTTATTCAAAATATGGAACCCGAATTTTATACGAATTTAGTGGTGCGATCACTGAGTCAATCTGTAAAAACTTCTCGACAATTTTAGCAAAACAATGAAGTCAGTTACTTGACCGTGAGAGCGATTATTTGGAATTTGGCACGTCTTGAGTGTCGTATGTGGCGGAACGCGGTGAACTGAAGACCGCGAAAAAATAACTGAAGCGTTGTACGAGCAAATCGTTATCGATTCTCGCAAAAAAAAGGAAAAAAAAAACGGATAAAATAATAGATGGCTATTATTGATGCAAAACAACCTAATGCAAGCAGTTTCATGAGGGCGGGAGTATCGATATAGATAGGTAATGTGGCGGAGAGGGTATTGATGTTAGACTGTACTTATGACACCGGGCTTTTTGATGGGCTAGTAATAGCACGTTGCCACAAACAAAACGACACAGCATAGGTCTTCAACCCAGAGTTTCAGTGTTACCCTTTTCGAGATCCCGCAACCGCACCATAGCTCACTGTGAAATCGTGAGAATCCTGATCGTTTGATTTTCGAAATTGATTGCGCATGTTTTAGAACCACGAAGACGCCCAGGTGCCATTCATATCCCTGCCTACTGTGCCTGTACCGTGAAGCTCTCTTACGAGATATCAGTATCGGGCCAAAGGAAGTGCCACCCGTGCTATAATTTGAATTCCCTAGTAGGTAGTATACCACATAATAAATTTTGTCTGGTGGAAGAGTTCTTGAGCATCTTTCTCTTGGAGCGGCACCGAGTGGTGCCTTTCTCTTCAAATGGTAATAATTTGGTAATGCACACGGCAAAATAGCACATACATATGAATCAGGCAACAATACCTCCCCCCCTCCCACCATTCGTCACCAATATTTTTACCAATATTTTGTCAGTCTACAGAATGTTTGGTGGAGCCTGGAGGTGCATTTTCATACGTCATCACCAGAAACGAGTAACTCACGTCATTCATTATTGCAATTTAGGTAATTTTGTGTCGTTTTTGCCATTTATTTTGTGATCTATGTCATGCATTCCAATAATTTCGCGATTTTATGCAATTTTAAATTACGACGTCATTTTATTCTTCAAGTTTCAGCAATCCACTCAGTCCTACTACGTTAAAAAAAACGCTGCGAATCCCTGCACAACGGTTTATTATTATGTATAGAATACCCTTCTGCTACAGATCACAGCTCTATGTATAGATAACCCTTCTATATAATATAATATGTACTATTATATTATATACATATTATGTAGATCGCAGACCCTCCGTAGGTTAGTACCTAACCCCGTACTCGTTTACTAGGTACCTGCCTAAATCACGAGTAAATGTTGCTAAAATAATTCTGCGATGACAAACAGTACCTAACAAAAAGAAACACACATAATGAAGTTCTGCAAAGAAATTGTTGATGAGGAGTGAAAAAAGTTGCAAAAGTACCTACCAAACCAACAAACTCCAGCCCCTTCTACGTAGATGGTATAATGAACCGTTGTGTAATAATTTACCGTTGAGTAATAATTTACCGTAGTAATAATTTACCCCATCAAATGATACTTCAACGTTTGTTCAAGTTTCACTACCTACCAACAAACTCCAAAAGAGCCATCATTTTGGTTTATTATTTTCAATAATGAACCATTGGAATCGAGCATGAAAAAAAAAATTCTTACCCCCCCTCAAAATTTGATGTTTACGTTTCAAGGTATGTAGAATCCAAAACTGCAATAAAAATATTTCTGTCTGTCCGCCGTACGCCGTACGCCGTACGGGCCACTTTTCTTAGTTACCATGAAAAAAAATTGATGAAATTCGGGTTATAGGTTCCGTTCGGCGTCTAGTTGGTCCTCGAAGCTCGACGTTACTGTGAGTCATCTCTAAGGGGTTCAAAATAGGGGTTGAAATTTTCAAAACGCCTATACCATTTTTTTACGTAAATAATTTTACGGTTTTAAATAGTTCTTGAACTTGCGAGTTTTTTAAGACCATCCGGAGCATCGTACGTCCAGCCGTTCGTTCACAGTAAGGCCCCAAAGTTTGCACCGACAGGCATTTTCGACTCCAGTGTGAATGAAATTGTATACAATTCAAACCAAATCTGGTAACCAGAGACGCGCCCACAATAGGAATTTGCGAATACGGCCAATCATTGGTAGGGATCACCTGATTATATTGGCGGAGTATGATGTCGAGTTGGTTGTTCTGTGATATTATTTCGCTGAAAAATGATGGCTCTTTGGAGTTTGTTGGTAGGTAGTGAAACTTGAACAAACGTTGAAGTATTATTGATGGGTAAATTATTACTACGGTAAATCATTACTCAACGGTAAATTATTACACAACGGTTCATTATACCATCTACGTAGAAGGGGCTGGAGTTTGTTGGTAGGTACTTTTGCAACTTTTTTCACTCCTCATCAACAATTTCTTTTCAGAACTTCATTATGTGTGTTTCTTTTGTTAGGTACTGTTTGTCATCGGCAGAATTATTTTAGCAACATTTAACTCGTGATTTAGGTAGGTACCTAGTAACGAGTACGGGGTTAGGTACTAACCTACGGAAGGTCTGCGATCTACATAATATGTATATAATAGAATAGTACATATCATATTATATAGAAGGGTTATCTATACATAGAGCTGTGATCTGTAACAGGAGGGGTATTCTATACAAAATAATTAAACCGTTGTGCAGGGATTTGCAGCGTTTTCAAATGAAATAATATCACAGAACAACCAACTCGACTTCATACTCCGACAATATAATCAGGTGATCCCTACCAATGATTGGCCGTATTCACAAATTCCTATGTGGGCGCGTCTCTGGTTACGAGATTGGTTTGAATTGTATACAATTTCATTCACACTGGAGTCGAAAATGCCTGTCGGTGCAAACTTTGGGGCCTTACTGTGAACGAACGGCTGGGACGTGCTCCGGATGGTCTTAAAAAACTCGCAAGTTCAAGAACTATTTAAAACCGTAAAAATATATACGTAAAAAATGGTATAGGCGTTTTGAAAATTTCAACCCCTATTTTGAACCCCTTAGAGATGACTCACAGTAACGTCGAGCTTCGAGGACCAACTAGACGCCGAACGGAACCTATAACCCGAATTTCATCAATTTTTTTCATGGTAACTAAGAAAAGTGGCCCGTACGGCGGCGTACGGCGGACCAGACAGAAATATTTTTATTGCAGTTTTGGATTCTACATACCTTGAGACGTAAACCATCAAATTTTGAGGGGGGGTAAGAATTTTTTTTTTCATGCTCGATTCCAATGGTTCATTATTGAAAATAATAAACCAAAATTTATGGTGACTACAGGCAACTTCCAAGGTTTTTGACTCATAAAAAATGATTTCGGGAGCTTAACCGTCGTTACAACCTCAATTCTTCACTCTTTGGTCAAAATCAACTTCATATTCGGTCTTCTAGCCCTAAAAAAACATGGAAAACTATACATCACAAGCTCGTGTTCACTAAAACATGAAAAAACCTCGAAAACACCTATTTTTACATCAATTTCTCTCCCTTAACATCCCTGGGTGCATTCCGATCGCGCTGCCGAGGAGCTTTGGAGCACAACTAGGACCCAAGCTATGTGCGAATAACGACGATTTTAGACCAAATTTTAACACTCATTTAAGGCTGAAACTTCGATAGAACCTCAATTTTCCATTCTTTCGTCAAAATCGACTTCATATTCGGTCTTTTCATCCTTTAGAGGGGGAAAAAAAAGATGAGTCGAATGATTGAATAGCAATAAATAGAGTAAGTAGTAATAATTACCTAATATGCGTACCTATATATATATATATTTCAAAAGCTCATGTTACTCAAACATACCTAGTTTTATACCCATTTTTCACTCATAACACCCTTGGGTATATTCCGATCGGCTGCAAAGTTTCGGGGCACAACTAGGGCCCAAATGGAGCCTGTGTGCGAAAGAACGAATTTTTCAGACCGAAAATGAAGCCGGTGTGCATGATTTGGCGGACGGACATTGAATTTTCTGAAGCTACGCACCTTGGAAAGTAAAAGAAACATTTTTTGTGGGGTGTTTAAAAAATTTTTTCTGAGCGAATACATAGGTGTATTATTATTTACAGAATGATAAACCTGCAGTAGGAAGACTCAAAACAGTTTGTATTCAAGCTGAGATTTATTTTAATAATACTATACAAAATTTACAAGAGCCAATGAAATATTTAAACAAAGAAACAATGAAAATCGCTAAAATGTAAAAATCATATGGGATTTAAGAGTGTTCTCGGTTAACCGTCTGTCCTCAGTTCCGTTTCTCGCTCAACAGCACCCTAACATTAGAAAAAGACCTCTCTGCATCAGCAGAGGATGCAGGGGCATATTTCATCAGAGGACCAACCTTTGGCGTCCATCCTTCTTGCAATGTTCCATTTTCTTCTCCCAGCCTCGCAGCTATCGCACGGTGGTTCCACTTAAGTATAGCTTCCAGATGGCCTGTGCCCTTCTTCCCCACCTGTCCACTCCACTTCTCCTTGCAGAAAGCTTTGACGACTTCCATTGCATCGGCAAGAAGCATGTCCTGCCGCTAGTAACTCTAACTTGCCCGGCAGAGCCCCAAAGTTGCTCAAAGATAGAGGTACGAATTACCTGGTCAGGTTGGATGCAGAAGCATTTTTTGCCCACTTTTTGAACGAATTACCCAGAATTCTACGTGAATATTGATGAGAAATCCGTTTTTCCGAATCGAAATATCTCGTTGCACTCTCAAATGAGAAGTAGAATAAAATTGATTCATTTTGGTGCTGCCACGTGATGGTGGATGTTGCAACTAAACTCGTTGCATTTAGCCTTAATGTACCTCTCCATGATGGGGTCATTTTGTGTTGGTGAGCTTATGAGAGGATGTAGGACTTCAGGGGTCAACTGTGTAGGAAACCCCTGGGGTAGATGAACTTTCGAGGGCAAAACGAAGTTTAAAAAACTGCAGGGGATCCATCAGGTTGGTAAACTAAAGACAGGAAAAAGAGGGAGGGAAAAAAACTTGCAAGCGTCATTTATACGGATTTTGGAGATTTATGTCAATTTTGCAGACAGGGCAGATTTATGTCATTTAATCCCCTCTGGTCATCTCTGGTCTTTAGTATCTGGTCATCACACAAGAAATTCACGTGACGTCATCCCTGAAATCGAGCTCATGGATACTGTAGCCCCATCAGCTGATTGGGTATCTTCCAAAATCTATCATTACCAAAAGTGCCTTTTTCGTGAATGGTGAGTTCAACAAAATTCCCGGTTCCGTTTTGTATGTAAATTTCTCTGTTTTCGTTTCCTCCAACTGGTTTCGGTTAGGTCAGTTATTCCTGTATGGATACTGGAAGTCCAATAGAAAGTTTGCGAAGTTGCTGCGTAACGCGCTTGAAGTTGCTGCGTAACGCGCTTGAAGTTGCTGCGTAACGCGCTTCAACCAGTCAGAAGCTTCAGCAATTCAAACGACCTAAAGCGCCTTTTTTTTTACAAATAAATTTTATTAAATTCTTGAAAATTTGCAGACTGTAGATTTTTATCAGAGGATCCTCCCTTTTTTTAAATAAATTTGAAGCTGTTCTCTATCAATAAAAAATACACTGAAAATCATACACATAGCCCATTGGTTGCATAGGATCAGAGTGGTTTACGCCAGTGCAGAATTCTAGCGGAGACCAACAAGACCCCAGTTTGCATAATCCTGGTTAATGTTGTCGTGTTTCGGAAACTTACTTGCGTGTCATCCGTCTGAGGAGGAGTGAATAACCGTAGGCGGTGGCTCGGGTGGGGCTGGGCGGGGATCGGCGTGTTCCGAATGAGCACTGCAGCATCCCCACTGGGATCCATCTCCTGAAATGTCATGTAGTATGTCAGACGTAATAGTAATAATTTCAATAGAATTTGCGAGGTACATACATAATTATGATGGAGTGTTCAAATGTGGGTGTCGGACCAAGTAGTTAGGTCCCTAGGTACATGTTCGGGCCACGGAGTCTGATTCAACAGAGCCAATGCAGCTGCTGTATTGGCAATTTCGTACGTGATTAGAAGTGGGAGCTAATTTGACTGCAACTAGCAGGAAACTGCAACCATTTTTGAGAGAAAAGTAAGATATGGGGGCCATTTTGTATGGTATTAGCTGGGGGGGATTTGGGAGAAAAGTAAGATTAGTAGCCATTTCAAAGCCTGCATCAGCCAAGTCTGCTTTTATTGTTTTCAACTTGTATACATGGTTAAAACATGACGGCTAACCGTCTGGCTCGATGTAAACAGAGCACTCTCCCATAAGAGCCGCAAGGCGAAGGAATGGGAGAAGAAAAGAAGGATCAGACGGTTAAAACATGTATTTAAAAAAAAAGAAGCTGGCTCAAGCTACACCGAGAAAGATTTTGGCAGCAAAAAACCTCAAAATATTGGTATTTTTTCGGTTTTTTGGCTTATAACATCTGAAGGGTCCATTGTACATAGATATTTATAGGTACTCATACCAAAATTAAATGCATTAAATTTGCATCTGCCAAAACTAGTCTTGAAGTCGCCCGTGTCAGAATTTTAGTTTTTGCTTCCTCACTACCGAAGGTAGGGAAGCTTTGTATTCGTGCAGGAGCAGGAAAAATTCATGCAGATTCATATAGTCCAAAATGAAAATTTCCACTCGCATTTTACGTTTCAGACATCAAGGAACATATTATTTGGTTTTGTCCCAGGCAAAACTATATGGAATAATGGTCCTAATGAGTTGGAATTCGGAGGGTAGGTGCGGGTTTGGCCACAGATAGTCCCATATCAAATGCATTAAAAAAAGTACTGTACCTAACTGTTGTCTGCGCACGCAAAAACGTAAAATCTTTGTAAAGCTAAATTGTAATAACTACTCTTGAAGTCGTCGAAAAGAGCAGGAAGTTGGAGGGTAGACGCAGAATGGTACTCTGATGGTTCCATTTCATCGAATTCGGACTGTAAAATTCGGATGCGCATGCGCAAACACGAAATGTCTGCCAATTCCTTGTAACGCCCATGGCTACCCTAAAAAATAGTAGTATTTTACCAATTTTTTACCAACTGATTCTATACGTCCATGTTACAATAAGCGATGAACCTATTATACCGCCCACATGCCTGAAAAATATACAAGTTAAAAAAAATAAAAAAAGCTCGTACACCACCTTTTGCAACAAAAAAATTGCTCTACTGACTGGCCTATACAGGAAATATGTTTTTTCGCCTGGCGCCAATGTTGCTTTCAGTGTACCGCCTCAAACAACTCCGCGTGTCGTCTAAAACTACACAAAATGCTAGAAGCCAGGAAACGAGAATAAATATTGGAGTTTTTCTCCAAGCTCTTACTGATGTTGATCCGATTTAGATAACCTTATCCCCTCCTATCTCCTTCCCTGCGATCACCGCTCCTCACGGCCTTTCCTCTAACTTCTCCCGCATCTTTAGTTCTTAGGAACCTATAATCAGTAGGAACCTACACCATTTTCCATATAGGGACGCGGGAGACATCCCCCCCCCCCCCCCCCCAAGAAAACAGAATGAAAAATGTTTACTTCATCAATGCAAAAATATATGATTACCCCCACCGAACCATTGTTGTAAAATTTACCCGCCAAGAAAACCTCCTCAGCCGCAAAATAGATATCAGTCCTTTATGCAGCTGATGAGGCTTTCTTGGCGGGTAAATTTTCACAACGGGGTTGTTTTTGGGGCCCCCCTATTCAAAAATTTGTATTTTCCGACATTTTACCAGCAGCTCTGATAACCACGATTTTCAAGTATCCTACCAACATAAATATTATCCATAGTATCTCATACCTTAGTGCTTGAGAAACATCGACCAGAGCATAGCGATTACAAGTCCTAGTTCTCTGTCTGCCATAAATTTTACAGCGAGGCTATGAAGTTTATCACCGATCAGCTTTACTATCAAAATCGTGCCAAGTGACTCTGACGGTTGATACGAAATGGTTTACTTACCTTGGTCTCGTTCCAAATCGTGCAGTACCTCCGAGACTGGGTTCCCGCCTGAAAAGAGTTAACATTGTCGTGTCAATTAGTAAGACATTACTTATCTAGGTATCACTTTTAAATGAATTTTCAATTAGGAGCATGACAACTTGAGCAAATAACACTGAGGCTAGTTTCTCTCCTATTCAACCTGCGATGATGCAGTTTGACATGAGACCACGTACAGTTGGGTGAGAATGACTGGAGAATGAGCTGGAAATTGTTTTAGTAGCTTTATTAGATCTCTAATTGAAGGATCCTAGGTCTGCATCATCCTCCGCTGCCAGCTTCAAAGGCGAAAGCCAAAAAAACACGACATTTTCTTACTTTTTTTCAGGTTTTTGCTTATTACTCCTGAAACATGCATGCTACAGAAAAATTTTACACATTAAAGATCATTAAATTCTGCCTTGACTGACTACCCACGACTTGTATAACTCGACCCGGCAGTATGGCCGAAAGTAGTGGTCAAAAATGAACTTTTTTACCAACATCCCTGAAAAAGTTGATGTAGTGAATTTCAGTACCGAAATGGCTGTTCTAAATGAAAAAAAAAACACGTGTAGAATGAAAGTCTTAGAGCATCAGATTCTGCGTTCACATGTCAAATTCGGTCGTCTACAAACGAAAAATTCCGATTTTCGATTTTCTATTATCTGCGAATTTGGTATGTAAGGTGCTTGCTGAATGCAGAATATGACGATCTACTACTTTTATTTCATAAGTTTTATAATTTAGAACAGCCGCATCGACGGTACGGACGTTTAAAGTTACAATAATCAACTTTTATCAGCGATGCTGGTAAAAATAGTCATTTTTAACCATTAATGTCGGCCATACTGCCGGATTGGGTTACAAGTTATGGGCAGTCAATCGACGCAGAATTTAATGCTCTTCAATTTATGTAAATGTAAATTTTACTGTAGGGCGCATGTTTCAGGAGTGATAAGCAAAAATCTGAAAAAAGTTCGAAAATTTCATGGTTTTTTTGGGCTTTACCTTTGAAGCTCGCTGCGGAGGATGGTGCAAACCTAGAATACTTCAGTTATATGTCAAATAAATCTATTAAAGCGATTTACAGCTTTTCTACCATTTTTTCCCACCGGCGGCCATCCAAAATGGTGTTATTTAACTGGGCTACGAAGCCCCGATCCACAGCTCTGAGGGCCTTCCAATTACCAACAACTTACCTTCGGTAGAGAATTCGATAGAAACGTTTGTTGGGCTAGTCAACACGGAAAATATTGCTGAAAGCGTGATCGGGGATTGAATGATCAAATACTCGTAATAATGGACCCCTGTGAAAGAAGCATTTTCGGTCTGAGGCATCATCTCCTTCTTAGCAGCCCAATAAATGTCACTTTCCTCTTTCCATACGATCATCATATCACACGAAATGACCACCCCCACTTTCATCCACCATTACTAAGCTTCGCAATTCTTCAACGTTCCATAAAATACAATCAGCGTTTCATAAAATACAATCAACGACGTTTCAGCGAAATACAATGTTTTCTCGCTCTTTTAGGTTTCCTCCGCTTCGAAGAAGAAAAAAGAGAGTTGGCAGTCGACGGGATTTTAATCCCATTTTCCCGGTCGCCCTAGAAAATGAGATCCAATTAGATCAAAGTGTTTTCCCACTTGGAGTTTTCTCCCTCTCGCTATAAAAGCTTGCGTCGCTCGTTTCTACTTGGACGGTTATAAATGCGTTGAAGAATCCATGAATCGACTTAACAGTTTCATATAGTTTTGAATCTAGGTTGGTCTAAACGAAAATTCCACGTTGTCGTTTGATACACGTAATTTCCATGTATCTAGTACGAAACGCCTGGAAATAACCACAAAATTCCCTATGCAGTGTGCAGATACCAAATGAAAGAAAGAATCTGTCAAAGTTTTTGTCGCTTTCTGTGTAAAAGGTGTTCAGATTTTGAGTGGAACAGTACAAGAAAAACGCTGCAACGTCCTTGTCACATGGGTTTATTATTCTGTTGGACATACCTTAAGAATTTTGGCTGTTCATTTATTGTTACTTTCATGTAAAATAATTGAAATAGCTATTTCTGGTGGTTTCCACCAATTTTGGCCCCTAAAACTTGAATTAGGTAGGTACGCTCCTTTTTTTTTCTTCAAATTATCTTTGATCATTGGTAGTGTCATTTAATCGTCTTGATCCACGTGTTGAAGCTTTTCCTAGTGCTATTCTACAAATTTATGGTGATTTCAGACGATTTCGCAGGTTTTTGACTCATAAAAAATCTATTTTGGGAGCTGAACATTTGGTAGAACCTCGATTTTCCACTCTTTGGTCAGAATCGACTTCATATTCGGTCTTCTCGTCCCCAAAAACATGGAAAACGATACCTCAAAAGCTCGTGTTACTAACATGTTACTAAAACACAGAAAGTACCTATTTTTATACCCATTTTTCACTCATAACACCCTTGGGTATATTCCGATCGGGCTGCAAAGTTTCGGTACACTACTAGGACTCAAATGGAGCCTGTGTGCGAAATAACGAATTTTTTAGACCAAAAATGAAGCCGGTATGCAAGATACGACGGACAGACATTGCATTTTTGGAATCTACGAACCTTGAAACGTAAAAGAAAAAATTCTGAGGGGTAGTTATAAAAAATGTTTGCCGAGTGATTAATAGGTGTATTATTTACAGAATAATAAACCAAAACTCACAGATGAGATGATCATCTATTACATCAACCTTCCCGCTTTTCCTGGCTGAATTCTAAATTTTCTTCAACTCTTGTCGAAAGTAAATTACGGGACACAAACACACACACACACACTCGAGTTTTCACATTTTCTAAAACGCAATTTTTCGTGTTTGTTAGTTATATCTTTCATTTATAACTACAATATCCATGAAGATTTGTCAAACACAAATAAATGTTTCAAGATTCACAAAGAAGGTTTCTCCTTTGCTACCTTCATTTAACAAATTACGAGGTTGCCTGTGGAGAAGGAGAGCTCACGCTGCTATACCTACACTGTTAAGAAAACTGGAGTACGCCATAAATCACATATTTGTTACAGAAAAAATAAACACAGATACGCTATAAACACAGATGATATGTACAAGGACGGCTTCAATAAGGAAATCAACCGACTGTTGCCCTGGCGGTGTGTCCCACTGCAACGAAGTCACCACATTGCAATGATTGCAACAAATTAATAATAATAAACATTTAATGAGCTGGCTGCATTAATTGAATTGACTGCAGTAATTTAAAAAAAACCTGTAACAATCGTCTTTAATTAAACTGATACTCCCCTCAAACATCGTTTTTTACCAAGCGCCTCTTTGCAATGCGGGTTTCGCCTCGATGCCGGGCTCCCGATGCCCACAGTGGGCGTAATACGGTAGCCGACAGCGTTATTTTTAGGTGGAAAAACAGGGAAGGGGAATAATCACTTGAAAAGGATACAGCTATAGGATAATCCAGACGGCTCGAGAAGCTAAATCGTTACTCAAAGAAATACACTAGCGTCAGAGACACACAAGAGTAGGGCAACTTTAAGCCCTTCAAGGGCTCAGAATCCGCTAAAACCATCGAATGGGTAAGGTAAATCCGTGACATCTTGCGATTTCATGTATTTCTTTTCGTCCATGGTTGAAATTATTTTAGGGCTGTCTATAAGCTTCGCATGTTCATAATGAGAACCACCCACTCAAAGTCAAAACCATCTCAATACAATACCAATTTAGGTAAGTAAGCCTCTAACGAATGGCCCAAGAGTTTCCAGAAAGGTAAATATGAAGCTATAAATCCTTGTCACAAGGGGTTTATTATTCTATTGGACACACCTACTATTGTGTTGGCTGTTCATTTATTGTTTATTTAATGTGAAATAATTTAAATAGTAGTTAAATAGGTTTCTACGAATTTTGGCCCCCAAAACACAAATTAGGTACGCTCCTTTTGGTTTATTATTCTGTGAATAATACACCTATGTATTCGCTCAGCAAAAAATTTTTATAACACCCCCTCAAAATTTTTTCTTTTCCGTTTCAAGGTGCGTAGATTCAAAAAATGCAATGTCCGTCCGCCGTACGCCGTCCGCCGTACGCCGTCCGCCGTATCACGTGTACAGGCTTCATTTTTGGCCTAAAAAATTCGTTCTTTCGCACACATGCTCCATTTGGGCCCTAGTTGTGTCCCGAAACTTTTCAGCCCGATCGGAATATACCCAGGGGTGTTATGAGTGAAAATGTATGTAAAAATAGGTACTTTTTGCGTTTTAGCAACATGTTAGTAAAATGAGCTTTTGAGGTATCGTTTTTCATGTTTTTGGGGACGAGAAGACCGAATATGAAGTCGATTTTGACCAAAGAGTGGAAAATCGAGGTTGTACCAGATGTTCAGCTCCCAAAATTGATTTTTTATGAGTCAAAAACCAGGGAAATCGTCTGAAATCACCATCAATTTGCAGAATAACACTAAAAAAAGTATCAACACGTGCATCAAGACGATTAAATGGCACAAGCAATTATCAAAGATAAATTGAAAAAAAAAGGAGCGTACCTAATTCGTGTTTTAGAGGCCAAAAATGGTGGAAACTATCAGAAATAGCTATTTAAATTATTTCACCTGAAATAAACAATAAATGAACAGCCAATATTTCTGTAGGCATGTCCAGTAGAATAATAAACCCATGTGACAAGGACTTTGCAGCGTTTTTTTCTCTCTCTTTTCAAATTATCTTTGATCATTGGTAGTGCCATTTAATCGTCTTGATCCACTTTTTCTAGTGTTATTATACAAATTTATGATTTCAGACGATTTCCCAGGTTTTTGACTCATAAAAAATCAATTTTGGGAGCTGAACATTTGGTAGAACCTCAATTTTCCACTCTGGCAAAATCGACTTCATATTCGGTCTTCTCGTCGCAAAAAACATGGTAAACGATACCTCAAAAGCGTATTACTTACATGTTACTAAACCACAAAAAGTACCTATTTTTATAGACATTTTCACTCATAACACCTCTCGGTATATTCCGATCGGACTGAAAAGTTTCGGGACACAGCTAAGGCCCAAATGGAGCATGTGTGCGAAAGAACGACTTTTTTAGACCGAAAATGAAGCCGGTACACGTGATAAGGCGTACGGCGGACGGATTTTTGGAATCTACGCACCTTGAAACGGAAAAGAAAAAATTTTGTGGGGGTGTTATAAAATTTTTTTGCTGAGCGAATACATAGGTGTATTATTCACGGAATAATAAACCAAAACGCTGCAAAGTCCTTGTCACATGGGTTTATTATTCCATTGGACATACTCAACTTCAATCCAAATTAGGTTTTATGTACACCGTACAGTGTTGAATAAATTAAAATAGTAGAACTAAAAACTAAACGTATAAACTATACGTATAAAACTAACTAAACGTATTCGGTAAGTATACCTACCTACACGCAGTTTAACATTTACGATTTTGCGTACCTACACAGTACCCATGTTCAAGTGATGAGTAGGTTGATGTTTATTTGGTCTCCAAAATGACATATTTCCAAGTCGTGAAATAATCATATGGATGAAGGTCGACCGAATTCAACAAAAACTCTTACGTTACAAATTCTTCCATAAAAGTTCATTATTTTCTGTAAAGACAACCCCCTGTGCCCTTAAAAGAGCGAACGGTTGGTACAGTTCGATCCTACACATCGGGATCTATTCAAATCGGCATTTATTACGCTCGACTTTACAATCAATACCTGTAATATATTGATAATATAAAATATTACCTACTTACAATAAACCCAAAAAAAAGTAGTACGTGGGTAGGTGTTACTTTGGTACTGGAAAATCCGAGGCTGAAGGTGGTAAAACGAGATCGCACCACTAAACACAAACACACCCACTGATTGGCGCGGGCCAATTTAATGCACTACCGTTAATTTATAATAGATAGCACATATCACTGCGGTTAAATCGGCGGATCATACCAAGGGGGTTCGAGAAGAAAACGTTAAACACAATTCAGTCCAGGAATTACCTACTGTCCCAATTTGAATTCTGGAAGAAAACCACCAGACCTACCAACCGTCGAAAACTAAAACTGAAACAGGAGAGGGGTGGCGAGGAGGAGGTACCATGGAAGGTAGGTACTTGTAAATTCCTAACTATCTGATTGATTGGAATTGGTCATAATTGTGATCTTGCATTTCCAAAACCCGCTAATAGTGGACTCTTGGGTGTTTTCATCGTCCCAAGTCCCAACACGAATCGGGAGACTCGAGGCTGGATGCACATCCAATGCCACATAGATTAGGAACTTGCGCATTTCTTCGATTGTTTGGAACAGGTAAGAATAGGGAAAAAAATAAAAATTAAAATAAAATAAAAATAAAAATTAATAATAAATAAAATACAATGAAACGGAAAAATATCAAGTTCGTACTACCTACCTACCAAGGTCCACACCCCACACTTGTGACGTGGACTGCTAGCTCAGTCAGAGCCGAACACTCGCGACGGATGATAGGTGTGTGGTGGTTTTTCTTCAAAATTCATCTTGAAGCAATAATTCCTGGATTAAATTGTGTGTTGTTTCTTTCTCGAATCGCCTCGGTATGATCCGCCGATTTAACCGTGAAGTGTTATGGGCAATCGTTAATTAACGTGTGTGCGTTGATTGGCCCGGGACAATCAATGGTTGTGTTTAGTGCTGCGATTTGGATTATACAACCTACGTCCCCGGATCTTCCTGTACAAAAGGTATGTGGTACTTTGTTATTTTGGTTTATACATAATAATTTTTTACAAGCTCGAGGGTAATAAATGCCGATTTGAATAAATTCAGACGTGTAGGATCGAACTGTACTACCAACCGTTTGGTCTTTATAAGGGCACTATGTTTTTCCCGTACAGAACACAGAAGGGTTGTCAAGACGGAAAATAATCAACTTTTACGGGGGAATTTGCAGCATTTTAGTTTCACAGTGGCGACTTGGATATAATAATAAATAGGTAATTTGGGAGTCCAAGTAAATATGGTCCAACTCATCACACGAACATCGCTTCCTCCTGTATACGTACGTAAAATCGTTTATGTGTAAAAATGCGTGTAGGTAGGCACATACAGTATACGTGGACGAACAACTATAGATATATATATGTAACACTACAGGTAAGTAATCTCCCAGCCATTAAAACCAGACAAATTTGGATGGAAGTTGATTTAGCCCGATGTTAGCTGGTGTTGTACAGTAGGTAGGTATAACTCAGAGTAGGTGAGTATACAACATACACGACTACTATTTGATTGTAATTGATCATAATTGTGATCTTGCATTTCCAAAACCCGCTAATAGTGGACTCTTGGGTGTTTTCATCGTCAAAAGTCCCAACACGAATCGGGAGACTCGAGGCTGGATGCACATCCAATGCCACATAGATTAGGAACTTGCGCATTTCTTCGACTGTTTGGAACAGGCAAGAATAGGGGAAAAAAAATAAATAAATACAATAAAATGAAACGGAAAAATATCAAGTTCGTACCTACCTACCAAGGTCCACACCCCACCCTTGTGACGTGGACTGGTGGCTCAGTCAGAGCCGAACACTCCGGACAGATGATAGGTGTGTGGTGGTTTTTCTTCAAAACTCATCTTGAAGCAATAATTCCTGGACTAAATTGTGTGTTGTTTCTTTCTCGAATCGCCTCGGTATGATCCGCCGATTTAACCGTGAAGTGTTATGGGCAATCGTTAATTAACGTGTGTGCGTTGATTGGCCCGGGTCATTCCGGTTGTGTTTAGTGCTGCGATTTGGATTCTACAACCTACGTCCCCGGATCTTCCAGTACTAAAGGTATGTGCTACTTTGTTATTTTGGTTTATACATAATAATTTGTTACAAGGTCGAGGGTAATAAATGCCGATTTGAATAAATTCAGACGTGTAGGATCGAACTGTACTACCAACCGTTTGGTCTTTATAAATGCAAAAGGTTTTTCCTGTACAGAACACATAAGGGTTGTCAAGACAGAAAATAATCATCTTTTACGGGAGAATTTGCAGCATTTTAGTTTCACAGTGGCGACTTTGATATAAAAATAAATAGGTAATTTGGGAGACCAAGTAAATACGGTCCAACTCCTGTTAAATGTAGGCAGGTAGATGCAGTATACGAGGACGTGCAACTACAGATTTATGTAACACTGTACAGGTACATAATCCCCCCAACAATTAAAACCAGATAAATTTGGATGGAAGTTGATTTAGCCCGATGTTTTCTGGTGTTGTACAGTAGGTATAACTCATAATAGGTGAGTATACAACATAAACGACTACGAAATCAAGTCGAATTCCCACCTATTGACCAAGCAGGTTATAGGTTTTTTGTATAGCTCCAAATTTACGTTTCTAAAAAGTCTAAGGCCGTTCGTCATTATTAGCTCATTCGGATTTCCAATGCATCGTAAAAACATACCGCATAGTAGTGCATACATTACACTGGACGTACCTTATGGTGCTGTATAGACCACCCACTGCAGATTTTCAGGAAGTATATGAGAGTAACTGATCTACGATGATGATGAATTCACTGTGCAATTCACTTACCTAATTTCGTGACTAGTGAGGCGATGTGAACAGCTTACTTACAAGTTTTACTACCTGTATTAGCGCAATATAGGTAGTGCGACTACCTATATTGACCACCTATATGTATTAGGCGATTTTACTATAACAAAGCCTCAAGAATATTGTGAGTAAATTGATTGATTGATCTAAGATTATGCGCAATCGTTAACGGGTGTGCGTCGATTGGCCCGGGTCATTCCGGTTGTGTTTAGTGCTGCGATTTGGATTCTACAACCTACATCCCCGGATTTTACAGTACTAAAGGTATGTGCTACTTTGTTATTTTGGTTTATACATGATAATTTATTATAAGGTCGAGGGTAATAAATGCCGATTTGAATAAATTCAGACGTGTAGGATCGAACTGTACTACCAACCGTTTGGCCTTTATAAGAGCACAAGGTTTTTCCTGTACAGAACACAGAAGGGTTGTCAAGACAGAAAATAATCAACTTTTACGGGAGAATTCGTAGCATTTTGGTTCTCTTGATTTCTTCAACTCTGTCGCCTTTCATCCATTTCACAGTGGCGACTTGGATATAAAAATAAAATGAAAATAAATGGTTAATATGGGAGACCAAGTAAATATGGTCCAACTCCTGTTAAATGTAGGCAGGTAGATACAGTATACGAGGACGTGCACCTACAGATTTATATAACACTGTACAGGTACATAATCCCCCAACCATTAAAACCGATAAATTTGGATGAAAGTTGATTTACCTCGATGTTAGCTGGTGTTGTACAGTAGGTATAACTCACAGTAGGTGAGTATACAACATAAACGACTACGAAATCAAGTCGAGTTCCCACCGATTGACCAAGCAGGTTATAAGTTTTTGTACAGCTCCAAATTTACGTTTCTAGAAAATGTGTTAGCCCACTTTCATTTACCGAATCTCAAGTCCTCATCTCATCTCAGAAAATCATACAAAAAAAGAGCCAGAACAGTTCCACAAAGGCCAGGGGTAGTTTTTAATATATTATATTATATACTATCATACATTTTATATATTATCATCTTTCGTCACCGTGCCGTCGCAAAGCTGAGATTTTGAGGAAGTTTCGCCTGTTTGGTAAGACACCTAATATTTTTGAGTCGTAGAGTCATTGGAAAAAGCAAAGATTTCTCAGATTTGTGTTTTAAGGCCATTTTTCAACCATAGAATTCGGTGTAAAAACATGTTGCATCAGGGATTGCATAACGCTGTTTCCAACGGTATGATCAATTTCAGTTTCGCACTATCAAGGGTGCAGAGATGGGCATATTCATATTCGTAAATACGAATATGAATATATTCACACGGCGTATTTTCTATGAATACGAATACGAATATATTCATATTCACACGAATTTCGTGTGAATATGGTAGATATGTGATGGTATTAAATCGAATTTCATGTAAATATGGTAGACATAAGATGGTATTTAGTCGAATTTCAAGTGGATATGATAGGAATATGCTCATATTCACACGAATTTCGTGTAAATATGGTAGATATTATAATGGTATTCTCTCGAATTTTATGTGAATATGATAGGAATATGTTCATATTCACACAAATTTCGTGTAAATATGGTAGATATATTATCGATTCTCTCGAATTTTATGTGAATATGATAGGAATATGTTCATATTCATATAAATTTCGTGGAAATATGGTAGGAATATGATGGTATTCCCTCGGATTTAATGTAAATATTGTAGGAATATGTTCATATTCACACGAACTTTGTGTAAATATGAACATATTCCTATCGTATCCACTTGAAATTCGACTAAATACCATCATATTTCTACCATAATCACATGAAATTCGAGTTAATAGCATCACATATCTACCATATTCACACGAAATTCGTGTGAATATGAATATATTAGTATTCATATTCATAGAAAATATGCCGTGTGAATATATTCATATTCGTATTTACGAATATGAATATGCCCATCTCTGCAAGGGTGTTATGGCTTTTTTTGTGATAGAGGGTTGAGAATACGAAAAAAATCTTAAAAACGAAACAACTCGAAAACCAGGCGTTTTTCGAATTTAGATGGAACTTTTTGTTGCCATCCCAGGTTCGGTGGGCTCGTGGTCAGGTCGAATGAATGTTCATGACACTATGAAACCATAGATTTCCTTGAAAATCCACCTTTTTTGTCTTTCGAACGACATTTTCTCCCCTAATTACTAAGGTGAAATTGAAAATGACCATGCCGGTGTAAAGCTGAGATTCTGAGGAATTTTTTTCCTGTAATGCGTTTGGTTAGAAACCGGTTATTTTTGAGTCGTAGAGACATTTGAAAAAAGTGATTTCGTAAATTTGAGAAGATTTAATTTGCAGGCCAGTTTTTCATCCATTGAATTTGGTACGAAAAAATCTATGTTGCATCGGAGGGATAACAAATGTTATGCTCTTTGCAACAGTATAAACATTTCAATTTTCCACTGTAAATTGAGGGTGTTGAATGACAATTTTTGTGATAGAAGATTTTGTGAATTTTTGTGGTAGATTTTGGGACCACACGAAAAAATCTAAAGATCGAAATAACTCGAAAACGAATTGTTTTTCGAAAAATTTCCAAGTGGAACTTTTTGTTGCAAATTAATAACTGTAGAATCGACCCTTAGAGGTTCGTGGTTCCGGAAGTGGGACACCCTGTATAGTAAGAAACAGTTCGGTTCACGTTTCACGAGAACGGTTAAATTTTACATTTATAGACAGATTAAGTTGCTTGCTATTAGATTGAAAAGGAGGAACAGAATGGAAGAGTTTTAGAGGTCGTAACAAAAATCACGGTCCACTCCACGGACCGGGAGCCTATTTTTAGTAGGTAACTCGTTATTCAGTTGCACCATGGACTCGTTCTTCATTATTTGGTACCTATCTAGATTCATCTAATAATAATACTACTGCCGTGTGAAGGAAGAACGACTCTACTCAAAAATGGTCGAAAATGGGATTTCCACGTAACCCCCATAATTTCAACCCCACCTTTTTGATGGTCAAATCGAAATTCCAAAATTTGACCCAGAAGGGGTTGAAATTGTTAGGGATGAAATCTGGAAATTGCTTAATTTTGAGGAACACCCTAACTTGCGAGTTTTGTTATTTATTTGTTGAGGAAAGACGACTCAACTAGCTGAAAACGCCATTGAGTCGTTTTTTCTCCAAACCGTTTGCTTCAGGATGGGGGTCCAAACCGTTGGACTCAAAGGGGATTTGAGTTGTTTTTACTCCATGTCGTGGTATCCTCCCAGAACCACAACCTTTGTATGTAGAAATAAGATTTCGCCAAATAAACCGAGAAGTGGGGACAGAAGACGCAAGAGAGCCGAGGGCCAGCCTGGAGGTCCCCACCATCCTCTACTAGCTAGAGGATGGAGGGAGACAGCTCCCAAGCATATAAAAACTCGCCTCCTTCATCTTTTTCCTCATTATACGCTCTCCTCTAGTCGCTGACTACTCTCTCTCCTCCTTACCTCGTCTCTCTCTCCCAACCCAAAAGAATCCGTGAATGGTGGTGGTACGCCCATAACCAACGGACAAGCTTCCTAAAAAATCTCGGGCATGGTGGTGGTCCGCCCATAACCAAACCGAGCATACTTCCAAAAAGATACTGGACGACCAGGCAACGATCCTAAAAGAATCCGTGAATGGTGGTGGTACGCCCATAACTAACGGACAAGCTTCCTAAAAGATCTCGGGCATGGTGGTGGTCCGCCCATAACCAAACCGAGCATACTTCCAAAAAGATCCTGGACGACCAGGCAACGATCCTAAAAGAATCCGTGAATGGTGGTGGTATGCCCATAACTAACGGACAAGCTTCCTAAAAGATCTCGGGCATGGCGGAGGTCCGCCCATAACCAAACCGAGCATACTTCCAAAAAGATCCTGGACGACCAGGCAACGATCCTAAAAGAATCCGTGAATGGTGGTGGTACGCCCATAACCAACAGACCCTTCCGAAAAGATCCCGGATCATGGTGGTGATTCGCTCATAACCAAATTCCGGGCACATCCCCCCTCGCACCGCTCGTGGTGAATGTACGCTCAAACACATTCATCACACTCCACAAACATTTCAAAAATCAACCATGAATAATCGATATTCGACTCAACTGCAATAAATCGATTGAAAAACGTGTTTGGAGTATTTTTTGACAGCTATCGATCAAGTTGAACATGATTGGACATTTGGAAAAAAAAGGGGGTTGCGGGAATGCCCTGTAGTGAACCTATAGCGAGTTTTCGTGAGAAAACTTCGAAGCTGATTACTGAAAACTCAATAATTTTGGGTTGAGTCGTTCTTCCTTCACACGGCAGAATACAACCCGGGTGTTTCGGGTTGGGGAATGGTTGAATTGAAGAAAGTTGGAGGACAACTTTCATTAATAATAAAAATCGCTCTAGGTCGAGAAATCTGTAGAAATCAAAGACTGGCTGAAAAATTGAGAGTATTCTGCTGTAAATTGAGTTTGACTTTGTCGGAAAGTTTCCCTATTTCGAAAAGAAATGCGTGGGAAAAGTGATACTGAAGGTGGAGAGGGGGTGTTGTACGTTAAAGGTAAGTTCCCTGGGATGGCAGTAATCAGTTTAGAAAACTTCTCAATGGGATGTAACTTATACCCCATCCACTCTCATCACCCCCGCGTCAAGTTCGGTGTATCCGGGCGAGGTGGATAGGCGGGTGTTCTCATTCGCCGTCAGAACTCGTTGTTGCCCATCGAGTTTGAGGGAGGTCCGAGTTCGAGTCTCGAGTAGTTGCCCGAGTTGACAGGACGTTTTTTCTTGGCGATTTTTCCGTTGGGCGGGGGCTTTAGAGATGGGATTTTGTTCAACTGGGATTTTGTTCATTCTGAGGAAGACGATGAATGAAACTGTAGTGAACAAGCGTTGGACTGGGAAACGTTATACTGGGTGGAACTGGATAAGTGACGAAATTTTTTTAATGTTAATCTGCATAACAAATACCTATAGTAAAACCCCGCCTGAGCTAGTGTCCCATCTCTATCTGTTCGAAAGTTATGATTTTTTCGTGTTTTTTGGACTAAACCCGACCTCACGTTATAAAATCACTATTTCTCAACTTGCGGGTCACTTATTTCCATTTTGGTTTATTATTCTGTGAATAATACACTGTTGTACCAGTACAAATTCATAAAAATTCTAAAATCATTCAAAAAAATTAACGTTTGTATTGTAATAAATGAGTCTGATTAAAGTTAAATAACTACGAAAACGATATATTATATGGGAAATTTAATGCTGAATCCGAAAATGAGGTGAAAAATGGAAATAAGTGACGCACACGTTGAGAAATAGTGATTTTATGACGTAAGGTCGGGCTCTGTCGAAGAAACACGAAAAAAAAATCATAACTTTCGAACAGATAGAGATGGGACACTCGTTCAGAGGGGGTTGTACTACATTTTTGATGCAGATTAACAGAAAAAATTTTTCGTCACTTATCCGGTTCCACCCAGTATTTCGTGGGCCTAGAACAACAACTGGCTAACTCAAAATCCATAGTTTCGAGAAAATGGCGATCAGTTTTTACCAGTTCTTAAACTCCTGCGGTGATTTACTGAATTAGCAAGTAATACTTGAAATGAATCCAATCACGCAGCAACGCTATAAGGACGAATTTTCAAATATATTATATTCGTGCTATTGTGTAAAAATATGATATAGCGAGAAACCATACCTCTTATCGTAAAATTAGTATACATATAATTTTTTGTGTGATTTAAGCAATTTTTACCCATTTTTGACCCTTAGAAAGCCAAATCTGACTCACTCATTTTTGACAAAAATATTTTTACAACCTCGTCGTGATATCACCATCCCACACAACGTCAGGTGAATGAATGAATGTTGATTTTAGCCCTTAATACAAATTTTTGACCCTCAAAAATCCAAATTTGATCCCTATTCTGTATGAAAAACAAATTAAATTGTATTTTTCTGTCGTCACCCTTCCACACCACTTTCAGTGATTTTATACCAATTACTCGCAATTTTAGCCGTTTTTACCAATTTGTGACCCCTTTAAAAACTCAAATTTGACCCCCTTAAAATTTTTGAAAACTGCTCATCTTCGAACTCATCTTTTTGTTAGGCAATATGAACATTTTGGCAAAATTTGGAATTTTTATCATGTAACCAAGGTTCAATATTGTCTGGAGTGAAGCACACACGCGCGCACACACACACACACACACACACACGCACACACAAACACACGCACACACGCACGCACGCACGCACGCACACACACACACACACACACACACACACACACACACAATACATTAAAAAATTATTAAAATCTAGTGATGAACTCAAGATGCTCTGAAACGGATTTGTCTATAAAAATTTCAAAATACATGTTCTGAAAATTTTGGACCCAATGCAATATCTTCATTTCCTTCGAAAATTCGCTAAATTATCTTGATCTAGAAATGCATACTTTAGCTTGGAACAGTTCATAATGACGGAGTATCTTGGGGTACCATTTACCAAATTTCATTATTACCGCAAAAACGCTTGAGTTACTGCACAAATTCAAATATGAATTTCATTGACTGATTTTGGGCATAATCCACTCCATGCCTATATGTCATTCTAACGTTTACTGAATTCTGTATGACAAAACTGCGATTTTTTCTCACTATGAAGTGGGGTAGGATGTTACACACAGCTGCATGTGTAACTTCACATCCAACAGGACAACAAGCAGGCAAGTCGATTTACCTATCTGTTGCATCAAACGTTTTGGCCTTACTACGACTGGTCTTCTTGCGGAATTGGCTTATACATCTTGGAACATCTGTTTTTTCGGTAGTTGTACTCTTGAGCCCTGAGCCAGGATACAACCTCTGACACAAAAATCCCCAAAACCCGAAATTTCGAAATAGCCAGTTAATGATCCAAGGTTTCTCATATTTTGTCAGCGAATCTTTGGGTCGATACATAGCCTCGGGAAACTCGCTCATATAACTACTACTTACTCGATTCGAAATGATTTCTGCTCCCTGAGCTATCGCTTCTGATAGCGTCGACGCGAGATCTGCGTACACATCTTCCAGCTCCTAGAACCAACAGATAGATGGTAAATAATTATTGAGAAAATTTATGAATATAATAGGTAGCATTATCCTCAATAGAAGAATAGTACATAGAAGAATATTGCATTGAGTTCGGCCTGAAATTTTTAATATTAATCAAATTTATATACCTACAACGTGTCCCGGAAACATGACTGCAAGAATACATGAATCCATTTTCCAGGTAATTTCCAATCGAAAATGTCTCGTAGCAAATTTTTTAAACCCTCAGTTTTCGTATTTTTCGGCATTTCCCCTTTTTTTCTTCGTAAATCACGTGTTTCCAGTCATTCGAAAACCGAACTTTTGCGAACCCCAGGAAAGTTTAAAAAAAACCTCATTGCCAAATCCCAAATTGCCAGTAACGGGAGAAACTTCCTCAGAATTTCAGTTTCTCAACTAGGTCATTATCATGTTAATTATCAGTTTTTGTCATAATTTTTTTGCTTCATACTTAATTTTGAGACATTTTCGATCGGAAATGATCTTTTAAGAAAAGTCAGCATGGCAAAATCATGAAATGAAAAAATAGTTTCTTTTTATTGTCCCAATAAATTCTCCACGCAATTACATTTTGGTATATAATAGTCGATTATTAGATGACAGAAACCGCCGTAATTTCAAGCGATCCACTTAGCTGGCGTGGCCTTGCTCAACTAGAGTCTTCTTCCGATGCCGCTACTAGTGAGTAGTGTCTGTTCACGTAATTTACCAGGTAAGTAGGTTCTGTTACTCTACGAGAATCATAATAATTATTGTTATACCTTTATTAGGAACAGGACGTGGTGGGGTGGAACTGGATGGGGATGTGCGGTGGGGATTTATCGGTACCGGAACAAAATCTCGCCTTTTCCAGAAATTCCTTCTTTTCTTGAAAACTCCTCCGATACGAACCATTATTACAATAAAAATTAATAAATCAAAAACTAATGAGAATTTCGCACAGAATGCAGCTGAAAAGATAGAAGAAACACGAAGCTAGAAAGTACTATTTTGACAACACCGGGATCCGGGAAATTGTTTACACATGGATTTCTACAAATAAAAAAACGCTGCAAATCCCTGCACAACGGTTTATTATTTTGTACAGAATACCCTTCTGTTACAGATCACAGCTCTCTGTATAGATAACCCGTCTATATAATACAATATGTACTATTCTATACATTTTATGTAGATCGCAGACCTTCCGTAGTACTCGTTACTAGGTACCTACCTAAATCACGAGTTGAATGTTGCTAAAATAATTCTGCCGATGACAAACAGTACCTAACAAAAAGAAACACACATAATGAAGTTCTGAAAAGAAATTGTTGATGAGGAGTGAAAAAAGTTGCAAAAGTACGTACCAACAAACTCCAGCCCCTTCTACGTAGATGGTATAACGAACCGTTGTGTAATAATTTACCGTTGAGTAATGATTTACCATCGTGTAGTAATAATTTACCCAACGTTTGTTCAAGTTTCACTACCTATCAACAAACTCCAAAACAGCCATCATTTTTCAAATGAAATAATATCACAGAACAACCAACTCGACTTCATACTCCGCCAATATAATCAGGTGGCCCCTAGCAATTATTTTATCTCCGGCTAAATTTCCTATTGTCGGGGCGTCCCTGGTAACGAGATTTGATTTGAATGTATGTATACAATTTCATTCACATTCACACTGGAACTGGAGTCTGGAGTCGAAAATACCTATCGGTGCAAACTTCGGGGCCTTACTGTGAACGAACGGAGGGACGTAAAATGCTCCAGGTGGTCTTGAAAAACTCGTAAGTTCAAGAACTATTTAAAACCGTAAAAAGATTCACGTAAAAGAAAGGTATAGGCGTTTTAAAAATTTCAACCCCTATTTTGAACCCCTTAGAGATGACTGACGGTAACGTCGAGCTTCGAGGACCAACTAGACCCCGAACGGAACCTATAACCCGAATTTCATCAATTTTCTTTCAAGGTAACTAAGAAAAGTGGCCCTTACGGCGTACGGCGGACAGACAGAAATATTTGTATTGCAGTTTTGGATTCTACATACATACCTTGAAACGTAAACCATCAAATTTTGAGGGGGGGTAAGAATTTTTTTTTCATGCTCGATTCCAATGGTTCATTATTGAAAATAATAAACCAAAATGTAATCTTATTTTGGTTTATTATTGTCAATAATGAACCATTGGAATCGAGCAAGAAAAAAAAAATTCTTAACCCCCCTCAAAATTTGATGGTTTACGTTTCAAGGTATGTAGAATCCGAAAATGCAATAAAAATATTTCTGTCTGTCCGCCGTACGCCGTACGGGCCACTTTTCTTAGTTACCATGAAAAAAATTGATGAAATTCGGGTTATAGGTTCCATTCGGGGTCTAGTTGGTCCTCGAAGCTCGACGTTCTTGTCAGTCATCTCTAAGGGGTTCAAAATAGGGGTTGAAATTTTCAGAACGCCGTATCTTGAAAACTTTCGAATGAAAGGGTATTGTTTTGGTTTATTATTCTGTGAATAATACACCTATGTATTCGCTCAGCAAAAAATTTTTATAACACCCCCTCAAACTTTTTTCTTTTACGTTTCAAGGTGCATAGATTCCAAAAATGCAATGTCCGTCCGCCGTACGCCGTCCGCCGTCCGCCGTCCGCCGTACGCCGTCCGCCGTCCGCCGTCCGCCGTACGCCGTCCGCCGTATCACGTGTACAGGCTTCATTTTCGGTCTAAAAAAATCGTTCTTTCGCACACATGCTCCATTTGGGCCAAAGTTGTGTCCCGAAACTTTTCAGCCCGATCGGAATATACCCAGGGGTGTTATGAGTGAAAATGTGTGTAAAAATAGGTACTTTTTACGTTTTAGCAACATATTGGTAACATGAGCTTCTGAGATATCGTTTTCTATGTTTTTGGGGACGAGAAGACCGAATATGAAGTCGATTTTGACCAAAGAGTGGAAAATTGAGTTCTACCAAATGTTCAGCTCCCAGAATTGATTTTTATGAGTGAAAAACCTGGGAAATCGTCTGAAATCACCATCAGTTTGTATAATAACACTGGAAAAAGTGTCATGACGTGGTTCAGGACGATTAAATGGCACTACCAATGATCAAAGGTAGTTAGAAAAAAAGAGCGTACCTAATTTGTGTTTTGGGGGCCAAAATTAATGGAAACCATCAGAAGTAGCTATTTCGATTATTACGCATGAAAGAAACAATTAATGAACAGCCAACCTTTCTGTAGGTATGTCCAATAGAATAATAAACCCATGTGACAAGGGCTTTGCAGCGTTTTTTTTACGTTATTAAATTTGTCTTGAGCTGAACAATTCTTTGAGACCACCCGGAGCATTGTACCTCCAGCCGTTCATGTGCACCAAAATGCTTCGTCAACACGATCGTGAATCAAACGGTATAAATCCGGCCGGGATATCATCACTAAGGAGCACCTGATTGTAATCAAGGATGGCTGTATGAAGTCGAGTTGGTTGTTCTGCGATATTATTTCATTTGATAAGTGATGGACTATTGGATTTTGTAGGTAGGTACTTGTGAAACTTGAACAAACGTTGAAGTATTATTGATGGGTAAATTATTAAACAATGGCAAATTATTACACAACGGTGAATTATTACACAACGGTAAATTATGACACCACCGTAAATTATTACACAACGGTAAATTATTACACAACGGCTCATCTACCAAGAAGGGGTTGGATTTTGTTGGTAGGTACTTTTGCAACTTGAACAACCGTTGAAGTATTTTTGATGGGTAAATTATTACACAATGGCAAATTATTACACAACGGCAAATTATTGCACAACGGTAAATTATTACACAACGGCTCATCTACCAAGAAGGGGCTGGATTTTGTTGGTAGGTACTTTTGCAACTTGAACAACCGTTGAAGTATTATTGATGGGCAAATTATTACACAACGGTTCATTATTCTATCTCCGTAGAAGGGGAACCTATACAGGTAAATTATTACACAACGGTTTAGGTAGGTACCTATAGTAACGAGTACGGGGTTAGGTACTAACCTACGGAGGGTGTAGAATAGTACATAAATGTTATATAGAAGGGTTATCTATACAGAGAGCTGTGATCTGTAACAGAAGGGTATTCTATACAAAATAATAAACCGTTGTGCAGGGATTTGCAGCGTTTTTCTTCTTTCTCATAGTTGCATGGTTTCCTAGTGGGTGACGAAAACTTGTAAGGTAAGGAGAAATATTGCAGTATTGGAGTGAGAGCTTTTGGAGTAGCAAAGAGATGCGTTTCACCAAGGCAGATTCCCGCAGTAGGTATTTCACGTTTTTCTCCGATTTTAGAAGAACGACGGTTTCAAGGCTATTAGTACATTTTTCTCGCTAATTACTAAACCGATCCTGATGATTCTATTTTTATTTTGTTCGTATGGATTAGGACTACCACTGGACAGCGAACTGGGTCAATATTCCGCGTGAAACTTTATAAATTCATAGTCCTTGTCAAAATTAACAAAACAAAACACAAATGATCATAATCGGTGCATTAGGGGCTGAGAAAAACATACCTAAAAACCGTAAATTTATTCTAACTACTGACTCCCCTTCAAAATCAATTCCCGGCTTCTAGCAGATCTGCTTCCGGGACACTCTGTATAATGATTATTTCCACCAAAGAAACAACTTTTCCACTACCGGAGCTGTCTGTAGACCAAAGCGTTAGATGTGATCATTGTGAGCTCGTAAAGTTTCGGGGATTTTTGTATTACAACTTTGCATGTTATAGCGACGTTTGTCGATGTCAGATTTCAAAGCTTCAAAGGGCCTTTGTGCAATATTTCACAAAACGAGCTGAACCCTGAATATACTTTGATTAGAAAAAAACATTTCTCTCTTAGCGTCGGGTCCTGGCATAATGAGGGATGCGGATGTTCAAAAGAGAGAATCCGACACGCTAATTAATTCTTTAGAACTTTTCAAAAACGGTTCTCTTCATACATACGGTGGAAGGTATCCTCAACAAAATTCCTTCCTGGTCATTCATATTGCGATTTCTACAATTCATTCGTAATTTTATGGTGATTCCAACATTTTCTCCATTACCTACTACCTATTACCAGTTGTAGTGCTCCATACAAGATGCGCAGGTTCCTCATACGGATTTGGCAATCATAGCAATACTATTCAAACTCGAACTCTCGTCATTCGAGTTACCTTGGTACCAAGTACTTTCTCCGAGTGGAACCCCCAGTGGCGGATCTAGGATTTGGAAACTGGAACCCACTCCCACCCCTCTCAACGGAAAATGTTTGAAATCCTAACCCAAAACAGGGGTTTTACGTCTACATTTTGGTATTTTAAATCGATATCAAAGTGGATTATTTTAAATAAAATCTTTACACTTTCTCTCCACAGTAAATGTTCTATGAAATTCCAGTCTATATTAAAACATTACAACCTTATTATAAAAATACCTTAGTATATCTAATTATTCAAAATATATTATAATATATGTCGTAGGCCTGTGCGTGGGCTTATGACAGTCGGGCGGAAAGTTGGATGAGGTTGGTTTGGATGGATTAGTGAAGCCCCGTAGGAATTTTTGCTAACGCCCTGCGGTTATAACCACAACAAGCGTTAGTTGGAAGGATGTGAGGAAAACTAATACCCCGCGGTTATCACCACAGCAGGTATTAGGTGCTCCTTGGGAGTCTTTTGGTAGTACCCTGTGGTTATCACCACAGCGAGTGCTAGGAGAGAGATAGAGCAAGGCGCCCCGCGGTTATCACCACAGAAGGCGCCAGTAGGAAGGAAACTAATACCCCGCGGTTATCACCACAGCAGGTATTAGGTGCTCCTTGGGAGTCTTTTGCTAGCACCCTGTGGTTATCACCACAGCGAGTGCTAGGAGAGAGAGTGAGAGCAAGGCGCCCCGCAGTTATCACCACAGAAGGCGCCAGTAGGAAGGAAACTAATACTCCGCGGTTATCACCACAGCAGGTATTAGGTGCTCCTTGGGAGTCTTCTGCTAGCACCCCACGGTTATCACCACAGCGAGTGTAGAGGGTAAGGAAAGCGTCCCGCGGTTATCACCACAGCAGACGCCAGGAGGAGGAAGATGAATACCACCATAACAGGTATTCTTAGAAGAGTGCAACCCCCCCCCCCCACCGGGTATCACCACAGCAGGCACAGGAGAAGGGTAGGAGAGAGAGAGAGAGAGAGGTCGGAAGTCGTGGGGAGGGGGGGGGGGAGTGGTCAGTCAAATGAGGAGCTGGGCTAGCAGGGCTGCTTATAAAGGCCCCTTTCCACTCTCTTCTCCTACTTCCCGTCGGCGTCGCTCAGTTTGTCGCTCCCTTCGTTTATTTGGTTAAATCATATAGGTATTACATAGGAGTGGTACCTAACTGTACGAATTTGAAAGGTACAACGACAATTATATATATTTTTAATTAATTGATTAATTATTGCATTTCTTATTTATAAAAATGTTCCTACAAAAGAGCTTTATATTGTACACTCAGTCCTTGTTTAATTGATATTTGTATTATTGATAACAATAATTATTGTTTCACTCTATTCATATTGGCAGGTAAGTGCAAGATATAGGTAATAGACTATCACAGGTCAAGATTACAATACCTACAGTAGAATAAAGTTTCCGTGTTTCGAGGAAAGCTCATTTTATCAAGTGTATATTTGTATATTAAGGTCCAATGTAGGGGGGGGAGGGGGGGGGGTAAAGCCCCATCTCAGGATCCCTCCACAGAACACAAACGACAGAACTCGCTCTATTCTGTGTTGTACGGGGAAAACCTCTTGAAAATCAATTCTCGAGATGTTCATCTCGATCCATTCCTCTCCCAGTCAAACTCAGAAATTAATGGGTGTTGTTCCGATCTAACGATTCTCTCCCGGAGTTGGCAGGACTTTAGGGCTGTTAGTGCTGGGGGTTTCCGTTGGGAGAGGGCGCTCAAGTTGTTGACTAATTGGCTCGCTGACGAGTCTCCGAGTGGAATGGCAGATCAAACGGAAAAATTTAACACTACGCAACCACCCATGCAGGATGAAAAGCTCGTAGCTGACATTTATGAGCGAAAGTAGGTACCTCAAGTCAATTACATGACCGGAATATCTGCTGTTTACAAAACCTTGCTCTTTCACCAATTTTAGCAAATTTTCAAAGAAAATGAAGCTATTGCAATGGGTCCAAAATTTTCAAAACATGAATTTTTGAAAAGTTTTTGTCTATGCAAATCCGTTTTAGAGCATCCTGAATTCAGCCCCAGATTTTAATAAACTTTATATGTATTATTATATATTTATGTATCTACTAGCTGTATACCCGCGCTTCGCAACGGTAGAACAGACACCCCCTTTAGGACAGGCCCCACTCATAACAGATACCACCTTCTACGTTCAGCCGTTCTCATTTATCGATGCCGAGACAAACAAACAGACTGACACTGTTTTATGATATATTATACTATTTGAACCGACGCGTGTTGCTGCGATTTAAATAAATGGAGCCAACGGTCATGTATTTTAATATGCCTGTATCCCCCCCTCCTCAACTGATCAGAAACCTTCCCCAATGCCAACCCTAACTGCCTTTAACCCCCCCCCCCCCCGTATCCTATGAACCCTCCCTACCTGGTTAGAAACATTCCTCAATGTTCACACAACAAATTCCCAAAGTTGCACTCCAATTGGTCAAGTAGTTTTGACATTTCTGTAGACCCCCCCCCCCCTCTCATAACCTGTACCCCCCTCCCAATAACATCCTGATAGAAGTACCACTTGAATGTACTCGTCGAGCTGAACCCAGAATCTAATTACAATCGGATTTACGTCCAACCGTTCAAAGTTATTATAAGCATAAACGTCCTCATAGAAGTGATTATAACACGTTTTTTAGTAGTATTTCATTCATAGCGTTTCAACGGATGGACAGATTCAAATGCGGATTTTTCATAAACCTTCCCAGATAAATTCTGCGTCAAATGGTACCAGCCGCAACTTTCTACGTTCAGCCGTTCTCAATTGATGCCGAGACATTATAAGCATAAACGTCCTCATAGAAGTGATTATAACACGTTTTTTATTAGTATTTCATTCATAGCGTTTCAACGGATGGACAGATTCAAATGCGGATTTTTCATAAACCTTCCCAGATAAATTCTGCGTCAGATGGTACCAGCCGCAACTTTCTACGTTCAGCCGTTCTCAATTGATGCCGAGACAAACAAACAGACAAACAAACAAACAGACACTGTTTTATTATATGTATAGATATACATGTGTCACTCCAGACGATATTTCACTTTGGGATCATGATAAAAATTCCAAATTTCGCCGGATGTTCGTACTGCGAAACAAAAAGGTGAGTTCGAAGATGAGCAATTTTCAAAACTCTAAGCAGGTAAAATTCGAGTTTTTACGGGTCAAAAATCGGTAAAAACGGCTAGAATTGCTAACAATAATTGATATAAAATGACTGAAAGCTGTCTGGAAGGGCAAGTAAAGACAGAAAAATACCATTATTTCAGTTGTTTTGCATACAGAATGGGGGTCAGATTTGGATTTTTTGGGGGATACAAATTTGTATTAAGGGCTAAAATTCATATTAACCCACCTGACGTTGTGTGGGATGGTGATTCACGGCAGAAAGATGAACTATTTCGATGATAAAAAAATATTTTTCTCAAGAAAGAGTGGGTCAAATTTGACTTAACGGGGGTCAAAAATCGGTTAAAATGGCTGAAATCACTAAAAAATTGCATAGTGTCACGAAAAGTGGTGTGGTTTCGCGATATACCATCTTTTTACACAATAGCACGAAGATTCTTTGAAAATTCGCTCTTATAACCATGCTGCACGACTGGAACGTTGTTTGTATAGTTTGGATGCTGATGGTTCAAAAGGCAAAGTATTTCAATTCCCTACCTCAGTCATCACCTACTTAGCACACCTACTCAGTCAAAGCGGCCGTGTTGGTGTATAAAACTTGATTTTAGTGTGGGCTAAAGGGTTTGCTTATAAGCAAGCGATGGTTTATCTCTGTAAGCGTCCAATTATCGCTAACGGGACGGTACGCCCGTTGTGTTGGGAACGGATTTGCGATAAGCTGGTGGGCGTTTGAGCTTCATAATTTGAAACGTTTATTGGGATTTGAGGTATACACTGTGTGTATACGGTATTATACGGAGCTGAAATAGTGAAAATACTGATTGAAAGCTTTTGGTAGGAGATGATGCAGAATAAGTGGGCTTTCGAGGATCGATTCGAAGTACTCGCGAAAAACAGTGGTACGGGGAAGTGGAGTACATTCATCCCTGCAGCCTATATATTTGAGTATTAGCGCGAACAGCCCCAATTTGAAGTTCTTAGACGCTACCACAACCGCCGGTAAACAATGAAAACCCTTCCAAATATGAGACGGCAAACGTCAGTTTGTATTGAAGTGGCAAGCAGGAAACACGGTACGCAAAATCACGTTTTTGTGATTGTTTAGATAATTCTCAGCTTTTCAGACTCTTTAGGGTCTCTAGTTTTAGGGCGCAATAATATTTTTCAAAATAATGCCTCGGTGGCCGGCAATTCATTTTTTTATTGAAAATCGATTAAGGGGAACAACCGAAGTAGTGGGGTACATTCAGCCGGCAACGGAATGTACCTCAATGTGGTCGAAAGGGCAATTTTCATGCATTTTTAACTAACACCGCCGTTTTAAATTATACTGCAAGGTTGGTTATGTACGTTTTCCCACCCACGCAAATTCCCCATGGCACTTTTCGTTTATTATTTTCAATAATAACCATTTGGAATCGAGCTAGAAAAAATTTTTTTAACCCCCCTCAAAATTTGGTTGTTTACGTTTCAAAGTATGGAGAACCCGAAAATTCAATTTAAAAAAAATTCTGCCTGTCCGCCGTACTTCGCATTTTTCTTAGTTACCATGAACCAAAATTGATGAAATTGGGTTTTGCAGGTCCCGTTTTGCGTTCTACTCGTAGTTGGCCCTCGAAGCTCGGCGTTACTTTCAGTCATCTCTAAGGGGTGAAAAATAGGGGTTTAAATTTTCATAACGCCGTAGCTCGCAAACTTTCAATAGAAGGGTATGGTTTTTTTAACGTTTTTAAATTGACCTTGAACTAAATAATTTTTTTAGACCACCCGGAGCATTGTACGACCATCCGTTCGTTTGCACCGAAAAGCTTCGTCAACATGATCGTTGATCAAACGGTATAAATCCGGCCCGGATATCATCGCTAGGAAGCACCTGATTATTATCACGGATGGCTGTGTGAAGTCGAGTTGGTTGTTTTGTGATATTATTTCATTTGAAAAATTATGGATCCTTTGGATTTTGTTGATAGGTAGGTACTTTTGCAACTTGAACAAACGTTGAAGTATTATTGGGTAAATTATTACACAACAGTTTACCTATTACTATCTACGCAGAAGCGGCATCTATACGGGTAAATTATTACTCAATGGTTTATTATTTAGGTACCTTATGCTTCATGAATAACTGCAAATAATTAGTGAGTGAATTATTGAATACCCGCGTATTTGTATGAAACTTTAATACCCGGGCCGGCTCCAGTACTCCATTTAGGGCTTTCCTGGGGGGAGTTCGAGGGCAATGACCACTGAAAACAGTGATCTACGCATAAGATGCATCTACATAGGTACAATAATAATCCGTTGTAAAAATAACTTGCAGCGTTTCTTCTGTTCCTGTTCAAAAAATAAAAAAATATCTGATTGATTAGACAGGCTTATGATTAAAAATAATTAACCAGACCAGCAAAGGGTTTTTAAAATTTGGAGTGATTCTAATTTTTCTGATACCTATTAGTAATTTGGGCAAAACCCAACATCGTTCAGCCGTTTTTACCGATTTTGACCCCTAAAAACTCAGGTTTAATCCCCTTAGAGTTTTTGAAAATCGCTCATCTTCGAACTCATCCTTTGTATGGCAATCAGAACATTTTGCGGAAATAATTTTCATGTACCAAGGTCAGATATCGTCTGGAGTGACACGTAAACAAATGTATAATTATGTATAAATACACACACACAGACACACACACACACACATATATATATATTTTATTTTTTTTAAATCTGGGAAGAATTCGGGACGCTCTGAAACGGATTCGCCTATTTAAATAAAAACGCTGCAAATCCCTGCACAACGGTTTATTATTTTGTATAGAATACCCTTCTGTTACAGATCACAGATCTCTGTATAGATAACCCGTCTGTATAATACAATATGTACTAGTCTATACATGTTATGATGAGAATCGCAGACAGCGTTGGGCCAATAGAATTGCAGAACCATTTCGGACCATGCCAATGCGCACCATGCCAATTAGACAATTCGAAATGAATTCCAATTCAAATTAATGAATTCCAATTCAAGTGAGCAGTGGCCAATTGCAATTGAAAACAACAGACACACAAACAAGCCTATGATTCCCCAATTGCAAACAATAAAGTAATCCAATAATTTACAAACTATTCCAATTTCAATTGAAAATTTTGATTGATTGATCGATCAATTGATTGAATAAATTGATTGATTGACTGAATCCAGCGCGTCCCTGGTGACAAGAGTATACAATTTCATTGACACTGGAGTCAAAAATGCCTGTCGGTGCAAACTTCGGGGCCTTACTGTGAACGAACGGCTGGACGTACGATGCTCCGGATGGTCTTAAACAACTCGCAAGTTCAAGAATTATTTAAAACCGTGAAAAAATTCACGTAAAACAAAGGTATAGGCGTTTTGAAAATTTCAACCCCTATTTTGAACCCCTTAGAGATGACTGACAGTAACGTCGAGCTTCGAGGACCAACTAGACCCCGAACGGGACCCATAACCCGAATTTCATCAATTTCATCAGTTTCATGGTAACTAAGCAAAGTGGCCCGTACGGCGTACGGCGTACGGCGGACAGACAGAAATATTTTTATTGCAGTTTTGGATTCTACATACCTTGAAACGTAAACCATCAAATTTTGAGGGGGGGTTAGAATTTTTTTTTTCATGCTCGATTCCAATGGTTCATTATTGAAAATAATAAACCAAAAAACGCTGCAAAGTCCTTGTCACATGGGTTTATTATTCTACTGGACATACCTACAGAAATGTTGGCTTTTCATTTATTGTTTCTTTCATGCTTAATAATCGAAATAGCTATTTCTGATGGTTTCCATTAATTTTGGCCCCTAAAACACAAATTAGGTACCTACGCTCGTGTTATTTTATTTTTTTATTTTTTTTTAAACTATCTTTGATCATTGGTATTGCCATTTAATCCTCTTGATCCACGTGTTGACACTTTTTCCAGTGCTATTATCTAAACTGATGGTGATTTCAGACGATTTTCCAGGTTTTTGACTCATAAAAAATCAATTTTGGGAGCTGAACATTTGGTAGAACTCAATTTTCCACTCTTTGGTCAAAATCGACTTCATATTCGGTCTTCTCGTCCCGAAAAACATGGAAAAAGATATCTCAGAAGCTCATCTTACCAACATGTTGCTAAAACGCAAAAAGTACCTATTTTTACACACATTTTCACTCATAACACCCGTGGGTATATTCCGATCGGGCTGAAAAGTTTCGGGACACAACTAGGGCCCAAATGGAGCATGTGTGCGAAAGAACGACTTTTTTAGACCAAAAATGAAGCCTGTACACGTGATACGGCGGACGGCGGACGGCGTACGGCGGACGGCGTACGGCGGACGGACATTGCATTTTTGTAATCTACGCACCTTGAAACGAAAAAGAAAAAAGTTTGAGGGGGTGTTATAAAAATTTTTTGCTGAGCGAATACATAGGTGTATTATTCACAGAATAATAAACCAAAAACGCTGCAAAGTCCTTGTCACATGGGTTTATTATTCTATTGGAGTTCTAGAGATTCTTGTTGGCTGTTAAATTTATTGTTTCTTTCATGTGGAATGATTGAAATAGCTATTTCTGATGATTTCCACCAATTTTGGCCCCAAAACATGAAATAGGTACGCTTTTTTTTCCAGATCATCTTTGATCATTGGTAGTGCCATTTAATGGTCTTGATTCAGCTGTTTACACTTTTTATAATGTTAGTATACACATTGATGGTGATTTCAGACAGTTTTCCAGGTTATTGACTCATAAAAAAACCATTTTGGGAGCTGAACCTTTGGTAAAACCTCAATTTCCGCGTCTTTGGTCAAAATCGACTTCATATTCGGTCTTCTCGTCCCCAAAAACATGGAAAAGGATACCTCAAAACCTCATGTTACCAACATGTTGCTAAAACGCAAAAAGTACCTATTTTTATACACATTTTCACTCATAACACCCCTGGGTATATTCCGATCGGGCTGAAAAGTTTCGGGACACAACTAGGGCCCAAATGGAGCATGTGTGCTAAAGAACGATTTTTTTAGACCGAAAATGAAGCCTGTACACGTGATACGGCGTACGGCGGACGGACATTGCATTTTTGGAATCTACGTACCTTGAAACGGAAAAGAAAAAATTTTGAATTTTGAGGGGGTGTTATAAAAATTTTTTGCTGAGCGATTACATAGGTGTATTATTCACAGAATAATAAACCAAAAATTGCGTGTTCTGAAAATTCTCCATTGCAATAGCCTCATTTTCTTTGAGAATTCTGTAAAAGAGGACAGAAAATACTGAACTGGTAATGGAAGGTTATAAAGCCATGTAAAACGTCCTCCACTACTCCAAGTTATATAAGTAATTTGGAAAATGAACCAAGAATGTAGTCAGAAAAAGAATATAATTTGAAATGAAAATGATCAACCGATAGTCTTGAAATATATCGGTAGTATATCTATCGACAAAATTAACGGAAACATAGAGTACCTATCTATTAAAAGACATAATATAGGTATTGATATTTTTCCGGATTACGTCTGTCGTTGCCATCCCTACAGTTCATTCATTGAACAAACTACATGTAAAACGTGCTCGAGTGATATAATAATTATGAATGAACTTCACAAGTTCATTTACTTATAATTATACAAATTTTCTACCAAAGTAGGTAGGTACTCACAATTATTGAGTGTGCGGCCACTGAATATAAATGTAGGTAATGGACATGTGTACACCACGACAGAACCAGGACGACTAAAATCTCATCGACCAGAGTAACGTTAGTTTGCAATAGAGTGGGGTAGATCAAGACCCTCTAGAACGTCATGGGTAGACGGTAGCGGACACGAAGCCAATGAACTACTACAATAACGGATTTGCCCCAATGACTTAAACGCTGCTAACCTTGGGTTGAGAGGAAGGTTTCCTCCAACTGCGGTCTATTTACTGATTTTGGAAGGAAAAAGCGTCGGCTTTGTCGGCTGTATAGGAGAGGCTCCCTTTGCTGAATTATTAGTCCGGTGCCCATAGTAAGTACCCAACCTTTTGGGGTTGAGGTTTTTTGAATGAAGGCCTATTCTGGTTAGGGTACATTTTTCTTCTTTATCGGAAGACCAGATGGTTACAGGTATGTTGCAGCCACCAGAACGGGTTTTAAGGGTAAATGTCCAGGGTTTAGTTCCAAGAACCGCCACCACGTTGTGCTTCAAAATGAGCCAATCCAATATTCGGTTTATCTCTTGAACGGGTCAACCGATTTTCAATCTGTAAAATGTTCTGTGATCTTTATAAACAACCACAAGTGCGGACATTTAGTTTTGAATTTAAAAATTTTTTTTCATGGAGCTCCCGAAATTATTTTAATTTCAACCTTTCAAAAAAAGCAACTAGTACTTTTGTAGGAAACAAATCGAAGAATTCAAATCCGCTTTCAGATTGAAGGTTGGATCATTAGATCGAACGGCATCTCGGAAAATCACTATAATAATGGGGCCTATAACAATTGAGGTTGTAACGAAGGTTAAGCTCCCTAAATTCATTTTTTATGAGTCAAAAACCTGGAAAATTCCAAATTTCGCCAAAATGTCTAATTTGAGCCAAACAGAAGGATGAGTTCGAACAAGAGGAATTTTTGAAAATTCTAAGGGGGTCTGTCTAATTTGAGTTTTCGAGTAAAAACGGCTAAAATTGCGAACAATTTATATAAAATCACTGAAAGTTGTATGGAAGGGTGAGTAAATACGGAAAAATAACGTTTCAATTGTTTTTCGTACAGAATATGGGTTAAATTTTGATGGGGGGTCGAAAATTCGTATTATGGGCTAAAACTAATATTATTTCACATGACATTGTGTGGGATGGTGATTCGCGAAAACAGAGTGGGTCCAATTTGACACATTTGTCAAGTTTATAAGGACCAAAAATCGGTAAAAATGGGTCAACGTTCAGACGCCTACAGATCGCTCACCCTCACCAGGCCGTCATTTCGAAGTTCCTTGGCGACAAATATCCAGCTGGATTTGACGGCCGTTATTTTCAATTGCCGTTTTGAGGGTTTTTCTCAGTTTTAAGATTGTTGGTTTATTATTTTCAGTAGTGAACCATTGGAATCGAGCAAGAAAAAAAAATTCTTAACCCCCTCAAAATTTGAAGGTTTACGTTTCAAGGTATGTAGAATCCGAAAATGCAATAAAAATATTTCTGTCTGTCCGCCGTACTGGCCACTTTCTTAGTAACCAAGAAAATATAAACGCTGCAAAACCCTGCACCACAGTTTATTATTTTGTACAGAATACCCTTCTGTTACCAATCACAGCTCTCTCTATAGATAACCCGTCTATATAATACATATAATAATATGTACTAGTCTATACATATTATGTGAATCGCAGACCCTTACTAGGAACCTACCTAAATCACGAGTTAAATGTTGCTAAAATAATACAGCCGATGGCAAACCGTAACTAAAACGGCAAAAAGAAACGCAAAAAATAATGAAGTTCTAAAGGCAAATTGTTGATGTGGAGTGAAATAGATGCCCCTTCTGCGTAGATCACTGTTTTCTGTGGTCAATACCTATAATGAACCGTTGTGTAATAACTTGCCCATCAATAATACTTCAACGGTTGTACAAGTTGCAAAAGTACCGATCAACAAAATCCAGCCCCTTCATGGTGGATGAACCGTTGTGTAATAATTTACTGTTGTGTAAAAATTTACCGTTATGAAATAATTTACAGTTGTTTAATAATTTACCGTTGTGTAATAATTTGCCGTTTTGTAATAATTTACCATTGTGTATTAATTTACCCATCAATAATACTTCAACGTTTGTTCAAGTCTCAGAAGTACCTACCAACAAAATCCAATAATCCATCACTTATCAAATGAAATAATACCGCACAACAACCAACTCGACTTCATACAGCCATCCTTGATTCAGGTGCTCCCTAGTGATGATTATCTGAGCCGGATTTATACCGTTTGATTCACGATCGTGTTGACGAAGCTTTTTGGTGCACACGAACGGCTGGACGTACAATGAATGAATGAATGAAATGAATGAAAACATGCCTTTATTATGAACATAAATAATACAATTCTTGTTAACGAGGAGCCATGCAATAATCGTGGCCACATAGGGCCGTCCGATGAGTTTGCCATAATTAATACGGCTGGACGTACAATGCTCAGGGTGGTCTCAAAAATTTTTTTAGCTCAATACAAATTTATTAACGTCAAAAAAACCATACCCTTCTATCGAAAGTTTTCGAGCTACGGCGTTCTGAAAATGTCAACCCCTATTTTGAACCCCTTAGACTGACAGTAACGTCGAGCTTCTAGGACCAACTAGACCCCGAACGGAACCTATAACCCGAATTTCATCAATTTGGTTTCATGGCCTACCTACCATTAGCGTTTTTCGGTATCAGCCTACGGTAAAAGCTGTGTAAGTAGGTGGTGGTATTTGACTCAAACTCTCGGTACAATGTTGACCCACCGATGTTAGGCAAACTGTTGAAATACCTACTTGGGGTATCTGGCCGAATTCACTAGGTACTTCGATATTCTTTCCATTGCTTGAACATATAAGTGCCTCCGTATCGTGATATATTCAAACTGGACAGTAGGTACCATTCAGTGTTTCTATTCGAAGTCTGAACAAAGGCTTGGTCTTGGTTATAATCAATTTACCTACTACCTATAAACCCTATTTCTATAAACACCAGCCGAAGTTAAAATAATAATGTATATTTCTAAAAAAATATTTAAAAAGAATTGAAGCATATTTCTATAGCTAAAAGTTGCAACATACATATTTCTATGAAATTGAAATAAAAATTTTGAAGACTTTTTTCATGGCTCATACTATTAATTTTCTGTGAGAATTTATCTGAACACAGTGGCTTGGTCTTAGTGTAATAATCGACTTACTACCTAAGCCAATTTATATAAAAACAAGTCGAAGTTGAAATACTTTTTTAAATCTGTAATTAAATTTGAAACACAAGGAATTTATTGCAATAAAAATATTCTGGCGGCTTTTATCATGACCCATAATATTAATTTTTTTTGTGAGAATTTATCGGTGCTTATTTTTTGTCATTTTGTGTAGGTAGCTCCAAGTTCATTGGAATAATGAACGAAATACGAAATAACGACGTTTTAGCAGCACTTAAAAACGGTCATTTTCCCAAGGGCATAACTTTCCTATTGATCTGAAGGCGTTGATCGTCAATCACGGAAGGTGTCACCGTTTTCAATTAATTCTCCTCAGCAAACTGCCCGACCGACAGGTATCTAGTTGAGGTTCCGGGAGGAATCTATTTGAATGGGCCAGGTATCCACCCGGAATTGGTGAATTAATAGTTCGAATTCACGCCACCTGTTTCATCTCGTATGTACATAACTGTAGCGACATTCGAGCAGCAAATTCGAGTTATTCGACAGAATTAAAAAATTCGATTGAAATTCTGTCGAATCGATTTTGAGTTACCTATATCATAAAACCCGACTGAGGTATAGGTAACTCAAAATCGATTTTTGGATCGGTTTCCGAAGACGAGCAACTCTTCAGTACTGAAAGTGGATCTCATAAGAGTTTTAGTGAACCAAAATAGGTAGAAATCGTTGAAAATAACTACCGTCACCAAGAATTGCTGTACAATCGCTAAACGTTTACAGGACAGTGAGATTGTAGCTGGTATATACGGAGAATCAGGTATAGGGCCGGTATATTGCGAAGTCTGAATTATTACACTAGAAAGGGCCATTATTTTGGTTTATTATTTTCAATAATTAACCACTGGAATCGAGCATAAAAAAATTCTAATCCCCCTCAAATGTTGATGGTTTACGTTTCAAGGTATGCAGAATCCGAAAATGCCGTATGCCGTTATTTACCATGAAAAAAAATTGATGAAATTCGGGTTATAGGTTCCGTTCGGGGTCGAGTTGGTCCTCGAAGCTCGGCGTTACTGTCAGTCATCTCTAAGGGGTTCAAAATAGGGGTTGAAATTTTCAGAACGCCGTATCTCAAAAACTTTCGATTGAAGGGTATGGTTTTTTGGACGTTAATAAATTTGTCTTGAGCTAAACAATTTTTTGAGACCACCCGGAGCATTGCAAGTCCAGCCGTTCGTGTACACCAAAAAGCTTCGTCAACACGATCGTGAATCAAACGGTATAAATCCGACCCGGATATCATCACTAGGGAGCACATGATTATAATCAAGAATGGCTGTATGAAGTCGAGTTGGTTGTTCTGCGATATTATGTCATTTGATAAGTGATGGACTATTGAATTTTGTTGGTAGGTAGGTACTTCTGAAACTTGAACAAAAGTTGAAGTATTATTGATGGGTAAATTATTACACAACGGCAAATTATTAAACAACGGCAAATTATTGGACAACCGTAAATTATTACACAACAGTAAATTATTACAGAACGGTAAATTATTACACAACGGTTCATCTACCAAGAAGGCTGGATTTTGATGATCGTTACTTTTGCAACTTGATCAACCGTTGAAGTATTACCTATTGATGGGCAAGTTATTACACAGCGGTTCATTATACTTGACCACGAGGGTAGGTACCTACTGACCACAGAAAACAGTTATCTACGCAGACGGGGCATCTATTTCACTCCACTACAGCCATTTTCCTTCAGAACTTCATTATTTGCGTTTATGTTTGCCATTTTAGTTACCTACTGTTTGTCATCGACAGAATTATTTTAGCAACATTTAACTCGTGATTTAGATAGGTACCAAGTAACGAGTACGGGGTTAGGTACTAACCTACGGAGTGTCTGCGATCTAAATAATATGTAGACATGTATAGACATGTATAGACTAGTACATATTATACAGACGGGTTATCTATACCGAGAGCTGTGATCTGTAACATGAAGGGTATTCTGTACAAAATAATATACCGTTGTGCAGGGATTTTTACTAGTAGTAGACACGTTACAATTGTAAATTCGCTCAGGAAAGTCATGCTGCATTATTGGAGCTTCTAAAACTGGAACTTCAAAAACAGATTTCTGCTCGAGGATTTTGGAGTAAGAATGTCGCAGTAAGAATTGGGAACTTTTACTCATTTCTCGTCAAATACGGAACGTCGGTACTTTCTGGGACGCCCTGTGTAGGCAGCCTGTTCTTCTCAACAATGGCGGCGGTGCTCACCAAATGAATAAAAAACCAGATTCAAAGGAGGGCTACAGCAGAAAAAGGTTGGTTATGGCGTTACCTCGGCGTGTACGTCAGTAACCCTCGTAAGAACAAAGGCTTGCGGGGTAAACTGAATTAATTCGTACCGAAGAGACCGGTCGGGCGGTAGCCACCGACTTGTCACCATCAGAGCAACACGAGGTGGGGAAGGAGGGTTTTGGTAGGAGAGAAATGGCAACGCAACAATGGTCTCGAGGGAAACCATTAATTCTGACTCTGCTGCCTCGTTAATAACCGGTGCGTGGAGGGTAACAGCGTGAGGTTAACTTACAATTTCATCGGACACAGCATTTGACATCGCCACGTTGCAACTTTGCAAGATGCACCAAACTATACAACCGAGGCAGCAAACTGTACAACAGTTTTCAATGATTTTTCTGTTGCTCAAGAGGTTTTAGGTGAAATGACGTGGACACGCGATGATTTGTCAACAAGTGGTCCAAATTCATCGAAATACGAAACTTCTCATGCAGCATGGCTATTAGAGCGAATTTTCGAAGAAATATTCGTGATATGCGTAAAAACATGATGCAGCGAGAAACAGTACCACTTATCGCAAAATTATACCATTTCTTCGTGATCTCAGCAGTTTTTACCGATTTTTTATCCTTATAAAGTCAAATCTGACCCACTATTTTGGTTCATTATTTTCAATAATGAACCTTTGGAATCGCATGAAAAATATTTTTTGATACCCCCCCCCTTAAAATTTGATGGTTTCCTTTTCAAGGTATGAAGAATCAAAAAATGGAATAAAAAATTGCTGTCCACAAATAACCTTTGCGTAATAATTTGCAGCTTTTTTTATGATATTTTCGGACTCTACATACCTTGAAACGGGAACTATCACATTTTAAGGGTGAGGGGGGGGGGGGGCTAACAATTTCCCTTTTCATGCTAGATTGCAAAGGTTCGTTACTGAAAATAATAAACCAAAAATCTTATCTGCTGTCAGATACGACTTATTATCCTCTGAAAAAGACATTCACGAGCTTTCGCTTAGCACATCCACCCGAAAAAGTACATTGCCCCATTATTCGTAAGCCCGTTTTGAGGGATTTCTCGTACAGATAAGGAGCTGAGAGTCTACAATTCGGCAGAAACCACCGTTGGAGGGGGGTCTCGTTTTGGCCAAAAATTCAGATACGACTTTCTGCTTCTGACGGCAGTATATGCGTCCCAGCGGAAAGTTCACTCCATACAAAATGAAAGCTATCAAAAATTGACAAAAAAGATTGACTCTATTGATAGGTATATGTTGATGTTCCTTACTCGACATACTCTCCGAGATATCTGCTCTCGAAAATCGCCAATTTTTAAGAACTAAAGTTGTTTTATTTATTTATTTTTTCCTGATTTCCCTCTCTTCAACGAGACGAAAATGTTTAGCAATAAATTTCCTTCAAAAAATAATATTTATATAGGTAAGTGTCAATTTATCTTCAAGAGATCAAAAGTTACAGCAATTTTAATGTTTTGGCTGAATTTCTATAATTTGCAAGACGTTTAACTTTTATATTTTGTTATTTAAGGGCTCCAATTCTCTAAAACCTTATAAATATCAATGTCACGAATCGATCCCCACAGTAGGTAGTATTTATATAAATGTAGTAGGTACTCAACATAGTTATCCTAGATATCCGACACCTCGGCAACTGAAAATAGTCGACTAACCAGCACAACTAGTCAGAAACTAAAGCTGAGGACCATATTTTCGCCTTTTCCTCAATAAGAACGACGACTTTCATAAGAACTACGTACAAAAGAGGGAGTGTAGTTACCGTTAGGAGTTCGGGTAGGGTTTCTCGGCAGTAAGTGTCGACCATGGCGTTAGTCGAGTGCAGCTGCGTGACGTAGGTGTTGTGAGCGTCGAGGTAAGCAGCGAGGGAAGCTGTGCTTCCGGGAGTCTGCACGTGGCTCAGGTAGGCCGCCTTGTAGTCTTGTCGACACTGAGAACACGATAATACATGTAAAGACACGTAAACCATTCAAGATATTGGAATATGAGTATTTTTTAAGGAATTTTCTAAGTATAATGTATTAACATATAATATCCTTATCTGATATATATTTGTATATACAATATCCTACCGTGGATCCGAAAATTCCAAATTTCGCCTAAATAATCGTATTCCCAAACAAAAGGATGAGTTTCCAAGGGAGTAAAATTTGAGCTTTTAGGGGTCAAAAATCGATTTTAAAAAACGGCTAAAATAGCGAACAATTCATGTAAAATAACTGAAGTGGAATGGAAGGATAAGGACAGAAAAATACCGGTTTAGTTGTTTTTCACGCAGAATAGGGGTCAAATTTGGATTTGACGGGGAGGGGGGGATTTGTATTAAGGGCTAAAATCAATATTAATTCACCTGACGTTGTGTGAGATCGCGATTCAAGACGAAGGGACTATTTGGATGATGAAAATATTTTCTCTCAAAAAAACAAAATAAGGGTCAAAAATCGATAAAAATGGCTAAAATCACCAGAAAAAATTATTTTATGAAAAGTGGTTTCTCGCTATCATCTTGTTACACGACAGCATGATTATTTCTCTGAAAATTCGCTCTTATAGCCATGCTGCATGACTGGACCTTTTTTTTTTTTCTTTTATTTTTTTTTAAAGAATTTAAATTTAAGGCTCCCAAGAATGGCGAGCACAAAGCTGTTGAAATTAATTTTTGGAGTAAGCTTATTACAGAAGAACGTACTCCGTAAGTAAACTACTCCGCAAGTGTATTTGGTCAATACAAGGAAAATTTACTTCCGTAGTACGTAGTACTCTTATAATAGTAAAGATCGGATGTAAAAATTGACTCTCGAGAGTAATTTTTCTGGGTCACTTCTCCAGTTGTTATACCAGCTGGCGTGTTGATTTCATACGCCACAGGTAAAGGCGGGAAAGAATTGTTGCCAAGGAAACTGACAAACATCGTCAACAGCACAGAGACAGCACAGTTACCCAATATCCGGGCACCGGGCACTGCGTTCATTCTCACACTTATTTGCATTAGAATATTACTTTTGCGAGTTAATTGAGAAAAACCCTTTTCCGTTCCGGTAAAGCTCCATCTCCACGCACATAAGTAAGCTACATCTTCTCCAGGCGTACATGGCAGTGGAATATGGGAACAACCAGTTGCTCCGAACACGTTTGAGAATCCTCTTATAATGTACAATTGCTGTTTATTTACAGCATATTCTGCTAGGCTAGAAAGCTTGGTGACATAGGTACTGCTCTTTGACAGCAAGTCGGGCTCGTCCCAACTTATGAAACGCCCTTCCAACAGCAGGTTGTCCGGTGATCACCTGTGACTATTTGGAAGGTTCCATTTCGGAAAATTCTCAACCCACCATGCACTTGAAGCATCGATGAAAGTGCGGACTTCCATTGTGTTCTGTGTAGCATGAATGGACGTACGACTCTTCCCAACGCATAAACCGAATCTTTCTTGAAACCAAATCATTCATCTCTAAATCAGGGGTGGATTTATGCACACGCTGCATAGGCGCGCGCCTATTTTATATGACAGGATGTTTTTAAGATTTGTATAATTATGGTCATCTTAAGGATTTTAATCAAATAAGTAGATTAAAACGCGATTTTCAGGGTTAATATCCCGCCCCCCTTTCCCGCTAGGGCAATGCACCAAGAGTTGAGCCCCTTAGGGGTCAACAGAACCCAAATCCGGCCCTGCCCTAAATTCGCCACCTTTGTAAGTTTGAACTGAATTTTTCCTTTCTCGAATAACCCTCCACACGCGAACGATTTCTTCTTCATCCTCTGGAACTTCCAATATCACGGATCACCCTCAAGGTCAAAATATGTACACCAAAAGTAGTCCATTTGGGGTGGAAAACGCGCAAACGGAAGCAAAACAGCACACAAGGGAAAATATTCCAGGCTGATATGAGACCAAGAACATGAGTCCTGTGGCCAAGAAATAGGTACTCTTCCTGCCTAGTAGGAATAAATTTTGTTTACATACGCTCCAACCACAAGAGTACTTACTTTTATTGGTGCACTCCACTTTTAAAATAGTCCTGGAGTAAAGATAAAAATTTACTCTTCCAGTATGTTATGGTATGGAGTAATGTACTCCAGTAGAAAATACTCCCGTGCTGGAGCTCATCAGTGTTCACTAGGGTGATCACAAAAAGACAACTTTCGAAATTCAATCGTGGCAACCCCCTAAAAGGTGCCATTTGACTAGAAAATGAGATTCCCAAAGTTTTAGGTCGATCGGATAACATTAACCCGTGCCGCATCGAGGTTGAAGTTTAGAAAAACTCACTTTTTTTCATAAAAATATTATTTCTTTCCTCATAACATAGTAACCATTTGACCTACAGACATGAAATTGGTCTTATTTTATTTGAAATGTTATCTTCTTCAACTTTTACTCCAATAATATTTTCGCTAGATCCTATAGATTTTATGTTATTCAGCTTTTCCCATCTCAAAACGTGGTCCGTTTCAGCAAAAATGTGCCTTTTTACGCATACCCCTAAAAACCACACTCCAGTCAATGAAATCGACCTCTAGGCAATTTGATACTTCTTTATCACTCTGGTATATTGAAAATTGATACATTTGAATCTAATATATAATATATGGAGGGGGTAGGGGGGAGATGGGTGGGTGGTGGGTGCTATGAAATGCACAAAAAACAATAAAAATTATGTAAAATGTGTTTTAATAATACAAATTGAAAGTTTTTTGTATAGAAAATAATAGCCTGGAACTTATTTTACAACACAATACATCTATTCCAACACCACTGAATTTAGAACTACATTAATGGATTAGATAGTGAGGCTTTATCGACATCAGGGTAAATTTTCCTACATTCTGACACAACTTGTAATAAAAATTGGCGCTGTTCTTCGTCTTTTGTCAAGCAAGAGTTGAAGACTTGTATCAATTTCACTCCTCTTTCAGCAGTGTCGTTGACTACCCTTAAACCGTTCACTATGTTTTTAGCATGCAAATAATGAGGATTTTTGTTCCATAAGCGTGTATCGGTGTTTAAAAAATCTGTCTCTATGGAAAACCGCTTGAAAAAATTCAAGGATTGAGAGGTGACAAAAAAATCAAGTTGCTTATCCAAAATTTGCTCTACATGTGCAAAATCTAAAATCGCTTTTCTATCCCTACCATCAATTTCACTATCGGGTTCACCTAGGGAAAATAATTTCATGGCCATACTTTTTTTAATGTTGTCGTCTAAAGTGTGGTCGAAAAACGAGAACGCTATTTTCTCTGAGCTGAGGTACCACAGATGGTTTACAAATTTTGACAATGCCTTATCTGCTATTTCTGTGTCAATTTTCCTATAGGTACTCTACTAATGCTTTCAACATTTCCAGATCTTGTTTAGGGGCCAAAGCAGGTTTGGGGGCATTGAACCATGCCTTGGCGTAAATATTTATTATAAAAACACAAATTTATTATTTATTATAAAAACATAAATTGCTTTGGCCATCCACCTGGCGTGATGAATTGCACCAGGTGCTTTAAAAGAAAAGTTTTGAGGAGGAAGCCCTATAAACACTAAACAAAGTTGAAGAAATTCTTTGTAATCCTCTCTGGGCTGCAGGTTTTCCAAATGTTCCATTAAAAAAAGTGAAACTTGATTAATGTTACTAATTTTGCATCTAATACTCGTATTATCATCATGTAGACTAGTTTTGTATTTAGTTTGGTCGAACTTAGGCCACCCAACTTGAAATTTTTTGAAAACGCTAGGTTCAGGACCAGTGGTCGAGCCTATCTTGCTATCAAACACAGCTTTCAAAATAATTTCCAAAATATGATGACGGCATGCTAAGTACAAAAGTTCTTTTTGCAATAATTGCTCCAGCAAACACAAGCCCCCCTAACCCGACCAGTATTTGCAGCTGTGGTGTCAAAGCACATTGCTCGAATTTTGTCTGCTGCACCCCACTCTTGAATGGCTTCAAATACCGCCTGGGCTTGCAAGAGTCCAGTACTATTTTCGAGTTGAGGAACTCCAATCAACTGTTCCTCATCTCCACAACTAATCAAGATCGCTACTCTTTCTACGTTTTCATTTTTCAAGATATCTGGTAGCAATTTCAGTAATTCTGAAATATTTTTGAATCTGTCTTTTATAAGTTGAGCCCTCTTCGTTCTAAATTGTTGTCGCCGTAGTCGAACTACACTTCTGCTCGCGGTTAATTATTGTACGTCATGGCCTAGTGCCTCAGCTGTAGCTATATAATATTATCCTTACAGCATCTCTATCAGAAATTCTGCTCCTATCTAATAATAAAGACAATTTTCACAGTAGTAGTGATGATTCACAGTAATAGAGATAACAGATAACAGCGAATACAAAGCTAAAGGTCACTTCCTTACCTTTCACCGGTCTAAATACCCTTCATTACCTAGATCCCCCCCCCCCCTTATTACAGCCTCAACCTTTACATTTATACCTGAAACATACTCATTTTCAATAAACCAGAGTGATAAAGAAGTGTCAAATCGCCTGGAGGTCGATTTCATTGACTGGAGTGTGGTTTTTAGGGGTATGCTTAAAAAGGCACATTTGCTGAAACGGACCACGTTTTGAGATGGGAAAAGCTGAATAACATAAAATCTACAGGATGTAGCGAAAAAATTATGGAAGTAAAAGTTGAAGGAGATAACATTTTAAATAAAATGAGACCAATTTCAAGTCTCTAGGACAAATGCTTACTATGTTATGAGGGAAAAAAGAGTATTTTTATGAAACAAAGTGAGTTTTTCTGATCTTCAACCTCAATGCGGCACGGGCTAACGTTATCCGATTGACCTAAGACTTTGCGAATCTCATTTTCTACTCAAATGGCACCTTTTAGGGGGTTACTCGTGGAATAAATGATACTCTTGGAGTAATCAGCTTTGGTGCAGGCCAGCCTAAGAGTTTACTTACAGCTAATTATTACTGGCTCATATCTGCATCAAATTTTTCGCTAGGTTAAATAGTATGAGTATAATCAACATTTATTTCTGCATCCGGGTTCAATTCCGTCAACCTCGTTTACAATAGTCGTTCATCGACCGAATGTAGGCACTATCACCGCAAGGCCTCACAATACGTGCTACACATGCCATGTATATGCTACATAGCCTTAATACATCGGGTTGCATATCCGGTTTCAAGGCTTTGATAACCCCAGAGGCAAAAAAGGTCCTTCTAAAACGGCTATACCGTAAACCGCGGTGCGGTGGTTTGGTTCTCTGTTCAGGAACATCGAAGATCAAAGGCTTCTAAAAGTAATAATCCCCTATACCTTCCAACGGGGACGCGTCAATTTTCAGTTTGTATTTAGATGGTTTTTGCATTGTATCTCTCGCTCAGTCGTTTTTGGTCTATATAAATATGCATAGTAAACCTATGTATTCGCTTAACGAAAATTTGTTTGAACACGCCCTCGAAATTTTTTCTTTTACGTTTAAAGGTTCGCAGATTTAAAAAAATGCAAAATCCGTCGGCCGTATCACTCATATATCTACCTTTATTTGCGGTCTAAAAAATTCGTTTTTTCGCACACAGGCTCCACTTGGGCCCTAGTTGTGTCCCGGGGCCTGGCAGCCCGATCGGAATATACCCGGAATCGTGTTGTAAGTGACAAATTGATGTAAAATGGGTATACAATTTTGGTTTTAGTAGCACGAGTTTGTGAAGTATCGCTTTCCATGTTTTTTAGGGCGAGGAGACTGAATATGAAGTTGATTTTGACCGGTGAGCGAAGAATGGTGAGGTTCTAACAAAGTTTCAGCCTTAAATTTATCTTAAATTTTGGTCTAAAACTGTCACTCTTTCGCATAAAGGCTCCAATCGGGCCTCGGTGCTCCGACGCCCGATCCGTGTCAGGGTGAAAAATAACTTATTGTTGCTATTATTTGTTACTGACGATGGTTTGATCACCGAAACCGGTATAACAGTGTTTTTCGCGTTTTTTCGAGTATTAGTGGAAATGGACTATTTTTTCAATAACTCCGTTTTTCTTTGAAATGGGTTTTCACGATTTCTTCGCGAGTGATTTAGTTCGTAGGAACATGCTTATCATGACTAAATATTACTTTTATGGTGTACTCGTAGACAGGTACCCATCAAACTTCCAAGACTGACGTCAATAAAAATCGACCATGATAAATAGCATGGACTGAAGATGAAATATTCCGGTGTGTTTCATGGCGTTGTTGGTTAGCTGTTGTTCCATGTTTCACCGAGTCTTATTGGATCGTAAGTTTTCACGACCCCCCTCCCACAAACTCAGAGCGAGAAGACCCTTTGGGTAGTATAGGTTCTCACGATATGACAACACCGAAATGTCTTCCCCGAGGTTTATTACTTTCAGGATCTGTAAAACTTTGTGGTTTCTTGCTCGTCCTCACGCACATCGAACGACACGCGACCAAACTTGGCCGCCTTGTTCTGAAATACACAAGCTGAGGGCCGGGGGGGGGGGGGACAAGATTTCTGTATTCCTACAGCAAAATCGCATGTGAAGGTAGGTACAGAGAAACCTCCATCAAACCGCTGATGTCTATGATGATGCTACGTGCCACACTGTTGCAGACAGATTTTATACTATTAGATTTTATACTATTTGACTCAAACCTGTTGTAAATGCGAGGTGCAATGAAAATGTTAGACCACCCGAGATTTATTTATTAAGGATTTATTGAACAGCTGCGAGACGTCCGCCGTGCACAGTACAATACAAACGGTATTGTGCAAAATTTAACACCCCCGCAAAATTTGATGGTTTCCGATTCAAGGTACGTAGAATCCGAAAATGCAATAAAACAATTTCTGTCCAACCGCCGTACTTCTCACTTTTCTTAGTTACCATGAACCAAAATTAATGAATTTTGGTTTGTAGTCGTTTGGTGTCTAGTTGGTCCTCGAAGCTCGGCGTTACTGTCAGTCATCTCTAAGGAGTGAAAAACAGGGGTTGAAATTTTCAGAACGCCGTATCTCGAAAACTTTTAGGATAAGGGTATGGTTTTTTTTGCGTTTTTAAATTGATCTTGAACTAAAAAAATTTTTGAGACCACCCGGAGCATTGTACGACCAGCCGTTCGTCTGCATCGAAAAGCTTCATCAACATGATCGTGGATCCAACTGTACAAATCCGGTCCAGATATAACTGCTAGAGGGAGCATCGGATTATAATCACAGATGGCTGTATGAAGTCGCGATGGTTTTTCTGTGATATTATTTAATTTGAAAAATGATGGATCTTTTGGATTTTGTCGATAAGTACTTTTGCAACTTGAACAAACGTTGAAGTATTATTGGGTAAATTATTACGCAACGGTAAATTATTAGACAATGGTTTATCATACTATCTACGCAGAAGGGGGCTCTGTACAGGTAGATTATAACACAACGGTTTATTATCTACCTTATCCTTCATGAATAACTACAAGTAATTAATGATTGAGTAATTGAATCCCGCGCATTTGTATGAAAATTTAATTCCCGGGCCGGCTCCAGTACTCCATTTAGGGCTTTCTTGGGGGAAGCTCGAGGGTAATGACCACAGCAAACTGTGATCTACGCAAAAGGGGCATCTAAACAGTTAAATAATAACAAACCGCTGTGTAATAATTTGCAGCGTTTAAAAAAAAATATGGATTAGAGGTGGGTAGTTCCTGAAGAACTAACTCCGCCAACTGAACTACTCCTCGACGTAGTTCACTTCACTAAACGTTCGTTCACTGGGACCACAGAGTAAAAGAATCAAGGACCCCGTGTCTAGAGATGGATATTGGACGTAGGAAGGGGGAACTAAAGAACTATCGTTCTGTGCATTAAGAATTACGAACTAAAGAACCAGGAGCTCACTCACACGCAAGGCGACTGAGTTAGTAATGTAGTTCATAGGGAAGTTGGATACTACATGAGGAGTTCATATTATCCACAGAACGACGGTTCATTTACTACAAGGAGTTGATAGTATCCACTGAACAGTAGTTCCTTAGTTAATTAGGAGTTGTTCAGATATGGTGGATAATACATAAGGAGTTTATAGTATCATGGAACGGCGGTTCAAAGGAATAAGCAACTAAATTGAAGTCGTTGAGCCGTTCCTTCGTCCGGGCGTTCCTGTCTGTATCCATGCCAGAAGGCAGTCTGATAGTTCAGATTGATAACGTTCTTCGTTCTAGTTCAGTGTTTGTGTCGTGTGACTGGAAACGAAAAGGAACTGGAATGAACTACTAAACCGACTCAAAAGAACTACACCATCCAAGGAGTGAACTTAACTGAACTTGAGCGCTTGAGTCCCTCAAATGAACCCATCACTCTTACCCACCACTAACATGGATAGTTATAGTATACATGGCAACTGGTTGGTTCGTTGGGTACTACTGGTATGGAATGTACCTGTACCTGTCATAACAAAACCTATTTTTCAACGCGAATCACGTCCAACTGCCGCCATTGGTATGGAACTGGAAAGGCTAATTGGTTTGAACGTGCAATACAAGGGTCATAGGATTAATGGACACGGATAATACGTGATCGTTTTCACTGATTGCTTTCGAAATTCAATACGTAGGACGTACTGTCGTCAACTCCAATTTGAGTTTAGGTACCCACCAGCTCGAGTTACCAGATCAAAAAACCAAAACCATATTTTAATCGTGGTTGGATGGTATGGAGGGACCATCTTCTTGCTTTAAAAGTACAATATTTTTTGCAGAGCCCGTTTTTAGCGAATTTTCAAAAAAATGAAGCTATTGTAATGGATCCAAAATTTTCAGAGCATGAACAACTGATATAAAATCACTGAACGTGGTGTGGGGTGGTGATTCACGTTGGAGGGACTATTTGGATGATAAAAATGTTTTTCTCAAAAAACTGCAGTCCAATTTGACTTTATAAGACTCAAAAATCGGTAAAAATGGCTAAAACCACGAAAAAAATATATACTTTGACGAAAAGTGGTATATTTTCTCGCTACACCACCTTTTTACACAGCACCGATATTTATTTGAAAACTCGCTCTTATAGCCGGGCTGCGTGACTGGAACTTTTATGAATTTCGTGTGGAACAAACCCGGGGTACCCTCAATATTTCACTGTGTTGATACCTCTCTCTAGTAATTCAAGTGTGTAACAGCAATTTCAAGGATACTGCTTACGGAACGGAAACAAGAGTTGATTACATAGAAAATAAATGAGCAGCCCATCGATTAGAACCTTGAAGGTCACATCAAGTCATAACTTTTCAAATCCAAACCTAGCTTTTGAACAGGCACCCAGACAAAAACCGCAGGAGTTTTAGTTAGAAACTCTTTGATATATCTTTGCAATGTATCTCTGATGTACTTTGGATGTATCTTCCTAATGTTTTTCGAAAGAATGCATCTGCACAAGTACTCTGGTTGGCACTTCCTGTCCGCGGACTTCCGAGAATGGTTCAATAATTCATTCCGAAGAGAGAAAAGGGCGTATTTACATCCTCAGCCGTAAGAAAGCTGAAAAGTTTCCATTGAATGAGAAAACCCTTTCTGGCTCGAGTCCAGAAACGGGGAGAAAAAGGCACTATATCTCGCCACGGCCTTGCGGAGAAAGAAAAATAAATGAAATGTCCCGACAGAGTGCTCTGCCAGTCCGTTGACCCTAGAGGAGGGGGAGTGGTGACGTCACTAAGTTTTTCTCAGTGTTTTTCCAACTCGTATCGCAGATAAAGCTTATGATTGATGATTCTCTCGTAGCTGTGATTCACAGATGTATAGGAGAGCGAGGAAAGAGGGTCTGGTCTGTAAATAAATAATAAAATAGAAGAAACGGCCGGAGGTAGGGTGAAATGGAAGCTTTCGATGATATATGGACAGGGAGGGACCGAAACATGGATTATTAGAGCGAATTTTCAAAAGAGAAGTAGGTACTGACATCAAGTCACGGAATAGCTGCGATGAGCCCTCAAAGAATTTTTTTTCTCACCATAAACAGGGTTTTAAAATACGATTACGTCTCTGAAAAAGAGGAATTTCAATTTGAACACTTCTTACGTGGCAAAGATTCATATCTGGCTCTTACTTTCTCCTAAACCTTCAACCAAAATTGCTGGAGCGTTGTTACTTGAATCTAACATTTCAAATGTAGTTCAACGAATCTTTTAAATTTAATAGAATTACATTTTGAGAAAATATAACGAATTATGTACTTTGCTGAGGGTGTCTTCGGATTTGGCGATAACGGAGTCAAGATTTTCACGATGTGCTAGAAGCTTCCTTGCCTCCACCTGCAAAAAAAAATCACCTGTTTATATTCGTAGTTGTGCATACATGTATCGTAATTGCTATTAATTACTAAATACATTATTACATTATCAATATCAGTTATCAACCTCAGGTGCCTAAAAACGACCCAGAGAGGAAGAACTGCAGAATAAAAAATATCAGACATTTCCTCAAGATGTCTGCTACTGGGGCTTTTTTATGGGGGAAATACAAGGTTTTGGGGACAAAACAGATCCATTGATTTAAACGTCAAAAAATTTCTAGATGAACGGTCAGGGTGGTAAAAAACATTCATATCGGACTTTTGCGGTTGATCGCATTTCATTTTCAAGTAAATCACCATTTTCATTGACAGAATTCCTTTTGTTTCTTATCATTCACGGGCGAGTGGCTCCAAGCGTTCTGGTGACACGAGGGTCAACCGAAATGTAAGTTCCAAGATGACAGGAAAAATCGAAAATCATAATAAGTTACTACCCTGATCAACAGGTGTCTCTTTGTTACCCCCTAGAACTGACTGGATTTCGTCTCTGTTTGTTAAAATTTTTTAAAAACCACGATTACCTATAGAAAAATAGTGATTTTCGACCGTTTGAAATGGGGTATTCCAGAAAGTATAAAAATAATAAGATTTTTGGAATACGTTTATTGAAGTAACTGTAAACAGGACGTGGAGTGTGGGAGGTGATAATTATTGTGTACCTAATATAAGGAACGAAACGCGAAATAGAGATATTGGATGTTGAAAAAGCGCGGGAGGGTTCAACGTCTACTACGTCATGGCAGGCGTGTGTGCGTGTGTGGATTATAGTATCCATAGGGATCTCGGCGATCAAGGTCTCCACTCGCTCAGTATAAAGTAACCTTATCGTTCAAAAGTGGTCAAGTTACGTTAGAGAAAACTTCAGCTATTATATTATTTCCATCTCGACCTTTTTTATTCCGTTTTAATTTTGTCCCAGATACTCCGTATTTTTGTAAACCTTGAGGAGGCAGTGAATTATCTCTACGTCAAGGCCGCCTTTTTTCGAACCCCAGATTTCTGTTGGCTTCTCCACTTATATGTTGACATTTTCTAGACAAACAGACCCGATTTTCGTTGACCCCAAGCAGTATATTTTGGCGAAAAAAATAAAATAAAATAACTGGAATAACCCATTGATGATCCACTTTCTGAGTCAAAGGGTTTCTTCTCGAAAGAACTACACTCCTCACAGCAATTATTGGGAATAAGCGTTGGTTCCAAATAGGTTCACTTCATCCTACCAGAAGGAATCCCCCAATTCCCTCTGGAGGAAGGATGTACAACAGCTCCTAAACCTAAAATGACTAGTTGCAATATCACCTCTAAATACCAAGAAATGTTCACTTAGATCATTTCAGTCGATTGAGAAGGCACGAAAAACCCCGAATAGAGTGGTTTCACCCAGAAAATCGATCTCTGTCCGAATTTTGGACAGGAAATCGGCGTTTCTTGACCGTAGTGCGCCTGAACGAACGCCCTACTCAAGAATCTGCCGATCTGGATTTACCATTCAAATCGACCGTCACCGTTCAAAACCAATTCATTCGCAATCAACGTCCGAGGATGGTTCACCTTTCGGTAGAAAGTTCGTTCGATCGTGTGGCGCGACACTTGTCGACCGAGGACGGACGCTATCTCGCCGTGTGCCTGAGAGTCCGCCTCGACCTCCGCCAGCAGCGCCTCCCACAGGTTCAGCATCGCTGTGGTACCTCGCGTCCTGCAACGAGAAATATCAAAAAATTCAATTAGTAACTCAAACTCAATTAACACAAAAACACAATGTCAACGAAATTTAATGGGATAGAGCCATCTCCTCGTATTTTCAATTCTGTGAGTCAGATCTTTGTTCTTTCTAAATAGAGCTAATTGAACTGTCCGAAATATAGCTACATGAAATACAGCTCCATCAACACTCAATAATATGGGTAATTCTTAGATGCAACAATATATTACACTATCACTCATTCCATTACGCCTGTACCTCGAAACATCGAAATCGAAATGTCATTTTTTAATGCTTGTTACCCATGGGTCTGAAAAATGTACTTTTATTTAATTTATTTTTAAAAATTATATATAGTTTTCATGATTTATTATTGCGGATCGTCAGTAAGGCTTCTTATTTTGACTCGAGCGACATAATTTCCGGGTGGGTATGTATTTCTGTACCATGCTACAAGCCGCAAATTTTGGTATTTTGACTTGAAATTTAGACAGTATGCCCACTTCTTGTGCCCCCAGAATTATTTTTTCTCATTATTATTTATTGAAAACAAAATAAAACAGGTACAATGTTTAGAGTCAAATAATTGCAATATAATTGTCAGCAGGTGGGCAAGCCGTATTGCTGACAATGGGTTCAATCATCAAACATAATTTATGTCTCTCTCATAAATTGTATTAACAAATGAAATTTAAAAAATAAAAGTAATAAATAAGCCATCTTCTATAGACTAGGTAAGTATACGTAAATGCTCGTAATTAGAGACTCAATGTTGGGGCCAGCGATTAGGATCCAGTGGCACACCAGCTTGTTATATTTATCTCTTGAAGTACCACTGGGTACTATTTCAAATCACTGGGCAATCTTTTATGTACTCCATAAATAATGTATTGCGAAAACTTCGTAAGGCATTGGTCGAATTGATGTGTAGCTTTTGGTGTCTCGACGACGCCAGGGAGAGGAGCTACGCTGGCACCAGTGGTGCCATCAGTCTGAAAAATGTGTTTATGCCTCCAGAATTTCCTGTAGTTTTCGGTGCCAGGAAACGGCGCCACGACAAATGTTTTCCGGCAGGAACAACTTTCAAAGGTCTATCATTCATCCTCACAGCGATCGATAAATATTTAGCCATAAAACGTTACGAAATAAGCTATTATCGAGCGTAGTGCACATGCAGAATTTGAGCCTATTTTCAAAACTGCGTGTGGCACCCACCTGGTCAGCAAACCCACAAGTTTTTAGAATTTTCCTCCACAATATCACACCGGGCAATGGGGTCTCCCACGTACGTGGGTCGGGTGCAATGACGCCACTGATGTAGGAAACTGGAAAGTCATGTACTTAATAAAAACTATGTGTGGTTGGTGTCAAAATTCTCAGGACAGAATCTACTTGCAATAAAAAATAAATAAATAAATAAAATAAATAAATAAATAAACAAGCGTGGGTAACGCTCATTGGACCCCTTGAGCTTTAAAGGACTCCAAAAGAACTACACAAGGATTTCCAAGTTGAAAGTTGACTTACAGAGGTTTGGAAAGGTGCTGAATCCAGTTCTGATGTTGGAAATGACATATTTCGCCCAGGTACTCTTGGCACCTCATCTGACCACAGTCATACACCCTACGAAAAGTCGTTCTCAAGACGGCTACCCGGCGTACAGATTTCCTAGATAAAAGCGTTGGATCACCTACGTTAACGAAAAGTAGCGCTAACGGCCAAGGAAAATAAGGGTACGAGCAACGCTGAATGGACGAGGGGAGGTGGAACATTTAAGGGTGTTTTCATCCCTTATCGCTATCCCCCTCTTTCAACCCTCGGACGTGACCTCAGTTGATGACGTGCCCGCCAGGCTATCTCTCATCTTTCAGCCTCTCCCGCGGCACAACCTTAAGAGAAAAGTTTGAGCACTAAGATGCAAGAACACGCACAGGCGAGGTTCTTCGTCTATTCGAGGGCCACTGTCATAGGTAACATCTGAACAATCAACAATAGCACCTGAACAACAGGTCTTACTACGAGTACAATGATTGCCACAGTACTTTTCCAAAGATTTCAGGCTCTAATCTCAGTACCTTACCCAGAAAGGACGTCCCTGGGATCCTAGAAATACCAAATGTGGACTGCGGAAATCTTAAATTGGTGCGAAAAGAACGTGAAAACGTTTGGTCACTTTGGGTCAAAACTTTTTCACGAAAAGGTACAAGGTGAAAAGGTATGAAAATTGGAGGGCGTGTGAGGGTTGGATTCACATATCCTCCAAATTTCGGTTCATTGTAACTATTTTCTCCTCATAGTTATGGAATTTCGCGGGTAGAATTTTTTAAACGAATATTTTTTACATGTAGCTAGGACTCGGCGACACAGCTATCTGAATGAGCTATAATTTCGAATTTCATCACTCGGCACACAGAATGGGTAAACATTGGAGAAACTAGCTTCAACAGATCAATATTAAGACAGTTTTCATAGAAATTGTCCAAAACACCTGCGATTTATGCGAAAACAGAACACATTACCAGGCGTGGAAATTATTGCATCATTTAACATCCGAAATAACTGCCAAGAAACCGTTCAGAACTAGCTGAGCGGTGAAGGTTACATTACGAACGTCCCGGAAATGACATTTCTTCAATATCATCCCGTCCCATAGGATGTTTAAGATTATACGGATGAACATTAGTACCTAGAAACGTCCATAAATTCTCAAAAAAACGCAGCAAAGTCCTTGTCACATGGGTTTATTATTCTATTGGACATACTTACAGAAATTTTGGCTGTTCATTTATTGTTGCTTTCATGTAAAATAATTGAAATAGTGAAGTGAATAGTAAGTGAAATAGTAGAAAATTGAAATAGTTTCTGGTGGTTTCCACCAATTTTCGCCCCCGAAATTTGAATTAGGTACGCTTTTTTTTTTCAAATTATCTTTGATCATTGGTAGTGCCATTTAATCGTCTTGATCCACGTGTTGATACTACTTCCAGTGTTATTCTACAAATTGATGGTGATTTCAGACGATTTCGCAGGTTTTTGACTCATAAAAAATCAATTTTGGGAGCTGAACATCTGGTACAACCTCAATTGTCCACTCCTTGGTCAAAATCGACTTCATATTCGGTCTTCTCGTCCCCAAAAACATGGAAAACGATACCTTAAAAGCTCATTTTACTAACATGCTACTAAAACACAAAAAGTACCTATTTTTATACACATTTCCACTCATAACACTCCTGGGTATATTCCGATCGGGCTGAAAAGTTTCGGGACACAACTAGGGCCCGAATGAAGCATTTGTGCGAATGAACGAATTTTTTAAACCGAAAATGAAGCCTGTACACGTGATACGGCGGACGGCGTACGGCGGACGGACATTGCATTTTTAGAATCTACGCACCTTGAAACGGAAAAGAAAAAATTTTGAGGAGGTGTTAGAAAAATTGTTTGCTGAGCTATTACATAGGTGTATTATTCACAGAATAATAAACCAAAAGGCTCCTCAGAACCAGGTGAAATTTATAAGATAGGTAGGGTCCAGGTCCACATGAATATTTAGTCAGAAATCTGTTTCAATCAGGCCTCCACACAAGTTTCAATGCGCATGCCTGAAAGTATTTTCTTAAAAATTCCATTTGAGGTGGAAATCCTAGCCAAAGATGACTACTTACCTTGAATCATGGACATCGTGACAAACTACTATCTAACTCTTGTGCCAATAATAATTTGTTATAAGAGCACAAATCCATCTTCAAGTGTATCTACCCATTCAATTTTCTTTTTCGCTAGGTAAACATTTCTACACACTATTTGGAACACCTTGTGTAAAAGGGTTTTTATACTTCATCCTGCCACACAGCGGGCGGTCGAGTGGACCGCGTGATGGTATCTGAGCGATAAATGGGGAATGGGGTGGATAAAAGGGGTATAAGGGGAAATTAAGGTAGCTGGGGAAGAGGAAGGTTGATATACCGCCCCCGCAGAGTAATGGATGGCGAAGTAGAAGTGAAGGGGGGTTCCTGGAGATAATAAAACGAGCACTTTATTGGCGATTGTTCTTCCAACATTAATTTTACGCTCGCTGTCGTATTGTTTCTTTCATTACACGCATTCTAAAAACGCCCAAAATAACCCATCAATTCAAACATCATCTTTGAATTGGGTGGAAAATGTACCGAGCGTTAACACTGGCAAAAAATTTGCACAAAGTTTCGAAGATGTCGTTTTTGTGCAAAAATATTAAGAGTGTGAGCCTAAATATTGCGCAAAAAAGGAGGTCTTCAATATTTTGTGGAGCGTTCAAAAGTTTTCTGAAAGTTCAGAAAATTTTTGCGGACCCGTCAATAATTTTTTGTAGTCTGAGGGGTCCGGGAACATCCAATAATATTGTACAAAAATGAGCTCAATTTTTTTTCACAAAATACTGAGCGAAATTCTTGCCAGTGTGAGGGCCCCTTAGGGGGGGGGTTCTTCGACTCGGGGATTTTGCCTCAGTGACTGTCTATACCGGACTGACCACCGAAACCACCTGAATTTGCTGCACAGTTGTGGTGCTACGTCCTTATCAGAAAGTGGCGCCCTGGTGCTGAAACGGAGCCACAAAATCCATCACCAGCTGATTTTGGAACGTTAAGTTACATACAACATAGGTATTATACTTTTGGTGGGAAATTCGATCAGAATCCCAGAGAATATTTCGTTTACAAAACCAAGCTATGCGAGTCAGCAACCAGCAAGAAAACATCCACGCTCGACCTCTATTTATCAGCTGCCAAGTTTCATCACTGCCCTTTATACAGGGTGGTGCATAATTGGCCGCAACAGTCGAATCCTCACGGTCGGAGCTGTGCTGCGTCGAGTTTTGCACCACTGTATGTATTAAACCCCTGGTGCATTATTCGACGCAAAACACCAAAAAAGCCTGAAAATACTCCCCCCCCCCCCCCCCCCCCCCGATGACAGTCTTTATCATGCTGACTTTAGTAAAACAATAAACAAATTAATTAATAAATGAAGAGATTTTTCGTTTGTAAATAGAATTTTGTTTCATAAGTAAATTTTTTTTTGGATTTGGATTTTTCATTCAAATACCTGTTATTGAGTAAATTGCTTCTGAGGATTTTTCTGTACATTTTGAAGATTTTTCTATGTATTTTTCATCAAATTATAACGTAATTAATTACCGCCCCGGATGTGGGTTTTGCATACCAATTTTTCTATCTTTATATTATAAATTTTATAGGTACCCATCCTTCTTCGCCCTATGTAAAAGTTTCGTACAACTAACAAGAAAACAAACACAATAAGAAAGTCTAAGCAGTTGTAGGAAGTTTTGCAGGCTTTAGGAAGTTCTGCGTGTGCCTACGGTCGCACAGTACCTAAATAGGTACGTGTAAATTACGGTTGAAGTACTCACATCAATAGTCAAATTTGAAACTGAGTTTAAAACCACCAGTTTAAATAAAACACACGGTGGTGCAAAGGTGGTCGCAACAAGGTAGTGATGTAAAACTATCGATAGTTCGTGTTTTCGATAGTATCGACACTATCGGACTATCGATAGTTTTACAGTGTTGTTCATCATAAAGGGTTTTTCTATAAAAACATGTTTTTGTGTGTGTTCTTGCTATTATACCATCCTAGGCATCAATCAGAAATATTTGAGGTTACTTCGAAGTTACAGGTTACTTCGTGTTGAAATTCGTTCTAATATTGATTGTTGTTTTTTTCAATAACTCAGGTTTTATTGTGATAATAATAAAATATGGGTTATTCCCTTGACGTTGCAATTCAACTTTCTAGTCAGCATTTTATTCATTTAAAAAAAATCTACATTCTGCGCTCGCAATTCCTATTTTGTAGTTCTTTCCTGCTAAATAAGGGGTTTACGCCTAGACAATAGCTGGTCTGAGAACTGAACGAGACTTACCTGCGATTAAAAAAAGGTATTGATAAACACTTTGTTCATTTTTCGTCGCTCATTTACACTTTTACCGAACTTTTACCGGTATGACCGAAAAGTAGGGGCCTTTGGTTAAAAACAGCAGGTTTTCAGTTTTTCCGATTATGCACCACCCTGTGCACGTGATATATTAGGAATAAATAAATAAATTCTGAATATGATGGAGGTGGTAAAGGAAGCCAAAAAAGATCGCAGGATAGACGTAGAGAGGTCAGCACGTATCATGCAGCACGTATCATACGAAGCAAGCCGGACTCATAAGTATGCCAAAGACACGGCTCATGATGACACAGAAGTACTAATACCATGGACTCGGGATGTTCCCCCCAGAAATATCTAGAAAAACCCATCAGCGAGAAATACTCGTGCTTAGAGAATAAGGGAAAGGCTAAATAAGGCCTGTAGAAGATCCGGAAAGTACTCCTGAATGAATGCTTATACTACGTGGACGATTTCTGGAAAATTTTGTTCCCGGAGCAATCAGATTTTTATAATTAGTCAGTCTTGCTATTCTTATTTTCTCTCTGTTTAGTATGTAAGTAATTCTAAAATAGATGAGGTTTTAGAATTTAGAATGTATTATTTTACGACTATAATAAGCAATATTATTTACGATTTCAATATATAAAAATATGACCACTACTGTAATATTACGAAAGATTTAACCAAATAATCGCGGAGAACGTTGAGTTGGTCAACACCGACGGTTTTCCAAATCCCTATAAAACCAGCCCTTCATGCCCCAGCTCTTCATCCGGCCACCTACTTATGACTTCTCTCTCGACCCTTTCTCTCTCACCCTCTCTCCCTCCTTTCCTCCCACCTGTTATGCTGAAAACCCTGGGGTACACTCCCGGTATCTGCTGTGGTGAAAACACCGGGATACCTCCTTCTCCATTAACGCCTGCTGTGGTGAAAACCGCGGGGTGTTAGCATCCATCCGTGCAGCCTGCTGTGGTGAAAACCGCGGGACACCTTCCGCTCCACTAGTTACTGCTGTGGTGAAAACCGCGGGGTGCTATCTCCAACATTCCAGGCTTCTGCTGTGGTGAAAACCGCAGGACGCCTTCCTCTCCACTATTACCTGCTGTGGTGAGAACCCCGGGGGTACTAGCTACCACATCCCAGGCGCATGCTGTGGTGGAAACCGCGGGGAGCTATCCTTCCCTTTGACTAACTCCTGCTGTGGTGAAAACCGCGGGGCATTAGTGAAAAGACTCCGAAGGAGCACCTCCTTCCTCATCCGCCTTCATCCGCCATGTTGTGAGCATCCAGCACACACCCGCTCACAACAATGACGTTTTCAGTCAAGTTGCCCATTTACGAGTAGAATCCTTTACACGTCACCGTGAAATACGATTGATACCTTACTGCACAGTTTGTAAATACATTTCACTGTGAGAGCTCAAGGCATCTGAACAAGCGGCCTCATGCAATATTCATGCCGCCCATCTAACCCTACTAGCTTAACCCTGGAGGTAGTGTGAAATGCGAGTAAATAAACTTAGTTGTTATGGAGAGGGTCAGAGGAAGGTCTACTGGTTTGTTTATTCAAAACTGAAACTGAGTTGAAGTGGCGGATAACCGGGAGTTAAATTGGGTTGAAACTCGGGTTGATCAAGAGTGGCCAACGTTATGTAAACCTGCAAGTGTATTGTATAAATATACGCAAGGCGTCTTTATATAGGTTTTGATTTCAACCATTGTCCGATATACCTACAGGGCGTCCAGGAAATGCCCCTTTCTCAAAATTCGTATTTTATGTAGGGGGAAGGACCCAAAGAGATTCTACAGATATTTCCCGACAAAACTCAACTTGAAAAAAAAGCCTAAGGAGCCAATTTTCAAATAAATATTTTGGGAAATTGAGAATTTAAATGAATGCTCATCTGCCACAGCACTCATTACGGCCTGAGTGGGCACTTGTTGAGATCAGTGGCACGTGTGCAGAAAGATTAATTCAAAAAATAACTTTTGGGTTTTTTGAACCAAAACCTTGTGATCTTGATCACTCGATGCAGTCTGAACGTGCTGAAACTACTCAAAATTGATTCAGCGACCTAAAAAACATGGTAAACAACACCTCAAATGCCTACATAAAATTTTTTCATTTTTTTTTTTCAGTCGATTCAGCGTCCCAAAAAAATGTTATTTATGTATGCCTGTATTGCTGAAATCTGTTTTTATTTTTTTGAACCAAAAATTTGGACCGCTGCGCACAGTGCGATCGGGCTGGGTAACGAACTAATCATAACTCTTGTGGAGACGGATTTTTCTGCGCAAGATGAATTTTTTACTATGGAAGTTAAGGAACTTAACGCGCAGAATAACAAACACATGCACACACACACACACACGAAAAAGTGAAAATTTATAATCAAAATTTATTATGAAACGAATTTTGGAAGGGTTTCCGGTTGACAGGGAGCATCTTTGAAATTTTGGAACGAGCAAAATAGCTACATTTCTTTGAAAATTCGTTAAAAAGTGTTTCACCCCAGAAACGTTGTATTGTCTATTATAATTCCGGCCAGTGTTAAAGGGTAGTTGGTATTGTTCCCAAATAATGCTGCCAAGTACCGAGTGACTACTGGATTTTTCCAGTACAATTTCTTTGGCAATATCATTTAGTTATGGATACGACCTCATCGGAAACGAGCATGATGACGGCGGTGGTACGGATTTCCATATCTGAAAACGATGTTCAGAGGATTGTAAAGGGTATGATGGCGTCAGGAAGGTTGGAGGGGATGTCGTTGATTGCAGGCAGAGCCTTGTAATAGAGGTAGGTAGACGGGGTATGAGATATGGCGAAGGGTATGCTGATGGTGTGGGGAGGGGGATTCTAATCGAGGCTTATCAGATTTAATTAAACGTTGGCAGAAGGGGCTTGTAGTTAAGTTCCATATCAAAAGGTCCCTCTCGGGGTTGATCCTCAGTGCAGTTTCATGACTCCAGGTTCCTCCCAAAACACGATGCCCTACATTTCCTGTCAGTTTGTTTTCGTGGTTTCTGCCCGAATGAACAATATTTGGAATCATCACATAATGATTTAGGTATAGTTAGAGTTACAACCATTACACATCGAGCCAACAGTGTACCCTCAAAATTCCGAATCTTGAGATCTAAAATTTGTGACAGAGTGTAACAGTGGGGGTGGACCCACGAGAGTCCCCCTCCTAGACCAGTGAGATTATCACCAGTTAGAAGGGATATCGATTAGGCTTCCCTAAAAAGATCCCGTCTCCACCGGAAGAAAAAATGTATCGAGAACAGCCCACAATGTTACACTCCACCCCACATGACGTACTTCTGAGTAGCAGACGTATGAGAGGGAAAAGGGGCAATGAAAAGAAGAATGAAGTTCTGGTTCAGGAAAATACATCTGAACAACTTCAAGGTGACTAACCTCCATCCTGATTGTATTACCTCAATAATATTTACTGTTGGAGAACAAAGTTCCTACATACGAGCATTGGCGGATAATGTTGTCAGAGGTTGTTGTCCAGTGAATTACGCTCATCTGGGCAACCTCTAGGTGATCAGCCTCCATCGCTGAGATGGAGCAACTATTGGGAATTGTCAAGTGGGACATGACATCAATCGCCTTCTAATGAGCTCAGTACATATCAATTATACTTACACTCTAAAGGGCGGAAAGGGGGTGTGGAAGCCAATAGATGTATGCATTATCAAAGGGACAGGTTGTTAGTAAAGGAATCCTTCTAGGAAACCTTTGGGCTTATCCTTCTGGTAAGCCCACAAAAAGTGGATGGAGTATGGTGAAGTGCTCAGCGCATACTACCGAACCATGCTCTGCTAACATGTGACAGAGTTTAACAGTGGGGGTGGACCCTCGAGAGTCCCTCTCCTAGACCAGCGAGATTATCACCGGTTAAGAAGGGATATCGATTAGGCTTCCCCAAGCGATCCCGTCTCCACCGGAAGAAAAAATGTATCGAGAACAGCCCACACTGTTACAAATTGTAGAGGCGTTTTGCTTTTTGGGTCCGATAGCCGACGCTGAGGTAATCCCTGGGTGGCACTACAACCTATGGGTAGGTAGGTACCTACCTACTGACAATGCTGACGGTTCACCGGAAAACCCTTGAAATTCCTTGATATAAGACACAAAATAAGATGATTTTGGAGCAGTCGCAGGCGCCGACTTGGCATTAAAACATAATATGCACAAACCACAGTATTTGTATCTGCATTCTTGGTGTTCATCCGGCGGATTCGACGAAATGGCGGATGACAATCGGCAATTTCACCTGTTTTTCTTTTATATTCTCAAGTGAAATAGGTATATCGGCGAGCGCTTTCCGAAAAAGTGCTATATGAGGGGTATCCGACGATCGAAAGTGGGAACAAACCAGTGGAAAGAAAGCGAAATGACGTCACAGATAAAGGCCCTCTCCCTCCTTATGACGTCATTTCGTTTTCTTTCTATCCGTTTGTTGCCCAATCTATGCGGAGTTTTGAGATAAAAATTGGCAACGGAGGGTTTTCAAGGGTACTGAACCCGATTGTGCGATCAAAAATAAAAAACTCCTACACATGGAAATTGCCCATTCGAGGACAAACCTCCAAATACATCAGCTGGTTCAGTCAGAATGAATCCACTAATGGACAAAACCCCCACATCCAATATTTCAAGGCCGTTTCAAGAAAACCAAATTAGCACGTGACTGGGCTCACCCTTCTTTTCGCATTTCGGCATTCTTTTTCCGATAGTTGCCAACCAGTAGCTGCAGCTCGCCAGCGTGGTGCTCGTACATCTGGGACAGCTCTTGAGCGAAATCCGATACTGAAACACACGAACAACCTTGAATAAATACATACAGCGAAAATATTTGTGCGTTATAGTGTCCATGGTCATGATCAAGATTTTCACTGCAACAGCAGAACTAGCAGAATATACCAATCTCTTCAGTTACGATCTGTTGCGATGCCGCTTCCTAACGAATGCGCATGCGGCCGGACTTGGACAATTTCCCTCTCCAGTTCTGGTTAGCTTCTCATAATACTACCCGTAGATCAGCAATAGTAGCATCCTCCCCCCCCCCCCCCCTCCACCAACGATGCTGGCTTTATCATTATCAACAAATCAAATTATTCAGTTTCAGTTTTCTTTTTCTTTCCCTAAAGTTCTGAATTAGATATCTAGTTAGGACCGTTATTTTTAATGTAAAGGCAAACGAACTTAGGAAAAAGTAGAACACAATCAGGTATCAGGTGGAATAAACCGGTTCCCGTGAGATCAACCAAGTTAAGCTAGGTTCACATGGAGATGCAATTCCGGACGGCAATCTGGTACGGCAACGTGTTCACCATAATTTTTGCTGCAGAGGCGTTCATATGGCAGCGGAATCATAACCGGAAAAATCAACCAGGAATGTCGAATTCCAATATGGCTGAAAACCAAACAGGAGAGGTGTGCCCAGTAACTTCTGCGCAGATGCGGCAACGGATCCGACAGTGGAAGAGATTTTGATATAGTATCCATGAAATTGTGTTGCAATGATCCATTTTGTGTTGGCCAATAGCAATGCAGAACGACTTGCCGTACCGGACTGCCGTCTAGGAATTGCACCTCCATGTGAACCTGGCTTTAAGATACCTCGAGCGTGGTTAGTACTTGGATGGGTGACCGCAGTGACATGTGGTGACACGTCCAAGTATGACCCATGTAGCTGTTGGGCAAACCCTTCTCCACTCAATGGGGCGAGGCAATGAGCAGCCAAGTAAAGAGCGAAATGATCAGACTGAATTCTGATCCTCTCATTGGAGGACAGCTGATCATGTCCGTGACGCTGGCAGGGCAGTCGGACGAAAATCCCCAGCCTGGAATGACAGCTTACTTTACTTACAATCTCTACAAGCCAGGGATGTTTAACACAAGTGTGGTATAAGTTTTACCTATGGATGGTCGTTGCACTGAAGAATTAAGTCAACTTCAAAACGGTTTTTACATCACGGATATCTATTAAGAAGAACGGCGAATTTAATTATATTTATCAATATTATTGAAAAATTCGCATATTGATAAAAGAAGTTCGCAGGTTCGTACGCAGATCGGAACTCAAGTTCGTGGTTGGCAACACTGGCGTCAAGATGGAATAGTAATCAAAGTGATAGCTAGAATGCGCTGAGTTCAGCCATGGTTTGAAAGATGGGCGAGGAAGCTGATCTACGGGTAGTATTATTAGAAGCTAACCAAAACTGGCGAAGGAAATCGTCCAAGTCCTGGCGCATGCGCACTCGTTAAAACCGCCAGACTCCTAAAATCATCGAGTATGCAAGTACGTGTCATTGTAATAAATGCGTTTGAAGTAAATAAAGTTCGAACAGCGGTGGCAAAGAATGGAATGAGGAAGTGGAATACAGCCGGGAGCTACAGGTGGGTCGATAGACCCAGGAGGTCAGGAGGTCAGAGCTAGCAACGACAGGGAAGTGTGGGTGGCAGAGCCTTGGGGTGAGAGTGACCACTATAGTCACTATAATTACGACCATATTTTCCGTCATGAAAAGAAAGACCACCAGAACAAACTATAAGCACCTACGAGTAGATGAGAAACGTTGTAAATACCTACCATTCAAGGTGTTTTGTATTCCACATGCAGGTTTAAGCTGATAATTTTTTATGGACAATGGATGTTAGGTTTCAAGATAACAGAATTCATTGCACAAAACCATATACTCACCTACATATTTTGGAAGATCAAAAAAGGGATCATAATCGAGGACTTCGACGTGAATACAATACAATTTGACTTAGGGAAAAAACAAAGCAGCTGTCTTTGAACATGAACAGTTTAAGATAACTTAAATCAAGACTAAACTTTTGAATAGTTATTATCACGTGCTCATCATAATACTTTTTAAACTGATCTAGCTATTTAGGGGAGCCTAACTTTGCAGTATTCATTATCTTAGCTACTGGCTGGAAGTTAGCTTTCTGTTCTCCATCTAAAGGGACGTCCCCTGAAATTATATATTTAAAAAAATAACTGTTATGTTTACAGCCTTTAGCAAGTTTGTATTTATTTTCGTGTCAGGATGGTGCGTTGGAAGTAACGTTTTAGAAAGAAGTACCTTTAGGCGTTCTTCCAAGGGGTCTGAAGGACAGGAGGACCGCGGGTTGAAAAGTAGTACCGTCTAGTCTGGTCGTCCTAACTATACTGTATGAATACTTTAGTAGAGTACTTTACTATAGGTACCTGTCACAAGGACTGTAGGTATACATTATCTGGAGGCCCTTATGCTGTAATCAATTGGCTTGAATAGATCAAATGTGGGTGCGAGTACAATCACTATGACGAATATCATGTACTACAAGGATTGTTTCAGTTGTCTAGGGGGTCCATGTGCAGCTCTCAGTATTATTATGGTAGGTTTGGTTACGTGTAGCTGACATGGCCGAGAAATCTGAGTAGGTATATAATCACCACAGCTACAACTATACCCATCACGACGACTGTAGGTTCGCACTATCTAGGTGTGCAGATGGAGTAGTGGGGGTAAGGAACAGTGGGTGGCAGGACAGTGAGATGAGAGTGCAATCACTGTGTATATTTTCCATAAAACAACTAACAAAAATCAAAACGTTAAAAACAAAATATTGAGAAGAAATTTAATAAGGTACCAGTTGTTTTTATTGAATTTATTGAGTTTTTCCACCTTGAAGAATAGGATATAGAGTATTTGGTAGTTTTATAGTATCGAAATTAATGAACAACGACGTCTGAAGGGTACAATATTATTCAAATTTAGATGTTTATATTACTATGGTTAGAAACAGTGAAAAGTAAAAAGTAAACATTGATGTAGCAGTTTGCTAAATATTCTAGGTTAACTAAATTCGCTCGTTGGCCACATTTCAACCAGCAATGAACTTTCAGTTATTACAAATTAGTCAAGCAAATCGATCTCTGAAGTTTACGCATTCGAAATTCAGACCGGCTGAATGATATGAAGTTACCAAATAATACAATGTAATCGAGTTGTAAGAGCAGAGATATTCAAATGACGGCCTTTGAAATCCCACACTTGAACAACCGGAACAGGGTTCCTATTTGGAGCGAAATGAACTCCTGCTTCAGCCACGTTTGGGCAGCGGGAGTTCGATACGGGTTTAGTCCTTGATGAATAATGTAGAGGGTGGAAAATGAGCCTCGAAAAGCCGGGAAGAAAACAGTGAAACCTTGCGAGAACAGAAGGTGCGAGGTCCTGTTGTGAGGAAGTACATGATACCCCCATCACACAGGTTTTTTCCATATACTTGGCACAATTAGTAACACACATTTTGGTTTATTAGTTCCAATAATGATCCTTTGTGTAGTGAATGTGAAATTTGACGCACATCCACTACGAGCGGCGTCGAGGGAGGATGTGCCCGGTTTGGTTATGGGCGGACCACCACCATGCCCGGGATCTTTTCGGAGTGTGTCCGCTTTGTTTATGGGCGTACCACCACCATGCACGGAATCTTTTAGAAGCGTTGCCTGGTTTGGTTATGGGCGGACCACCACCATGCCCAAGATCTTTTAGGTAAAGGAGAGAGACGAGGTAAGGAGGGGAGAGAGTAGTCAGCGACTAGAGGAGAGCGTAGAATGGTTGAAAAGGCGAAGGAGGCGAGTATATATAGGCTTGGGAGCTGTCTCCCTCCATCCTCCAGCTAGTGGAGGATGGTGGGGATCCCCAGGCTGGCCCTCAGCTCGTCCCCACTTCTGAGTTTATTTGCGAGATCTTAAGTTTGCAGAGTAAGGTTGTGGTTCTGGGAGGATACCACGACACTTTGGAATCGAGAATGAAATTTTTTAACCCCCCCTTCAAATTTGACGGTTTCCGTTTCACAGTACGTAAAATCCGAAAATTGAATAAAACAACGGTTGAATAGAACAACCAACTCGATTTCATACAGCCATGCGTGACTATAATCAGGCGTTTCCTAGCAATGATATCTGGGCCGGATTCTTGCCCTCTCATTCACGATCATGTTGACGAAGCTTTTCGGCGCCACTTCAGGGCCTTACTGAGAACGAACGGCTGGTCGTACCGGGTGGTCTCAAACAATTCTTCAGTTCAAGATAATTTAAAAACGTTAAAAAAAACCCATTCTGTTCTATTGAAAGTTCTCGAGTTACGGCGTTCTGAAAACCTCAACCCCTAATTTTCAAACCTTAGAGATGACCGATAGTATCGCGAATTCATAAACTCATTCAGTTCATTATTGCGAATAATAAACCTAAAAATTATGTCCGCCCGCTTAGGCCGTCCGCCGTACTTCGCACTTTCCTTAGTACCATGAACCAAAATTAATGAAATTTGGTTTGTATATCCCAATTGGAGTCTACGTTTTGGATCATAAGTCGTTAAACGTAGTTAGCAATTATTATGTTATTGAACTTTGGCAATCGACTAAGAGGAGAAAAACAATGAGGATTACTCACGCTATCATTTACATTTTAGCGAATTTTCAAGGAAAATGAAACTATTGCAATGGGTCTAAAATTTTCAGAACAAGAATTTTAGGAATTTTTTATAGGCAAATCCGTTTCAGAGCATCCTTTACCAAAATTCGTGGATTTTGGTTCATGGGAACTAAGGGAAAAGCCGTGGACGGCGTACGGCGGACGGACGGACATTTTTTCATTCGATATTCGTATTCTACTTCCCTTGACACTTTTTAACGGGTTAAAAACTTTTTTTTTCATGGTCGATTCCAAAGGTAGGTTATTGAAAATAATAAACCAAAAAGTCGGTATGGAAAGTTTGAAGTCACGTTTCGGGCGCAACATCCTAACTGCTGTGCGGGCGTGGAGGAAGAACTGTACAGTGTGACAGCGGTGCAGGTCATTTCGGAAACGAAGTAAATAACACGTCATTTCTCCCAAATAATAGGAATTTCCCCATCAGCCAACAGTGTGATAAACGATTCGTTAGAAAAATCAACTAACTTGAGACCTGTGGATAGGTGGAATCCGAATCTGTACTATAAATCGATGATTCTGTTCGAATCACGGAAAAACGGCTTAAACGATTTTTATGAGGTTTTTCGCATATAATGCTTGGAGTTGGCCGGGGGAAGGTCGTATCCTTTCCGGATTTCCTATTTCTTTGTAAAGCGGCCATCCCTAGCAACGGCGTGTTCGCAAAATTATTCGGTAGATAGGTCGCCGTGTTTTTGTAAACAGATGATTTTTCCCTCCAGTTAATTTATTTTTTATTTATTTATATTTATTTATTATTATTTTTTTTTGCTTGATGCCTCCACCGAAGAGTGGGTAAGTTTGCTAGTATTAAATAAAATAAGTGAAAACAGTAAACAGGAAATAGAGGAGTTCTATATTTCAACCGAATAATTCAGACTCACATAGACTTGGAAAATACCGATATATTTTTGTGCGTCATCATTTTCCGTAAGTAGGTAACAAAAATATCTCCAGTCCATAAGCCTTACAGTTAGCAATAAAAGTCGATAATCTGACAGTTTACGTCATTTCTTACATGACCCCTGCTCGGGAGCGATGTTTCAGTTAGCGGGATTAAAAGACGTCACCTTCCACCGAAAAAGGTTTTTTTTTCCGAGCTTAAATGAGATATTTAGGCCCAAAGTGGTTATGACTTTGATGAACGGGCTTTCTAGGGTCTCTCCATCCATCAAACTGTCGCAAAAATTACCAGCGGGAAAAAAAATACTACCTATATTTATCCCGAGCTGAGGGGAAAACTGTAGGAAATAGGTAAAAGGAAGTGTCAGTCAATTTTAAAGGTCGGTATGAAGTATGAAAATAGTCTGGTCTGCAGTAATCCATGGATTAGCGGTTGGCACACCTGGCTCCGACCTAACGACGCCTGAACAGCGAATTCCGATACGTATACTTACCTACTGGAAATCTATGTAAATGGTGTCGAACTCACGTTAGACCCGAGCCCTGCCTAAGCAAATGCTAATTAACTAACGTAGCGACACAGCCATCTGCTGCTCAAGCCCAAATTTCCGCACTTGAATGATTCAATATCCGTGTAAAGCAGAACTCAATAATTTATTTACGAGTTGATTGCGTTAATCAGTTCACACAAACCCTGATGAATTAGTATTAACCTACTCGAGCAATAATGAGATTTTATTGGTTATTCGGGCAACGAATGCACTCAAGGTATAAACTACGTTATGCAAAATAATAACCTAAAACGTCTATAATAAACAACCTATAATAATAATAATAACCTGACGATGATAACTCGGAATTTTACCTGTTTCAAAACATCTGGAAACCGTCTTACACAGCTCCACAATTTTAGCTTGTTTGGATTATTCTTTCGAAGGCATGTGGTACAAGGAATTGGGTACCAAAAGACTGGCACGGAACAAAATGCGAGCCCAAACTTTGATTTTGGAGCACATACCTACAGTTTTTCCACTTCCTGCAAGAATAAAACGCTTCCTCAATTCCCATGTTGAGTAGACAAAACACTTACAGATACTTGCACTTGAAGTATCATTGACAACCACCGTTTCCGTTTGATCAGAGAATTTACGAAAGTTTATCAAGTAAAATGAAACACCGGTCTTATAATTTATGGGTTTTATTATAAACGAGAAAAACCAATTAACTCTCTTCAGAAAATGAATTCCTGTCGATACTAAAGGACCGTCAGTATTCAATCCGAACTCTTCTTCAAGCTGAGACCGGGCTCCGCCGTTGATTAGTCTGGTATCTTCCAAAGAAAAGATATGAAAAAGCTGTACCTACCTACTTATTACTCCGGAAGTTTTTTCATCTCCGGGCCCACTAATGAGGTCTGGTTATTAAAACTGGTGATTTATAATAATTTATATTTTTTCAAAGGGTTGAACGATTGATTTGAAAGGGCAATTTGAAGTTTTTTCCAAAGGCAAACTTGGGATTAGCGGAAATAGAATCTATACCTACTAATCTAATGGCATAAATTTACCACCTTCGTGTGGTAAGTAAGGGCTACAAACGAAAGTTCTAAGGCTAAAGGGGACGGGTGAGTAGTATGATTCTGCTTTTTTTGCGAGAGAAAAAAATCGGTCATAACTGAATAATCGAAAATAATAAAATAATGGGATCATCAAATAATGAGAAAAACTTAAATTTCTCAAGATAACCTGAAAATGTTGACTGAGAGGAACTCAGAAGAGTATTTAGAGTTGAAAATTGACTGAAAGGTTGTGAAGATAATCTGATGTATTGTGGATACCTTCCCTATCTCACACAGCTGTCTCCTTTAGCCTTAAGTTGGTTGGTTCCACTGGCGTAGCCAGGATTATTGAATGGGGAGGGATTGGAGAAAAAGTTCGCCATGCAACATGGTTTTAAGAGCGAATTTTCAAAGAAATATTCGTGCTATTGTGCAAGAAAATGATATACCTACCTAGCGAGAAAACGCACCACTTTTCGTAAAATTATATAAATTTTTCGTGATTTTAGCTATTTTTACCGATTTTTCACCCTGATAAAAGTCAAATTTGACCGCTCGTTTTTCAGAAAAGAATTTTGGTTTATTATTTTCAATAATGAACCATTGGAATCGAGCATGAAAAAAAAAATTCTTACCCCCCCTCAAAATTTGATGGTTTACGTTTCAAGGTATGTAGAATCCAAAACTGCAATAAAAATATTTCTGTCTGTCCGCCGTACGCCGTACGCCGTACACCGTACGCCGTACGGGCCACTTTTCTTAGTTACCATGAAAAAAAATTGATGAAATTCGGGTTATAGGTTCCGTTCGGCGTCTAGTTGGTCCTCGAAGATCGACGTTACTGTGAGTCATCTCTAAGGGGTTCAAAATAGGGGTTGAAATTTTCAAAACGCCTATACCATTTTTTTACGTAAATATTTTTACGGTTTTAAATAGTTCTTGAACTTGCGAGTTTTTTAAGACCATCCGGAGCATCGTACGTCCAGCCGTTCGTTCACAGTAAGGCCCCGAAGTTTGCACCGACAGGCATTTTCGACTCCAGTGTGAATGAAATTGTATACAATTCAAACCAAATCTCGTAACCAGAGACGCGCCCACAATAGGAATTTGTGAATACGGCCAATCATTGGTAGGGATCACCTGATTATATTGGCCGAGTATGAAGTCGAGTTGGATGTTCTGTGATATTATTTCGCTTGAAAAATGATGGCTCTTTTGGAGTTTTTGGTAGGTAGTGAAACTTGAACAAACGTTGAAGTATTATTGATGGGTAAATTATTACTACGGTAAATCATTACTCAACGGTAAATTATTACACAACGGTTCATTATACCATATACATACGTAGAAGGGGCTGGAGTTTGTTGGTAGGTACTTTTGCAACTTTTTTCACTCCTCATCAACAATTTCTTTTCAGAACTTCATTATGTGTGTTTCTTTTCGTTAGGTACTGTTTGTCATCGGCAGAATTATTTTAGCAACATTTAACTCGTGATTTAGGTAGGTACCTAGTAACGAGTACGGGGTTAGGTACTAACCTACGGAGGGTCTGCGATCTACATAATTATGCATAGAATAGTACATATTATATTATATAGACGGGTTATCTATACATAGAGCTGTGATCTGTAACAGAAGGGTATTCTATACAAAATAATAAACCGTTGTGCAGGGATTTGCAGCGTTTTTATCATCGAAATAATCCGTCCGTCGTGATTCACCATACCACACAACGTCAGGTGAATTAATATTGATTTTAGCCCTCAATACCAATTTTTACCCCTCAAAAATCGAAATTTGACCCCTATTCTGTATGAAAAACAATGAAATGGTATTTTTCTGTCTTTACTCACCCTTTCGTACCACATTCAGTGATTTCCTATAAATTGTTTGCAATTTTAGCCGTTTTTACCGACTTTTGTCCCCTAACAATTCAAATTTGACCCATTTAGATATTGTTGAAAATAATTGCACATATTCAAACATATCCTTTTGTTTGGCAATATGAATGTTTTGGCGAAATTTGGAATTTTTATCATGTACCCAAGGACAGATCGTCTGGAGTGACATATATACATTATATACATATAAATTGTTGTTACCATCTAGGGATGAATTGAGGATGCTCTGAAACGGATTTGCCTATCAAAAAATTTCAAAAATTCATGTTCTGAAAAAGTTGGACACATTTCAATAGCTTAACTTTCTTTGAACATTCGCTTGTAAGGTTTGACTTTACAAAGCTGATTGTAAATTTAATAAAGCATTAAATGTTACAGGTAACGTGAGGTTAGTTAACAGTATACTAAAAAATATTTATTTGGCAACAATGTTAGCGAATTTCCAAGGAAAATTAAGCTATTGCAATGGGTCCAACATTTTCAGAAAATAAATGTTTGAAATTGTTTTACAGGAAAATCCGTTCCAGAGCATCCTGAGGTCATCCCTAGATTTTAACACATTTTATACGTATATTTATATATATTTATTTATGTGTCACTCTAGACTCTGACCTTGGGTACGTGATAAAAATGCCAAATTTCGCTAAAGTTCTTATTGCCAAACAGAAAGATGAGTTCGAAGATGAGCTATTTTCAAAAATCAGGTCATTTTCAAGGTCTAATTAGTTTTTAGAGTAAAAAATTTGTAAAGAACGGCTAAAATAGCGGTACAAAGTCACTGAAAGTGGTATGGAAGGGTGAGTAGACAGAAAAATACCATTTCATTGTTTTTCATGCAGAATAGGTGTCAAATTTGGAGTGGGGGGGGGGGGGGGAGTTAAAAATCTTTATTAAGGGCTAAAATATATAGGTATTAATTCACCTGACATTGTGTGGGATGGTGATTCACGACAGAGAGAGGGACTATTTTGATTATAGAAATATTTTTTTTTTTCAGAAATATTCACAGTGCTCGTTTGCAATCAAATAAACGTAATATTATTTAGCTGTTTATTCGCGTTTGATTTAGGTACTGTTTAATATATTATTGTTGTACTTGTCTGTTAGATACTGTTGTGATTGATATTATTTTTGAAAATTTTATTTTAACTCGTCAAAGTTTTCGAGCCAATGGAGGGGGTTACGACCCCTGCCGTTAGTTCATTCAATTTGCTCATTTCAAATTTATGGTGTCCATATTATACAGTCAAGATGGGAGCAATCACAATTTAATTTTGCGTGTGGCTCTCACTAGGTGGCTAGGTGGCTCACTATGGATGGATATTTTAATTATTCTGTATGAAGATCAACCGGAGTTTCAGGCCTTCTTTCGACTCAGACGACCACTAGAGGTTTTTAGACCAGTAAGAGTGAAGCGGGAGTGTTCCTCTACCAGTAAACTCGTTGAGTAAAACGTCTGGCTGCTGCCTTTTAGTCTCTTCGAGTGGAACAGAAGAACTCGGTTGTTACCGGCCTCTGAATGAGTGAAGAGCAGCTCTACAGGGGAAGCAGGGGGTAGAGGTAGATATAGGAGGCCGTGATAGAGATATAGCAGGCAGTGGGTGATGGGGAGAGGGAAAGAGGATCCTGCGAGAAAGTGATATTGCGGGAGATGGAAGTGTTTTGGATCCCTCGAGGCTTAGCCCGCCCCTTGTAATTCACTTTCCATCGTTGCTGCAGCTTTTCCCTCAAGGATCCGCGGTTTACGAATCAAAACGCGAAAAGGGCTTGCGTGACACCGCAACTGCGGAAGACTTTATTTTCATTTTTGAGGCGCAAAAATAAAGTTGCCTCGTGAGTTGCTACTTATCACTTTTGGTGAGAATCGCTTTTGTCACCAGTAAACGAATCTTTTCGTTCAATTCGAAAAGAAATTTACTCGTGCGTGGTTTATGGTTCGAAACGGAGTTTCAAATGCCATTTCTTGTAGGCAGATTGGACAGTCAGCCTCAACGTTACCAGTGATGCCATTACGGTAAAGTTAATGCCTAGAAGTTGTGACATAGTGTAACAGTGGGGGTGGACCCTCGAGAGTCCCCCTCCTAGACCAGCAAGATTATCACCGGTTATGAAGGGATATCCATTAGGCTTCCCCAAACCGAGCCCGTCTCCACCGGAAGAAAAAATGTATCGAGAACAGCCCACACTGTTACACTCCTCCCCACATGACATACATCTGGGTAGCAGAAGTATGAGAGGGAAAAGGGGGAATGAAAAGTAGAATGAAGTTCTGGTTCAGGAAAAGACATCTGAACAACTTCAAGGTGGCTAACCTCCATCCTGATTGTATTACCTCAATAATATTTACTGGTGGAGAACAAAGTTCCTACATACGAGCATTGGCGGATAATGTTGTCAGAGGTTGTTGTCCAGTGAATTGCGCTCATCTGGGCAACCTCTAGGTGATCAGCCTCCATCGTTGGGATGGGATGGGACTTGTCAATTGGGGCACGGCATCAATCGCCTTCTAATGAGCTCAGTATATTTTAATTATACTGACACTCTAAAGGGGGGTGGAAAGGGGGTGGGGAAGCCAATAGATGTATGTATGGTCGAAGGGACAGGTTGTTAGTAAAGGAATCCTTCTGGGAAACCTTTGGGCTTATCCTTCTGGTAAGCACACAAAAAGTAGATGGAGTATGGTGAAGTGCTCAGCGCATACTACCGAACCATGCTCTGCTACCATGTGACAGAGTGTAACAGTAGGGGTGGACCCTCGAGAGTCCCCCTCCTAGACCAGCGCGGTTATCACCGGTTAAGAAGGGATATCGATTAGGCTTCCCCAAACCGATCGCGTCTCCACCGGAAGAAAAAATGTATCGACAACAGCCCACACTGTTACAAAGTTCAGTCAAATGTGTTTCAGCTTTTTAAAATTGTCAGGTCAACGGCATCAACCAAATGTCCGTTGAACCTGCCATAGGATCCGAACAGTACAACTGTGGAAAAATGAACAATCGGACGTTTCCACAGGATGTACCACCGAATCAAAAGTGTTAATTCAGGAGTGCTGACGTCCGATTTCGCAACCTCGCGGCCACAGTCAACGACCGTGCGTTGCAATCGCGACGTAGCGGTAGGCGGATATCCCTTCCCGCATGTACCAAAATCGGTTCAGGATGCTGTCCTCACGGCTGCACCCAGTGAGCCGACATGACCATCCCTCTCCTTGAGAATCCAAAATTTCGATTGGGCTTCCGAAACAGAACGCCCTACCCACGCCTCCGACCCGAGCTGGCAACTATTCGGGAAAACGGAATCAAAATTATCTCTCCTTAGACGTCGTGGCAGCTGCAAGTCGATAGGCTTTAATCGTGCCCAACACTTCTCACTCTTTTGAGTGATCGTTTGGAGGAGACCTGACAGATTCCCTCCATCCTGGTTGCAGAAGCCTGCTCCCGTCGAGTCGCCTGGACCAGCCATCAGGCAGTCACCGAAGACTGATACCACCAAACAGGTCAGAGTCTTTCGACTACCTTTATCCTTTCGCTCCCGTGTGAGATTCGCGAAAGCCGCACACTTACCGCGGAGTGCGTTCAAAACATTCCCGATTCCGAGGGCTTAGGTAGGAGTTGCATTAGATAACATATTATATATACATATATATATCGTGGAAGTTGTTTTCTGTGACTAGGTAATTCTGATAAAAACTGAGAAGCAATGACCAATCTAGTAGTTTTTTGTGGTGTGAATGTTTATTCCACGGCGTTTCGGTCCTGGAACAGGACCCTAATCATGTGACAACATCAGGGTTTTGTATGAAATCGTTCACAAACTATTGCAATGACACAACAATAACAACTTGGTTTGTTTATTGGAATTCACTTTACCCGGTTGTTATTGTTGTGTCATTGCAATAGTTTGTGAACGATCTCATACAAAAGCCTGATGTTGTCACATGATTAGGGTCCTGCTCCAGGCCGAAACGTCGTGAAATAAACATTCTCACCACAAAAAACGACTAGATTGGTCATTGCTTCACCTCAGTCTACATATATATATTTACAAACTTGAAAACGGGAAAACACACTCGGTGATATAATATATGAAATTAGGTAACAGAAGGTACAAATTTAAGGATCAACAGACAAAAAACTTGCAACAATTTCAGAGGGAATATTTCGCCTGCCGGCGTCTTCGGCCCAGTCATTGGGCCAAAGACTGGGCCAATGATTGGGCCGAAGACGCCGGCAGGCGAAATATTCCCTCTGAATTTGTCTGTTGATACTTAAATTTCTACCCTCTGTCACCTGATTTCATTAAATAGCACTTCTGTCTTAGAAGGATTCAAGTTACTGATCAAGCTCAACTTTATTTACAACCCTCGGATTCCAGGTGGATAACAGGTGGAGTTACTTCTTGATTCTCTAAGGAAGAAATCTCCAGAGAGTAAGATCTTCCTGCCTTAGGGTAAACGGGACAGCCCAGGGTAGATCTTACATCTCGGGGCTGGGGTAAACATCCTCCTAATAGGGGATTAGTGAAAACCCCAGAACCAAAACCTAACAAAAATAGACGTACACTGTCCCTCGTGACCGTCTGAACCTGAAAAAAAAAAATCTCGTTAGGAAATACGTTCCCGGGCGCCCTCCGCAACTCCAACACGATATAATTATCCGTCTGCCTCAGTCGAAAATTAATCAGGTCCGGCTTTTAAAATGCCGCGCGTGGGTTGAGCGTCTAATAATAAACTGCAGGGTCAAAGTCGAATAGTTATAATAGTCGCCCTGCTTTTTAGAAGATTTTTTCTGTAGAACATGAAATCAAAAACAACCAGCAGATACGTACCTACTGAAGAAGTTGCACTGGTATAACTGTTTAGCAGCACAAGGCGCTGCACTCATAATTAATATGCAGGGTCAAAGTCGAATAGTTATAATTGTCGCCCTGCTTTTTAGAAGATTTTTTCTGTAGAACATGAAATCAAAAACAACCAGCAGGTACGTACTGAAGAAGTTGCACTGGTATAAATGTTTAGCATCACAAGGCGTTGCACTCATGATTAATATGCAGGGTCAAAGTCGAATAGTTATAATTGTCGCCCTGCTTTTTAGAAGATTTTTTCTGTAGAACATGAAATCAAAAACAACCAGCAGATACGTACCTACTGAAGAAGTTGCACTGGTATAAATGTTTAGCAGCACAAGGCGTTGCACTCATAATTAATATGCAGGGTCAAAGTCGAATAGTTATAATTGTCGCCCTGCTTTTTAGAAGATTTTTTCTGTAGAACATGAAATCAAAAACAACCAGCAGATACGTACCTACTGAAGAAGTTGCACTGGTATAAATGTTTAGCAGCACAAGGCGTTGCACTCATAATTAATATGCAGGGTCAAAGTCGAATAGTTATATTTGTCGCCCTGCTTTTTAGAAGATTTTTTCTGGAGAACATGAAATCAAAAACAACCAGCAGATACGTACCTACTGAAGAAGTTGCACAGGTATAAATGTTTAGCAGCACAAGGCGTTGCACTCATAATAAATTAATATGCAGGGTCAAAGTCGAATAGTTATAATTGTCGCCTTGCTTTTTAGAAGATTTTTTCTGTAGAACATGAAATCAAAAACAACCAGCAGGTACGTACTGAAGAAGTTGCAGTGGTATAAATGTTTAGCAGCACAAGGCGTTGCACTCATAATTATACATATTGTAGCTAATATCACACAGCTAATGACGAACGGCTAAAACATCGTAGCCTTTTAAGAGTCTTAATTCATTTGACTACTTTGCCAATGAACTTATACACGTTGTTATCGTGCATGCAGGGACGTGCTTATAATACGGAGGGACTTATGCTTCGAAACAGCAAGTTCACGAGGATCGTCTCGCGATGGCCGATAGAAGGAAGGAAATTTCGCGGCGGTGATCGTCAACCAAATAAGAAACATTCGAATTATGAATTATAGGTCACAGGTTACTGGTAATCACCCTTTTGCGTTGATGAGTCTGGATGTTTGTTGACACCCGCTCTCAAAAACGCTGCAAATTATTACACAACAGTTTATCATTTACCTGCATAGATGCCCCTTCTGAATAGATCATGTTTTCTGTGGTCCCCCCCCCCCTGCCAAAGGAAACCCCTAAATCGAGTACTGGAGCCAGCCGGGAATTACAGTTTCATAAAAAAAAGGGCAGGATTTAATAACTCAATCATTAATTATTTGCTTTTATTCATGAAGAATAACGTTTGTTCGAGTTACAGAAGTACTTATCAACAAAATCCAAAATAACCATAATCTTCAAATGACATTATATCACAGAACAACCAAATCGACTTCATACAGCCATCCGCGATTATGATCAGGGCCGATACTATCTGGGCCGGATTTATACCGTTTCATTGACGATCGTGTTGACGAAAATCCGTTGCAAACGAACGGCTGGTCGTACAATGCTCCGGGTGGACTCACATAATTCTTTAATTTGCGATCAATTTAAAAACGTTAAAAAATCATACCATCCTTTTGAAATTTTTCGAGCTACAGCGTTGTGAAAATTTCACCCCCTATTTTTCACCCTTTTAGAGATGACCGACAGTAACGCCGAGCTTCGCGGACCAACTAGATCTCAAGTGGGACCTACAAACCAAATTTCATTCATTTTGGTACATGGTAACTAAGAAAACTGCGAAGAAATTGTTTTACTCAATATCGGATTCAACATACCTTGAAACGGAAACCATCAAATTTTGAATGGTTTTTTTTCGTGCTCGATGCCACAGGCTCATTACTGAAAATAATAAATCAAAATAACAAAACATCCCCTTATCAATCCTTCCAAAGAAGTGCGTACCTACTAACTACTGGATACACAGACCAGCTGCATCACGCATGGCCAGACAGCATTGGTTACGATTTTATTTAAATACCAATACATGAGGCACTGTATTTTTAAAACATTATGCACTTTTCATATGACCTTAAGTAGGTATTTGTATTTTCATCAGTGTCACTGGTGAGTGACATGAACAATTTGATAAATTTTGATTGAAAACTTTAAACTGAATATTTTAATGAAAATAGGGTGATGCTCTGAACGCAGATTTTGATGCTCTACGTCTACACTTTAGTTGCATGGCATTCGTAACACGGAATAACCGTTTTAGTTACTGGCGTGTGAAACTGCATAACACACTTTTCAGCAAAAATGGAAAAACTTGCCCAATTTGGACTGCCGATTCTGATCAAACCGTTACACCAAATTTAATTTTTAAGGACGTCTTTTGAAGCAGAATTTGAAGCTCTTCAGTTTTGGCTCGAGTAAGACCTGTACGATGCACTCTTCAGAACCTATAAGCCATAAACCGAAAAAAATCCGAAAATTTACCATTTTTACAAGTACTTCACATTGCGGAGGGCTTTCGAGTCGGAAAACATGGATTTGTCATTATTCATCACATACAACATACCAAAAATCAGAACTACATCATCTGATACATGGGAACGCCCCTTTTTCGGTAAGATTTCCCTGGACTATATTCTCAGAGAAGTTAACGCAGGTTCACTTGAGCCGTATCTTGGTGGCACAAAGTTTTAATATAAGAAAGTTTAATATGATGACGGTCAACAGGATATCGTATCTAGGGATAATTCATCAACTTCCACCTGTCACCGCCCCACGATGCATCTCCTTCCATCAAACTTTCATATTTCATCTCGATATTACCTAATTTAAAAACATTTCATTTATATTTACAACGAAGACGAAAAGTTTTTCTAAAGAGAAAAGTTCTTCTACCCTGGAAGCCGCTCATTTCACTCGTTTTATCGATTTTTTTCTCGCTCGTTACAAAACCCCCTCCCAGCACGATTAATCATCATAACTGAGAACAGATAAGGCTGAATAGAAGGTGCGTGGGCGGGCATATTGATCAACTTGTTGGTTTCATTATGGCAACACCCCACCATTTGAGCTTCGACAGAGCAAGACCGTGAGGTTTTCAGAGACATGAAATACCTGCTGGACAAAAAACGAAAATCAGCTAATTTTGGGTCAAACGACTGCTTTTCTGCGTATTTCTACTTTTTTTCTTTTTTTTGGAGGCAATGAAGGCGCCAGGAAGCAACAAAACCTATAAAATGCTGTAAAAGGGAAGTTTTATAGTGCCACGACGTCACCTCATCTTAGGCCCGAGACTTGGAATTGTCCGCTGTAAGGTTCTGCTGTAGTCAAATTCCTAAATATAGTCGACAGACCGTCAGAATTTGTGGTCTCGTTATTATCCATTTAATTCTTACGTACGTCAGTTCAAACACGTTGAAGGGGCAAAATTACATTGGAATTATTTCAATTCAAAACTTCCTCAGATCTTCCTACAAAGCTGAACAAACAGACGCAAACCGAGCGAAATGAACGTTACAAGGGATTGTTGTAATTAACCCCCGTCGTTCCCATCCCATACCACCGCCACCACCTGCTATGGTTTCTTCCACTGAAAGTTACCTCAGAGTAGCTTCACAAACTCGCGGTGTCTGCGCCGGGTAAAGCTAATTATGAGTTTGTATAACAGACTCTTCCCGTAGCAAAGCCACCGTTAACAACGGTTTCAGCGTTAAACGAGAAACCCTGAGGGCGACACTGTCGTGTGTGGCTAAAGATATTTAACCGAAAAATTGAAGTGTCGTGTTTTGAGTTTGTTTATTTGGTAAAGCACGGGCGAGCCCAATTACAAGCAAGTTGTTTATATGTATAATAGAGCAAGTCATGGTCACTAATACTAATGAATGATAAAGAGTAGAACAAGTAGTAAACACTTGACTGAATGAGACGGGAGATGAGTTGATTCAAGATTTTAGTAAAAACAAAGAATGGGAGAAAAAATCATAGTCGGGGTATGTAAAAAGAAGGAGGTTTGCAGAACGGGGAAGTCTAGCTAATCAGGTAGTTTGTTGCACAAAAGGGGACTTTAAACAACAACGATGACCTGGCACAGGGGCGAGGCACCAGGAAACAGATCTCCTCCAGCAGAGCAGGGCAATTCAACCGGCCGTTGATCAACTTGTGGAGCAGCACGAGGTCAGCAATGCAACGCCGTGTACTCAAAGGCAGAAGGTTACAGGTGACGAGCAATGACTTGTAATTCACATCGCGTTGTGGCATTCCCTGCTTGAAGGCTATGTATCGCAGAAACCTGTTCTGCACCCTCTCGAGGCTGTAAATATGGGTTGCGTAGAAGGGGGACCAGACTGTGCAGGCATATTCAAGCCTCGGGAGTACCAGTGCTCTGTAAGCCCTCTTTCACACCTGGAGCCGCACGGCTCGTGGCTCGCAGTCAGGAGCGTTTTCCGCTCCCACCTTTCACATTTGAGAGCCTTTTGGTTCTCGAGCGCTCAGTCGAAAGTTCCGCCCAGTTGAAGAAGCATGGATCGCATGCGTACTTTGGCCATTTACCGTCTTCATCGTCGAAGCCGTCTTTGACGCCAAAAACGCCGAAGTACCAGACGGTGTTGGGTCCATCCTATCAACCAACGGCGGGATGAAGCCGGAGTTTTCGCCACGCTTTATCAACAACTTCGACAGGATGGCAACAAATTTCGATTACACACGGAATTAATTAACATTTCCACGTCTACATCCATATTTGAAATCATAAAGAAAGCAAGAAAGAATTTTGACGTGACGAGAATCCTTCGATGGATAGCAATAAACTGAGGAGCGAGAGCCGTTTTCGCTCTTCGTGTGAATACCCGCATCCTCCCCTTTGCATTTCATGGAAGAGCCGGAGGAGCGTGGCTCGAAGTGCAGAGCCGTGATCACTCGCAGCTCGCGAGCCCTATGCCCTACTAAAAGCTCTCGCTCCCCATGTGCATTGCACTCAATGCATTTCAGTCTCACGCGCCTTCCTCCTGCTCGCGAGCGCGAGCCGTGCGGCTCCCCGTTTGAAAGGGGCCTAAAGCAGTGATATAGCACGAATATCTGTAAAATCCCTTGTATGCCGCTTCAGGAACCCAAGAGCCCTGAAGGCTCCGTTACAGATATGGTTGATATGTCCAGAAAACGACAACTTACTATCCAATAGCACACCCAAGTCCGTGGTCTCACTAATCCTCCTCAGACGAGCACCACCTAAAGTATAGTCATACACGAATGTATCAGTTGAACGGCTAAACGAGATAACTGAGCACTTCGAAGGGTTCAGGAAGAGGCTGCTTTCATGAGTTCATTTCAATTCAGCAGCAAATTTTCGGATTGGGTAATTTTTAGTAATTTTTGATAGTTTTCAGCGATTTGTGAACCCATAAAACCTACCTATATAATTTGAGTTGATCTCTATAGTGATAGAATCTTGTTGACTACTGAAACAGAGTTCTTATGTCTCGTTACTATTCTACACGACTTTTTATGGATTTATACAATTTTTTGAAGCCTTTGTCACGGAATTTTTTGCGATTTTTGACCCCCCCCCCCCCCATTACAAATTTGACCCACCATTATCGAGATTTTTTTCTTATTTACCCAAGGTCTGATTACCGTCTGAAGTGACATACATATAAACAAAAAATATTCAGGTCTCGGCAGAGATTTGAACTCGCGCTCGCTGAGCTTTACTGCATAGTGCTGACACCACCCTCTTGATGGGTAAACTCGTTTTGTTCAACATAACCATCGGCCAAGTGATCAAAATAACACAATTTGAACATTTCGGAGGCACCTATCTCTCCCTCCCTTCCTTTCACTCTGTGGAGGGAAGGGTGGGGGTGTGGTGGGAGTGTAGGGAGGATCTGAGCTGCGCGCCTTACGTGTGTTTCGAAACGTGCCTGAAGTTTAGATTTGAATAATGAACCAAAATTACTTATTCCACGGCTACCTATGAGATAATTGGTTCAGATTGTCAACACATAAAGGTCAATCCACACATCTCCGTGACGTGACGGTACCGTTGCCTTCCTTGTTCCGTAGGCCGTGTCCTACGTGGATCTGCCGCGCGCGTCAACGCGTCGGAGCTTTCGGGCGTTCACACAAATCGCGTCGTCATGCCGCGCGGCGAAAAAAAAGGTGTCCTACGTGAAAACGCGAGACGCTTCGTATTTCAGTGGACGCCGACTGTCAAGTATCGTCACCTGTTCTTTTATTTTTACTGCTTTATTTTTGATTACGTTCAAGTATCAGGCAGACATTTATGCAATATTTTCTGAGCCTAAGTTGTCCTACTACTACTAGTTGTTATTGTATAATAATTCTAGGAGACTTGAAAAAATAAGAGTACCAAATACAGTTTGTTTCTAAAAATCACGTATTGTTATTTTATAAACATCTCATTAAACGTAGGTACATAGGGGGGGTACTTGCTTGCCATCCTAGATTGTTGCGATACTTCGCCCCAAGCAGTTTGCACCAAATCACGGTTTTTATATTGTTATTTATTTATTTTTTCATTTATTGGCAATATATCATAAATAAGTACATAATGGAGATAAATATACAAAATAATTAAAAATACTAAAAAAAGCCGAATTTGGGAGACATTTTAATTAGAGAAATTGCCCACCAAAGAATAAGTTAGGAAGAACTTGTGCTCTTCGGTGTACCGGTTATTCCAAAGACACGGCCGCTTTTGGACTTCTGCAGTTAACATTTCCATCACACAAAATACACAAAAACACGGTCTTCTACACAGCAATTAAGAGAACAAACGAGATAAACAAATCAAACGCGGCGTTTGACGCGAGGCGGTGACGGTAAAAATCAAACTAGTTTGGAAATCAAACCGAAGCGTTCAACGCTGTCGCGACAACGCGCCGTCCGAATCACGTGACAATTTCCATGGTTTTCATTGGTCTGCGTCTTCAACGCACCAACGCCCGAACGCTCCGACGCGCGCGGTGGATCCACGTAGGACACTGGGTTAGCCTTCAGTGGCATCCGCGATGAATTTTTCACTGTCATCCACACAGTACCATACCCTTACTTGTCAGTGTTCTCTCGAAATTCGGGTTATAGGTTCCGTTCGGGGTCTAGTTGGTCCTCGAAGCTCGGCGTTACTGTGCTAAGGGGTTCAAAATAGGGGTTGAAATTTTTAGAACGCCGTATATCGAAAACTTTCGATAGAAGGGTATGGGTTTTTTTTAACGTTATTAAATTTGTCTTGAGCTAAACAATTTTTTGAGACCACCCGGAGCATTGTACGTCCAGCCGTTCGTGTGCGCCAAAGAGCTTCGCCAACACGATCGTGAATCAAACGGCATTAATCCGGCCCGGATATCATCGCTAGGGAGCACCTGATATTAATCAAGGATGGCTGTATGAAGTCGAGTTGGTTATTCTGCGATATTATTTCATTTGATAAGTGATGGACTATTGGACTTTGTTGGTAGGTACTTGTGAAACTTGAACAAACGTTGAAGTATTATTGATGGGTAAATTATTACAAAACGGCAAATTATTACATAACGTTAAATTATTACACAACGGTAAATTATTACACAACGGTTTATCAACCAAGAAGGGGCTGGATTTTGTTGATCGGTACTTTTGCAACTTGAAGAAAAATGTTGAAGCATTATTGATGGGCAAGTTATTACACAACGGTTCACAGAAGGGGCATCTATTTCACTCCACATCAACAATTATCCTTTAGAACTTCATTATTTGCGTTTCTTTTAGCCGTTTTAGTTACTGTTTGTTATTTTAGCAACATTTAACTCGTGATTTAGGTAGATACCTAGTAACGAGTACGGGGTTAGGTACTAATCTACGGAGGATCTGCGGTCCACATAATATGTATAGAGTTGCACAAATAGATTATATAGACGGGTTATCTATACAGAGAGCTGTGATCTGTAACAGAAGGGTATTCTGTACAAAATAATGAACCGTTGTGCAGGGATTTGCAGCGTTTTCTCTATTGTCATATCGCTTAAACTATAATTTTTGTACTATTAGTGGGGGCTGTCAGTCCGCAAGGGATATATCCCTCTTCAATCATCCTCATGCACAACTACAATGTAGGTAGATGTATTCTTACAATAAAATTTACTTGTTAACAAAACAAAAAACGCTGCAAAGTCCTTGTCACATGGGTTTATTATTCTATTGAAGTTCTAGAGATTCTTCTTGGCAGTTAAATTTATTGTTTCTTTCATGTGGAATGATTGAATTAGCTATTCCTGATGATTTCCACCAATTTTGGCCCCCAAAACATGAAATAGGTACACTTTTTTTCCCCCCAGATCATCTTTGATCATTGGTAGTGCGATTTAATGGTCTTGATTCAGCTGTTTACACTTTTTCTAATGTTAGTATACACATTGATGGTGATTTCAGACAGTTTTCCAGGTTTTTGACTTAAAAAAAAAACAATTTTGGGAGCTGAACTAATGGTAAAACCTCAATTTCCGCGTCTTTGGTCAAAATCGACTTCATATTCGGTATTCTCGTCCCCAAAAACATGGAAAAACGTTACCTCAAAAGCTCATTTCACTAACATGTTGCTAAAACGCAAAAAGTACCTATTTTTACACACATTTTCACTCATAACACCCCTGGGTATATTCCGATCGGGCTGAAAAGTTTCGGGACACAACTAGGGCCCAAATGGAGCATGTGTGCGAAAGAACGACGTTTTTAGATCTAAAATGAAGCCTGTACACGTGATACGGCGGACGGCGGACGGACATTGCATTTTTGGAATCTACGCACCTTGAAACGGAAAAGAAAAAAGTTTGAGGGGGTGTTATAAAAATTTTTTGCTGAGCGAATACATAGGTGTATTATTCACAGAATAATAAACCAAAAGTGCAACTGTTAACTCTCTGAATCAAAATTCACCAGTTAGGCCATGCTGGATGGATGGCTGGAGGCTTCTCTAGTGGTCGTGTACTTCCTGAACGCAACACTTCGCTAACGACTTCTTCCAGAGGCAGATCGATCCAAGAAACCGTCGCGATGGCGAGGGGACGTCGTTCAGATCTGATTGATTTTTGACACCCCCCCAGCCACCGCTTTTTCCATCACCGGCAAAAGTACGCCAACAACCTCCCCACAACCGATAGTCCACCTGATTGATGCCCTTTCTCCCATCACTCAATCCTCTCCTGGAACCCCTCCACTACCCCCTGTTAACCCATCAACCTCCAATTCAACGAACGGCTGCTAATGGTTTCCATTAGGAATGAGCCAGCCAGCCGCCACCCTGATCGCTCCCTGTCCCCCACCAGTCGTCCGATTTCTCGTTCGATTTGACATCCATCTGTAATCTTCATCTCGGTTATCTTCCAACTCTCAAGATCTTGGGCTAATGAAAACCGCAGCCGAAATATACACAAATGAATTTCGAAAAGATGGCTCTGCTAAGTAAATAGAGAGTTGTCGCAACCATTTTCCGAAAAACGTAACTCTAAGACGTAACTCTGTTCTAGGGTGACAAATTTGGATGCTAACTATCCAACGTAAGTTCTATGAGAAAGTTACGTGTTCACGTAACTCCGGACATAATTATTTTGAAGTGACGTTAACGTAATAATTTGTCTTCAAGTTAACCTTTTCATTCTCATACTAGCTAGTAACATAATTATTGAGTAGGTAATAGTAATTATACCATTTTGATGGTTTTTAGATCTGAATTTTAGATGGAATTTTATAATTATATCGGAAGAATTCCTAGTCATCACCTAAACTAAAAACTAAATACATATCTCGATAAATATCAAGCTGATCGGTGTAATTTAGCAAAACATATGCTAAAGTATCGCTCATGATGATTTTTTCCGGCTACATTTGGATTTTGAAATGTTGGTTGTATTGGTGCTTTACCACAACTAGAAAGTCCGAGAGAGATCTGGCAACACTGTCCGCGCACTTGAGCTTCCTAAGTATTCCCCTGAGCAACTTCTTCTTGTCTCATTAAAATAATGAGGGGATGGACTGGGCTGCGTAGGGACGTCCCTCAGCTCAAGTGCCCGCGCTTTCCTAAGGGTATCATTTGGTACAGAAATAGTTATACTGCTGTCGTGTATAAGTACAAGTCATAACCTACAACCAACCATAGCTTTGTGACGAATTAACTTTGCAAGTCGTAAGGCCCATAGTAAATCATTTAGACAGTTTTTGCATTTGCGGCGCCATTACCAGCGCCGTTGCCTCGCTCCCTAGTGCAATCGTGGCACTAAAGCCTATGCAGAGAAAAAAAGCCACGTTTTTCTGGAATTACCACCCAAAAATTTCAGTTACGTAGGTACCTACTTCAGTAACAAAGTGATTGACTTATTTCGAATAATTGGGAATTAACCTAATTCTATAGCAACATGTACAGGATGGCGAAGATAGTTTTATACTAAAAAAAATCGGTGGAGCTATCAGTGGAATGAGAATCATTAGACAAACAGGATATTGACTTTTTATGTAGTATATAGAGACATTTAATTTGAAAGAGCTTTCGACGAGAACGCGTCCATTTATTTCATGGACTTGCACCTTTCTGATAGTCCTTTCCTGGGGGGAGCTTGACTGTAGGTAATGACCACAGAAAACAGTGACCTACGCTATATAGATAAATAATAAACCGCTGTGTAATAATTTGCAACATTTTGCATTATAGCCAAGTGATAATGAACGGTTACATACTTTGAATAACAAAAATTTTGAAAAAAATTGTTCAAGTTTGGATTTGTACGAGTCATAGCAGTGGGAAATGTTGAATCAGACACCTGTTTAGTAAGTTCAAATGGGTAAATAACATGCCAAATTCGCTCGTTCATTCATGCTGCATGACTGGATTTTTTGGGCGACCTCAGATTTCAGGTCATCTAAATTCGAATGGGTCGTTCGACGGAGATGTGCGTACAGACACACAGACAATACGTAGACAGACAAGAAAACTGATTGATGCCAATCGTTTTCTATTAGCCAAGTGCGTGCAGTTATAAAGGAAAAGAAATAATTAATTAGAAGAAGGATAGGAAAAAATATCGACTTTTGTCTTGGACGTCTTCCCTCGCCCGCCCAGATAACCATCACTCTTGTAAATAAAATTTTAGAACTAGCTCGATCTGACAATTTTCCATCTTACCAGCACTTAACATTTTATAATCCATTTTTAATACCCCGAAGCTGCTGGAACTTCGATGGAGGAACGAAACTTTCGGCATAGCTCAGCTCGTTGAACCGTTCAAACCGAGATATAATTTTGAAACTTTCTATTGTACTTCCGACTTTATAATCTTATTTCCGTTTTTTTGGATCTTGAGGGTGATTCTAGGCTCGAGAATTGTGTGATATTTTTTAGCTTATTTCATTTCTCCTTCTAAATTTCCGGACTTTTGCTGGAAATGCCTAATCCTTTTTGGTTTATTATTCTGTGAATAATACACCTATGTATTCGCTCAGCAAAAAATTTTTATAACACCCCTTCAAACTTTTTTCTTTTCCATTTCAAGGTGCGTAGATTCAAAAAATGCAATGTCCGTCCGCCGTCCGCCGTAAGCCGTATCACGTGTACAGGCTTCATTTTAGGTCTAAAAAAATTCGTTCTTTCGCACACATGCTCCATTTGGGCCCTAGTTGCGTCCCGAAACTTTTCAGCCCGATCAGAATATACCCAGGGGTGTTATGAGTGAAAATGTGTACGTAAAGATAGGTACTTTTTGCGTTTTAGCAACATGTTGGTAACATGAGCTTCTGAGATATCGTTTTCCATGTTTTTGGGGACGAGAAGACCGAATATGAAGTCGATTTTGACCAAAGAGTGGACAATTGAGTTCTACCAAATGTTCAGCTCCCAAAATTGATTTTTTATGAGTCAAAAACCTAGGAAATCGTCTGAAATTTTATGAGTCAAAAAACCTGCGAGATCGTCTGAAATCACCATCAATTTGTAGAATAACACTAGAAAAGGTGTCAACACGTGGATCAAGACGATTAAATGGTACTACCAATGATCAAAGATAGTTTGGGGTAAAAAAAAGGAGCGTACCTAATTTGTGTTTTAGGGGCCAAAATTGGTGGAAACAATAAGAAATAGCTATTTAAATTATTTCACATGATAGAAACAATAAATGAACAGCCTACATTTCTGTAGGTATGTCCATTAGAATAATAAACCAATGTGACAAGGACTTTGCAGCGTTTTTCGCTAAGCGAATACATAGGTGTATTATTTACAGAATAATAAAACAAAAGGGGGTAAAAAACAACGGACGCGCCCCCGTAGATTGGCACTAGATGATAGTTCACGGATGCGCATTTTCACGGAATCACCCTCAGAAGTGGTGCATCGGTAAATATTATGCGGTCACGGATGCACTGTATAAATTTATCCGTAACCTCTATATGTTGAAGGATCGTCAGCGGAAACACCCGTGGTTTCCGCGGTGTACTATTTAGGGAAAATCTTCACGAGAGCACCCCGAAAATCCCCTTAAAAGTGTAGTGATTTCCGTTGTTAATCCTTCAACGTTCCGTCGCACGCCCGTGGTGTTACCGTGACTTTGTACGGATCGTCATAGCCCCACCCTTGACTATCCCGTAACACTCCGCCGCCTTCCCCGTAGCCCATCCATGATTTTCACGTGAATATCCGTGGACTCTCCCTAGATTTTCTCCAGCCCACCCTTGGCTGTCCGTGCCCTTCCTTCACACCTTCAGTGACTAAGCGTTGATTCTTATGTGGAGCGTCAGTCACGTTCCATTGATTGTCCTTGAAGTTACGGTAATCCACTCTTGATTCCCCTGTAACCATCCGCGGACCCTCCCAAGATGTTCTGTAGCCAACCCTTCACTATCCTTAATGCTTCCGTGCTCTTCCTTCAATGATCCGTGATTATTCCGTAACATATTTGACTGATGGTCGAGGGAATCACGGCGGATGGTTAACGGACAGGCTAAGGAAGCACAACCCTCCATTGCCTTTCCGTTGAGGATGGCCCCGTAGAAACATACGTGCCCTCTATGACCGAGCAACGGAGAGACGTGTTCTGCATTCCCCCCTCCGTCAGCCGGTTAACGGAGACGTCGAGGCAGTGCACGTCCCTCCGTCATCGTCCGTGAAGGGTCCGTAACCATCTAGCGAGAACCCTTTACGGACGAGCTACTGAGGATGACGGTGAGACGTCCACTGCCTCAACGGCTCCACTAACCGATCGACGGAGCGGTAAAGGACGTACACGTCTCTCCGTCGCTCTTCCTAATTACACCTACCGAGTAGCTCGGCCGAATAGTCGAGCCTAGCCGAGCTACTTCGATGGGGCGAGTAGGTGATTACATTTCACCTGGGCTGAGACGAGACAATTGCTTCGTGTAGTGATCCGCGTCGGCATGACACAGCTAAGTAAAAACGCTGCAAAGTCCTTGTCACATGGGGTTTATTATTCTAAAGAAATGTTGGCTGTTTATTTATTGTTTCTTTCATATAAAATATTTTAAATAGCTATTTCTGGTGGTTTCCACCAATTTTGGCCCCCAAAACAGGAATTAGGTACCTACGCTCCTTTTTTTTCAAATTATCTTTGATCATTGATAGTACCAGTTAATCGTCTTGATCCACCTCTTGATACTTTTTCTAGTGTTATTCTACAAATTGATGGTGATTTCAGACGATTTTCCAGGTTTTTGACTTATAAAAAATCAATTTTGGCAGCTGAACCTTTGGTAGAACCTCAATTTTCCACTCTTTGGTCAAAATCGACTTCATATTCGGTCTTCTCGTCGCCAAAAACATGGAAAAAGATACCTCACAAGCTCATGTTACTAAGATGTTACTAAAACACAAAAAGTACCTACATTTTTATACACATTTTCACTCATAACACCCCTGGGTATATTCCGATAGGGCTGCAAAGTTTCGGGACACAACTAGGGCCCAAATGGAGCATTTGTGCGAAAGAACGACTTTTTTTAGAATGAAAATGAAGCTGGTACACGGGATATGGCGGACGGCGTACGGTGGGCGGCGGACGGACATTGCATTTTGGTTTATTATTCCGTGAATAATATACCTATGTATTCGCTCAGCAAAATATTTTTATAACACCCCCTCAAAATTTTTTCTTTTCCGTTTCAAGGTGCGTAGATTCCAAAAATGCAATGTCCGTCCACCGTACGCCGTACGCCGTATCACGTGTACCGGCTTCATTTTCGGTCTAAAAAATTCGTTCTTTCGCACACATGCTCCATTTGGGCCCTAGTTGTGTCTCGAAACATTTCAGCCCGATCGGACCCAGGGGTGTTATGAGTGAAAATGTGTGTAAAAATAGGTACTTTTTGCGTTTTAGCAACATGTTAGTGACATGAGCTTTTGAGGTATCTTTTTCCATGTTTTTGGGGACGAGAACACTGAATATGAAGTTGATTTTGACCAAAGACGCGGAAATTGAGGTTTTACCAAAGGTTCAGCTCCCAAAATTAGTTTTTTATGAGTCAAAAACCTAGAAAACGGTCTGAAATTACCATCAATGTGTATAATAACATTGGAAGAAGTGTAAACAGGTGAATCAAGACCATTAAATGATCAATGATGATCTGAAAAAATCAGTCATGCAGCATGACTTAATGAGCGAATTTTCAAAGAAATATTCGAATTAATGGCTATGGTTTTGAATAAAGGAAAACTTCGGTCTAAAATTTGGTTTTCTATGTATATTCTCTTCGTATTTATTTTAATTTGTACGTTTTGTCCATCCTGATTCTACCGTTTGTTTATTACGTAATTGTACTAAGTGCTTATTTATTTGATCGCTGTGGGTAAATTCAAGGAGTTGTACTAATCGTTTGCCTCCCCCTTTTTTGCTTCGAACTCTCGTCTTCAATTAATACTTCTCACATTTTTCAATCTGACCACTCTAAGGGGGTGGGGGTAAGAGTTTAAAGATTATCCTAGTTTTGGGTAATTTTTGCGCACTTTAAATGCTCTAATTTAAGAACGGATTTAGATATCTAAAATCCGATTTCACTATCGTGTTCAGCGTGCAAAAACCTTTAAAATGAGGGGTCACTTGTTAGAAAATAACATTTTGGGGATTTTTGGGTAATTTTTGCGCACTTTAAATGCTCTAATTTGAGAACGGATCAAGATATCTAAAATCCGATTCCACCATCGTGTTCAGCGTGCAAAAACCTTTAAAATGAGGGGTCACTTGTTGGAAAATAACATTTTGGGGATTTTTGGGTAATTTTTGCGCACTTTAAATGCTCTAATTTGAGAACGGATCAAGATATCTAAAATCCGATTCCACCATCGTGTTCAGCGTGCAAAAACCTTTAAAATGAGGGGTCACTTGTTAGAAAATAACATTTTGGGGATTTTTAGGTAATTTTTGCGCACTTTAAATGCTCTAATTTGAGAACGGATCAAGATATCTAAAATCCGATTCCACCATCGTGTTCAGCGTGCAAAAACCTTTAAAATGAGGGGTCACTTGTTGGAAAATAACATTTTGGGGATTTTTGGGTAATTTTTGCGCACTTTAAATGCGCCAAAACCCTCCTTAGAGTAGGCCAATTTCGCCCATCTTCGAACTTAGCCTTTCGATTGCCAAGATAGATTTTTTGTGCAAATTTGAGCTGTTTATCTCAATTCTATCGAGAGTTATCGTCTGGAGTGACACATATATAAATATATATATATATATATATATATATATACATATAAAAAAGTGTTAAATTTCAGGAATCGTTTTAGAATGGTCTGAAACGGATTTCTATGAAGAAAATTTCCAAAAATTTATATTATTTAAATTTCGAAGCCATTGCAATAGCTTCATTTTCTTTGAAAATTCGCTAAAAAAAGTACGTATTTCATGTTTTGGGGGCCAAAATTGGTGGAAATCATCAGAAATAGCTATTTCAATCATTCCACATGAAAGAAACAATAAATTTAACAGCCAACAAGAATCTCTAGAACTGTGACAAGGACTTTGCAGCGTTTTTGGTTTGAGAAAACTTCCCTTGCCTGTGCCGCTTTAGAGACTTTTCTGTTATCCGGGGCTTAAACTGGGCAATTATAGAACTTAAATTGGCCACTTAACAGTTTCAAAAACCCAACACCCCTGGTCCGGACAATTATTAGATCCTTGGAATCCACGCCTTATCTAATTCCACGACCATATCGGAGCTCAGCGGCCTATACAGGGTGAATCACAAAGGTGGTACAGCGCGCCAACGACTGTTTTGTACGACTACCACAACGCGTTTCGTTTCGTCATGACACCTACACGCACCAAAATGATTCGATTCCCACTGGCAACACTGATAACGCACTGGTAAAGTCGGGGTTCATATAGAAATCATGTTGGAAGATTAGCATTTGCGCTAGGAATGTGTAAGATGCGCTCAATTCCAGGAGTTGAGTCCCACCAGTTCACTCAGTTCTGGTATGCGTTCTTTGGGACACGTTCACCCTTTCACCAGTTCAACCGAGTCCCTTTAATTATTATCCTGCTCTAAATCACGAAACTTGGTTTATAGGTCTGTTCCAATAAAATAGTGACTATACAATGCAGTACACATATCTACTTAGCTCAATAAACATTTTCATTTTGTAACTATTTTAGGTAGCAAGTCATATTTTGCAGATTCTGCTCTGGGGACTAAAAACGAAAATACTAAAAACGTTGAAATATAAATAGCAGGTATTAGAAAAGCTTCAGACTTGGCTGGTAGATATGCAGTGCCAAATCATTACCTATGCTCTGGAAAATTAATAAGTACCTATAATGTTTTACATATCTATGGGAGTTTTCAACGCTAATTTCCACTCCACAAGATCGGTATCAGAACAAGATTGTCATGGTATCCTGCCAGAACCACTCCCTGTAAATATTAGATCTCGCAAATAAACTCATAGAAGTGGGGACGAAAGACGCAGGAGCACCAAGGAACCTAGTGGGGATCCCCTACCATCCTCCACTAGCTGGAGGATGGAGGGAGATAGCCCCCAGGGCTATAAAAACTCGCCTCCTTCGCCTTTCTAGCCATTCTACGTTCTCCTCTAGTCGCTGACTACTCTCTCACCTCGCTCCTCCACTCTCTCTCTCTCCTCAACCTAAAAGACCCTGGAATAGGTGACGGCCTTGAGTGTTGGAACCTGCCAGGCAAACGCTCCCGAAAAGATCCCGGAATTGGTGACAGCCTTTAGTGTTGGAACCAGGCTGGGCACATCCTCATACCGCTAGTAGTGATTAAGCACTACATCATTCACTACAAAGATCAAGGTGAATGCACTTCGTAGAAAGGTGAACTATGCAGTAAGTACATAGTATGTACTATATGAACTTGTAGAGGAAACCTTAGGAGGTCATCTGTTCAGTCCGGATAAGTTCAGTTGAAAGATCCTTTCAGTTCGTAACCTTTCAGTGATGAACGCCACATCCCTAATTTGCGCATGTTTTATAGGGGAAGAACTGAACTGGGGCCCTGTAACCCCATTCAGAAGATTCTAATCCATCATTGACCTCTTCAGTGAAAGAAGTTACGAGCTGGTGACGTTATTAGGCCCTTAGTAAGAGAGTGGCTCTGGGAGTCGTGCAGAGGTATTCGAGCCACAGAAAATAAACATGTGCGACAGCGGGTGACGTGATACGTTACTGTCGACGGTAACGGCTGCAGAATGTCGACAAGACGTCGCCCTCGCCTTGGAAAACTCATTCGAACGCTATCTCCTAAACCATTTGTTTCCCTCCTCCAACGAGATTCCAACTGGGGACCCCTCGTCGCCTTTTATTCACTTATACGGAGTTGGTGAGTAATCTTCAAGGTAATTCGTTTTTAGCGTCATTTAATTTCTGGTGAAAATCAAGGCTACAACGAACATCGAAATATCGTCTAAGATTGGGTGTTTCAGACCTCTTCAACATGGAAAATATACACAAGTAGATAGGACTTCGGACTAAAAAGTTCGGCTAGAAGCTTATTCGACGGTGGGCGTACAAGAGGCCGGGTTCTTCTTCTACGCAGAATTCTTAGACGGATGGATGCTACATAAGTTACCAAGTTACCTCGTCTTATCAGTTATCACGTCTCGTCAGTTCAGTTGTAGGATGAGTACCAAGTATAAGTACCAACTTGAGTTAGGATCGGTTGCATCTGGATTTAACTAAGTCTACATCTGCCATGTCGAGTTACAGAAATAGTCGAGTCAACCAACCTATTTGAATTATCTTTGTAGGTAGTATACTTTTGTGTTCGATAAACAGACAATCTATGTACTCTTGGGATTGTGTATATCAAGAGTGATTCTTCAGAAATCTGAACAGAAATGCGATTGCTCGTATTAAAAAAACGCTGCAAAGTCCTTGTCACATGGGGTTTATTATTCTACAGAAATGTTGGCTGTACATTTATTGTTTGTATCATGTGAAATAATTGGAATAGCTATTTCTGATGGTTTCCACCAATTTTGGCCCCCAAAACACAAATTAGGTAGGTACGATCTTTTTTTTTTTTTCAAATTATCTTTGATCATTGGTAGTGCCATTTAATCGTCTTGATCCACGTGTTGACACTTTTTCTAGTGTTATTCTACAAATTGATGGTGATTTCGCAGGTATATTTGACTCATAAAAAATCAATTTTGGGAGCTGAACATCTGGTACAACCTCAATTTTCCACTCCTTGGCCAAAATCGACTTCATATTCGATCTTCTCGTCCCCAAAAACATGGAAAACGATACCTCAAAAGCTCATTTTACTAACATGTTGCTAAAACGCAAAAAGTACCTATTTTCACACACATTTTCACTCATAACACCCCTGGGTATATTCCGATCGGGCTGAAAAGTTTCGGGACACAACTAGGGCCCAAATGGAGCATGTGTGCGAAAGAACGACTTTTTTAGATCGAAAATGAAGCCTGTACACGTGATACGGCGGACGGCGTACGGCGGACGGACATTGCATTTTTTGAATCTACACACCTTGAAACGGAAAAGAAAAAAGTTTGAGGGGGTGTTATAAAAATTTTTTGCTGAGCGATTACATAGGTGTATTATTCACAGAATAATAAACCAAAACGTGTGCCAAATCGAGTGGGCACTATAGCTTCCTCATTTGAATCACATGAAGTACGTATCGAATAGTTGGGTAGGTTCGTTTTGATACGGGACCATCTGCGATCCAACCCTCGTGTACCCTCAAAATTTCAGCTCCCTACGACTATTTTTCGCGTAGTTAGAAGTGTTACAAGGAAACGGTCAACAATTCATGTTCGCGCATGCGCACACGAAAGTTACCGTATGATTCCAATGAAATTCATGCGGTAATATCAGAGTATTATTCCTGATCGACCCTCCAAATCTGAACTCATTTCAACGATATTTAAGGAAGTTATGGGCGTTTCAAATATTTCACGTTTGCGCAAGCGCAGACGAAAGTTACGGTAATTTTTCGAATATTTTGGTATTGGACCATCTGCGACCAACCCGCACCTGCCCTTGAAATTTCAGCCCATTTCGACCAACATTTCGGGTAGTTATGGGCGTTACAAGGAATTACCACAGACAGACAGACACGGAACCAAAAATGCTCCTCGATGCCTGAAACGCAAAAATGGTAGTGGAAATGATGGTGGTGTAGGGTGGCATTTTGGAATAGGTACTTTTTTTTAAACTCAATCACGAATCCAAGGGTTCCCTACCTTCGGTAGTGTGGAAGCAATGGAAATGGCTACTGGAAATCTAACTCCAAGTGTTGAATAGGTAATTACAGTTTCTTGTTTAATAGGGACTGTTCAAGTTTCAAATAATGATAGAACCACGTCACCAATGATAGGTACTTGAACTACGTGACCGCCTGGATTCTTCATGTTGATGGTAGATGGAAGTTGCACGTACTTGTTATCATTGAGTAGTAAGGATAATGAAGCACAACATCGAGAAAAGAAGGTAAAGTAAATGAAAAGGAAGAAAAGATAAAAAGCAGTGAAGAAAACAAAAAAGCTGCAAAGTCCTTGTCACATGGGTTTATTATTCCATCGGACATACCTACAGAAATGCTACTGTTCATTTATTGTTTCTTTCATGTGCAGTTATTGAAATGGCTATTTTTGATGGTTTCCTACAATTTGGCCCCCGAAAACACGAATTAGGCTCGGCTTTTGGTTTATTATTCTGTGAATAATACACCTATGTATTCGCTCAGCAAAATGTTTATAACACCCTCTCAAAATCGTTTCTTTTCCGTTTCAAGGTGCGTAGATTCCAAAAATGCTATGTCCGTCCGCCGTATCATGTGTACCGGCTTCATTTTTGGTCTAAAAAAGTCGTTCGTTCGCACACATGCTCCATTTGGGCCCTAGTTGTGTCCCGAAACTTTTCAGTCTGATCGGAATATACCCAGGGGTGTTATGAGCGAAAATGTGTATAAAAATAAGTACTTTTTGTGTTTTAGTAACATGTTAGTAAAATGAGCTTTTGAGGTATCGCTTTCCATGTTTTTGGGTACGAGAAGACCGAATATGAAGTCGATTTTGACCAAGGAGTGGAAAATTGAGGTTGTGCCAGATGTTAAGCTTCCAAAATTGATTTTTTTATAACTCGCAAACCTGGGAAATCTAGAAAACTAGAAAAAGTGTCAACACGTGGCTCAAGACGATTAAATGGTACTATCAATGATCAAAGATAATTTAAAAAAAAGGAGCGTACCCAATTAAAGTTTTGAGGGCCAAAATTGGTGGAAAGCACCAGAAATACCTATTTCAATTATTTTACATGAAAGAAACAATAAATAAACAGCCAACGTTTCTGTAGGTATGTCCAACAGAATAATAAACCCATGTGACAAGGACTTCGCAGTGTTTTTGGAATCTACGCACCTTGAAACGGAAAAGAAAAAATTTTGAGGGGGTGTTATATAAATTTTTTGCTGAGCGAATACATAGGTGTGTTATTCACAGAATAACAAATAAAAATGGAAACCAGGTACCTACACTGTAGACGAGTTAGCAAATGCAAGATAAGAAACAAACATGGACACGCAGCCAGTGACGGCTTGATCAAGCAAAGAACAAGAGAAAGAAGAAGAAGAGCCGGCCGCATGTACACCCAAGGTGCGTCACCATAACGGCTACCGAAGAGCCAATTAAAAACTTGCGCCTCACTGTAGCAAAACCGAGTCGTTTACACACAAATCACGAACAACGTTGACATTACCTCAAAAGATAACCCCATTATCACACTACCACATCGTACCACGGAAATAGCTCACTTACTTTATAACCAGTCTAACCACATTACGATCGACCCACTCGGCCCCTAATTCTTCAAGAGGTTTTGTTTGTTGTTGCTTTGAAACACATCACGCTCGAATGCCAGAGTACATAATTTCACTAGAAAGCCAATGAAACAATGGGTTTATTGCGTGGGCAGGAGTAAACATGTTCAATGTTAGAACATCATGAAACGTGTCAAAATTACCGGTGCCGTTGATGGAAATCCTATAATCCATTTGTCACGGGACTGGGTATTTCCAAATTCATAGTATAATCAGCCTTAAATTATTAACTCGGACATCTTGCCGATTTCATAACGGTTCTTTCTTTGGCCTCTCGTTTCAGCTCTTCAAATCGAGTTTAAAAAACGCTGCAAATCCCTGCACAACGGTTTATTATTTTGTACAGAATACCCTTCTGTTACCGATCACAGCTCTCTGTATAGATAACCCGTCTATATAATATAATATTTACTATTCTATACATATTATGTAGATCGCAGATCCTCCGTAGGTTAGTACCTAACCCCTTTCTCGTTACTAGGTACCTACCTAAATCACGAGTTAAATGTTGCTAAAATAATTCTGCCGATGACAAACAGTACCTAACAAAAAGAAACACACATAATGAAGTTCTGAAAAGAAATAAATTGTTGATGAGGAGTGAAAAAATTTGCAAAAGTACCTACCAACAAACTCCAGCCCCTTCTACGTAGATGGTATAATGAACCGTTGTGTAATAATTTACCGTTGAGCAATGATTTACCATCGTGTAGTAATAATTTACCCAACGTTTGTTCAAGTTTCAATACCTATCAACAAACTCCAAAAGAGCCATCATTTTTCAAATGAAATAATATCACAGAACAACCAACTCGACTTCATACTCCGCCAATATAATCAGGTGATCCCTAGCAATGATTTTATCTCCGGCAAATTTCCTAACGTCGGTGCGTCCCTGGTAACGAGATTTGGTTTGAATTGTATACAATTTCATTCACACTGGAGTCGAAAATGCCTGTCGGTGCAAACTTCGGGGCCTTACTGTGAACGAACGGCTGGACGAACGATGCTCCGGGTGGTCTTAAAAAACTGGTAAGTTCAAGAACTATTTAAAACCGTAAAAAGATGCACGTAAAAAAAATGTATAGGCGTTTTGAAAATTTCAACCCCTATTGTGAACCCCTTAGGGTTCAGTACCTATTTTTACACACATTTTCACTCATAACACCCCTGGGTATATTCCGACCGGGCTGCAAAGTTTCGGACTCAACTAGGGCCCAAATGGAGCATGTGTGCGAATGAACGACTTTTTAAGACCGAAAATGAAGCCGGTACACGAGATAGGTACGGCGGACGGACATTGTATTTTTGGAATGTACGCACCTTGAAACGGAAAAGAAAAAATTTTGAGGTGGTGTTATAAAACTTTATTGCTGAGCGAATACATAGATGTATTATTCACAGAATAATAAACCAAAATGTGGTAGGAGCTCGACTGACCCTTTGAATCCCTTGCCCTGGCTCTTGTATTTTGCAGACCTCCCAACCGCAAGACAGCGATGAATCTCAAGGACTGATGCAAATCGTTGTCCAACACTCCCTCCCCTCCTGTTCCTCTCTCAAGAGGGTCCATCTAATGGGAAATTTACTGCGGTTAGTTTGTTATGGGAAGAGGGAAACACCGAAGTTATTCGAGACGTATCGGCCCCCTGGGGTCTAGGACGGGTGCCAGACCTTACACAGGCCTTCGCTCTGACTCCGACTGAGTTACCTCATCGAGATGAGACGTACGTCGCCTACCGGGATTTGCTTCAGTGTTTCAAGTAGGGATGGGATATCGATATCGATGTTATCGATATATCTATGTTATCGATATATCGATATTTTCCTTCCGATATCCGATATTATCGGTTTTGGTTTATTATTCTGTGAACACCTATGTTAATGGCTCAGCAAAAATTTTTATAAAACCCCATCAAAATTTTTTCTTTTACGTTTGAAGGTGCGTAGATTCCGAAAGTGCAATGTCCATCCGCCGTCCGCCGTATCTCGTGTACCGGCTTCATTTTCTGTCTAAAAAATTCTCTCTTTCGCACACATGCTCCGTTTGGGCCCTAGCTGAGTCCCGAAACTTTGCAGCCTGATCGGAATATACCCAGGGGTGCTAAGCGTGAAAATGTGTATAAAAATAGGTACTTTTTGTGTTTTAGTAACATGTTAATAACATGAGCTTTTGTGGTATCGTTTTCCATGTTTTTCGGACGAGAAGACCGAACATGAAGTCGATTTTGACCAAAGAGGGGAAAATTGAGGTTCTAAGGAAGTTCCAGCCTTAAATTTATGTTAAATTTTGGTCTTAAATCGTCGTTTTTGCGCACACAGTTCGGGTCCCCATTTGGGAACACATTTGGCTCCTAGTTGGCAGCCCGATCGGCATACACCCAGGGGTGATATGGGAGAAAGATTAGTGTAAAAATAGGGGTTTTCGAAGAATTTTTGAGGTTTTAGAGAACGTGAGGTTGTGAGGTATCGTTTTCCATGTTTTTTAGGGCAAGAAGACCAAATATTTGGTTGATTTTGACCAAAGAGTGAAGAATTGAGGCTGTAACGAAGGTTAAGCTCCCGAAATTCATTTTTTATGAGCCAAAAACATGGGAAATTGTCTGAAATCACCATACATTTGTATAATAACACTAGAAGTTGCATGAATCAAGACAATTAAATGGTACTATCTCTGATCAAGAATACTCTGTTGAAAGGAAAAGCCGAGCCTAATTCGTGTTTTTGGGGGCCAAAATTAATGGAAACCATCAAAAATAGCCATTTCAATAATTGCACACGAAAGAAACAATAAACGGACAGCCAAAATTTCTGTACTTATGTCCAGTAGAATAATAAACCCATGTGACTTTGCAGCTTTTTTTCTTTTTAATAACGAGAAAAATCCTCAAATTTAGTTTTAAACTTTTGAAGATGTAAGGAATGAACCCAAATGTGGAGATGTTTCCTTTTCACAACATGCAGGTACCTAGGTACAAAACAAACTGAATATTATTTGAACAAAATTTCAAAACTACTTTATTTTTACATGACTGTATTTAGGTTCAAAACAAATTGAAACCTAACACAATTTGAACAAAACTCTAAAATTATTTTATTTTTATATTATGTATATAGGTATAAAACAAAATGAATGCAATTGAACAAAGTCCACAAATAACTTTAAAAAGAATGAAAAAAATGTTCAAAAGTTAAAAAAGAATTCTTCCCCCAGTGAATGAAGGAACAGAAGTTTGTTCCATGTCTCTCCAGTGAGTCTGTTTCTGCTTGGTTTCTCCGTTTACTGACTTCGGCATACAAAATGTCAACCTAATTTTAATACGTCAATGCGTGGCTTACTTTTCTTTAAATTATTTAGTTTGATAATTCAATTTCTTTCGATATTTCTTTCAATAATATCGGATATCGTTATTTTTCGTCCGATATATCGATATCGATTTTTTCATTTGATATATCAATTGATATCAATATCGACATTTTCTTTCGATATCCCATCCCTAGTTTCAAGTGAGACGAAACCACTGTCTGACCTCGAATGACCTCCGATTTTCGATAATAATTATATTTTCAATACCTAAAGAACCACTGGAATCGACCAGTAGAAATAGCACTTCGCTCTTGGATGTGCATATGAATGAATGAATCTTTATTCGTCCTTTTATGTAAATACAGAGTTATATAGCTGTTCCTTCCCCCCAAACCTTGAAATTTCAACGCTGCTTGGCGGGAGCGAAAATGCGAGCTTGCGAATGTCCAGACCACGGTTGTCTATTCAGAGAGACAAACGACGCAAAAATTATATACTACTACGTGAATTCACAGCCTGGTAAGGACTGGTGGCGATTGCCGGACATTTTTAGGCGCCTAGCAGCGATTGTCACTGACTGTGTAGTTTTCAAAATATCGCTATAATAGGTACCCGAGTTATTTGTGACTGAAAGTAATAACGGACAACTACCATACTTAGTTCAAAATGCCAATTATTTAGCCTCACCAAAAGATCATTATATATGCAGTGCTATTGACTCAACAAATTTTGTGAAATTCGTTTAATACGACTAATTCATGGACATTATATCGAGATCATGACAATTTTTGATGAAAAGATGTTAGAAAAATGTGATGATCAACTGTTTAGGGCCTCTGGAATCGAGCATGAAAAAAAATTTGATCGTTCCCATTTCAAGGTATGTAGAAACCAAAAAAGGAATAAAATACGCTGCAAATTATTACACAACAGTTGATTAAATAATAAACCTTGTAACTGTATCCTTCTGAGTATTTCACTGTTTTCTGTGGTCAGTACCTACCCTCGTGCTCCCCCCAGGAAAACGATGGAGCTGGCATAGGGAATTACAGTTTCATAAAAATGCGCGGGATTCAATAATTCGATCATTCATTTATTATTTGTTATTATTCATGAAGCATAGTTCCAGTTACAAATGTACCTGTCAAGAAAATCCAAAAGAGCCGTCATTCTTCAAATGAAATAATATCACAGAACAACCAACTCGATTTCATACAGCCACTGATTATAATCAGGTGTTCCCTAACAATGATTATAATATTATATTATCTGGGAATCCTTTATATCGTTTCATTCACGATCATGTTGACGAAGCTTTTCGGTGCAAACGAATGGCTGGACGTAGGGGGGTAATGCCGTGCATCTAACTTTGGCATGCATCAGTAGAAAGACGGAACGTAATAAAAATGATTATTTTACATAAGTGGCTTTGGAATTTATTCCACATTGAGTAGGCAAAAGCTTTTCCGTCTCGAAACATTATTAATAGAATAGCAGCCCAAAATGTGAAAAGTGCTTTGCACGGCATTACCCCCACTGTCGGGTAATGCCGTGCATGCCTTGGGTAATGCCGTGCATAGAGTTTTTTCCTCCTCTTGTCATTCAGCCATGTTTCCTCACTGAATTTTGCAGGTAATAAACTTTGTTATAAATGAGCAATGGTTAGAAAAATGATTAAATAATTAAACCATTTAAAAACATGCGTTTGAAAAAACTGACTTTTTATCACATGAAATTTCAGTCTTGAGTTTCTTAAATCAGGAGGTGGACATGATTAGAATTAGGTATTTTATGAAATTCTAAATGAAACTTAGATATATTTTATGAGATTTTTTGAGAAAAGTGGTGGAAACAACTGAAAAATTGAAACTCGGGGTAATGACGTGTATTGCGAAAGTGCACGCCATTACCCCAACTCAGTGCACGCCATTACCCCGGTGTTTACATTTTTGATTACTTGTTGACGCTGACCGCAATTTCGCACAAATCGAAATTTTGATTATCCCATCAGAAAGCCAATGAAATTCTTTATTGAATGACGTTTAGAAGTCAAAGGAAGTATTGAAAATGGTACTTACAGGGCTTATTTCCCGAGACTCAAAATATAGCCGAAAAATGGCTGAATCACACTCACAGCAGTAACGTCAAGTGGATTACCTTAGCAACGCGAGAATGCTAGAAGTTCGTTCACGCGTCTTCCACAAGGATTTAAGTTTTAAGTACCGTTCCGCCTCAATCGAGTGAGCCACATTCTGAGAACTGTCGTGCACGGCAATACCCCACCCTCCCCTACAATGATCCGGCTCCCCTCACAAAATTCTTTAGTTTGAGATCAATTTAAAACCCCATTGTAGTAGCTTCATTTCGTTGAAAATTCGCTAGAAAAACAAATACGGAAATAGTTTTCAACATTTAAAGAATATAAATTCAGGATTTCAGTAAATCATGCGTTGTGTTGAAATATCGCGTGCCGCATCAGTTCTAATCTTTTTCCGCTGATAATAACGTTCTTCGATTGAAGATTTTGGCAGTTACCCACAGAAAATTCCAGAACATCCCAGCATGTCTCAAGTTGTTCTCCTTCAGTGTCCCTCCGAATGGATTGAATCAATCTTCCCTCACAGGATCTGGTGTAAGTAAGTGTTCAGTACGGACTATTAATTAAACTGAATTGAGACTCGAGACGCGAATCCTCCCGAGCCGTTCCAATTTGCACGGAACAGTTCGTTCTGTTTTTCTTCCCAGCAGGAAGTTCTTCTCGCGCCTCGTTCGCCCTGGTGGGCCTAACCCATTACGGCTAGTTGAAGGCAAACAAACCCTCGGAACCGGGGCATCATTAGGATAACAATGAAGGAAACCCATTATCGTAATTTATCCCGCGAGTGGAAAAAGTCTGGAGTTGGTGAAGGATCCATCCATGCAGTACATGGACTAATGAGCGAATCCTCCACGGAACACTCTGAACACCTTGCGGTTCGATCGACCCGTCGCAAAAAACTATAATGCAGAAGTTTATAAATAGTTAAGAACAGTTCTCTGTTACACATGAACAGAGGCCTCCGAATTTCTCCTTATTTAATTGTAGGATACAGTAAAAGCCGCTTATTAGTAACAAGGATAGGTAAATGATACAATCGCGTTGTAGAAACAAAATGCCCAGGAACGAGCCGTCTGTATATTATTATTAAAGTATAATATTACTTATTACTTATTATTTTTTACGTCAAAATACCAGTACAACCTTCCCACAGTTTTCATTTGGATCACCTCAACTCTTGATCCATTCAATCCCGATGTTTCTGGTAAACTTCCATAGTAGTTAGTGTATATTTTGAGGTGTTTCTGACGATTTAAAGCAATTTTCGGTCGACAGATACCAACTCAAGAGCCCAACCTACCGATTTTTTGAATTCCTAAATTCTTCTTCCAAAAATCATCGAACTTATGCCCAATTTCTTATGTAATTATGAAAAGGAACGAAAATTCGCCTAATGTACTGACTTTTACAAAAGAAAATTGGTGAATATACTCTTCGGGGGGGTTCAAATGTTGTCTGAATTGTGTGGATTTGGCAAATTTTGAGACACTATTGCACTGAGGATGCAATACGTAGTAGAGCTGACAGCGCAGTAACTCCTACAGCTGATTGGAATAGATCCCTCAACACCTTGCCAAACACGCGGATGGCCACTCAACATGCTTATCCTAACATTCAATTACCTAACAAACAGTAATACACAGACAATTGTATCACATGCAGTGGCTCACCCCATTCAGTTAGTAGGGGTCATAACCCCCCCCCCCCCCCCTGGCTCGAAAAGTTCATCAGAAATTAAAATTAAATCTTAAGAATGATAACAATCACGAAAGTAACAAACATATATTATACAAAACAATAACAGGTTAAACGGTAAATCAAACATGATCAAACAGTTAAATAATATTACGCTTATTTGATTACGAACGATCTGTCCCAAAAATTTGACCCGCTCTTTCAGACAAAAATGCTTATCGAAATAGTCCCTCACCGTCACCATCCCACACTTCAGGTGAATAATACTGATTTTAGCCCTTAATACGAATTGTTGACCCCCAAAAATCCTAATTAGACCCCTAGTCAGTGTGAAAAACAACTGAAATGGTATTTTTCTGTCTCCACTCATCCTTCCCTTTCATCACGTTCAGTGATTTTGTATATCAAATTTAGCAGTTTTTACCAATTTTTGACCCCTAAAAACTCAAATTTGACCGCCTTCAAATTTTTGAAAATTGCTCATCCTTTTGTTTGGCAATAAGAACATTTTGGCTAAATTTGGATTTTTTATCACGTACCTAACCAAGGCCAGATATCGTCAGGAATGACACATAAATAAATACATATTTAATATACGTATACATTTTTGTTAAAATCTAAGGATGAAATCAGGATGATCTGAAACGGATTTGCCTATAAAATAATTTCAAAAACTTATGTTCTGAAAATATTGGACCCATTGCAATACCTTCATTTTCCTTGAAAATTTGCGAACATTGTTGTCAAATAAATGTTGTATTTCTTCAGTTTATCATACCTAACGTTATCTGTGACATTTAGTGCTTTTTTAAATTTAATTTAAATTCAGCTTTCTTTGTAATGTCTCAAACCTTACTAGCGAATTTTCAAAGAAAATAAAGCTATTGCAATGGGTAACATTTTCAGAACATGAATTTTTGAAATATTTTTATAGGCAAATCCGTTTCAGAGCAACCTCAGTTCATCCCTAGATTTTAACAAAAATTTATATATTATGTATATTTATGTGCCACTCCAGATGATATCTGTCCTTGGGTAGGTACATGGTAAAAATTTTATATTTCTCCAAAACGTTTGTATCGCCAAACAAAAGGATGAGTTCGAAGATGAGCAATTTTCAAATACCAAGGGGATCAAATTGGAGTTTTTAGGGGTCAAAAGTCGGTAAAAACGGCTAAAATTGCAAACAATTGCTATAAAATCACTGGAAGTGGTATGGAAGGTTGAGTAAAGACAGCAAAATACCATTTCAGTTGTTTTTCACACATAATAGGGGTCAGATTTTGACTTTTGTGGGTAAAAAATCAATAAAAAATCAATATTAATTCACCTGACGTTGTGTGGGATGATTAATCACGACGGAGGGACTACCTCGATGATAAAACTATTTTTATCAAAAGCAAGTGGGTCAAATTTGACTTTATTAGGGTCAAACATCGGTACAAATGGCTAAAATCGCGAAAAATTACATAATTTTAAGAAAAGTGGTATGGTTTCCCGCTATATCATCTTTTTACACAATATCAGGAATATTTCTTTGAAAATTCGCTCTTATAGCCATGCTACATTACAGAATTTTTTCCCCTATTTTTGATAACATTTCAACAATCCTGGCTACGCCACTGGTTACATGTACTGAATGGTCCTACATAACGAGCTGCAAATGTTGTTGTGTCATTGGCTTCATACTGATTCGAGTTAAACCTCCTGGTATCTCAATCCTGCACTGCCAAATTCTAACGGTTAATCCTAATTCTAAAGCCTGCGTTGACATGAAAATTAATGTAATTATTCAAAGCCTTTTTAATAGTAACAGTTCCATTTTTCCTTCAAAACAGCATAAAAGGAATGTCCGCTGAGAACAAGACATTCAGTAGGTACAAAAAAAGGATTTTTAAACAAAAAAGAAAACATACTTACTTCAAAAAAGGTTTATATATAAGTAAAGTCATGCAGCATGGCTATAAGAGCAAATTTTCAAAGAACTATTCGTGCTATCGTGCAAAAAGCTAGATCGAGAAACCATACCACTTTTCGTAAAATTAATCTTTTTTTCGTGATTTTATCCATTTTTACCGGTTTGACTCTTATAAAATCAAATTTGACCCACTCTTTTTGTAGAAAAATATTTTCATAATCGAAATAGTCCCTCCTAGTGATTCACCATCCCGCACAACGTCAGGTGAGTTGCTATTGATTTTAGCCCTTAAGAACAATTTTTGATCCCCCTCCCCCCCCACAAAAAATCCAAATTTAAGCCCTATTCTGTATGGAAAATGGTATTTTATGTATTTATTCAATACCATTCTCCAGTGTCATCTACACCATTTTCAGTGGTTTTATATCAATTGTTGGCGATTTTAGCCGTTTTTACCGACCCCTAAAAACTGAAATTTGACCCACTTAGAATTTTTGAAAATTGTTATCTTTGAACTCACCCTTTTGTTTGGCAATTCATGTTTTGGCGAAATTGGGAATTTCATCATGTCAAGGACAGATGGCGCCTGGGGTGACACATAAATAAATAAATATATAATTATGTAATATATATACACGATTTATATAAATATTTATATACCTTATACAAATAAATAAATATGCACAATTTTTTGTTACAATCCATGGGTTAATTCAGGATGCTCTGGAACGGATTTTCCTATAAAAAATTTCAAAAATTCGTACTCTGAACATTTTAGACCCAGTGCGATAGCTTCACTTTCTTTGAAATAATAATTATTGTGCAATTCAAAGACGATGCAACTTTAATGACGACACTAAATTTCAACTAAAACCAAATTGTCCAAATAGGTACCAACTAAAATGTGTATGGAAACCAAAAAACCTAGGAATACAATGTGAAGGCTATTTGTGGCGTTTTTAGTTAATTGCATCGGCTTTGAATAAACTATGTTTGTTGAGCATAGAAATTATCTTTTACTTTTTAGTTTTATAGAACTTTTTTTTTTAAGCCAGTTTCTCTTTGATTGAAAAGTTTTTTCTTTTTTCTTTTTGGTCTGGTCAACAGATTAATGTTTTATTTTTTTAAATTAGTTTGGAAAAAGTTTTTATGAATATTATTTTATACCTTTTAATGCGTTTTCGGCTGGATTTTTCGGAACAAAATTTTTTTAAATTACTTACATACACTTTCCTGTGCCACCGCTAGCCCAGTATATATACCTCATGCTATCAAATACTGATACCATCATTACTGGGCCGTCCATAGTCTTTGGCAGACTACGTCCTGCCGTCAAGTCGCGCAATATCTGTCAAAGAACTAGAAACCGAAGAAGTTAAGTGGCCTAGTACAGGACCAATACTACATTTCTATTTACAAAACTAGTATGGGACCAGCGGGAGATGATCCTCTTTCATTTGAAAAACGATTCATCTATATCGGTCCGGTGGTTTCGGAATAATCGCTGGACAAATATTTAAATTCAATAAAATAAATAAATATAATAAATAAAATAGCGGATAGAGAACCGCCCTCTTTTTCTGAAGTCGGTTAAAAACGTTCGAATTTGTACTCCACCAAGCTTCCCCAACAAGTTGGTGAAGCTATAAAAAATATGGAATCGTATCTGGGACGACGTCGGGTTAAAACACAATTCGTTTTCAGGACGCCCTTCTTCATCAATCTCGATCCCGACAGGTAAGGGGATTGGCGGGTATTGTCGAGGTGATGTAATTTAGCTCGAACGGACGTACGAAAATCGGGGAAACGAAAACTTTTTGAATAGAGAATTCGTAAAATTACGGGTTCATCTGGAATGATCGATGGTGAACGTCTGTTCGGGTGTCGAACAACAAGAACGAAATCTATTGACCCGGACTGTATTTATAGCCTACATCGATATACTTATTTAAGGTCGACTGAAAATGCAGGTTGGTCGTCAAATCAAGATCTCAAAATTCCCTGACTGTTCCAGAAATTTCCCTGACCAAAACCATATGTTCTAACTTCACTGTTCGAAGTGTGAAGAAAAAAAATCACAATATTAATTTTAACCAGTATTTAGTATTTATTGTTACTAATTTATTTAATATAATAACAAATAATACAATGTATCACAGTAGATTGTCAATTTGATATCAATATATATAGAACAAAAATGACTGATTTACTAATCAGTCAAGCGAATTTTCAAAGAAATTGTTTGGGAAGTTAAGAATTTAAACTAATGGTCATTCGTTACTGAAGTATGCTAGGTATGTGATCTGAATAAACGTGACTATATGGGCGGCTGCGGCCCAATGATTTCGCACTTGTTGAGACCGAAGTGGCACGCCGTGCAGAAAAATTATGTCAAAAAACGCTGCAAATCCCTGCACAACGGTTTATTATTTTGTACAGAATACCCTTCTGTTACAGATCACAGCTCTTTATAGATAACCCGTCTATATAATATAATATGTACTATTCTATACATATTATGTAGATCGCAGACCCTCCGTAGGTTAGTACCTAACCCCGTACTCGTTACTAGGTACCTACCTAAATCACGAGTTAAATAATGTTGGTAAAATAATTCTGCCGATGACAAACAGTACCTAACAAAAAGAAACACACATAATGAAGTTCTGAAAAGAAATTGTTGATGAGGAGTGAAAATACTCATTACTAGGTACCTCCCTAAACCGTTGTGTAATAATTTACCTCTATAGGTTCCACTTCTACGGAGATAGAATAATGAACCGTTGTGTCATAATTTGCCCATCAATAATACTTCAACGGTTGTTCAAGTTGCAAAAGTACCTATCAACAAAATCCAGCCCCTTCTGGGTAGATGAGCCGTTGTGTAATAATTTGCCATTGTGTAATAATTTACCCATCAATAATACTTCATTGGTTGTTCAAGTTGCAAAAGTACCTACCAACAAAATCCTGCCCCTTCTGGGTAGATGAGCCGTTGTGTAATAATTTGCCATTGTGTAATAATTTGTCATTGTGTAATAATTTACCCATCAATAATACTTCATCGGTTGTTCAAGGTGCAAAAGTACCTATCAACAAAATCCAGCCGGATCGCACACCCTCCGTAGGTTAGTACCTAACCCCGTACTCGTTACTAGGTACCTACCTAAATCACGAGGTAAATGTTGCTAAAATAATAAATTCTGTTGATTGCAAACAGTACCTAACAAAAAGAAACGCACATCATTTTTCAAATGAAATAATATCACAGAACAACCAACTCGACTTCATAGGTACCCCACTAATAAAATCGGCGCGTCCCTGGTGACGAGATTTCGTCTGTTGTATACAATTTCATAAACCCTGGAGTCGAAAATGCCTGTTGGTGCAAACTTCGGTGCCTTACTGTGAACGAACAGCTGGACGTACGGTGCTCCGGGTGGTCTTAAAAAACTCGTAAGTTCAAGAACTATTTAAAACCGTAAAAAGATTCACGTAAAAAAAATGTATAGGCGTTTTGAAAATTTCAACCCCTATTTTGAACCCCTTAGAGATGACTGACAGTAACGTCGAGCTTCGAGGACCAACTAGACCCCGAACGGAACCTATAACCCGAATTTCATCAATGTTTTTTCATGGTAACTAAGAAAAGTGGCCCGTACGGCGTACGGCGGACAGACAGAAATATTTTTATTGCAGTTTTGGATTCTACATACCTTGAAACGTAAACCATCAAATTTTGAGGGGGGGTAAGAATTTTTTTTTCATGCTCGATTCCAATGGTTCATTATTGAAAATAATAAACCAAAAATCGTTATTGGGTGTCTTGAACCAAAAATCTTGATTTGGATCACTCTATGCAGTCTGAACGTGCTGAAACTACTAGCAATAGATTCAGCGACAAAAAACAGTAAACGACACCTCACACGCCTACATAAAAAACATGCATTTTTTTTCTTTGGATTGTGGACTATAATTTAGTAAATCTGGTAGCTGGGTGCATCTGATCGGGGTGAGACTGGTTGCAATCGATTCAGGGCCCCAAAAAATTTGTTCGACAACATCCCACGTGCCTATAAAGCTCAAAATGTTTTTCTTGAAAATTTGTAGACCAAAAATTTGTAAATTTGAACCGCTGCGCATAGTGCGATCGGGCTGAGTAACGAACTCATTGTTACACTTGCGAAGACGGATTTTTCTATGCAAGAACGAATTTTTTAGCGTAGAAATGAAGGGACTTATATATTGTGAGGAATGACATATTTATATATGTGATGAATTTAAAATTCTCATCACGGTGGCGTGGAAGGTGAGTGAGTGAATTTAGGTAAGGAGAGAGAAGGAGGAAAAATCGCAGGCGGCTGTAGTCAACCGAACATCTACGACTTTCGGAGGAGAGAGAGGTGGTGTGGAAAGAAGGTGAGGAAAAGTCGCAGGCGGCTGTAGTCAACCGAACATCTACGACTTTGGAGGAGAGGGAGGTGGGTGAGGGAATTTCACCTAGGCGGCTGTAGTCAACCGTTCATCTAGGTGAAGGAGAGGAAAGGAGAGGTCCCTTGTCTAGGCGGCTGTATTCAACCGATCATCTAGACAAGGAGGAGGAGAGAGGAGAGAGAGGAGGTGAAATTCCCAGGCGGCTGTATTCAACCGATCATCTGGGAGGTAAGGTAAGAGAGAGAAGAGAGAGCTGGTTAGAGGAAGTGTCGAATGAAGCTTGAGCGCCAGGATCCGGGGTTTTATAGTACTTGGGGGCCTCTCCCTCCAGCTCCTTGCTGGGAGCTGGTAGTGGGGCCCCAGGTTGAGTAACCCTGGGTTCTGTCGCCTGTCCCCACTCATGTCTTTATTTACGGAGCTTTAGTTTGGCGTTTGAATATTGGTGAGAACTTAATATGATAGGAGTGTTCCCGGGAGGGACTCACGACAGAGGTCCCCCCAGTTTGAACCAATATTGGTGCTGAAGGCGCAAGATGACAGGAGCTGAGGGCTACGGCAAACAAGAGGTGGTCGCTGAAGGCGCAAAATGACAGGGGCTGAGGGCTACGGCAAACAAGAGGAGGCGCGGAAGGCGCGAAGAGACAGGGGCTGAGGGCCGATGCAAACAGAGGTTGAGCTGAAGGCGGTGCTTAAAAACTAGTAGTAACATGGTAGATTTAGTAGTAGTAACATGGTAGATGATAAGTAACATAGTAGATGATAAGTAGTAACATGTTAGATGATAAGTGAGTAGGTAGAACATAAGGTAGGTAACATGGTAGATGATAAGTAGGTAACATAGTAGATGATAAGGAGTAACATAAGGTAGAATAAGTAGGATGAGATGGCGAGAGTATGTACAGTGCAGTGGTCATGATCCCTAAACATGTGGCATTTAGGGAAGTGATCGGCAAGGGCGAGATGAGGTAGATGAACAATATTTACAATGAGATGAACAATATTTACACTGAGATGGAGTATGTACAGAGGATGAATGAGTAGTTACAGATGACGGGTGAGTATTTACAGTATTTACAGATGAAGTAGTATATACAGCAAGTACAGAGGTATGTACAAACATTTGGTCACTTTGTGGGAGGCGGTTGCGAGGATCCGCCGGTTCCTGGGTGTGGTGTGGCGAGTGGTTGTGTGTGTGTGTGTGTGAGTGTATTGTGTGGGGGCGGCGGTTGCTCCGAGCTCGCGGCGAGGCGGGCACGGCGGAGCTCCGAGTTCCGGTACAGTGCGAGTGGATGAAAAAGACACTTGCACTGTCCCGGAATCTCAAGGCCCCGCCGTGATTGCTCATAGCGGGGCGGGGGGTTTGGCCGCCGGGACGAGGGGAACATGGGGACGCTCCCTCCGTCCGTTTCGCCGCCCGGGCCGTTTCGTCCCGGCGGAGACTATCGTGGATATCCCCGGCGATGGAGGGGGGGGGAGGGGGTGTTGGAGGGGGTGAAGTTGATACGGGGGGGTCGAAAATCGAAAACGGGGGGGGCGGTAAATTTGGTGGGGTTACAATTTCGGGGGGGTTGGTGATTTGAACGGGGGGTGGGGGTTTGAAATTTATAGGGGGCAAGGAAATTTGAACGGGGGGCGGTGGGGGCATGAGTTCCGCGAGGTGGAACTCGCGAAGGATGGAGGACATTAGGGGATCTGTGGGGGAGTAGGGAGGGTGTACCCCCGTGGCCTGCGCTGTGCGAAATTCGCGCAGTATTTTCCACTGGGGGTACTTCCATCGCCGGGGCCGGGGAGGTAGTCCGGTGATCCGTGGCGGGACGAAAAGAAGCGGTGTAGTCGGCCCGGGCGAAGGGGGTAGGGGGGAGAGCGGGTCCGGGACGAAAACGTCCCGGAGAATCGCCGCCATTTCCGGATCCGAATCGAAATCCGGAAACGGCGACGGAGGTGACTGGTGCGTTGGGAAGAGGTGCGACATCGCGAACGGACGGTGGGAGACTGATAGAGTTTGTGGGTTGGGTTAGCACAGGTGCGGGTTTACACCTGGCTAACGGGACTGTATGTGGTTTGCCGTCAATTAACAGGGTCGCGGTGGTATGTGTTGTGCGGATGACTTGAAAGGGCCCGGCGTAAAGTGGTTGGAAAGTTTTATGGATGCCGGGCTCTTTCAGGTACATGTGTGTTGTGGTGAAAAATCGTTTGGGATAAGTGGTGTCGTTTGTCGGTGTTGTTGAGTGTAGTGGTTCCCTGTTAATTGACGGTGTGTGGTGTGGAGTGAAAATGTCGGCCGGTAAACGTAGTGGGTCTTTAAAGGCGTTTTGTGCGGGGCTAGTTTGGTCTGAAGGACGGGCGGATGTTCGAAGGCTGAGTAAAATGTAGGGGAGGGATTTGGTCCAGGAAGGGGAATTTGTTGAAGTAGAAATGGCCTGTTTCAGGACCGAGTGCCACCGCTCTATTTTCCCGTTGGATTGGGGATGGTATGGGGTAGTGTGGATTTTGTGGATGCCGAGGGAACGTAGTAAATCGGAAAAGTGGGCGGACTCAAACTGCCTCCCTTGATCGACCGTGACTGTCCGCGGACAACCGTAACGGCTAACCCATTGAGAGAGGAAAGCCGTCGCGACGGTGTCCGCGGTGATGTTTGAGAGTGGAATGCATTCCACCCAGTTGGTGGCACGGTCGATCATCGTGAGGCAGTATTTCTTCCCCTCGGATGGGGGAAGGGGGCCCACTAAATCCAGATGAACGTGTTCCCACGGCAGGGAGTCGGGAATGGTTTGAGGCGGGACATGGGGGTGGGCCGAGACCTTAAACCGCTGGCACTTCTGGCACCCCAGAACCCAGTTACGAATATCTGTGTTCATGTGGGGCCAGAAGTACCGCGTCTTGATAAGGTCTCGGCTAGCCCGAATGCCAGGATGGTGAAGGGAGTGATAGTGGAGGAACAACTGCCGCCTCAGTTCCGGTGGGACGTAAGGGCGCGGTGTATCGGCCGTTACGTCACACCAGAGGTCGAGGGGCGGCAGCTGTTCCAATTTGGAGGCGGAAATGAGATTGGAGAGGGCGGGGTCGGAATGTGGAGTTTGTTTTGATTTTAGGATTTGTGGTGAAGGGAAAGGCAGTAACTCCGCCACCGGCGCGGGGGTAGGGGTGGGTCGGGATAGCGCGTCCGCCACGCAGTTGTCGGCCCCCGGCAAGTATCGGATATCGGACGTAAATTGCCCGATAAACTCGAGTTGCCGGAGGCGACGCGGGGAGGCGGATTTGCGATTCTGTAGGAGGGCGTGGGTCAGGGGCTTATGATCAGTGACGACAGAGAACTGCCTGCCCTCCACGAAGTCACGAAAGTGCTTGATGGCTTCGTGGATGGCGAGGAGTTCTCTGTCGAACGTGGAGTAATTTTTTTGGGTGGGGGATAGCGTTTTGGAGAAGAAGCCTAGGGGTTGGGGGGTGGCGCCGGTGTGCTGATGGAGCACTGCCCCGATGGCCCAGTCGGACGCATCGGTGGTGATGGATAGTGGGGCGTGAGGATCGGGATGGGCCAATAGAGCGGCGTCTACTAGGTCCTGTTTGCAAATTTTGAAGGAGGAGATGAGTTGGGGGGTCCAGGTAATGGGGCGGTTGTCATTTTTTTTGGAGGGTTGGGGAATGGCGTGTATGAGTGGTTGTTGATGTTGTGCTGCGTGTTTGATGTGTCTGCGGTAAAAGTTTAACATACCCAGGAAGCGGCGGAGTTCCGTCACGGTGCGGGGTTGCGGGAAGTCACTAATGGCGTGGACCTTGTCAGCGAGGGGTTTGATGCCCTCGGACGAAACGTGGTGGCCGAGGCAGCGGACGGAGGGTTGGCCGAGCACGCACTTGTCTGTGTTAACCAAGAGGCCTTCGGAGGAGAAGATGTCAAGGATCTGTTGGAGATGGCTGAGGTGTTCTTCCGGCGTCCTGGAGGCTACCAGGACGTCGTCGAGGAAGCAAAAGACGAACGGTAGGCCTCGCAGGATGCTGTCCATATAGCGCTGCCAAGTTTGTGCAGCGTTCCTTAACCCGAAGCCCATCTTAACATACTCGAAAAGTCCGAATGGGGTGATGATGGCGGTCTTCTGGACATCGGGGGGGTGAATGTTGATGTGGTGGAATGCCCGTGAAATGTCGAGGGTAGAGAATATATTAGCGCCATGGAGGTGCGACGAGAAGTCCCGTAGGTGGGGAACATTATAAAGGTCCGGTGTGGTCTTGGAATTGAGTCGCCGGTAGTCCCCGCAGGGGCGGATATCCCCATTGGGCTTCTGCACGATGTGGAGTGGAGAAGCCCAAGGGGATTTTGAGGGGCGGACGATACCGTCGGCTATGAGTTTATTAAAATGTTGTCGGGCTTTAGATAGTTGCAGGGGGTGGAGTCGTCGGGCTTTCGCTGTGATGGGGGGGCCGGAAGTCTCAATGTGGTGTTGAATGGTGGAGATGTGGGCAGAGGGCGGCGACTCGGGCGATTTTCGACGGCTGGTAGGTGTTGATGAGGCGGCTGCGGAGGTCGTCGTACGCAGCGGCGGCGTCGGGGGAGATATCAGAGGTCTGCAGCAGGATCTCGTAGGGCAGTAGTGAAATGATCCGGGAATATCGGGTTTTCTGGCTGCGGATGTTGGCGGCCGAAAACGCTGCGTCCACTTGGAAAAACCAAAGCGCCGGGTCGTGCGTGTAGAAGGGGGCAGCGACAGAGGGAACGCAGCGGACGCCGTCATGACGTTGGCGGCGGCTGCGGCCGTAGCGGCGGCGGCGGCGGCGGTGTCCGATGTCGCAGAGGTCGGCGGGGAGAGCGTGGAGAAAGGGTTGTCGGCCAATGCGTCGGACGTCGCAGCGGCGGGCGGCTGCAGTGTAGCTGGTCGCAGGAGCGGCGGCGTCGGTGAGTTCGGGTCCATTTCTGTAACTAAAATTCAAAAATTTGACGTGGTTTTGAATTTTGAAATTCGCAATCGGCGGGAGCGGTGGTGCGTTGAGTTGAGAGGTGCGTGTTGAGGGTTGGGCCAAGAATTGCGAATTTAGACTGACTGGTTAAAATTTTGAATTTAAAATTTGGGACACCGAACTACTTGACTGGGGCGACACATGAGGTGGGAAGGTGGGAAGGAAGAAGGTTGAGTGAACGTCGGGTTCACCACTGTGATGAATTTAAAATTCTCATCACGGTGGCGTGGAAGGTGAGTGAGTGAATTTAGGTAAGGAGAGAGAAGGAGGAAAAATCGCAGGCGGCTGTAGTCAACCGAACATCTACGACTTTCGGAGGAGAGAGAGGTGGTGTGGAAAGAAGGTGAGGAAAAGTCGCAGGCGGCTGTAGTCAACCGAACATCTACGACTTTGGAGGAGAGGGAGGTGGGTGAGGGAATTTCACCTAGGCGGCTGTAGTCAACCGTTCATCTAGGTGAAGGAGAGGAAAGGAGAGGTCCCTTGTCTAGGCGGCTGTATTCAACCGATCATCTAGACAAGGAGGAGGAGAGAGGAGAGAGAGGAGGTGAAATTCCCAGGCGGCTGTATTCAACCGATCATCTGGGAGGTAAGGTAAGAGAGAGAAGAGAGAGCTGGTTAGAGGAAGTGTCGAATGAAGCTTGAGCGCCAGGATCCGGGGTTTTATAGTACTTGGGGGCCTCTCCCTCCAGCTCCTTGCTGGGAGCTGGTAGTGGGGCCCCAGGTTGAGTAACCCTGGGTTCTGTCGCCTGTCCCCACTCATGTCTTTATTTACGGAGCTTTAGTTTGGCGTTTGAATATTGGTGAGAACTTAATATGATAGGAGTGTTCCCGGGAGGGACTCACGACAATATACTTTATATAAAATATAATACACATACGAAAAATTGATCATTTAGATCTCCGATGTATAAAACGGATTTTGGAGGGTTTTGCGGTACACAGGGAGCTTTATCTTCGAAATGTTTGAACGAGCCAAATAGCTATAATTTCTTTGAAAATTCGCTAAAATGGCATTTACAGGCAGACACTTCGGGGAAGGTATGAGGCATTCTCAATTGTTTATCCTTTAAATGCGGTATATGAACGAGGTACGCAATGTAATCCTCGAACGAGTTTTCTGGGTCACAAGCAACATCGGAGCGAGAGAGAGTAAAAAGGCTGTTGAAAATTAAACATTTAATCCCCTTATCGCCCCCTCCACTCCATCACAACCAAAGTGTCGCAGCGGTCTGGACCAATTTACGATGGTCTGAAGGAGGTTATGGGGGTTCTCAGACTAATATAGAGAACGGACAGGGGTAAGGGGGGGGGGGGTCTGTTAGGCCCCAATTGCGTGCGCAAATTAAATTACAACGTAATTAGAGAGAATAAACTAAAGTTGAAAACTGACCGAGAGAATCAACGATATTTCAAGGTGAATTTCGTCCAACTTGATCTGTATGGCGAGAACTGCTCTAAACTAATAGTAATAAGCAATAACAAGATCCATTGATACGGCTAAACACTACGACAGCTGTGCGAGACAGAGAGGGAAAATACTCAAAATAATATCCAATAGATTATCTCCACAACACTCTAAATAAGTTTCTGAGATCCTCTCAATCTTACATTTCTTTTCGAGTTATCGTGAGAAACTCGGCAGCGAATTTCAAAGAGAGCTATTGCAATGGAACTTATGAAATTTTTTTAAAGGCAAATCCGTTTTAGGGCATCCTGAATATTCACCCCTATATTTTAATTACAAATTTTATAACATCTAAAATAATATACCTACATATATTTTTTTTTAGAAGTTATACAAATTTTTATTTGTTTGTGTCACTACAGAACACATCTGACCGTAGGTAAATGGTAAAAATGCCAATTTCGCCAAAATGTTGGTACTGCCAAACAGCAAGCGAGTTCGAAGATGCGCATTTTTCGAAAATTCTGAAGGGGTCAAATTTGAGTTTTTTGAAGGCAAAAATCTGTAAAAACGGCTAAAACCGCGAAGAATGACTATAAAATTACTGGATGTAGTATGGAAGGGTGAGCATAGACAGAAAAATACCATTTCAGTTGTTTTCCGTACAGAGCAGGTGTCAAATTCGCATGTTTGGGGGTCAAAAATTGGTATGAAAGTCTAAAATCCATATTAATTCACCTGATGTTCTGTGGGATGGTGTCTCACGATGGAGGGACTATTTTGATGATGAACTTTTTTTCTCAAAAAAGAGCGGGTCAAATTTGACTTTATAAGGGTCAAAAATCGGTAAAAATGACTAAAATCACGAAAAAATTATATAATTTTACAAAAAGCGATATGGTTTCTGGCTGTATCATCTTTTTACGCAACAGCACGATTGTTTCTTTGAAAATTCTCTCTTATAGCCATGCTGCATGACTGAAAATTTCTCATTATTTTAGGAGCCCATTGTTTTATTAATTCCATACCTGCTACCTAATTCAGTTAAGAATAGAAGATATTTTTTCGCAAAAAACCAACATCCCCCATTTGTATGGATGCATGCCCTCTCAAATACCTACAGCCTACTCATCCCAGGACCACGTTTTTCAGCACCTACCAAATCTCACTCCTTGAAAAACTTCCCGCCGTTCCTGAATTCACTTAAATAGTTTCCAAATACGGCGTGTGCGCTGATTCCTGAATTGAAAAAAATCTGTAGTAATCATAGATTAAAGTATTATTACCTAGTTGAAAGAAAACATATTTTTTCATCAAGTTATACCTGATCGCTCGAATATTCAACTCTTCATGAAAACATTACTAAGTACCTAACATGGATTTGAAAAAATTGTACAGATTTGTAGATTGCCTACTTTCTAACGATGTCCTTTCATGTGCTTTGTTGAACATTAGAAAATTGAACGACTCCACTGCAAGATGAAAAAATCCCACAGCAAAGATGTCGGTTGGTCAATGGAAAAAACATGGTGGCTCAAACCTGGTAACGCTCAAGTTGGAGTGATGTCATCGACATACCAGCTATTAGTGGTGGATAAGATAACTTGAGGGACTCAAGTTCAGTTAGCTCACTCCTTGAAAGGAGCAGTTCTTCTGAGTTAGTTCAGTAGTTTATTCCACTTCTGTTCGTTTCAAATCACACGACACAAACATTGAACTAAAACGAAGATATACCTACTGTACCAACTTAGTTCCTCACCGATACCAACTTGGTCGTTCCGTGATGCTATAAACTCCTTATGTAGGCCCCCACGTCCCCTCGAACGCCTAAGGAACTGTCTTTCAGTGGATAACATCAACTCCTCACGTCTCATGTAGTAAAGGAACTATGGTTCTGTGGATACTGTAAATCATTCAAGTAGTAATTCACTCCACCTCAATGACTTCCAATGAACTAAAGGAACTATCGTTCAGTGATACTATCAACTCCGCATGTAGTATCCACCGTTCCTGAACTATAAGAACTAACTTCTATAACTAGTCGCCTTCTGAGTGAGTGAGTTAGGTACTTAGTTCTTAGTTCATAATGCACAGATCGATAGTTCTTTAGTTCCCCCTTCCTACATCCAATATCCATCTCTAGACACTGGGTCCTTGATTCTTTTACTCTGTGGTCCCAGTGAACGAAAGTTCAGTGAAGTGAACTAAGTCGAGGAGTAGTCCAGGTGGCGGAGTTAGTTCCTCAAGAGTAGTTCAGTCAGGAACTCTCTACCTCTAGCCTCTGCCAGCTATACACGTTTTCTCTCACCAGATTGTAAGTGCATAGATAAGACTTACGATTCTTGACAATGCTGAGGGAAGTGGTGATGTGAGTTTTCACGTTCGGCCACACGGCAGGGTGAGCCATCCCCTTTAGGCTCTCCATCGTCTGAGTGAGCCCACCGTATCTTGCTGCGTCTGTAAAGAAAAAGAAATATTTGTATCTACATTGCTCGTATGCACTGAATTAGCCGCACACATAGGGTAAACGTGAGGGTCAATGACCCCTCGAGGTAGTCGTTGACCACCTCAGTTTTTAAGAATTATTTTCGAATAAGGTGGCTTTTTGGCACCAAATGGTGGTCTATTAGTTATATTTCATCACTGTAGGTGTCACACACGTAGGGATTGTGTCGGGTTTTAACAACCTTCCACCTCTTTTTTTTTTTTTTTTTTTACTCAAGTGATACACTCTTTTTTTTTTTTAAGTGATACTCTTTTTTTTTTTTTTTAAGTGATACTCATAAATCTGTTTGGCTGGAAAACGAACGGCTGGTCGTATAATGCTCCGGGTGGTCTCAAAAAATTCTTTAGTTTGTGTGATGGATGAATATTAGCGCACATCCACCACAAGAGGTGTAGGGAGGATGTGCCCGGTTTGGTTATGGGCGGTCCACCACCATGCCCGGGATCTTTTTGGAGCGTTTTGTCCGGTTTGGTTATGAGCGAACCACCACCATGCCTGGAGTCTTTTCGGGTTCGTTGCCTGGTTTGGTTATGGACGGACCACCACCATGCCCAGGATCTTTTTGGAAGATGTGCTCGGTTTGGCTATGGGCGTACCACCACCAAGCCCGAGATCTTTTAGGATGAGTTTGCTTGGTTTGGTTATGAGCGACTCACCACCATGCCCAAGATCTTTTAGGTAAGGAGAGAGACGAGGTAAGGAGGAGAGAGAGAGTAGTCAGCGACTAGAGGAGAGCATAGAATGGCTAGAAAGGCGAAGGAGGCGAGTTTTTATAGGCTTGGGAGCGGTCTCCCTCCATCCTCCAGCTAGTGGAGGATGGTGGGGATCCCCAGGCTGTCTCTCTGCTCTCCTGCGTCTTCCGCCCCCACTTCTGAGTTTATTTAGCGAGATCTTAATTTCACATGGTAAAGTTGTGGTTCTGGGAGGATACCACGACAGTTTGTGTTCAACTTAAAACGCTAAAAACCCATACCCTTCTACTGAAAGTTTTCGAGCTACGGCGTTCTGAACATTTCAACCCCTATTTTTCATTCCTTAGAGATGACTTGACAGTAACGCCGAGCTTCGCGGACCAACTAGACCCGAAACGGGACCTACAAACCAAATTTCATTAATTTTGGTTATTGGTAACTAAGAAAAGTGCGAAGTACAGCGGGCAGACAGAATTTTTTTTAAATTTCATTTTCGGATTTTACGTACCTTTAAACGGAAACCATCAAATTTTGAAGGAGGGTTAAATTTTTTTTTTCATGCTCGATTCCAAAGGTTTATTACTGAAAAATAATGAACCAAAATTCACGTCCACTCTTAGGTGGCGACATGCGCGTCCATTTTTTCGGTAAATTTGTATATCGACTCCCGCTAAAAAAGCACCGGAGTCTACCAGGGTGGAAAAGTTATGAAAAAAGGATTATTGCACTAGAGATCCCCCCTTCCTTGTAACAAAGTAACCCTTTTGGTCCTCTTTCCTCGCCAATATACCCTTCCTGCCCCTCACGACCCGATAACACTATTCCTTGCTCTCCTACTCTTCCCTTTACCCTACACCCTTATAACCCTATTCGGTTGCCGGGCAATCGAATTTCCTTTTAACCCCCCCACTACACACCCCTCGTCAACATCCATCCTCATCGTCACACGGTTATTTCCTCGGGTCCTCTCCTGTGTCTTTTCGCAAGACAACTTGCCTCCCGCTGCTTATAGTAAAAGAAGCTGGAAAAAAGAAGAAGAAGGATTTAGCTTCTGACGTCCAGAGTTTTACTCTTCTGGGGTTTACAAAGCGTTGCGGGACAGGGAGCCACACATCGGCTCAGACAGAAGAAAGAGTGGAGCCCCGGACCCGCAATTCGAGATGTAATAAACAATAATAACTCACAACAAATTTAACGAGAAGTAGGTAAATTTGAAAATGTGGAAGGTTGTATCAGGAAAAGTCAGTTCACTGTACCTAAAATAAATCCATAATATGGTAGGTAGGTATGTGTACTACCTTGGCCTTTGAGTGAGAATAAAAATAAGATTGAAGATAAAAATGAACCCCCATACAAAAAAAAAAATTGAAAATAAAAATGAACCCTCATACAAAAAAATAAGGATGAGTAGGTACGCCTGTCCTTCCAACATATCAAGAAGCACTAAACATGGAGCTCGAAGAAATCTGTAGATTTGGAATATTAAACTAGGCAAATTCTATGTGTTGCCATGGAAAAAGAACGTAGATGTACAGATAAATCCTTATGTCTACGAATAAACCCTCAAGGCTGTACCTGTAAAACATAAGAGTGACTTCAGCTACCGAAGAAGCCATCGGTAGCACGTATAGAGTTGTCAGACATACTATGATTTATACCTAGCAACTGTATTTTTGGGTCTACATTAAAACAATTATTATAATATGAAATTATATTTTTATGGCTGCCAAAAGCATTAGTTACATCTACAACCATAAGTTCTAAGATCTTTCTTCTAACTGCCACTACTTTCAGTAAGGTAACAACGTTAATTCAAGTGACAATAATAATTTGGTGTCGGTGGTATTATTTCACTTGAAGAATGATGGTTATTTTGGATTGTGCTGATAGGTACTTATGTAACTTGAACAAACATTATGCTCCATGAAGAACAACGAATAATGAATTATTGAATTAAATCCCGTGCATTTTTATGAAACTTTGGCTGGCTCCAGTACTCGATTTAGGGCTTTCGTGGGGGGAGCTCGAGGGTATTGACCACAGCAAACAGTAATCTACGAAGAAGGGGCATCTGTACAGGTGAATAATAAACCGTAGTGTAATAATTTGCAGCGTTTTTTTAAAAACTAAATTCCACATACGTGATTCGTACCAAGGATCTACCCAGTTTTAATATGTAAGGAAGAACGTTTTTACCTACCAAAGTGGAAAAAATTAAGACTTATTTAGCCTGTTCCATTTTAATTTCCTCCAGTAATTCTTTTTTTGCGGAAAGCTGGCAAAAATAATTTTTGTTTGAGCAATTTTGTCGATGCTGGCCTCACTGTCGGAAGGTAGAGAAGCCTTGGATTCGTGAGTGTATTACAAAAAATTTACGACCTCCAAAATTAAAATTTCCACTACAATTTTGCGTTTCAGACAACAAGGAAAATTGTTGCTTCCGTGTCTGTCCGTATATCTGTCTGTCTGTCAGTGGTCAATTCCTTGTAACTCCCATAACTACCCGAAATAATGGTCGAAATGGGCTGAAATTTGGAGGGTAGGTAGGTGCTGTACCATATCAAAATCATTGAAAGAATACTCTAAATGCGCAAACGTGAAATACTTGAAAACGCCCATAACTACCTTAAATATCACTGAAATGAGTTCAAACTTGTAGAGAGTAATATCAGGAATAATACTTTGATAGTTCCGTATGAATTTCATTGGAATCGTACGGTAACTTTAGTCTGCGCACGCGCGAACATTAAATGTTGACCATTTCCTTGTAACGCTTCTAACTACTCGAAAAATAGTCAGAGAGCTGAATGACAAATAATTGAACAAGGGATCTGACGAATTCGGAAAGCAACCATAGCCCCTAAGGATTAAGAGGGTCCAGAGATTGGTAGGTTAAGTTATTCTTATTAGGTAGGTATATATGACAAATGAGTGAGTCCATAACACAGCATACAAGTAGGTACTACGTTGAAATCGATTAAAAATGCATTTTTGAACATTTTGGATGATTTTTGGCCTAGTGCGCAGGACTGTTAATATGAGTGTGGTAGGCTACAGGGGCTAAGGAGAAAAATAGGATTCGTTTTGAGCTGTGGTTGCCACCCAAGCTTTGAGCCGCCTGGGAGCTCATGGAAAGTGTAGTCGGTACAAGTATGTTATAGCCCCGCCAATATCGATTGTATCGATTATCTCAAATACATCGATCCTTGTGGTATCGATGACGTGTATCAGACAAGACGGTGGGTGTACAAGAAGTTTAGTTCCCATTCCGCCGCTCGCATTGTCAAGCGATCTGGATGCTCGCTAGCGCTCGCATCTCAAAAAAGATAAACAATCCCAGAAACTATCCCGTGAATGAGCAGGTTGTTTGGGACTTTTGAATAGATGGTACAAGTATGTTATAGTCACTCTTATTTTTTGGTGTCCTTACAATGGTCTTCCCGTATTCATTTTGAAAGTTCATATCGGCACCCGGGATGTAGGCATCGGGACGCCATATTGAGCCGTCATCGATACCACAAGGATCGATGTATTTGAGATAATCGATACAATCGATATTGGCGGGGCTATAACATACTTGTACCGTGTAGTCTGTGTAAATGATATTTTTTAGAGGCTTCTTTCAAGGCAAACAGGGCACAGGTAGTTTGCCACGTGCCGGTTAGTTCTCGTTCTGAGAAACCCTCTTGTTGGATTCTTTAGAAGTTCTTTAGACAAACGTTAGAGGCCATTTTGGACTTTCCTCGAAAACCTCCTTTCAGCCCTGATCTTGCTGAATGTTATTGATGGAGGGAAAAGCGACGCGACGTTGCCATATCTACATCCTACCTGACTGACCAACACCCACCTTCCCACCTTCCCAAGCCAGTGCCTTACTAGGGTTACCAGACCTACTTTTGGTTTATCTCTGTGAATACACCTCTGTGAATAATACACCTATTAGGTATTTATTGGCTCAGAAATTTTTTTTCGATCACCCTCAAAAATTTTCCTTTTTAGATGCATAGATTCCAAAAATGCGATGTCCCTCCACCTCCCACTATCATCCATATCATCTATATCTACCTTATTTTCGGTATAAAAAATTCTTTCTTTCCCACACAAGCTCCATTTGGGCCCTAGTTGTGCACAAAACTTCGCAGCCCGATCGGAATCGGAGGGAGTTATGGGTGAAAATGGGTGTGAAAATAGGGTTTTTTGGTGTTTTAGTATCATGAGCTTGTGCGGTATAGTTTTCCTTGTTTTTTAGGGCGAGGAGACAGAATATAAAGCCGATTTTTTGACCAAAGAGTGGGAAATTGAGGTCAGCTCCCAATCCCAAAAGGTTTGCCCATTAAACCTATATTTTAACGGTATCGCCATACACTTTCATTCCTATATAATAGGAACATGGAAGTAACTGACTTGCTGCAAGAGTGGTTTACATTTAAATTCCGACAGTCACAATTTTTGGTTTATCATTTTTCAATAATGAACCTTTGGAATCGAGCATTGAAAAAAAAGTTTCACCCCCCTCAAAACTTGATGGTTTCCGTTTCAAGGTATGTAGAATCCGAAAATCGAATAAAAAATGTCTGTTCGTCCGCCGTATGCCGTACTTCGCAATTTTCTTAGTTTTTCGAGTTGGTAAAGTTCAAATTTCATACGAGTCAGATAATTTGTTTTAATAGGCTATTTAATTGAGAATAATGCCGTTTAGCTGGAATTCGCGTTCCCCCATTATCGTTCCAATAGTAATCCGCAAGGCGGCAGTGACACGCCAGTGGCACGAAACCAACATCAGAGGATTCTGGTGTGTGAACATAATAGGTGAACCCTTGTAGGTGTAGATACCGTCTAATGTCAAGAGGCCCCTTACAGGTGATGGCGCGGGGAGCTTTTATCGCATCGTCAGCTTTTAACGAGATTTCCCTCGCCTTTCATCAACCTGAATCTCGTGAGTGGCGTATGATGTGCGATGGGGTGAAACGTGCGAGGGAGGGTGAACGTTAAAATTTTCCAAGATTGCTGGGAACAGTAATGAATTTCATAATAATTCATGAAGTAGCTGCGCGACTTGTATGAAAGCGTTCATGAACTCCAGTTCTGAGGTGGTAATCAATATAATCGAGAGCTTCGTCGGTCGAAAAGACGATACATCGGAGATTGCTGGATGACGGACTGATATGGATACCTACTAGACCAAAACCTCGCCCCAAAGAGTTTCAGAATCCCAGGACCATCACTGAAAGATCGCCTCAACACGCACGGTATAACGAAAGCTTTCGAAAAAAAGTTCCAGCCGTGCAGCATGGCTATAAGAGCAATTTTCAAAGAACTATTCATGCTATTGTGTAAAAATATGATATAGCGATACACCATACCACTTTTCATAAAAGTATATAATTATTTTCGTGATTTTAGCCATTTTTATCGATTTCTGGCCCTTATAAAGTCAAATCTGACCCACTCTTTTATGAGAAAAATATTGCTATCACCGAAGTCTCTCTTTCTGTCGTGAACCACCATCCCAAACAACGTCAGGTGAATTAACATCGACTTTAGCCCATAATACCAGTTTTGACCTCTATTCTGAACGAAAAACAATTAAAACGGTCCATTTTACCGATTTTTGACTCAAACTATTTGATCCCCTTAGAATTTTAGAAAATTTCTCATCTTCTACCTTTTGTTTGGCAATACAAAAGTTTTGGCGAAATTCGGAATTTTCATCATGTATCCAAGGAAAGATATCTTTTGAGTGACACATAAATAAATAAATAATTTAAATACATATATTACACACAACACATACATATAACACACACATATATATATATATATATATATATATATATATATATATATATATATATATATATATACAGGGTGTCCCATCTAAACGGGCCCATCGGGAAATTACAGCCTTACGGTGCGAGCTATCGAAAAATTGAACTGGACCTTTTTTATAGTATTTTAACTCAGCTTCACGATGCGCAAGTCCGATTTCCATTTTTCCATGTTTTAGGGTCTCAAATCATTGATTGAAACATACGGTTTCCTCTTGACCCCCCTTTTTTATTGCTTTTTTCGATTCTAAGTTGAATTTGGAACAGAAAATGCCTCGTTGAAATTTTTTTTGGGGGCTTCGTTTCTGAGTTATTCCACTTTTTGCGAAATACAGAAAATCGCCGATTCCTTTTAGACATTACCAACACTTTCTTACAATTTTTATCTTCAATTTTTGAGATGTTCACCACACTTTTGAAATCAGCATTAAACCATCTCTCATCAGACCCCAGCGTCCATAATCAACAATCACCATCAGGGGGATGACATTACAGTTCTCGCATCAAGTGGAGGGTAGGCCCCACCCCACCCCCCCAGTGGGGGGTGGGGGGTGGGGTGGGCCCGTTTAGATGGGACACCCTGTATATATATATATATATATACATATGTTACATGTTATATTGGGATGAATTCACGATGCTCTAAACAACAAATTTTCAAAAATTCGTGTTCTGAAAGTTTTGGATTCATTGCAATAGCTTCATTTTCTCTGAAAATTCGCTAAAACGTAGAAAAAGTGGTTTTTTTTGGCAAAAAAGGTACAAAGCCCATTCAGGACCCATAGAAGAGTTCGTGATCAGTGTGAATTTTCGTAGAAGTTCAAGTTTTTATGGATGATTAGGGACTACTCTGTAAAATTTACTAAGTAAGTAAGTCAAAATCACGGAAATTAGACCACATTTATTAGTCGTCTAAGGTGAGCTTCACACTGAGGAAGCAAGCGACGCGACCCGTACCTCCTGGCGACAGGAGACAAGGGCCTCCACATAGTGCACATTGGGGCGACCTATGCTGCTTGTCTTCTGCTGCTTATCTCAGTATGCCACGTGTCGATGAAGTTTGTGTTTTGGCGTTTGTTGTATGGTGTTTGTCATGTATTCAACAGACTCTTCGGATGATGAATTAAATGCTGTGGTCAGCGTCATTAGAAGAAGGATGCGCCAGCTATCTCGCATGTGGACCCATCCCTGTTGGCGCAATACTAAGCAACATAGCCCTTTAGCGGTGACGTGTCCCTCCCAAGAAAATTTCAGCCATTTCATATGATGGAAATATCAACTTTCAACAAGTTGTTGAATGGGGTACGTGCACGTATTTATTTTATTTTGTTAAATGAAAGTAGATTCCATCCCGGGAATTTTGACACAAACCGCAATGTCCAACGATGAGTTGCTCTTTTTATGTGATTATTCAAAGATTCCAGAGGTTCCTACATTACTGCACCCCTCTCGCCTGGGCGGGACCCCCCTGCCCACTGTGACGTAGGAACCTCCGGAAATATTGAAAAATTATAGAAAAAGAAGCACTAAAGGTAGGACTGAGCGGTTGGTGTCAAAGTTCTCAGAATGGATCTAGTTTCATCAAAAAATAATATAAACCGCTTCTGTGACCCATGTTCATAATCCATTTGATGTAAAAGCAACTGACGAAAAAAGATTCAGACTGCAGAAGCAAGGAAGCTGCAAGGGGCAAAAATACCAACATGCGGGTTCTCAAACGACACGTGCCTCCTGCTTCCAGGAGGTAAGATGCAAGTATCGCTTCAGTGTGAAGGCTCTCTGTCATGGTTCCTCTCAAATCTCTACATCAACCACTCCTATTAATGAGTGATTTAACCAAATAAAAAAGGAACAGCGAGCTGGGCAACGCCAAGGGAAAGTAAGAGAATGGTCCTTTCCATCGACCGCCATCGCCCTCAACGGTCATAACGGCCGACTGCGGTCATAACGGCCGACTGCGGAGGGGGGACGGGTGGAAAAGTCCCTATATAAACAGCCCTTCTGGCCCAGCTTTTCATTCGACCGATCGACCCTCGACTTGCGACTTCTCCCTCTCCTACCCTTTCTCCGACACTCGCTGTGGTCCATCCGGGGGTGCTAGCAAAAGACACCAAAGGATCAGCTAATACTCGCTGTGGTTCATGCTCGCGGGGTATTGGCTTTAGGTCCCTCTCTTTCATCTAGCACTCGCTGTGGTTCATTCTCGCGGGGTGCTAGCAAAAGACACCAAAGGATCAGCTAATACTCGCTGTGGTTCATGCTCGCGGGGTATTGGCTTTAGGTCCCTGTCTTTCATCTAGCACTCGCTGTGGTTCATTCTCGCGGGGTGCTAGCAAAAGACACCAAAGGATCAGCTAATACTCGCTGTGGTTCATGCTCGCGGGGTATTGGCTTTAGGTCCCTGTCTTTCATCTAGAACTCGCTGTGGTTCATTCTCGCGGGGTGCTAGCAAAAGACACCAAAGGATCAGCTAACACTCGCTGTGGTCCATTCTCGCGGGGTATTGGCTTTAGGTCCCTCTCTTTCATCTAGCACTCGCTGTGGTTCATTCTCGCGGGGTGCTAGCAAAAGACACCAAAGGATCAGCTAATACTCGCTGTGGTTCGTGCTCACGGGGTATTGGAATTAGGTCACTGTCTTTCATCTAGCACTCGCTGTGGTTCATTCTCGCTGGGTATTAGCAGTAGGCTCCTCCCGGCCCTACCGTAGGAGTGGAAATAACAGCACCGGTGATCCCAATCTAACTGATCACCACACTCTCATTCATTTTAGTGTTTTGAAAAAGCATGTCGCCTGTCGCCACGAGGCGCGGGTCGCATCGCTTGACCTGTCCGAGCAGTCGATTCGAACCTTCGGAGTTCTGTAGCAAAATCGACTCGAGATATGTCACAACAATCGTGAAAACGCGTTCACACTTGATTTTGACCTCCATCCGTCAATCCGTCACTGCGATCCTCCCTTCCGAGGAACGGAATTCCTCGCCACTCGGGGCACCCGAGCAACGCAGGGGCGACTCCACGAGGCTGACCCTTCAGGGATAAATGCCTAGCGGTCTCGGCAAGTCGATCTAATACATTATTAAATACCGAGCGTTCTGTCCTCACACCCTTCCGGACACTCCCCACCCTGATATGCCTCTTTCCATAGAATTCGAAAGAAAAGCTATCGCTGCGGGTTCAAATTATGCGGTAGTTCACTAAGATCCACTGTACTGCCCGACAAAAAAAAATCAAAAAAAAAATCCAGTCATGCAGCATGGCTTAAGGAGCAAATTTTCAAATAAGTAAATAGTTTGGGAAATCGAGAATTTAAATTAATGCTTATCTACCAGAGCACTCACTACGGCCTGACTGGCACTTGTTAAGACCATAGTCGCAAGTCGTGCAGAAAAATTATGTCAGTAAATCATTTTTGGGTGTTTTAAACCAAAAAAATGTGATTTTGATCACTCAATGCAGTGTGAACGTGCTGAAACTACCTGCAATCAATGCAGCGAAGAAAATAACCATGGTAAACGACACATCACATGCCTACATAAAGAACGCAAATTTGATTGGATTTCGGACTACAATTTTGTACATTTGGTATGCTGGGTGCTCCTAATCGGACTGGCACTAGTTGTAATAAATTCAGCGCTCCAAAAAACATATCGGGAAAAATCATAATAAATTTAGATGTTAGATGCATGAAATGGATTTTGGAGAGGTTTCCGGTTCACAGGGAGCATCTCTGAAATTTTCGACCGAGCCAAATAGCTAAATTTTCTTTGACAATTCGCTAAGAACTGCAATAATCATATCTACGGATCTAACTACTTTTTCGTTACAGCAATTATCTGGCCTTCGAGTTCAGAAATTTTTCGCTACATGGAATCCACAAATTAAGTATTCATTCTAAACATCAAGACAAATAGATGGCAAGATAAATAAACATCAAGATAAATGTAAATCTCACTCACCGCCTATCCTCGAGGAGTGCTAATAATCAAGCAAATATAATTATTACATGATTTCTTTTAATGCAAATTGTGAACAAAAATAGGATCAAACATGTTTAAAAACGCCAGTAACATATATAGTTCCTACTATCTACTTACGATCAGAAAGGGTAATCATTGGCCAGGAATATTTGTTCAAAGTTGAGTGTTCGTGTTGAGTCAACTAAACGGGGGGGTATAAACAATTTCATTGCCAATAACTCGACTGCGGACATTAAAGAGGTTCAATGCCTTGGCTATGAATGTGAAAAGGGGGAATGTTGACATCCAAAGGGTCTAAAGTGGGATACAGAACCAAATAGAAATGCTCCAGTTTGTCTGAATCGATAATACTCCCTTTTAGATCATTTCCGTTATGAATACTGTCTTCACGAGCTGAAATTGTGAGGGCTGATTTCCAGTTGGTCCAATGTAATGTCCATCAATATCCAGCAGTGAGTTTTGTTGGGGCATTGCAAATGGTCGAACCTACTTCATCCCCAAATAATGACGGTAGTTGGCTACCTGACTGGTAAATAGCAGTTTCGACCATTTCAAAATTCATCAATACTCAATACACCAACATAATACAGGCAGGTACCTACTTTATGCCTTAACCAATATACCTACTCATGTCCAAATGTGGAGGGTGGTTGGTAACTGATTGAGTGGTCAGTGGCTGTTGATGGGTACCAGCAGAACCGAAGATTTTTCTCAGTACCAACCTACTAATAGAATCAAGTATATGTACATACCTAGGTACATCGTCTGTATCAAGCGAACAGTATCTGATAACCAACATCAACGGCCAAACCCTCATAACAACCACGAAGAAATGAAAAATAGAGGTAGGTAAAAATTCCCCGAGTGATCGTTCACAGCTTAGGGCTTAATTGGAAGAACAGATTTCCAATTAGAGGTTGCGGGTCTTGGATCAACTCTGCAACAAGTGGATGAAGACCCAACCCCACCCCCGAGAAAAAGTAAAACCTTGAGGAAAAGACGTTACAAAAGGGCCGAGGAAACCGTGAAATAATACACTTTAGTACACTTTGCTCCATAAACTTGCTCATCACGTTCTAACGATCCCTTCACAATGGAGATGAGCTGTAGTCCTGAACGTAACAGACTATACAGAAAGGAAACTTGCTAAGACTCGAGACGTGAAATGCTTATGTTCACGTGAGCACGTCTCAAAACTTGCAGTCGAATTTTTGTACAACAAGAATGTTGTAGGTACTCCTGGAACACCCAGTTGAAGGCGTTTTGATCGGTTCCAATTCCCAAAAACTGAAAATCTAGGTTTCATACAGTTTTGAAAGGCTAATAATATAATAAGCCTTCTAAGGTATAGTTTCTTTGAGTAATACCATAAGTCTATAATAATATTCAGGGTCAGGCTATTCCAAATCTACCTGACAAGTTGAAGCCCAAAAACGCCCTGGGATTTATTTTAATTTGAAATGAAGAAATGTTAATTTATCGAGTACCTACATGCCTACCTATTTATTTTTTTTCTCCTTCGCGATGGCGGGTGGTTTATTATTAGATAAATTGTTTATTTATTTATTTAATTTTTTTATATATACATAATTTTTTACGTGAAGAGATTTTTCTTTTTTCTTTTTGTCGAGGTCTGAACAGTATAGGTACCATTTTTGGTTTATTATTTTCAATAATGAACCATTGGAATCGAGCATGAAAAAAAAAATTCTTACCCCCCTCAAAATTTGATGGTTTACGTTTCAAGGTATGTAGAATCCAAAACTGCAATAAAAATATTTCTGTCTGTCCGCCGTACGCCGTACGGGCCACTTTTCTTAGTTACCATGAAAGAAAATTGATGAAATTCGGGTTATAGGTTCCGTTCGCTGTCTAGTTGGTCCTCGAAGCTCGACGTTACTGTGAGTCATCTCTAAGGGGTTCAAAATAGGGGTTGAAATTTTCAAAACGCCTATACCATTTTTTTACGTGAATATTTTTACGGTTTTAAATAGTTCTTGAACTTGCGAGTTTTTAAGACCATCCGGAGCGTCGTACGTCCCTCCGTTCGTTCACAGTAAGGCCCCGAAGTTTGCACCGACAGGCATTTTCGACTCCAGTGTGAATGAAATTGTATACAATTCAAACCAAATCTCGTAACCAGAGACGCGCCCACAATAGGAAGATTTGGCGGAGATGAAATCATTGCTAGGGATCACCTGATTATATTGGCGGAGTATGAAGTCGAGTTGGTTGTTCTGTGATATTATTTCATTTGAAAAATGATGGCTCATTTGGAGTTTGTTGGTAGGTAGTGAAACTTGAACAAACGTTGAAGTATTATTGATGGTTTGATGGGTAAATTATTACTACGGTAAATCATTACTCAACGGTAAATTATTACACAACGGTTCTGGACAACGGGCTGGAGTTTGTTGGTAGGTACTTTCGCAACTTTTTTCACTCCTCATCAACAATTTCTTTTCAGAACTTCATTATGTGTGTTTCTTTTTGTTAGGTACTGTTTGTCATCGGCAGAATTATTTTAGCAACATTTAACTCGTGATTTAGGTAGGTACCTAGTAACGAGTACGGGGTTAGGTACTAACCTAAGGAGGGTCTGCGATCTACATAATATGTATAGAATAGTACATATCATATTATATAGACGGGTTATCTATACATAGAGCTGTGATCTGTAACGGAAGGGTATTCTATACAAAATAATAAACCGTTGTACAGGGATTTGCAGCGTTTTTTAAACATATGTTTTAACAGGAAAGGAAATATCCTAATGAAGGCCATTCCAAAGAACCACCCCCGCCATCAACTCGACCATGCCTGTGTCCTGCGATTTTAATAAATCATCACTTTATCAATATTTTTTATGTACCTAAGACACTTGAATCTGATACTCATTTTTGTCGGGGGAAATTTTATCGATAAATATAAATTTTCCTACTGAAATTTTTTCGATCCAGTACTCCAGTAGACACATAAACTGTAGGTACTTACAATATGGGGTCGACTGGTTGGTGCCACTGTTAGGGAGAGTATACTGGATGACCTCCTGGGCCGGGGAAATTATGTACATTTCGGGTAGTCATGGTGGCACTCCTGAGCATGCGCAACCCCGCCCGCAGCTCCCTCGTGCACAACTCTTATCCCCCTTGGTCCCTGCAACACAGAATTCAATTTTTAGTTTCAAGGCAAAATGTAATACTGAAAATGGAAGTGTTGTACAAAGGTTTCGTTGCACTCGAAAGAATAATTTGTCAACACAAGCTAAAATTCAGAGGGACAACGCTCACAAAAAGGACCCATAAAATATTCCATCCCAAGCATTCGTCTTCACATAAAAAGGCACTTATTAACTGTTTCCCTTGTATTCAGTACATTATTTCATGTTGCTCGAAATTCACATGGTAGTTGGGTTGGGTTAAGTTTGCCCATTAGAGCATCGTAGGTTTTAAAAGGAGAGCACTTTTGTAATGCTAAAATGGTTGGATTTATTCAACTACCTACTCAAGAACTATCATAAAACATTCAAATGAAAGCTCATCCACTACAGTTCCGTATCCCTACAGGATGTGTAGGTTACCATTGCCAGAAAGCCGGTAATTATAAATAAAGGTAGCTTCAACAAGTTTTTGAGTATTACTGTATGAGTATATCTTGAGTATATAAGAGTATATCTTGAGTGAATGATATTACATAATCGTGATCGTCTTGAAGTGATAGAAGCGATGCCCCAAAGCGATGCTGATGATCTTGTTGAAGATGTGTCATACTTTAGATTTTGGATATACGTGCAACGGAGTGTTTTTTGAACGGAGTTGAAATGGCTGTAAGACCTCAGTTTTTCTGGAAAATTGTCGGGTTCTTCAGCCCTGACACTGTCCAATATAAGGAGGTGATATGTCTTAGAGACTATGAACATGGCGACACTTACAGGTGATGAAGTCCTGTCATAAGTTTTGAAGCTCGATGTTCTTCTATAAGTGGCATATAAAATATGCTGTACCTGTTTTGTAGTATAATGCTGTTATACAAATACATAATGAATGGTAGCACTTGTAGCATTTGCACTAGACCCGAGACAGAATTTAACACTTGACGTATTTGTTAAGAACCAAAAACTGTAACCACTACACAATCACAAGTTAATCCCGTTGATTTACACTGCTACTAAGAGAAAAAGCTGCGAAGATTAGCTGAAGACCGGACAGCTAAATCAAAGAAGCAAACACAGAAGCCTCAATCTAGTAAGAGGATCCAGACTGACCAGCCTTAGGATTCAATGTTTCTCAGCTCGACCGGTTTCTATGTTATTTTTCCCATAGATAACTTGTAGGCTTGTAGCGTGGCACAAAAGTAGCGGCCAATGCATCTATTCGATGTAGGACTTTTTCTAAAAACTTTTTCCTTGCATAAGACACGTTGTTTTCCTGTTTAAATGGTCGATTTTACAGGTACATATGGCAAAAATCGCAAGATGCTGAACTGAGGTACCTCATTTACAGGATCGTGCATTGTGCCCTTACGATGTTACTTCTTGTTATCTCCTTCTTTCACATCCTCATTAGATGTCCCATGACGGTGAAGAACAAAGATCGCTATACTTGTCTTGGAAAGTACGCTCAGCTTAACCAAAGCTGGCCTTTCTATCTAACCAGGTAACGCCATTAATAAGAATACACAAGTTGAATGGTAATTTCATTTATTCACACAAAAAATACAGTATTGTACTTATATATTTCTAAGCAGTTTACAATTTGTGCTTACGTCTAGATTCCCAGTTATTTACGATTTGGCATATAGGTAACAATAACCTTTCCAGGCCTTTCTCTCTCACAATAATTAGTAGTCAACCAAGATCCACGTTATTAGATATTTCTTCGTATTGTTTTGATTCAGCCCGATCGGAATATACCCAAGGGTGTTACGGACGGGTGAAAAGTGGGGGTAAAAATGGGGTTTTTTGGTGTTTTAGTAACATGAGCTTGTGAGGTGTCGTTTTCCATGTTTTTAGGACGAGGAGACCGAATATGAAGTCGATTTTGACCGAAGAGTGGAAAATTGAGGTTCTAACGAAGTTTCAACCTTAAATTTAGGTTAAAATTTGGTTTAAAATCGTCGTTCTTCCGCACACAGTTTGGGTCCCCCATTCGGGAACACATCTGGCTCCTAGCTGTGCTCCGAAGCTCGGCAGCCCGATCAAAATACACCCACGGGTGTTACGGGTGAAAAATTGGTGTAAAACTAGGATTTTTCGAGGTTGTTTTTCAGGTTTTAGTGAACATGAGCTTGCGATGTATCGTTTTCCATGTTTTTTAGGGCTAGAAGACCGAATATGAAGTTGATTTTGACCAAAGAGTGAAGAATTGAGGTTGTAACGAAGGTTCAGCTCCAAAAATTCATTTTGTATGAGCCAATAACCTGGGAAATTGTCTGAAATCACCATAAACTTGCATATTAACACGAAAATTTCAACAGGTGAATCAAGACAATTAAATGGCTCTATCAATGAACAAAGATAATAATTATTTGTTAAAAATAGGAGCTTATAACGTGTTTATTTCGTATATTTGTTACCCAACTTATTTCTTTGGCCTTGCAGAGATTTGTGGGTGTTGTTAACCTTCTGAAATTTCAAATGGTGGGATTTACAAACGATGAATAATTGATCACAAACGTTAATGGTCGGTTCCGATCCTGTTTTGGTCCCCTTATACCACGAGAAATCCTAAGACAACCGAATAATAAAGACTCTAATAACGTAGAAATCCATCGTAGGTTTGTTCCAGCGCCGTGAATAGAGCATTTAGTAGTACAGTGCGAGAACCGAAGTGGTGGGATGAGTTCAGGAATTTCTCGGTTTATGAACTGAACCGCTGGAACGCCTACACTAGAAACCTTTCTAATAAACGAATATAACAAAATGCAAGCAACATAATTTTTATTGGCGTGAGAAGATCAGCTACATGAAAATTTTGGGGAGGTTATACGCATCAGCGAGGTTATCTTCGAGTTTTCAGTTCACAGTCCCGCCCTCCGTTTGGAGCAAGAAGTTCAAGAACTTGGGTCTGGTAAAACAGTAAGTGAACTTAACCTCGCTTGAACGCTAAGGCTAGGGGTGGGCCGTTCCAGCTAAAATCTGTCACCGTTCCAACCGCGACAGTGACTCTACTATCGCTGTTCCAAATAGCCGTTCCAGTGACAGCAGTTCCAATGCATTATCAGAACCTTGACTGGGAAGCGACAAGCCGTGACAGCGACTGCGATAGGTGACCGCGATATGAAGTTATGAAGGTTTCGTTCCAGTGACAAACACAAAGGCTCCGGCTCCGCCGCTCCAGTGACCGGTGGGGCGGTGGAGCCGCTCCTTCTTCTTCTTCTCCTTTCATGGTTAATGTCTTGGCCACAGCCATAGCAGACATTGTGGTGGGATACTGGAATGTGGAATGAGAGGAAACTGGAGTGAACCTTAGAGAGCCAAGTTGAAGGCTTCAGCAAGATCAGACAAGTTTTCACCTCATTTTAATTTTTCAGGCTCATCAAGAATCAACACCGTTCCAGCTGGAACCGGTTCCGGGACGAATTTGTCACGGTGACAGTCTCTTTTGTAAAGTATTCGGTTCCACGGAACAGTGACAGCTGGAACGGCCCACCCCTAGCTAAGGCCTGCACAGATAAACTGCGCCAAATTAGCTCATGACCTCAAGCGCGCTGGAACGAACCAAACATTGAAAAGCAGGTTTTATTTGAGGTGCAATGCATGAACGCCTGCCCGTAAATAGGTTTTGCCCTCATGAGACTGCTCAACCGCTCTTGGGGAAGACGCAGAGAGCTCGACCGTTTCTGGTTCCCTACATCTATCCAGCAGTATACATCTATGGCTGCACCCTGAGGTGTGTCTGGTCCACTAGGCTCCAGACACCCTGATATCCAAAGAATCAATATGTTGAGAAGGTGGTTATTTCAATCCCATGGCAGGAAATTGCTTCCTAGTATAGTCACCCCAACATCCGTCTTCCCACATGCATCATGAGGTATTTGTACACGGCTCAAATCTGTGTTTGTTCTTTTTGTGCAGATGGGGGTTGATGACCAACTTTGTGCAGTCCTTGTTAGGCCTAATCATCGTCTGGAAGGCCTACGTTCGGCCACCAGTTCAAGACACGACGAAACCACCGAGAGAGCACCGATTCCTCTCACTAACCGGGGCCTACTGGGGAATCCACACGGTTGCCTCGACTCTCACAATCATCATCGACGTAGTTTACTGGACGGCCCTGAAGAACTACTCCGCGCCAGTGACACTGGCCTATTTCAACTCCGTGTCCGGACACGCTGCCAACTTCTTCCTAATGATCGGTGACTTGCTCGTCGTTGCGTTTCCAATCTTGTTTCTCCACGTGGCCCACCTCTTGATCTTTGGGGCTATGTATCTCATTGTCAGTTACATCTACTATGCAAGCGGTGGCCTCGACATGAAATTCGAACATGCGTAAGAATGACGTTAGATCTTAAATGAAGATGAATCAACAAAACATTAAATGTTAAGGGTAAATGAGAGTTGGACCATGTATATTATGTTGACGTTCAACAACGAAAAGGCGCAATGATCTTCCGACTTACTGGAGCAGGATTGTGGAGTCAGTCGTTGTCATGGGAGCGTCTGGATTGGTTGCCTACTCTCTGACGGTCTATCTAATTATGACTTACTGTTATCAACCCTTATCAGATAGGCCTTGACCATCTACAGGTTTGTTCGCAGTGACCATCTGACAGTTGTCTGACCGTTAGAGGTTCTCGGACTCCTTCCTGACTGAACAGTATCCGGCTGTCCGCAGTGTTGTCCTGACTATCCAAGGTTGTTTTCTGATCGTCATTCCAGCCCACAGAAAATCGGACGAACATGAACTGGCCACGCACTGCCTTCTCGATTCCCAACCATTATCAAATCCTTCTCAAACGCTTATCAAAGTTGAATTGGATCATGTGTGGTTTCGTACGGTTTTCTAAAGGTTCGTTTCCACAGGCTTTTTCCGACAGTTAGCTGACTCCCAGAAAACCGTAAGAAAACATCCTTAATCCAATGTCACCTTGATAAGTGTTTTGAGTTTTTTTATAAGGTTGGGAATCGAGAAGGCAGTGCCGGCCCAGTCCATGTTCGTCCGATTTTCTGCGGACTGGAATGACGATCAGAAAACAGCCGTGGACAGTCAGCAGTCAGGACAACACTGTGGTCATGGACACTGTTCGGTCAGGAAAGAGTCCGAGAAACACTGCGAACCGTCTTTCTGAAGGTCATGTAACTGTCAGATGGTCACTGCGAAAAAATCTGTAGACGGACAGAAAACTGGCTTTGGGCAGTCAAGAAAACACTGTAAACAGCTGGCCATGGATACTGTGTATTCAGAAGAAGAGTCCGAGAATCACTAAGAACGGCCCAACGCTATTCTGACGGCCAGATGGTCACTGCGCTCAAACCGAGAATCACTGCGGAGTCAGCTGCCTAACCTTCATATAAAAAAAACCAGTGCTAACGTACATGTTCTTACCAACTGATCAGAGGCTTTATCGGGATTGCGCCATTTATGTGACAGCGCAATTTGGTAATTTGCTTACTACTAATCATTAATCATTATCATTTAGGTTTATTAGAGAGTTTTTGCAACACACTCACGACGAAACGAACGAAACGAAAGCAGTGCTGCGCATGCGCACTTAAGACACCGAAAAGTTTGACGAACCGTGACGACGAAAAATACCGGGATCTCGCGGTGTCAGATTTCGTCGTGTTGATATGACGAAACGTAATTTAACCTTACATCTGTATAACGCTACCTACCTTCTTCTGTTTTCCTTGGAAAATAAAAATGTTGAGCGTCGTATTCACAGCTGCTTCTTGGCGTCTTGGCAGACTTGACGCCATGTGTGGACATAGATTTGTATTAACCATGGAGTAAAATTGATGAAAGAGAGGTTGACATAACGTTAGCGTGACTCCACCAGCCGGTAGACGCCAAAGCTGAACGAAAACTGAACCGAAAAAGGTTAGCATCTGACTTCGGTCGCCCTATCCGCCATTTCCGTTTCGGTGTCGTTTTCCGTTTCGTTTCGTCACGAGTGTGTTGCAAAAACTCTCTAATATTTTAAAAAATGAACCGTTTGAATCGATTACGGAAAAAACCCATTTACTCCTGTCCCCCCCCCCCCCCCCCTCAAAATTTGATTGTTTCAAGGTACGTAGAATCCGATAATTGAATAAAGAAAAATTCTGTCCGTCCGCCATACTTCGAACTTTCCTAAGTTAGCATGAACGAAAATTAACGAAATTTGGTTTTTAGGGCCCACTTGGGGTCTAGTTCGCCCGCGAAGCTCGGCGTTAATGTCAGTCACCTCTAAGAGGTGAATTATAAGGGGGTTGAAATTTTCAGGGCGCCATTATCTCGATTTTTTTAACGTTTCTAAATCGATCTTGAACTTGGCAATTCTTTGAGACTGGGAGCATTGCACGTCCAGCCGTTCGATCACAGTATGACCCTGGAGTTTGTACCGAAAAGCTTCATCAACATGATCGTGAATGAAATTGTATACATCCACCCTAGATATCATTGCTAGGGAACACCTTATTATAATCACGCATTGCTGTCAAAATCGAGTGGTTTTCTTTGTTTAAAGAACGATAGTTATTTTGGATTTTGTTTATAGTACTTCTGAAACTTGAACAAACGTCTTCATGCACAACAACAAATAACATCAATAGCATTTTTGAATCCACCGCATATTTATGATACTGTAATTTTCCGGTCGACTCCAATACGCGATAAAAGCCTTTCCTGGGGTGAGCACGAGGGTAGGTATTGACCACAGAAAACAGTGATTATGCAGAAGGGGCATCTATACAGGTAAATAAGGTTGTGTAGTAATTTGCAGCGATTTTACTATCTTATAAAAATTGTTACAGATACCTCTACCCATTCGTCGACTGGAGCCACCCTCTCCGAACATTCATAATATTTGTTGTTATGCATCTGTTTGCGGTATTCTCGTTGTTGATCCTGATGTTCATCGACTTCTTGAAACACAAATACGTGCGACCACGCACCGCTAACGTCAGCAACGACGCCAGAGTTAGTAGCGCTCTGAGCGAACCATCGCAGGAAACACACGTGTAATCGATGTTACTTATCGACTGAAATGTGCCAAACCGTTGATCATATTGTGATTATGATCACTAGCCACGGTTCATTTAGGTATTATAATCGCGGAAGTCAATAATTCGATGATGATTGAATAATATTGTTCCCAGAGCCCTCAACAGTTTGAAGAAGGACAATTCATTGATATAATCAACAATAACTATTATTGAATACAACTATTATTGAATTTTATTTTTAAATTATTAAAATCAACTATTGTAACATTTATTTTCAACTATTATTCAATTTTAGGTAAGATGACAGTTCACAGGTTGACAGTTAGGAGTAAAACGTAATTGTACGTGTCACTATTAACTGCCAACCTGTGGACTGTCGTCTTTCTCTTTCGTAAAGTTTTTTTTCGTGTCCCCTACACTTCTGAATGCCCTCCGCAGGAAAGGGACACACTTGATTACCCCTAAAACCCAAATATACCGAAACGCCGGCGTAAAAGTATTTTACCGAAAGCCCAAATATACCGAAACGAGATCATAATACCTACCAATAATAATTGCATACTTGCATAACTGCATAACTGGTTGCAAGACATTACGACAAGAAAACAAGATAACCAAAACGAATCGGCTCAATAACTGACAATTACTTTGTTTGATACTATAAAAACTCCCGTCCGAATTATTTTTTGGTTTATTATTCTGTGAATAATACACCTATGTATTCGCTCAGCAAAAAATTTTTATAACACCCCCTCAAAATTTTTTCTTTCCCGTTTCAAGGTGCGTAGATTCCAAAAATGCAATGTCCGTCCGCCGTCCGCCGTACGCCGTCCGCCGTATCACGTGTACAGGCTTCATTTTCGGTCTAAAAAAGTCGTTCTTTCGCACACATGCTCCATTTGGGCCCTAGTTGTGTCCCGAAACTTTTCAGCCCGATCGGAATATACCCACGGGTGTTATGAGTGAAAATGTGTATAAAAATAGGTACTTTTTGCGTTTTAACAACATGTTAGTAACATGAGCTTTTGAGGTATCTTTTTCCATGTTTTTGAGGACGAGAAGACCGAATATGAAGTCGATTTTGACCAAAGACGCGGAAATTGAGGTTTTACCAAAGGTTCAGCTCCCAAAATTGGTTTTTTATGAGTCAAAAACCTGGAAAACTGTCTGAAATCACCATCAATGTGTACAATAACATTGGAAAAAGTGTGAACAGGTGAATCAAGACCATTAAATGCCACTACCAATGATCAAAGATGATCTTAAAAAAAAAAAAAAAAAGCGTACCTATTTCATGTTTTGGGGGCCAAAATTGGTGGAAATCATCAGAAATAGCTATTTCCATCATTTCACATGAAAGAAACAATACATTTAACAGCCAACAAAAATCTCTAGAACTCCAATAGAATAATAAACCCATGTGACAAGGACTTTGCAGCGTTTTGGTTTATTATTCTGTGAATAATACACCTATGTATTCGCTCAGCAAAAAATTTTTATAACACCCCCTCAAACTTTTTTCTTTTACGTTTCAAGGTGCATAGATCCGAAAAATGCAATGTCCGTCCGCCGTACGCCGTCCGCCGTCCGCCGTATCACGTGTACAGGCTTCATTTTCGGTCTAAAAAAATCGTTCTTTCGCACACATGCTCCATTTGGGCCCTAGTTGTGTCCCGAAACTTTTCAGCCCGATCGGAATATACCCAGGGGTGTTATGAGTGAAAATGTGTGTAAAAATAGGTACTTTTTACGTTTTAGCAACATATTGGTAACATGAGCTTCTGAGATATCGTTTTCTATGTTTTTGGGGACGAGAAGACCGAATATGAAGTCGATTTTGACCAAAGAGTGGAAAATTGAGTTCTACCAAATGTTCAGCTCCCAGAATTGATTTTTTATGAGTGAAAAACCTGGGAAATCGTCTGAAATCACCATCAGTTTGTATAATAACACTGGAAAAAGTGTCAAGACGTGGTTCAGGACGATTAAATGGCACTACCAATGATCAAAGATAGTTTAAAAAAAAAGAAAAAAAAGAGCGTACCTAATTTGTGTTTTGGGGGCCAAAATTAATGGAAACCATCAGAAGTAGCTATTTCGATTATTACGCATGAAAGAAACAATATTAATGAACAGCCAAACTTTCTGTAGGTACGTCCAATAGAATAATAAACCCATGTGACAAGGACTTTGCAGCGTTTTTGTCTAAGGAAACCAGTTTGTTCCCACGTATCGGTTTCAACATAGTACATCGGCTTACAAGTGCAATCCACTAAGTCACTTTTTTCACAATTTGAGTTAAGATGGCTATTTCTATTTATTTTTTGACGCCCGATTGATTGACGAGGTCAGCTTTTAGGTCCGAGGAACGGTTTTCTTGGAAATGAAGAAACTTTTTCTCACTAAGTCTGTCTCGAACAAATATCTAGTCTGGTGAAATCCACTATGTGACTTAGTGGATTTCACCAGATTAGAATTTTTTCGAGATCGATGCACTGATTTAATTAATAAGACTAGACGTGAAATCCGCTAAATCATCTTTATTATTGTTTCCTATTGATGCCTATAGTAGGTGAATTTTCAGTTTCCCCGACTCCCCCCTGAAGTACGAGTAGCCAGAATCACATCATTCACTTTTCGGTGCTATTATTGTATGCTCTGCGTATTCATCCTAGCTAGGAAATAATTGAGCAGAAGTTTATGGAGAGCGGGCATTCGTTTATGGAAGTCAATTCGATGCACAGCACAGTTGAAAACGCCAAGAAGAATGTGTATGTCTTCTCAGCTCACGAATGGGAAAACATTTTTCGAATGGCGCGTAAGAGTAAGGCACAGTACCACACCAAAGAGACGCATTATCAAGACTTCGAGGATTTGAAAACACTGGTGCAAACAACTTTGTGCAACAGGCATGTGGACAATAAGTGACGAAAAATTAATTGGGTGAAAGTAAAATGTTTTCAATGCAGAAAAGATGAGCCAGCACCGATGGAATATGAATACAACTATCAAGATGACTACAATAAAATAGAACTATCTGGAACCGCTGCAGCCAGAAAAAGCCGGGCCTCAAGCTCTAACTCAACTCTCTCTCCTCTCTACAGTAAACAGCTCCCGATTTCAGTAGCTAAAAAGAACGAGCTGATTACTCTCTGCAGGAAGAACGTTATACCGAGAAACCTGCACCAGTAGTACTTGGATTATTGGGCTGCGGTACAAGCTGCTTCAGGTGAGTCAGAAGAAGACTGAACTTCTATAAAATCCGTTCCATTCAATGAAAAACCACTGTTCCAGTTCAGCGTTAATTTTTTGTTGATAATTGCCGAATTTTAGCCAAATTTTGGAATAGGTACTTTATCATCAGTAGGTAATCTAGTTGAAAAAAATAAAATGGGATTTCAATCCGAGAATTTTTTGGTTTATGTAATTATTCGTAAGGTCTTACGAAACGAACCCTTCTCTTCAATCTTGATCGAGATCAGAGGCAACGCTCATAGAGAAAAAGATAAGTCATTACTTCTCATGATTTTTTAATCAAGTTCAACCCACAAAGTTAGTCTGGTGAAATCCGGGTTCCTTTGTAGGAAAAATAGCTTTACAAGCACTTCTGAATTCAGCTAGCCCCTTGAGATTCATAGGGTGGCAACTAGACATCCTAAAGCAGCTACAGTTCGAATTTCAACCCTCAAATCCAATTTCTTCCCTTAGAAATATCTCATCCAAAAGCTGAAAAACGTCCAACCCGATTTTCTCGAAAATGACTTTTTTGACCGGATTTCACTTGCAAGCCGACGAGAATATCTTGAAAGATAATTTCAAACTAGAATAAGATACTTTTTTACCCTGAACGAGGCGGCGGAGGCCCCTTGAGCGAGAGCACTTTAACGTCACCGGCACCTACAGTCCTACACACACAAAACCGTTCAACTTGAGTCCATCAACGCACACGGACGCACCTAGGGTCTTCGTTTCATGAATGAACCATTAGGGCTCGGACTGGGATACACTCGTGTATCGCATGCATTTGACGAAGGCAATGTATTGAAAAAAAGATACCACCCCCGTGGGTGGACAGGATGAATAAGTCATGGGTTTTCTTTATTTCAATTTACCTTTTTTTCCGTTTCGTTGGAGAACTTTTAAATCAACTGTTTCAAACATAATGCTGGTCGAATGGCATACGTCTTTATACCTTCAAAGCAGGACATTTGCCGTCCTCCTTCACTGCTAATTTTTTGGTCCTCCTTCACTGCTAACCATAACCCTAATGCGACATTAAGAACATTAAAACAATTTTCGAATGTCGACACATTTTGAACACATGTACCTTGTTTGGACGAAAGAAGGAAGAAAAAGGTCTGGCCTTTCGAATGAATACCTACTTACATTTTCCAGGCATAAAAATGTAGCTAATTAGCGGTAAGTAAATGAAAAAAACGCTACAAATCCCTGCACAACGGTTTATTATTTTGTACAGAATACCCTTCTTTTACAGATCACAGTTCTCTGTATAGATAACCCGTCTGTATAATATAATAATATGTACTAGTCTATACATATTATGTAGATCGCAGACCCTCCGTAGGATAGTACCCTAACCCCGTACTCGCTACTAGGTACCTATCTAAATCACGAGTTAAATGTTGCTAAAATAATTCTTTCGATGACAAATAGTAACTAAAATGGCGAAAAGAAACGCAAATAATGAAGTTTTGAAGGAAAATTGTTGATGTGGAGTGAAATAGATGCCCCTTCTGCGTAGATCACTGTTTTCTGTGGTCAGTACCTACCCTCTGGTCAAGTATAATGAACCGTTGTGTAATAACTTGCCCATCAATAATACTTCAACGGTTGGTCAAGTTGCAAAAGTACCGATCAACAAAATCCAGCGCCTTCTTGGTAGATGAACCGTTGTGTAATAATTTACCGTTCTCTAATAATTTACCGTTGTGTAATAATTTACCGTTATGTAATAATTTACCGTTGTGTAATAATTTGGCGTTGTGTAATAATTTACCCATCAATAATACTTCAATTTGTTCGTTTCACAAGTACCTACCAACAAAATCCAATAGTCCATCACTTATCAAATGAAATAATATCGCAGAACAACCAACTCGACTTCATACAGCCATCCTTGATTATAATCAGGTGCTCCCTAGTGAAGAAATCCCGGCCGGATTTATACCGTCTGATTCACGATCGTGTTGACGAAGGTTTTTGGTGTGGTGGACTCAAGAAATAATTGTTTAGCTCAAGACAAATTTAATATCGTAAAAAAACCATACCCTTCAATCGAAAGTTTTTGAGATACGGCGTTCTGAAAACTTCAACTCCTATTTTGAACCCCTTAGAGATGACTGACAGTTAGGCTTGTTTCACACGTATACGGTTTCATTCGGTTCGGTCCGTATTCGATTCGTTTTCGATTCGATTCCTGCCGCCGTTCGTTCGTTCACATGCATGAGGTTCCTATCAGGTTTGTATTCGTTCAGGGATTTGATTTCCGAAAGTTCAGTCCACAATGGAGAGAAGTAGGATTATTGCCATGTTGTTTCTCCACAGAAGAATGAAAAAAAAAAGAAGGAATACCGGAATTCATTGGGAGCATCCTATAATCACCAGACGAATGGAGTTTGGAGTGTTTTACACAATTTTCCCTAAGTTGAGGGAAAATGAAGATAAATTTTTCTGCTACTTCAGGATGTCAACAAGATCATTCGATGAGCTGCACGTGAAGCTGAAGTATCATCTACAACGTCAAAATACAGTTATGAGGGATTCTATTCAACCAATTCAGATGTTGGTTGGAAACCGAAACTAAACCTTACCTGAACCTTGCAAGTGTGAACGCGCGGTGGACTTTGTGTACCTTGGACTGGAATACGCTCCGAATTGAAACCGAGCGGAACCGATTCGTGTCGAGGGGGCGTTCGGTGCTATGAGGTTTCTATTAGGTTGCTGTTCGGTCAGAATACGCACCGAATGAATCGGTTCACACGCAGTCGGCACTGCCGAAAACGAATCGAATACGGACCGAACCGAATGAAACCGTATACGTGTGAAACAAGCCTAACGCCGAGCTTCGAGGACCAACTAGACCCCGAACGGAACCTATAACCCGAATTTCATCAATTTTTATTCATGGTAACTAAGAAAAGTGGCCCGTACTAAATATTTTTTTTTGCATTTTCGGATTCTACGTACCTTGAAACGTAAACCATCAAATTTTGAGAGGGGGGAGGGGGGGGGGGGTAAGAATTTTTTTTCATGCTCGATTCCAATGGTTCATTATTGAAAATAATAAACCAAAATATAAAGCCGTTCATTCCCCCCCCCCCCCCCCCCCCGCGAGCGCTTTCGGATGAAGCTGGCGTCCTTCTTCTGGCTATAAATATAGGGCCCACTCCTGTGTTAAAAGCCCCAACAACCTAAGCAGGAAACAATGACCAAAAAGTTTACTTATCAAAGTAAAGGTAACTCGTTGGTTCTTTTAGCGAATTTTCAAAGAAAATGAAGCTATTGGAATGGGTACAAAATTTTCAGAATGTGCATTTATAGGCAAATCCGTTTCAGAACATCCTGAATTCATTCCTATTTTAACAAAAATGTATATGTACATAATTATTTATTCTAAAAACTCTAAGGAAGTTGGAGTTTTTAGGGGTCAAAAATCGGTTTAAAAAAAGGATAAAATCGCGAACAATTGATATAAAATCACTGAAAGAGGTATGGAAGGGTGAGTAAAGACTGAAAAATACCATTTCAGTTGTTCGTCAGTGGATTTTTGGGGGTCAAAAATTTGTATTAAGCGCTAAAATCAATAGTAATTCACCTGGAGTGGTGTGGGATGGTGATTCACGGTGGAGGGACAATTTCGATTACAAAAATATTTTTCCCAAAAAAAAGGGTGGGTAAAATTTGACTTTATAAGGGTCAAAAATCGGTAAAAATGGCTAAAATCACGATTACAAATTATATAATGACGAAAATGATATGGTTTCTCAATATATCATCTTTTTACACAATTGCACGAATATTTTTTGAAAATTCGCTCTTATAGCCATGCTGCATGACTGGAAATTTATTTTTTTTTATTTTTTTTTTTTTAACAGTGTTGATGAACAGTGTTATTTATGAAGTTCTGACTAGAGGGAAGTTAATGTAATCGATAGCCCTGCCAGGCTCTCCCTCCAGGCAAACCTAGAACTTACTGGGCAAAAGGAGACTCCCGACAATGACACGAAATGGAATGGTCTCGACTTAACAATGGCCTGAATGAAGTCGAGCATGAATGCGACGAGTTTCTATAGCGGTCAACCGAACCCCCGCAGTAAAAATTGACTAGAATAAAGCTCGCCTCATTTCACTTCGGGTAAAAGTTGCTTTCGACCGTGAATTGAATACGCTCGTTGTCAACTCGCACAAGAACAGCCCCAGAGATATAAAAGGATAACTTATTATTGACCGTCCATATTCGTCAGTAGGATGTAGTGACCGTTCATGGCATATTATTGTGCATGACAGGGCTAAGTGCACAGCTTTGCTTATAGCCCTGCATAAATATATAAGCTCGTCTGCGTATTGGGCATTTTGCTGATGATATAATTCAAGGTGCAGATAAAACCGTCTTAATGATTTCTGAGTAGCTAACACTTGAGTCCTTCACGTCATACCTACTCGAAGACCTGGATGAAATTAATAACTTACCTATTACCTATTATTAATTACTTATTTACCTACTTATTATTATTGACTTGCATAGTTTTTGATTTATTATTTTCAATAATGAACCTTTGGAATCGAGCATGAAAAAAAAAAAATTCTAACCCCCCCTCAAAATTTGATGGTTTACGTTTCAGGGTATGTAGAATCCGAAAATGCAATAAAAAATTTCTGTCCGTCCGCCGGACGCCGTACGGGACACTTTTCTTAGTTACCATGAAAAAAAATTGATGAAATTCGGATTATAGGTTCCGTTCGGGGTCTAGTTGATCCTTGAAGCTCGGCGTTACTGTCAGTCATCTCTAAGGGGTTGAAGGGGTTGAAATTTTCAGAACGCCGTAGCTCGAAAACTTTCGATAGACGGGTATTGTTTTTATTAGGCTATTAAATTTGTCTTGAGCTAAATAATTTTTTGAGACCACCCGGAGCACTGTACGTCCAGCCGTTCGTGTGCATCAAAAGGCTTCGTCAACACGATCTTGAATCAAACGGTATAAATCCGACCCGGATATCATCACTAGGGAGCACCTGATTATAATCAAGGATGGCTGTATGAAGTCGAGTTGGTTGTTCTGCGATATTATTTCATTTGATAAGTGATGGCCAATTGGATTTTGTTGGTAGGTACTTCTGAAACTTGAACAAACGTTGAAGCATTATTGATGGGTAAATTATTACACAATGGTAAATTATTACACAACGGTAAATTATTACACAACGGTAAGTTATTACACAACGGTTCATTATACTTGACCAGAGGGTAGGTACTGATCACAGAAACCAGTGATCTACGCATCTATTTCACTCCACATCAACAACTTCCCTTCAGAACTTCATCATTTGCTTTTCTTTTTGCCATTTTAGTTACTGTTTGTCATCGACAGAATTATTTTACCAACATTTAACTCGTGATTTAGGTAGGTACCTAGTAACGAGTACGGGATTAGGTACTAACCTACGGAGGGTCTGCGATCTACATAATATGTATAGAATAGTACATATATTATTATATTATATAGACGGGTTATCTATACAAAAAGCTTTGATCTGTAACAGAAGGGTATTCTGTACAAAATAATAAACCGTTGCGCAGGGATCTGCAGCGTTTTTTTCTACTAATTTTAGGTCCTACGATTCGGAATTTCACCATTCAGGCACCTACACCCGTAGTACACCCCGATCTCACCTGGTCTGCGGTCCGAAAGTCTTTCGAGTTGCTTTCATCTGCGCATGCGTTAACTTTACGTGAATTCCGTCGGTGCGATAAATTTCGTCCAAAATTTTGGGTCGTGGTTAGCGCTCAAATGAGTCGTGACAAAATCATTCCGGAACAGCTCATTTAGGAACCGATTCAGATCGCCCCGGGTTGGTCGAGATACTGATAAGCTCGAGACATGAAGGAGAAATGAGACTCATTTAACTCAAACCTAAGTAGTTAGGGAGGCAAAGCAGCGTCATTACCGCCTCCCTCTCAAACAGGAAGAAGATTGCTGTCGGCTCTATCATCGACCCCGCCCACCACCCGGTCTGGTTTAGTTTAGACTTCAAACGCTGAAATTTCCCTCTTCGCTACGTCAGGATAGGGAAACACCGGTAGTTGGAGGTCCCAGACTGGTAATGTCAGAGTTAATACGAGTTGAGGGACGTCTCTGGTGGTGGGCACTTTTCGGAGGCGTCGAGCTCGAAAGCACTTAGCCAGTTAGAGTTGCCAGTCAGAACTTCAACTGTCAAGTGGCGGTTTTCTTCCCTTGTGATCCGGGAGAGCGAACTTGCTCCAGGGAATATCATCGACCGTTCTGTCAGTCGAAGGAACCTTTAACGGGCAGGAATCTCTCTGAAAATCCCCCACAAACACATCCCCTGTCACCTTACAACACAGCTGTGCAAACGCAGTTGTAAACCAAGCCATACTTCCAGGGACATGTCCAGTTCAAGCCATAAAGTATTTAGCTTCAAATAACTCTGATAAAAGCCAACGGGTAATTTTCACAGATAGCACGAGCTGCGGGTCTCTTCTAAAAGCGCCGAATTTACAACGAGCGGATAACCCAATTATAGCAGAGATCATGAAATATATCCGTTACTGTAAAAATCGTAATGTTAAGATCCAATTCGTTGGATCAAAGCACACTCTGACATAATGGGCAATCAAAAAGCTGACGTTTTGGCAAAGCTAGGAGCACACGACGGTGAGCAGCTCAATTACGGAATCCCCTATAGAGACATATATCCCTCAGTATCAAATTACTGGAGAAGCAAATGGAAAGTACATTGCCGAAATCCAACAAAGGGAGCATGCTATTTAGCAATCCAGCCAGAACTACCTATCTCACCATGGTTTTCATAGAGATCGCCAGGATGAGGTCAAACCACGGAGTGTGCGATGAATATTTGCACCGGTTCAGCATGAAATATTCACCCCAATGCCGCCACTGTGAAGCTTATTATACAGGACCTACAGAACACCTCTGAATGAACAACTGTCCAGCATTGTACTGCGAAAGGGAAGTGATGCTAAAGAAGATATCTCAGAGAACCGTCCAACCGTTTAATTTGGTTCACTTATTATTATCAATGAACGGTATAATAATTTATAAAGCCTGTAGTGAATGTGAAATTTGACGCACATCCACTACGAGCGGCGTCGAGGAGGGATGTGCCCGGTTTGGTTATGGGCGGACCACCACCATGCCCGGGATCTTTTCGGAGTGTGTCCGCTTTGTTTATGGGCGTACCACCACCATGCACGGAATCTTTTAGGAGCGTTGCCTGGTTTGGTTATGGGCGGACCACCACCATGCCCAGGATCTTTTTGGAGTGTGCTCGGTTTGGTTATGGGCGGACCACCACCATGCCCGAGATCTTTTAGGGTAGTTTGCTTGGTTTGGTTATGAGCGAATCACCATGCCCAAGATCTTTTAGGTGAGGAGAGAGACGAGGTAAGGAGGAGAGAGAGTAGTCAGCGACTAGAGGAGAGTGTAGAATGGTTAAAAAGGCGAAGGAGGCGAGTATATATAGACTGGGGAGCTGTCTCCCTCCATCCTCTAGCTGGTAGAGGATGGTGGGGATCTCCAGGCTGGCCCTCGGCTCTCCTACGTCTTCTGTCCCCACTTCCAAGTTTATTTGGCGAGATCTTATTTCTACGTATACAAGAGTTGTGGTTCTGGGAGGATACCACGACAAAGCCATTTATAACTACACAGTGGAGTGCAATTTTTATGGACTACGTAATTTCCTTTAGCATTATTTTTAATATCTAACATATTTCATTACATTCAACAATGTAAATAATTTGTGATTTTATGTAAATGAAGTATGGTTAATAAAGTATTTTAAAGCAGGAAAAAACAAAAACAAAAAACAGTGCTTTGAGTAGGCCACATGCCGCCACTGGGTGATTTCAAACCCCCATACCGATGGCTCACACTTTGAATATCATCCGTAGATTTGGGATAAAACTAGGGGAATGATATTTGGCTGCACAAAACGGTAGAATTCACGGACTTCAACCCTAATAATAGACATTATCATGGAACACTCGGAAAGGATTCCCAACACACCACACATTTTCGTGTACTCAATGCGTATGGACAACATTAACCTACATAATGTGCAATAATTACCAAGTAGGTAAGAGACAACATTTTAGAAATTGAGCTGCTGATATCATTGGACTGATCGTCGAGACTTATCGATTACATTATATCTCACCATCTTGGTGCCCTCCGTTGACCTATGTACAAGTAATACCTAATCTAAAACTAAGCGACATCTCTGAAATTGGCTTTTAACATTATTATTACAAATTTTTACTGCGATACTACTGACTTTAACCTAGTTTTTGCGTTTTAACTCATTGCACTACATTTTTGTGGTTGATTTTTTGGTGAGGTAACCACATCCTACCTAACAACCACAACAAATGACTAAACGCCAAATCCAGATAAGCTACTGAATGGCGGAAAACTTATCTGAAGAGTTTCAAGAAGTCGTAGGTTTGTAGGATTTGTCGTAAAAGTTACGTCATGCTGGTGAGTTCTGCGAGAATTAAACAACAGGACTTTTAAAAGAACATTTTCCGCGAGGAAAGAGTGAAAACAATGAAATGAGATCCAGTATAATACGCGGTAACCCTTTGAACGATTTTCAATCATCCTTTCTTTCCTCGACCCTTTTCTTCTTGACGCACCCCAATCCTTTTTTCATTAAGAATACTACTGGAAGGATATATATAATATATGAGATTTTCCTCCCGACTATATAATAGGGTGGGTAAAATAAATTTATCCATCACAAAGTGAAATCCTTTTTCAATATCATTAACCCTAAAACCAACTGGTTATTGAAATTCGCCTTCCAGCGCTTTTGGGCTCAATCATGTAGGATTCTCAATAAGCACATCTGGTGCCTGCTACTGTCGTCAAGGATCACTCGCATGATTTATACTCTGGTCAGATGTAACCTATGTAACCCCACCTCCGCGTTTTCTCATCGAATTTATCGGTCATCTTAAACTCTGTTGGGATCTCAACTTCCTCCTCATAATTTCATCAAAAAGTTTGTTGTTAGAAACAAACGTTGTGACGGTAAGAGAGCTGCTGTCGCAACCATTTTCCGAAAAACGCAACTGTAAAATGTAACATGTTCTAGGGCGAGGGGAATATTATGTTGAAATGACGTTAACGGAATAATTTGTCAGATATACTCATATGTGTATGGGTGTCTCACTTATGATCCGAAAATTTTTAACCACGTGTTCTACAACCAATTTCCAACAAAAAGTGTCCCTTGAAGTTTTTTTTAAAACCACTAAAAACCTGAGTTTTTTCAATGTTAAGATTTTTTTCGTGTTTTCGACCTTTGGTCACTGAAAAGGTCATAACTCCCTTGATATGAAAAGTAAAACCAAATCTAAGTAAACCGTTGGAAAGAGCGTTAAATTTCCCGTCTTTTGAGCCTCTAACAAAAATTTTTTGAAGGGAACTTGAGAGTGAAAAATGAGCCTGAAAAGTTAATTTCGTCAATTCTTGAAAACTGCCTGTTTTTCAAACGATCATTAGTCCCCATAATTCTGGTGATTGGTCATAGCCTGTAAGCCTAAAAAATGCGCAAAAGCCTCAGCTTTCCAACGGTATAGTCAGTTTTTATTTTTTAGAGGGAACGTTTTTGAGAAAATTGAGTTTTTATGCGAAAAGACGTGTGTTTTCAGGCACATTTTAGGGTTTTTTTCTTGGGGAAAAAAGTAGGTACTGCATGACTAACCACTGATGACTTTGGAGGCGGATTTACGTATTTTTTTACGCTGAATCTAATGGTGACATACCCAGAGCTTCCTACCAACGCCGCTCGTCTGTCGATGGGATTGTATGCGAAAAAACGTGTGTTAAACAGAGTGTGGTTGGTTGTGATGCCCTCTTCTTAGCGTTGATAAGAAAATCGTCATGAGGAAAACATCTACGTACAAAGTCTCTCTATTCGACCGAGTTCACCATCACGTTCAATCCGTTCTTCCGTTGCGTTCGATCCAGTTTCCTGTGTTGAAAATTTTCGAAGTTTTTCTTTCCACTATGGCTCCATTCACCTATACCGTCAAAGAGTGCGTCGACATGATTTTCGTATATGGTTACGCACGGAAACGCATCAGCAGCGGGAAGAGAGTACGCGCGGCGTTTCCCCGACATCCTCCTTACAGAGAAACCTTCAGTAGGGTAAATGAACTTCACCATATCAAAAGGTGTTCGTTTTTGTGTTTTGGATTTCGTCATGTTCGGAATGAAGTGTTGTTTGTGCTAACACCCTTATTTAACCCACCCATTTGTGAAGACGCCTGATGGTGTGAGGTTAACAACTGGAAATTACTCACAAGGTAAATTCTGTTTTCTACGCCTACGTAATAGCTTCATGACATTTATTCAGCCATAACGACCAGCAATGGTGAATTGCAGCTAACATTTTTCAAATATTAACGCAGGTATGCACACGTGCACGGAACGGGGAATTGTTCCAAATGGTCACTCACAGAGCAAGCGGTGACGAGGCGATATTGGACGCAATAGCTGAGGATTCCACTTCCAGCACCCGCCGATTGGGCTTGCAGCTAGGGGTGCCACATGCGTCAGTTCATAGAGCCATAGTTGAAAGAAAAACTTCGAAAATTTTCAACACAGGAAACTGGATCGAACGCAACGGAAGAACGGATTGAACGTGATGGTGAACTCGGTCGAATAGAGAGACTTTGTACGTAGATGTTTTCCTCATGACGATTTTCTTATCAACGCTAAGAAGAGGGCATCACAACAAACAACAGAAACAAACCTCACTCTGTTTAACACACGTTTTTTCGCATACAATCCCATCGACAGACGAGCGGCGTTGGTAGGAAGCTCTGGGTATGTCACCATTAGATTCAGCGTAAAAAAATACGTAAATCCGCCTCCAAAGTCATCAGTGGTTAGTCATGCAGTACCTACTTTTTTCCCCAAGAAAAAACCCTCAAATGTGCCTGAAAACACACGTTTTTTCGCATAAAAACTCAATTTTCTCAAAAACGTTCCCTCTAAAAAATAAAAACTGACTATACCGTTGGAAAGCTGAGGCTTTTGCGCATTTTTTAGGCTTACAGGCTATGACCAATCACCAGAATTATGGGGCCTAATGATCGTTTGAAAAACAGGCAGTTTTCAAGAATTGACGAAATTAACTTTTCAGGCTCATTTTTCACTCTCAAGTTCCCTTCAAAAAATTATTGTTAGAGGCTCAAAAGACGGGAAATTTAACGCTCTTTCCAACGGTTTACTTAGATTTGGTTTTACGTTTCATATTAAGGGAGTTATGACCTTTTCAGTGACCAAAGGTCGAAAACACGAAAAAATCTTAACATTGAAAAAACTCAGGTTTTTAGTGGTTTAAAAAAAAAACTTTAGGGGACACTTTTTGTTGGAAATTAGTTGTAGAACATATGGTTAACAATTTTCGGATCATAAGTGAGACACCCTGTATATGATTTTTCTAGTTAACCTCTTTTTTCTCATACTGGCTTGCAGCGAACTAAATCACTCTTGAAGAAGTCCAAATATACCTGAAGACAACGCGAAATAAAGAGAACGCGAAGGGCGGAAAACATTCCGGAGGCCGGCTTCTGTCTTCGTAGAAAATTCGGGGTGACGCTTTATCGCAGCCCTGGAGATCGAATTTGGTTATCCGCGAAGAAGTTCACTCATCGAATTACGTAGTAAGTAGCATATGCGCGAGACGCATCTTTCCAAGAGTTATGTGGTGCTGGATAACGCAAGTCTTGAAAACGCTAAAACTTACGTCTCGAACGTAACACTTGAGTTTACGTACTCTCTACCGATCGTCAATTTTTGGTTGCTACAACTACTCTCTAATGTAAGGAAGAAAATATTCGATGCTGATCAGTATAAGTACACAATCAGTATAACGTTCAACAGTATAAGTACATAAAGAATAACATCAGGATGGCTAAGGCCATCAAGTGCAGCAAGAAAATATTCGATACTGCATTCATTCAAGTTCAGCAAGAAAATATTGAGTAACGTACATCAGTATCATAAGTACGTACACTTTTTAACTCCATGATAATTTATTATAACTGTAAAAATGTAAATAGGTTAGGTATTGAAAGTGAACTGAAAAAATATCGAATACCTATTCACTTGATAGTGATAGATACCGAAAGAAATGTTCGACAATACTCAAAACTCAAGTACCTACCTATGCCACAGAAAGTGCTCGATGCCTGATAATATATCGAGGGACAAGATTCGATTCCAAAAATGCTTGGTATCGAAAGAAAATATATTCCATAGTTCCTACCAACTGCCAAATAAATTCTCGATAGAATGCGCTCTGCACAGTCGGTAAAACTGGTCAGTTCTCATGATGTCTAACGATTAATAACTAAATAATACTAAAAGTAACAACTCAATAAAAATCTATTTATTTTTTCCGATACTACGAAAAGTACTCGATACCAGTACTGGTATCGAATGTAAATATCTGAGAGGTACCAAAAGTACTTGGTATCGAAAGAGAATATTCGATACTATACTCATATCGATAAGCACTGCACGTCACTGTGTAGGAATTGTATTATTGATATCAGAATCGTATTTAGCACCCTTGAAAAACCCCTACTGCCAATTTTCATCTCAAAACTCCGTGTAGCTTGGGCAACAAACGGATAGAAAGAAAACGAAATGGCGTAATAAGTGGATGCCGCTGAGAGTTCCTCCCATGGGGACGCGGTGGTGAGGCCCTTACCAATGACGTCATTTCGCTTGTTCCCTCTTTCGATTATCGGATTCCCCTCATATTGTATCTTTTCAGAAAGCACTTGGCGAGACCTCTTACTTAAGAAAATAAAATAAAACAGGTGAAATTTCCCATTTGCACTATTTTGCGACTGAGTCTTAAGTTCCGTTCTCTGGGGTTCTCATGCATTGCACTCCCTGTAGATTTCTCTGTCTCTAGGAGAAGGCTCATTTTCCTTACCACAACAGTTCTGACCTAATTTTCAATACTGAAAGGTGTCGAGGCTACCACCTTTCTTGTGCCACACCTATGTAATACCTAAATGATTTAACCAAATAAACGAAGGGAACGACGAGCTGAGCGACGCCGAGGGGTAAGTAGGAGAAGGGTCCCTTTCATCGACCGTCATCGCCCCTCAACGGTTGTAACGGCTGTTGATGGACGGGGGACTGGTGGAAAGGGGCCTTTATAAGCAGCCCTCCTAGCCCAGCTCCTCATTCGATCGACCACTCTGACTTGGGACTTCTCTCTCTCCCACCCTCTCGCTCTCTCTCTCTCTCTCTCTCTCTCCTACCCTTCTCCTGCACTCGCTGTGGTGATACCCTCCCTCCCAGGCTCCCTTCTAAGAAAACCTGCTGTGGTGATAACCACAGCATTATCTTCGTCTTCTTCCTCCTGGCATCTCTGTGGTGATAACCACAGCATCATCCTCATCTTCTTCCTCCTGGCATCTACTGTGGTGATAACCGTGGGACGCCTTCCTTATCCTCTAGCACTCGCTGTGGTGATGACCGAGGGGCGCTAGCAAAACAATACTAAGGAGCACCTAATACCTGCTATGTTGATCGTGGGGTATTAGTTTACTTCCTCCTGGCGCCTGCTGTGGTGATAACTGCGGGGCGCCTTCCTCTCTCTCTTCTAGCACTCGCTGTGGTGATAATCGCAGGGTGCTAGCAAAAGACTCCTACGGAGCACATCCTTCATTCATCCATCCAAACCAAACTCGTCCAACCTCACCCAAACCAACCTCATCTAACCTTCCGCCCGACTGTCATAAGCTCACGCACTGGCTTATGACAAAAGGAAATTCAACTGATCTTTGCAACGAATAAATACGTCTTATCGGTTGGGGAAAACAGGAAGAAAAAAAATTAAGTGCCTTGCAGTACTTATCTTGCATTGTTAACCCAAGGTTTCTGACGGGTGAGAGCCATCGAGGTAAGAACTCTTACCTCGATGGTAAGGGCCTACTTATCCACCTACTTCTTCTGTACGGCGGAACCTAAAAGGAACTTTTTTATTTCTCGAGCTTATTTCCTTCAAGCAACAGACCCGCCCAACACACACAAACCGCAGATTGAGATCTCTCCAGTCCCCATGTGTAACGAGACGGATAAATATTTTTCTTACTTATTACCGTGGAGCCGTCACGCGACCGGGCGCTGGCGGCACGGCATAACTCGTATAAAACATTAGCTAAAACCCGACTTCAGGCTTCGGGCTCGGGTTTTCGAACATTAAACGAAGCGTTAACTGTAAACACCGATCACTAAAACTGTCTCGCGTCGACATTTTCCTGCCTCCACTTCGGTGTAAAACGGGAGTTTCGCCGCTTTTCTAAATTGCCCCTTCGATACGAGTTTACAGAGTTAGCTTTCCATAAAACTACGAGCGTAGGTAGCTTTTGTAGTTCCCTGAGGGCCCAAGCCCGAGGAATAATTATTGTCACTGTTCCACACACGACGAAGTTGATGGTTGTCTCCCAAAACTCGCTAATTAGCGATTTCTGCCGCCTAGTGTTTTTGTTCCCCTGAAAAACTAGTTTTATCCCGCAAGGCCAAATCAATTTCGATTATTAGCAGTGTGCATGTTCGCAAAATTCCAAGTGAGCAATACAGTATTATCAAGAGTTTCGCGTAGAAAAGGTTTTCGAACAAGTAATCCAAGAAGGCAATCGAAGTCCTCTATTAATCTGCAGGATCTTTCAAAGGCCTTCGATCTTGCTCCTCATAATATATCCTGTTGAAGAAATTCGAGCACTATGGTCCTCTGTGTCCTTTTTCAAGAACTTTCCGTCCCTTGCTGATATCCCTTGTGGTGTAAAACAAGGTAGTGTCCTAGGGCCCTGCTGCTTTCTTATCCTTATAAATGAGTTCAGTTCTCAAGAAACAGGCAATTTATTTTTGTTCGCGGATGATATCACTACCCTGGCTGCGCGTCTCTCAACGGAGGAGTTGCGAGCAAATATGAAGGCGTATGATGAAACGGTGCACAGCTAACGCGTTATTACTTAATAAAGAAAAGACGCAGATCTTTGATTTGGTTTAAATCGTCAGATCCACCAGTCGGTGAACTTTCTTGGTCGGGGATAATCGTCTGTCGTGGCAGTCGCACGTCGAAGCACTGATCCCGAAGTTGAACTCCAGTATCTTCTTCGACTGGTGGGGATTGTTTCTAGTGAGATCATCATGAAAGTTTACCATGCCTGTTTCGCCAGCAGAATGTCTTATTGTATACTGCTGTGGTGAAATTGTGTTCTTTGGCGAAAAAGCCTTCAAACTTCAAAAACATGTCGCCAGAATCTTGACTGGTCCTGGCAGCAGGGACAGCTGTCGGGGCTCATTTGTGCGTCTTGGTATTCTAACACTACCAGGTACCTAAATACTTCATGTTCTGAAGTTTACAAAGCCTAAACTGCCCCATCTCTCTTCCCTGTCTGATGTCCATGGCTACAGCAGGAGATGCTGCGAAAATCTGCTCGTACCATTCTTACGCTTATGCAGCATTGCGGGCTGATCCATATCAAGTTTGCACCAGACTCTTCAATGCATTACCGTTGAAAATTCATAATCTAAACGGTAGGCTGTTTGAAAAGACCATTAAGAATAAACTTCTTCAAGCAGAATTTTTATCAACGAATTTTATTTATATCAACTGGTCGGGTGGTCAATGAAAATTTTACCTATACATATTTTTTTTCGACATTTAAAACGCATGGTTACGTAGCTGGATCTTTACAAATATCAGGTTTTTATATTAAAACAATTTTATTCTATTGCTGTAGTTTTAGTTCCAATACATTCAGCAGAGGAATATTTTTTCAATGTACTCTGACTAGAAGCAATTACTGTGATATACATATTTCATTTTATGTTTTTTTGTTGAAATGTATTTTGTTATCTTTATTTCGTACTATGTATTTTTGTTGAATTGAGTATGGTAATTTAATTGTTTTTATTGACTCAATGACCGCTTGCTGACCGTTTGTATTGTCTAATTGTAGCCTGCAACAAAAATAAAAACCATATTTATATTGATTGGTTGACTGATTAAAGTGTGGCCCATTTTCCCCCACCTGGGACCCACTTTAGCCCTAGGAAGCAACAAGCATGTGTACCCAGTGCCAAACAGGTGTACCTGATTTGAATGACCTGATAACTCCTGATAATTAGAAGAAAATACGTATCAAGATGAGTTACTTCGAATTAGAATTTAAGGTCTTTATGCCATCAAAAAACATCTGTACCTTCAGTAACCCGCACAAGCCACTTTACATGTATAAACCACACACTTCTACTTAACGGAAGGTAAATGTCTCAGTTCTGTTGTTGTTTTTGAAATTACCACAATTTGTTACGAGTAATTCGCCAGTCTACAAAGCAACCTCGTCTTTACTGATTAATGTTACTGAAAGATTTGCACATGCTTTAGGTATTTGCCTCTTGACAGGTTGTATTGCTATCTACCTACATGACTCAGATATTGATGGTTTTGACATAATCCATTTGTTATGAAATGACGTTTTTGACAGTTTAAGAGCATATTAAACCTTCGTATTCACTCCCGAGCTTTACTGAGGAAAAGTGCTGCATATATTCATAATTTATTGAGGTTGATATTTTTGCTAAGGATATTGTGACAGCGGTGATTTAGTAAGGTCTATCTACATCGCGATGCAATATCTTCCAATTTAGTTCAACAAAATGAAAAGTTCGAATTATACTACCTTTCGCTGGAAAGTTGTGTGGTGACATAGCGTTTGAAGATCCCGTCAGGTTTTCTTTACCTTTTCCCCTCCCAAAAAGACCACTTTGGCCTTCCTTTGACATCCGCCTGTGTTGAGAATTTTAATGATCTCTTCCGCTCGAGAATGCTCTCGAGGGTATCCTTGTTTTAATAGAGTTTTATTTAAATCCTCCAGCGAACTTCGTGGTGAGCGTATCAACTCTCAGTTTATAGTAGCAGAGGAACACATTCATTTTTCCACCACAATCTGATGGTGAATTACGCCTGCGTATGCGCAAACTTCCTTTGTAACTACCAGTAACTCGGTCGAAACGAGCCGAAATTCAGAGGGCATATGGAAGAGTTCGAGCAGACCATACAGAATCAAACTCCTAAACTAATTCTCCCTTAGTGAGCTGTGTATCAGTCTTATAACATAGGGCAGCCTAATTCCAGGGCGAGCCGAGTGATCCATAAATTACACAAGACCGAATGCCTCATTGATATCTTAAAAGAGGTCGTCAAAATACTTAAGTTGCTTCCTACTTGGTAACCATAAATAAGCAGGGGCTTGGTGAACAAATTCTTATAATAGTATACCAGCTTCCAGTTACCCGCTACATTGGGGCACAAAACCAACTGCTTTGAGGACATTTTTGCACATGCCAAATGGATTTCAATGAATACTGGCTGTTCTCGCAACTACATCGACCAGCAGTTAGTTTTGTTTATTTTGTTTATATTTGTTCAATCTTTATCCGTGACCGGTGAACTGTGAGTGCTGTGATGTGGTGACGAATAGTGGTTATCGCGTCCTCTCCCCCCTTTCCCCATCGTCTGTGCAACGAAGCCGTCAACGCCTCAGTACCAGCGATTCCCTTCTCAGGAGCACAGAAGCCGTCGATCGCGCTATAATTATTTGCAAAGCCGATCCGCCATATTGCTTCATTCCTGCGCTTTACTATAAAGTGTTTTAGAAGGAATTGGGATTTTTTAATCCTCACTTCTACCCACATCCGTTGGAGAATCGACGTGAGTATTCATCGTCACATGAACACGTTCCATTCACAGACATGCTCAGCATTCTTGAAGGTATTCCCATGTTTATCATACACCACTCGTTCACAGCTCTTCAGGAAACCGGCATCCAGAACACCTCCAGGACGTATCCAGCATCCACATGCGGAGTACCTGGTTCGTCCACATCTGAGGCTCTCCCTGATCACCAGCGCGCTTCGCCAAACACCTGCAGCCGCTGCAGGTCTGTAAGTCTGCATCCGACGACGGCTGGTGACTTGGAACCTTCCAGACGAGGATTGTGCGTGACTGTGTTCACCGATCAGGTCGGATCTTTCCTTTACCTTATAAAATCGGACGATAGTTCATTCGCCAACCAAAAGACCTTTTTGTTTTTTAATTATTTATAGAAGACATTTTATTTTCAAAGTTTATAACCGGAGCTCCGTAGGTTATCCCTTCCTTTCCACAAAAGACCAAAATAAAAATTAAGTTTAAGGATTTAAGTATTTTCTTATAGTACCTATTTCTGTTCTACGCAAGAACATTCTGGTAGCAGAGCGTGGTTTGTATGTGGAAGGATTGGTATTAACATTTTTTATTCAAAGTTCGCACTGATTAAATTTATATCACATATATAATATACCTACATACGAGAGGTTGCGTGATTCAGTATAGGTACCTAGTTAGAAATATATTTATTATATTTCACAATTTTCATACCTACCTGCACGCATTTATTCGCATGCCGTTTGTTTTATTTTATGTGCCTCACATATTTTTATATGTAATAATCATTTACCTAATAAGACGGCAATCCGAAATAATTTATTCATATTATTATTAATTCTTACTATTTCCGGAATATTGAATTCCGAAAAGCAGGTTTAATTATATTCCTGATTTTACAGTCACGTTATCCATATGTACCCTTGTGACAATTTTATTGGGTTTTAGAGGAGTCTGTATTGAAAAGGGGGTGTAGTTGCGAGTTCGTCCTATCTTTAGCATTATTACTGAAATTCTTCCTCAACCTTGACCCTACTTACTTGACTAATCCTTCTGAATTTCGCCCATCCTCATCATCATTCATCATGGAAGAAGTACCACAAAAAAGGGCAGCGGAAGGTGCCAAGCAAAACGAACTTACCAAAAGGGCTGAAGTTGTTCGTAAATCTATGCTGTTGGCTGCGAAGGAAGTAGTTCGAATAAATGACAAGGGTAACAAGGCTGTGAATGATCCAGATGCTCGTGACTTGTTTAAAGGTATGTTTAGGACCATCGAAAAACACTTTAACCATTTCGAAGAATATTATGAAAAACTCTTGATGCTATATGATGAGTATGATCAGCTTAAAGAATTCCCGTCCAAGCATGATTCCAGTAGTAGGTCACAGGTCCTTGATTGCTACTATCAGTCTCACGCTAATTATGAAAAATTGTTCAACGGCGACCAACATCGGGCGTCAACATCCTCGTTCAACCCGGCAACCAACGTCACATTACAAGATTCCCGCTCTTCGAGAAATTTGCCCAAAATTGCTCTTCCTCACTTTAATGGTAGTCAGATCACGGAATGGCCTAAATTCCGGGACACCTTCACATCTTTAGTATACCGAGACGAGTCATTGACAGAAATGGAAAAATTCCATTACTTAGTTAGTTCTGTTAGTGGTACAGCAGCCTCTCTCATCAACCATTTACCATTAGCGGAATCAAATTTTGAAGTTGCGTGGAATGCTTTGAAGGGTGCTTATAACAATAATCGCCTTTTAGCAAACACGTATCTGAATAACATATTATCTGTTCGGCCGCAGCAGGGCAAACCTACTCATGAATCTCTTCGTACATTTTTGACTAAAATTTCTGACAACATAGCTGCGCTAAAATTGATAAATATCCCTAACGAGTCAGATTTTTTACTATTTTATTTGGCTATTCGTTGTTTGGATCCTATTACTCGTCAAAAATTTGAGGAAGCGTACAAAAATGTTTTGTTTCCGACGTACGATGTGTTGACCAAATTTGTTCGAGAACATAGCATTGCGTTGCAATTAGCCGACAATACTAATAACATGGAAAATCAGCAGTCTAATGACAAGTCATTGGATAGGTCTAAACAAAAGCAGATGACCAAACCTACTGCAAAACCATCCTTGCTGGCTAGTTCCGAAACAAAACAACCATCTAAGTCAGAAATTCAGTCAAATTGCCCTATTTGTAAAGGAAACTTACACGCCGTCTCGAAATGTACAACATTTTATTCGCTCTCTCCGAATCAACGATTCAATCTTCTGAAAAATTGGAAAGGATGCAAAAATTGTTTATCTTCCTCTCATAACACGCGTTCTTGTCCGTCGAAGTGGTCTTGTAAGTTGTGTAATCATCGTCACAATACTTTGTTACACATCGAACCGGCAGGTAATCCTTCGAACTCCGGTCCAGCTCTCGCTTCTACCCAACCAAAACAGTTTAATCCCGGTGGAACGTCTCTCAGTTCAACATCACACAATGATATCAACGTCCTGCTTGGAACTGTAGTGGCTGATATTTTAGACGCTCAAGGTCATTATCAACCCGTGCGCATCGTTGTTGATTCGGCTTCTCACTACTCGTTCATTACACAAAAATGTTTCAACAAATTGGGACTGCCAATGAAATACAGTCACAAGAAAATAAGTGGTATTGGGCAGACCCTATTTGATGGAATAAAAGGTCAGCTATTATGTACTATAAAGCCTCGTAATAAAGTCGCTCCACAGGTACATGTTGACGTTTTGGTAGTAAAGAATATAACTTCGTACCTACCAACCGTTCCTGTTCCAAACCATATTGTCTATAATTATGAACAGTTTGAGTTAGCCGATCCGCAGTTCTGGAAACCATCATCTATCGACCTTTTACTAGGGGCGGATTTATTCAGCGAAATTTGGAAGGGTTCACCAATCACGATAAAGTTGGACCTTCCCAAATTATTCGATTCCATATTCGGATATATTGTCATCGGGAAATACGGCGATTATTCACCCCCCGTTGGCACTTCATTATTGATTTCTCCATGCGAACCAGACGATTTGAACGCACATTTGACACGTTTTTGGGAATTGGAAGAGCCTTCAGTAACAAAGCTTCTCATTTCCCCTGATCAGTCTGAATGTGAGGATCATTTTAGGAACAATCATTATCGTACGGAAGCGGGACGATACGTGGTCAAGCTCCCCTTCAAGCACGACCCCCCCGTTTTCCATCATATTTCTGCCATCGCCTTGAAGCGTTATCGCAATTTGGAGTCAAAACTGGACAGAAATATTGAGTTTAAAGAACAATATTCAGCCTTTATGACTGAATACATGAATTTGCAACATATGGCTCCGACAAACAGGTCTGCTAAATTCGTAATACCTCATCATGGTATTTTCAAAATCGATCGCGGCAAAAATAAGTTGCGAGTTGTTTTTGATGCATCAGTCAAAACAACCATGGGTTCTTTGAATGACAGTTTACATGTCGGACCCAAATTACAAAACGACATTCGTCTCATTCTCTTGAATTTTCGAATTCATCCTATTGCATTCGTCACTGATATAGTGAAGATGTATCGCCAAATCATTGTTGATCCAGCTGATCGTGTTTATCAGCATATATATTGGCGACCTGATGCTGAAAAACCAATACAACAGTTTGAACTGAATACTCTGACGTACGGACTCGGATGTTCGCCATTTTTGGCTCTTCGAGTGATTCATCAACTGTGCCTGGATGAAGGTCATGGCTTTCCAGATGCTGTAAAAGTGCTATTGCACTCTTCATATGTCGATGATTTAGCCTCCGGAGCACGGTCAGTGTCTGAAGCACTAGACACACAGCAGCAACTTATAGGAATTTGTGAACGAGGAGGCTTCAAGTTGAGTAAGTGGGCAAGCAATTGTCAACAACTCCTTCGTGCTGTTTCTCAAGAGGATAACTCAGTAGAACCATCGATTTCATTGCAAGAGAGTGATGATGTATCACTGAAAATACTAGGCCTGCAATGGGACCCAACGGCAGATAACTTCTCGTACTCAATTTCTCTACCAACAATTGTTTATACAAAAAGGGGTATTTTGTCTGCTGTATCCAAAATTTATGACCCGCTTGGCTTTCTGTCCCCTGCAGTCATCGTGATGAAGAGTATAGTGCAAGATTTGTGGAAGGAGCAACTAGGTTGGGATCAACCCATTCCCGACGATATCAAAGAGAAGTGGTCTACTCTCGTAACACAACTTGAATTTTTCTCGCATATAAAAATTCCTCGCTATATTTGCTCTGAGAACACCATCCAGTACAGAATTGTTGGTTTTGCAGATGCGTCTTCCAAGGCTTATTGCGCTGTGGTGTATTTACAAGCCATCTGCCCCACCCAAACTTCATCTCGACTCCTTGTAGCTAAAACTAAACTCGCTCCAGTCAAGCAGGTATCCATCCCACGTCTTGAGCTGTGTGCAGCACTCTTGTTGGCCAGACTCTACGAAATGACGTCATCATTCATCAAGAACCTTTCTCATGACGGCCTACCTCCCAAGTTCTTCTCAGATTCATCAATTGTGTTAGGATGGATCAATACTCCATCTTATAAACTTAAGACCTTTGTAGGTAACCGCATTACGGAAATCAATAACTTGACTCCAGGGCACTCTTGGAATCACGTTCCATCGGAGCTGAATCCAGCCGACTGCGGATCTAGAGGTTTAAACCCTGAAAACCTTATCAACTTCCAATTGTGGTGGAGCGGACCATCTTGGTTGAGTCTTCCTGAAGAATTATGGCCATCGTTTCCTCTAGAAGTCCATTCTGAGCTTCCTGAGACGACATCGAATAAAATCACACTGGTCACTCTTCAGAATCCACCTCATTTTATCCAGTGGATGTCTCGGTTCTCGTCTCTCCTCCAACTTCTGCGATCTATAGCATGGATGAAAAGGTGCATCAAGAACAGGCGAGCTGTCCAGTCTGGCGATTCGAAGCAGGTTGGAGCGTATACTCTCTCAGACCTTGAAGAAGCCCGTTGGATTTGCATCAGAGCAGTTCAATCTCATTTCTTCTTCAATGGGGATCCCAACAAGCCTGAATCAGCGATCCAGAAGTTCATCAAGATTCAGCCTTTTATGGATTATAATGGAATTTTCCGTGTTGGAGGTCGATTGAGACATGCAAATCTTCCAGCTGACCACAAACACCCTGTTCTGATTCCTGTAGATGCACATTTTACCAAGCTGCTAGTAGATCATTTTCATAAGTTATACCTCCATCCAGGGCCCAGCACTTTGCAAGCTCTCATTCAAACCAAATATTGGGTGCCATCACTCAGACGACTGGTGAGGCAAAGGACATTTTATTGCATTAAATGTTATAAATCAAAGGCCAAGGGTACCACTCCAATAATGGGTGATCTACCCCCATGCCGCCTTCAGGGTGGGCGGGCATTTATACAGGTGGGCGTAGACTTTGCCGGCCCGTTTGTAATGAGAGAATCCTTGCGACGCAAAGCTTTATTGAGTAAAATTTATTTATGTATTTTTGTATGCATGGCCAGCAAAGCTGTTCATTTAGAAGCGGTGACCAGCCTCACCACAGAAGCCTTTCTTGCCACTCTTTCCCGCTTCACGTCTCGGCGAGGTTTTCCCCTTGAAATATTTTCAGATTGTGGACTTAATTTCGTCGGTGCGGCCAACAAAATGACGGAATTCCTTGAATGGTATAAGAATAATCAGACTCAAGATGCCATACGCGATTATTCTGCCAAGCATGACTTCAAATGGAGCTTCAATCCACCACACAGTCCCAACTTCGGAGGTCTATGGGAAGCCGGGGTGAAGTCGAGCAAGACTTTGCTGAAGAAGATCGCCGGAGATTCGCCGTTAACTTTTGAAGAATACAGCACGCTATTTTCCAAGATAGAGTCTATCCTCAACTCAAGGCCTCTATGCCCTTTATCTACCAGCCCAGAGGAAACGGACTATTTATCACCAGGACATTTCCTTATTGGAAGGCCACTATTGGCCATCCCCGAACCATCTCTGCACGATCTTCCCGACAATCGCCTCTCCCGTTGGCAAGTGGTTAAGAAGATGTCCGATCAGTTCTGGAATCGCTGGCGGTTGGAGTATTTGCACACCTTGCAAGGGAGAGCTAAGTGGCACAGGAAGACGCCAAACTTGCAAGTAGGTGATCTTGTCCTGCTGAAGACAGACACTTCCCCAATGAGTTGGCCCCTCGCCAGAGTGACTTCGGTACATCCAGGTGCTGATGGAGTCATAAGAGTGGCAACAGTCCAAACCTCTTCTTCGTCGTTCCGGCGTTCAGCATCCCAGCTGATACCACTTCTTCCTCTCACCACTGATCCTTATGATTCCTCCTAGTAAATTTTGACAAATTTAGGTGGGCGGTATGTTCTCGCAACTACATCGACCAGCAGTTAGTTTTGTTTATTTTGTTTATATTTGTTCAATCTTTATCCGTGACCGGTGAACTGTGAGTGCTGTGATGTGGTGACGAATAGTGGTTATCGCGTCCTCTCCCCCCTTTCCCCATCGTCTGTGCAACGAAGCCGTCAACGCCTCAGTACCAGCGATTCCCTTCTCAGGAGCACAGAAGCCGTCGATCGCGCTATAATTATTTGCAAAGCCGATCCGCCATATTGCTTCATTCCTGCGCTTTACTATAAAGTGTTTTAGAAGGAATTGGGATTTTTTAATCCTCACTTCTACCCACATCCGTTGGAGAATCGACGTGAGTATTCATCGTCACATGAACACGTTCCATTCACAGACATGCTCAGCATTCTTGAAGGTATTCCCATGTTTATCATACACCACTCGTTCACAGCTCTTCAGGAAACCGGCATCCAGAACACCTCCAGGACGTATCCAGCATCCACATGCGGAGTACCTGGTTCGTCCACATCTGAGGCTCTCCCTGATCACCAGCGCGCTTCGCCAAACACCTGCAGCCGCTGCAGGTCTGTAAGTCTGCATCCGACGACGGCTGGTGACTTGGAACCTTCCAGACGAGGATTGTGCGTGACTGTGTTCACCGATCAGGTCGGATCTTTCCTTTACCTTATAAAATCGGACGATAGTTCATTCGCCAACCAAAAGACCTTTTTGTTTTTTAATTATTTATAGAAGACATTTTATTTTCAAAGTTTATAACCGGAGCTCCGTAGGTTATCCCTTCCTTTCCACAAAAGACCAAAATAAAAATTAAGTTTAAGGATTTAAGTATTTTCTTATAGTACCTATTTCTGTTCTACGCAAGAACACTGGCCGTGTGGACCGCAATTAACCTCGAAGCCCCGGCACCACCGTTCCGTCCTACAGTTAATTATGGTATAGCGTACAGAACGGAGATTCATCGAGGCTTATCTATACAGAAAACCAGCCATGCAGCATGGCTATAAGAGCGAACTTTCAAAGGAATATTCGTGCTATTGTGTAAAGGATGATATAGCGCGAAACCTCTTTTCGTAAGATTATCATTTTTCGTGATTTTTGCCATTTTTACGAATTTAAAAAAAATTTTAAAAATATTTTTTTTTTTCGAAATAGCCCCTCTTTCTGTCGTGAATCACCATCCCACACAACTTCAGCTGAATTGATATTGATTTTAGCCCTTAATATAATTGTTGATCCCCCCCCCCCCCCCCCATCAAAATTTGTCCCTACTCTGGAAGAAAAACAATGAATCGGTATTTTTCTGTCTTTACTCGCCCTTCCATACCACTTCCAATGATATGTCAATTGTTCTTAATTTTAGCCGTTTTTACCAATTTTTTACAACCCTAAAAACTCAAATTAGACATTCTTAGAATTTCTGAAAATTGCTCATCTTTGAACTCATCCTTTTATTTGGCATTAGGTACGAATATTTTCGGGAAATTTGGAATTTTTATGTACTCAAGGTCAGATATCTGTCTGGAGTGGCATATAAACAAATACATATATAACATAATATAATATGTACATATAAATGTTTTTTTAAATGTAGGGATGAATTCATGATGCTCTGAAACGGATTTGCCTGTAAACAAACTTCAAAAATTCATATTCTGAAAATTTTGGAACGTAATAGTTTCATTTTCTTTGAAAATTCGATAAAAATGAATTGTGATGGAAGAATTAGCAGTATTCCACTGAAACGCTTGGACTTTCACGTTGTAGGTAAGTACGCAACAAGAACTTTTAGGTACTTGTAAAACTGTAAACTTGCCACCTGATTGTTTTAAGGGACAGGGCCAAGGTGGCCCCTCAGCACCTCAACAAGGTTCCCAGCGAACTGGGACAAAATCGTAGCCATCCGATTAGGGGACAATCGCGGCCAGGCCCGTTAGGGAGCAATTATATTTAGATCTCCCACGCTCCTTCCTCTCTAAATAAAAACGCTAATATTATCCGCGCGACCATAAGTGACCACAAGGCGAGAAGGGGAAAAAAAATCTTACTGTAGTAAGTAAATCCGCAGGCTTCGGAAGGTTTAATTTTACTCCGGGAAATTTTTCTTTTCCCCCCAACAGTCTCTTGTCATCTACCTCTTTTTGGTTGACGAAGTACAACATAGTCCAAGTTATTTGTAGGTACCTGCGTAGTGATTTGTCAGGATTTCACAGACGATTTACAGGAAACTCATACGAATTAGTTTAAATCTAACAGCAGACATTTGTTGGCAAAAACAAGGCAATATACGCTGAAATAACAAGGGACTTGGTAATTGAGATGTAGCCATAGTAAGACATCAGTAAAAATTGAAAAAGGATATGATTAGCCTACCCAGCCTCAAATTCAAGTAACTTGTTCCGTGGTGGAGTCTTGCGTACAATAGTACTATGTCATAATCACTCCATTAATATTTGTGCATTCGCACCGTTAAGATATATACTGGCACCATTAAGATATTTCCGGCACCATAAGGCCAGATTGACGCTACCTGATTAATTTTATTTATATGTTTCAAAATGCTTTTCTAATAAACTGCAGATGCGTGAATCTATATTTCTAAAAATAAAAAATAAAAATAAATTATATTATATGAGCGACTTTTTTGTACATTAAACTAGGATGACAGTCGGTCAAAAACAATCTCCAGAATCGGTCTAATGACTTCAAACGTTATAAGGGTCAGTTCGGTGAACCGTTTTTAGAACGGGCAATGGGCAATTTCGCCTGTTTTATTTTATTTTCTCAAGTAAAAGATCTCGGCGAGTGCTTCCCGAAAAGTTGCTATGTGAGGGGTATCCGATGATGGCAAGTGGGCGATAAACCAGTGGAAAGAAAGCGAAATGACGTCATAGGTAAAGGCCCTCATCACCGCATCCGCCTGGGAGGAACCCTCAGCGTCATCCACTTATGACGTCATTTCGTTTTATTTCTATCCATTTGTTGCCCTAGCTACGAGGAGTTTTGAGATGAAAATTGGCAGCTGGGGGTTTTCAAGGGTGCTAAATCCGATTCTGATATCAAAAATTCCTACCTACTGAAATTGGTCATTATCGTGTATCCGCAAATAACACTTTTGGTACTGACTTTTCAATAATCATCTCTTTCTACTCATTTGAAAAAGTTACTTATGGAGGAAGAAAAACACGTAGATGTGACTCAAAGAAGCGCTTGCTTACCCCACACGATTATAACGCGTCGACTTGCCATCTCCCGTCTGTGCCAATGGCCAGCCAATAAGAACTCATATCCGTAAAACGTCACAGGCAGGGGCGTCGCGTCCATAAGGCCACTTGGGCCACTGCCCCGGCACCCAGAAACACAAAAAACTCCAAAAAAATGCCAACCATTTCTTCAGTGGGCATTCGAATTTCCCTCCGTATGCTGTACCTAGCATTTTTCACGAAGTTCAACAGCGACTCGACAGAGTTCTCTGGCTATGGATATTCAATATGTGTTTCTGTCATGTTGGCTCCCCTGTAGCTCCATGGAGCATTTTATCGGAATATAGCTACACTAATCGATGTCTTGCAATCGAAATCGAAACCTACGCTTCTGAAACTGACAGGTCCTGGGACCAAGTGTCGCCATGGTAACCAAGAAAAGTGGCCTGTCCGCCCAAGCTCAGTCGAGTAAAAATTTGGTTAGCCACGCCCCTTTTGGGCCCGGGCCCACATTTCCATCCAAAAATCGTTTGTGTTCACAATCGATTGGATTGTTTCAATTCATCTTGTCATCTCGACACGAGATGCATGTCCTTCCATCTGTCCTCCCCTAAAAATTCTTATAACTTTCGCCATTCTGTTCCTATGTTGTTTTCAATTTTCTGCTTACGTTTCGAATTTTGTGTGTTCCCATTCGAGTTCCCGGGACAGATTTGGATTTGCGATAATTAAGTGCGTTGTGTCCTGTCTGTGGTCTTGTGGATTGATCGACGTCAACATACACAGATAAGTACCTAGCTTCTAGTCTGATTCTCCATCCAAGTAGGTACTGGCCGGCGGGTCATAACTTCGTTGGATTTTAGTCTAGTTCGTTGTTTTTAGTTGTTGTTTAGTTTATTTGCTTCTGTATTTTTGTACCACATGAATTCGGTGGCTAACTTACAGTCGAAATTTTCGACGTTTTCCTACGAGGATAGAGTGATGATTAAAAGTTTAGCTTTGCTGGCATTAGTCAGTATGAAGCTATAGAACTTTTAGCTTCTGGTAATCCCGGGCACTGGTCAGAACTATTGTGAACACAGTGCTTACATTCTGACTTGCTAACAGCTGCGGTTGATTAAAATCCACCCATTTCTCATAAGAAGACTCCACTGTTGGAAAACATTTACAGGTATTTTGTAGAAAAACCTGTTAATTTGTGTTCCGGTTTGGTGGCCCACCATTTTCAGAGCGCACGCACCGCTACTGGTCACAGGCATCAGCAGGGCCTCATTCGCCCTCCTGTTTTTTGGATTCTCGAAGTAACATAGTCTCTCAAAACATGAAGAAGACATATTTTCTCGATTCAGTCTCATGATCGTCTCTCATACCATAAACTATAGAGAAAAAATGAAAAACAGAATTCATGATATTTGCCCATTGGCTATTATACAGGCTTTGGCGCCACAACGGCGTCGCAAAATGAGAGGGGGTGGCGGGGAAGAGATGCAGTTAATTCCTCATGAAAGGTATGTTTAAAATAGTAAGTAATTCTAGAAAGAAGCAAAAATGTAGGTGTCATGGTATCCTCCCAGAACCACTCCCTGTAAACTTAAGATCTCGCAAATAAACCTAGAAGTGGGGACTGAAGTCGCAGGAGAGCCGAGGACAACCTGGGGATCCCCACCATCCTCCACTACCTGGAGGATGGAGGGAGACGGCTTCCAGGCCTATAAATACTCACCTCCTTCGCCTTTCTAACCATTCTACTTTCTAACCATTCTACGCTCTCCTCTAGTCACAGACTACTCTCTCTCCTCCTTACCTTGTCTCTCTCCTTACCTAAAAGATCTTGGGCATGGTGGTGATTCGCTCATAACCAAACCAAGCAAACTCACCCTAAAAGATCTCGGGCATGGTGGTGGTCCGCCCATAACCAACCGAGCAAGCCTTCCAAAAAGATCCTAGGCACGGTGGTGGTCCGCCCATAACCAAACCAGGCAACGCTCCCGAAAAGATTCCGCGCATGTTGGTGGAACGCCCATAACCAAACTGGGCACATCCTCCCTCACGCCGCTCATGGCGGATGTACGCTCAAACACATTCATCACAGCAGGTTTTTTAAACAACTTGAAAATCACTTACATTCAGAGTAAATTCCGCCAAATCAACAAAAACATACTCGTATCACTTTTGACCGACTTTAATGAGGAAAATCATTTGATTACAAAAAGTTAGGTCACCAATAAACGGTTCAAATTTACTTGTACATGGATAAAAACTGTTGGAAATGTTCAATAAGTAGAATTAGTAGGTTGAACATTACCCTACTCTCTTTTCTGTCGTGTTTCTCTTTCCACCCTCTCTTTTCTTTCTTAATTTTCAACCCCCATTTCTTCCTTACCGGCTAAACTGTCTTTCAATTATTTTTCGCAATAAGTTTTGAATTTCGGTTTTTATTTTTATTTATTTTTTTTTTTTTTACTTTTACTCCTCTACCCATCACACTTATATTATGTAAAAATGACTGCATTTTTAGGGCCAACAAAAGGCTTTCAGTCCAAAAAGTCTTATTCCTATTCTATTCATTAGGTATTTTGCAAATTTGCTCACTAGCAACCAAGCTGCATGAATGTAGAAGTGGCTTTTACTCCACTGGAACTTTATGACTTTATCCAACAAGAGGAGGGTGATCAATAATGTTTCAACTTGGAAGCGACCATTTTGGAGAGGAACATGAGCCCATTTTATCTAACTTGTGCTATTATCTCTAAACCTTTTATAAGAACCTCCTGATAGCCAAAACCCATGTTGCACAGCTCAATCCACAGCCGAGAGCCATTCAATAGCAGTTGCTAGCTAGTCGTTATCGAAGTGGTTTTGAGAGTTTTGAGGAGATGAAATGGGCTCCCTCGATCGGCCCTGTTGATAAACCTGGTAAACTTTTGTCTGGAAGAAGCTGATGCCTCGGGGGTGATATAAACGTATTGGGAATCTCCTCCCGACACCCAGTTCTGCCAACGAACTGGACGAACGATGCCTCCAAGCAGTTCTTTCGATTGTGCCCTTCTTTAGAATCCGTAGAACGGTGTGGTATCTCTTGAAATGAGGGTCTGAATGGACGAAATGACGAGTTATTCAATTATTCACCGGTAAAATTAGTAATATTAGAGCTGGGATCAGTGGAGAGATGGTGTATTAATTCAAACAAGAAATCAGGATGTATCAACATTTTACACAAATCCTGTAAAAGGATACTTACTTACCAACAACCCAACAACGAACAATGAACCAAATAAAATTGCAACCAGCGTAAGATGGAACCAGGATTTCTTAAGAAGCTTAGAAAGCACATTCTATAAGGCCACACTCTGATGTCCTATCTCCATGATTTACAATATTAGAAATTAGTTATTTAGGTTTGTGGTTAGGTCTTGCTGGTAGGGAGCCCTGTTGGTCCTACGTATCATAAATAACTAGTAGCTTGGAGCCGTGAAGTAATGAAATTGTGAACCAAATAAGAATTTTTCGTCTAACTTTTTCTTTCTTTCTTTTCTCTTTCTTTCTTTTGTGCTGTTAACGGACATTAACGCAAATAATGTAACTAACGTAAATTAACGCCTTTCTTATGTTGACAGAAATTCAGTACCTACAAGAAGTGCTTCTTTTGGATAAGGGTGTCCGAGTTCCGTCTGTGCCCCCACTTTGAAACCAATGGACATCTGTCATTATCCTATGTTTATTCAAGAGTCTGTATCATCCTACACAATATAAAAACCAACGATGTTTGATCAAAGTTCAACTACAAAAGGGTTTCAGGGTTCATTGTTCCACTTACTGACTCACAAACAGCGTGGGGACACATACGGAACTTTGGTAATACATAGTTCCGTATGTGTCCCCAATTTTTCCAATTCCATATTTCTCAGGTACGAGCAGGAGGAAGTTAATTCATCATGAAACCATGGGAAAGAGATTCTGAGGTTTTCGAAACACTCGTCAAATTCATTTCTTCATAGGATAACGACGGATTTCCATTGGTTTCGAAGTGGGCACACACGGAACTACACCCTTGGATAGCCCCCAAAAAGCGATGAATCCCCCCATTATTTGAATAACAGGGACGGTTGGAGGCCAAAAGTGTTCAAATTTAGATTGTCACGGATGTTATATTACCTAGCAAAAAAAAAAAAAGCGCAGAAAATGTTCAATAAACGTAATAGGTGGAGGTGTAAGTAAGACCCCAATTTGGCATCACTGTTCTTACACCATTACCAGATGTAATGGAATCTTTGGAGAATTACTAATAGATCCACTCGCAAGATGATTCTTTATTGGTTTTGTTTCAATTTTATCTTATAATCCTGTCCCATAAGTATCTTTGTCCTGCAAGTCTCTCCAGCATAGTAAAATATATTAATCATAATTAACAGATATTTCCCGAACTTTTCTCGTTGTTTCTAATTTATTTGGTAATCAGTGTGCCAAATTGGGGTCTTACACCGGGTAGTTGAAGTTGGTACTTTCTTAGAAAATTGCTGCTCTGAGCTTGTGACGGTGTGGCTGTTCTCGACCTATTTTTTCTTCCTGTGGAGACGGGGTCGCTTGGGGAAGAAGCCTAATCGATATCCCTTCTTAACCGGTGATTGTCTCGCTGGTATAGAGGGGGGACTCTCGAGGGTCCACCGTCACTCTCCTCACTATGTCAAATGGTAGCAGAGCGTGGTTTCGATCCACGGACCTCTGGTTTATGGGCCCAGCACGCCTCCACTGCGCACGAACACTTTAGAACCTTAGAAACCGAAGAAATTTGCCAACATATCGGAAAACAAGCCTGGTTTTTGAAATTTGGAAATGTCAGAGGAAAAACTATATGCTAAAAACTCACACATTCTGTACATGTTCGACAAAACGGTAAAAATGATAGCACATTTTTCGGTGTATGAGAAAAAGCGTTAGCAGACGCAATTAAAAGCGCTAAAAATGGAAGAAAATAGGTACTGATGTCATTTGGTCAGACTTGTTATCAGCGCTCCATAAATAGTCCAACGACACTTTGCAACCCACGGATTAAACTCCATACCGGACCATTTATTTATTTTATTTCATTTATTAATTTTATTTCATTTATTTATTTTCATTTTTTTCCCCCAAGACTAAACCCCCTTACAACCAAAACCGCCATCTTCGTAACAGTTGGAAATAACTTCTGCCTCAGGGCCTCTTCCTTATGGTATGCCACCCAGTTTAAAAATTCCGCAAAGGTTTTACCGGGAGTTTTTCCAGATGGGAAAGGAGAATCGATGGGCGGGAGGGGCTCAGCCGGAAAACTTCGCAACAAAGAAGAGTAGTATTTCTTTATATCCCCACCAACTCCTGCCTCCTACGGCCAAATTAAAAAAGATTTATGGATTACCTTTATAGTTTAGCATTCATTCCCTTTGTTTCGGTCTCTTCCTTTGCCAGGGCTACGGGAGTAACTTTCTTTTCAACTTTTTGCTTGCCTGCTCTCCTTGTGTATTTACCTATATTGTTCTTGATGGACCGCTCGATCCGCATGTGCCTATTTATAGAATACGGACTTTTGATATTCACCGGATACCAGACATTCGTATTTGAATCTAATTTTCCGCGTATGAAGTGCGGAAGCAAAAAAAGGAGGAGGTTCTCCCTACGACCTGTTTCTATATTCTTCATTTCTTTTAGCGAATTTAAAAAAAAAAAAAAAGAAGCTAGAAGAAGTAAAAAAAGTAGAAAAAAGTAAGTAAAAGGCAAGTAAAAGGAGTAAAAAAAGAAGACGCTAAAAAGAAGTAATGGGTTAAATTTTCAAAAATGCATTCCATACAAATTTCGCCAACACGTTCGCACTGCCAAAAAAAAGGATAAGCTCGAAGATGAGCAATTTTCAACAATTCCAATAGGGTCAAATTTGAGTTTTTAGGGGTCAAAAATCGGTAAAAACGGCTAAAATCGCAACAATTTATTTAAAATCAATGAAAGTGGTATGGAAGGGCGAGTAAAGACAGCAAAGTACAATTTCAGTATTTTCATACAGAATGGGGGTCAAATTTGGATTTTTGGCGGTCAAAAATTGGTATTTAGAGCTAAAATCCGTATTACGAGTAATTCACCTGACGTTGTGTGATTCACGATAGATAGCCGGACTATTTCGATGCTTTTCTCAAAAAAGAGCGGGTCCATTTTCTTTCTAGGGTCAAAAATCGGTAAAAATGACTGAAATGACGAAATGAAAATTTTACGAAAAGTGGTATGGTTTCCCGCTGTATCATATTTTTATACATTAGCAAGAATATTTCTTTGGAAATTTGCTCTTATAACATGCTACATGGCCGGAACTCTTTTTTTCTTTTTTTAATGTTTGTCCAGCGATTATTCCGAACTACTGGACAGGTTTCGATGAATCTTCCCAGCCCCCCTCCCCTGGTGGTCCCATTCCAGTGTTTCAAGTAAAATGTATTTGTTGTGATCGGCTGCTCCTCCACAACCAATGTAATGTACATACATGTTGTACCTCAGAGTGGGGACCCCCCGACCCCCCTCTGATCATGTCAGGGGCCTATAAAGAGCCGAGGGGCCAACAAATACATAACCATTCTCAATCAAGCGATCGACTCGTCTGTCTCCTCCTCAATCACGACAGTATTATATCCATATGAAAAAGCACCGTAGCTCCAGCTCAGCTGAAGTATATGAAATATACTTATGTCCTTCAAGACGATGGCTGACCTGGCCGACGAAAAAATAATAAATTACACATTTCACCCAACGGTAATGGCAAATGAACGGAAGAGGAGGTTTTCCTAAACCGGAAAGAGCAGGTTTTCGTAAACAGAAAGTGGAGAAAAAAACTGAGTTTTTGTGGGCAAACAACTGGAAAAAATCATCAAAATTTTCCATGAAGATGTCCTTTTTGGTCCACGGTGGTACTTAAGGACCCACCACGAGTAGACCCTCATATGTCAATTCATAACCCATTCGGAGTGTCGTTTTTGGAGAAACAGACACCAAATGCTGCGTGAGTATATCATCTTAGTTCTTATGCGGTTGTGCCTTATCACGTCATCAAACATTGTTACCATTCGTTAACGTTATTAGGTAGCCTCCTCCGCGGTGTCATTTATTTAATAACTTCAGTTTGCAAGGTTATAATCAGAGAGGACACCACTCAAAAAATCCAGGGGCTTTGAAGAGATAAATCCAGACGCAAATATCGAGTTGCTTGACGCTGAACGATCCGAAAAATTCTCTCGAAGCCTTCTGTGATCGGGGATATTTATATAACCGACAGCAGGCGGGATATCGGCAGGGAAACGTCGAGACGGATCTTGTAGGTCTGATTGATATCAAAATCCATCACCCTGCATTTCCTCACTTTTAACTCGCGCAGTCTGAGCGAGTGAAACCATAACGACGTTAACCGTAACGCGTGACACGTCATATCAGTTTGGTAAGTGTCAAGTGCATCAGTATTTTCTCCTTCGGAGTCTACCAAGGTCCGGGGATGCCTTGTGACGTTGTGACCAATTTTGGTAACCACTGTCCTTCAAAATGAACATTTCTTACGTTTTGGGTCTTTCTGAACAACTTTGGTTCGGTGTCTGTTCTGTCAAAAATGACGACTAAAATTCAAAATCACAGTTTCCCCCACGTAGAGATTGAGGAGTGTATTAGTAAATATACCCAGTATGCGAAATGACCTGAAAAATGGTACGGGTTCTGGTTTACCCATCATTTCCTGTACGTTTTGATCAGGAACATGTTAGTTAATTTCCTTTAAATCATTCGAATTGTGAAAAATTGCTTAAAAAATACAGAAAAACGCTGCAAACTATTACACAACAGTTTATTAGCTACCTTTATAGCTGCCCCTTCTGCGTAGATCACTGTTTTCTTTGGTCAGTTACTCGAGCTCCCCCCAGGAAAGCCCTGAATCGAGAACTGGAGCCAGCCCGGGAATTGCAGTTTCATAAAAATGCGTGGGATTCAATAATTCAGCCATTAATAATTATTTGTTGTTAATCACGAAGCATAACGTTTGTTCAAGTTTCAGAAGTACCTACCTATCAACAAAATCCGAAAGAGCCATCCTTCAAATGAAACAATATCGCAGAACAACACACTCGACTTCATACAGCCATCCGTGATTATAATCAGGTGTTCCCTATCTGTGCTGGATTTATACAGTTTCATTCACGATCATGTTGACGAAGCTTTTCGGTGCAAACGAACGGCTGGTCGTAGAATGCTCCGGGTGTCAAAACATTCTTTAGTTTGAGATCAATTTAAAAACGTAAAAAAAACCATACCCTTCTATTGAAAGTTTTCGAGCTTCCGCATTCTGAAAATTTCAAGCCCTATTTTTCACCCTTAGAGATGACTTACAGTAACACCGAGCTTCGAGGACCAACTAGAACTGTTGGAAAACCCATGGCAATCCAGTGATTTCCACACGTGACAACTGCCCTGGCTGGTGCGATCACTAGTTCAGAAACTACCCTACGCAGTTAAAACTCTTAAAACGCTTGCAATATTTAAAAATTGAAACGTTTGAAAAATGAAGGTGAATAATCAAACAGCGCAGTATTACAAATGTTATTGTAATATAATTAAAAAATAAAATATAAATAAATAAATAAAACAGCTACCCTGAGGAAAAATTTAGGAATTACAGTGGAAGTCGCTTATGGTGATCGAGTTGGGACCGACTGGAAACAATCACTGTACGCGACCAGTCTCTATAAGCGACTTCTACTGTATAATATATACTGGGTGGTGATTTTAGCCATTCTCACTGATACTGGCGAATTTTGACCCCCCAGAATTGACCTAATTTTGATTAATTACTTTTTTTTAGGTAATCTTCATTAAAACCTATAGGTTTAATCTCCTGTTTTGGATCATCGTTCAGTAGGTACCACTTTTGGTGAAGATATACCATATTTGGGAGATTTCAGCCATTTTTACCTATTTTGCTTCTAACACCCAAAAAGTCAAAAACTGATCACTATAACCGACCTTTCAATCACTATAACAGGCCAGTTCGCTGCCTGTTTACATACATCCGATCGAGGCCTGACTGTTTCTACCCTTATATCCGGTTTATTCCTTTAACCACCTTTCCACAAAGCGACTTCTACTGTATGACGCAATGCACGCTTTCGCTTATCTTGTACTTGATCAAAAACTGAGACAGAAAGGCCAGGATAGGTAGGTCACTGTTACCTATAGGCCAAATCGTAAATAACTGGGAATCAAGACGTAAGCACAATTAGTGAACTGCTCAGAAATATGTGTACAAAACTGTAACTTTTGTGATTAAATGAATCATAATAATAATAATAATAATAATAATAATAATAATAATAATAAATAAATAAATTGTTCAGGGGTTTTGGTTTTATGCAACCCGAGAGGACCACATTTTGGGTGTAATCGTCCAGGGATCGCTGGAGGGGAAATAACAAAATACCACAGAACATCAAAAATTCCCAATTGATGAGAACCTTGAGTTGATCAACTAGTAAACCTTGGTTTAACTGCCCTCCGTACCGGTTAGCAAAACAAGAGCAATACTGTCGATAATGAACATCCAGCAGCCAGAGACCGAATCTCATCAAACCCAGAAATATCCCTCGTATTCTCACGAGAGAAACTGTTTACTGGGAGTAATAGCCGCTGCCTCGTGGTATCTCTTGTTCAATATCTTCCGATCTTCCTCCACACAATAACGGCACCGCGATGTCTGACAAAGATGGAGATCTTCAACCAAAACTTGGCTTCGGTTATGTCAACCAGTTTCCTCCAAGTTTGAACTTAATCGAAGTCTCTCGGGGCTCGTATCGGGGTCGATTCAAGATCTCTTGTGGTTGAATTATTGAAATCCCTGTACACAAACTCGAGCTTACCTGGCGCGTATTAAACTTCTCAAACAGTAAAAAGTGAAAGATGGATTCAGCATAGCATAAGTGGCACGCAGCAAAAACACCACATAAAACGAGGGCTGGTATGTTTTGGCAGGTGTGGTGCCATGTTAGCGAATCTTCAAAGAAACTGACGCTATTGCAATGGGTCCTAAATTTTCAAAATACGAATTTTTGAAATTTTGTACAGGCAAATCCGTTTCAGAGCATCCTGAATTTATCCCTACATTTAAAAAAATTATATATATGTATTTATATATAAATATTTATTTATGTCACTCCAGACAATATCTGACCTTCCACATTTCCCCGAACGTATTTCCACGTATTGCCAAACAAAATGATGAGTCGAATCGCCTTCTAATTGTTAGTATGTCAACGGTCTGTATCGTTTTATTCGCCTTTTTATGCTGTTCAAATACGGAAAACGGTATGTTACATAACTTGTTACCAAAGTATCACACAAACAGTCTTTATTCAACCTGAGGTGGTGAAATTTGAAAAGGAGCCTCTTTGGGAGATTGGGACTGCTGAGTGTGACTGGACAGGTACGGAGCCAACCTGATCAACTGTTCGAAAAATTGCACTTTGTTCAGCTGAGCCGAAAACGAAGGTGCGATCAGGTTGAGTTGGCCTTTCTGATTATCAATAGCGACGTATCTCCATACTGCGAAGCTGCTTGATCTACCTACCAAACTAGTTCAGTTACGATTTGCAGAGCTGAAGGCTGCTGTTCGTCATACACAAATCTGCCATTCAAACTCCCTCTTTCTCCGATTGGGAGCTCATCCATCTGTTCCCATCCACACTCGACCGCCTCTCGACTGTGGAAGTCGGGTGTTAGATCTGCGATATGCAGATGTCAAGGGGGCCCCGCTACTCCTGTCACAGTGACGAAGCACTCAATCAATTGGCCGATCCGTTTGCTGGCTGTCATTACCAGATCTTCCTGTCATCCCCTTCCGACTATTTATCTCTCGCCGTTCTCAATTGCGGGAATTTTTCAATTAATTGCTCTTCGGGACTCAACTGAGTCCTCGTTAGTGGGGGGGTTCAATACACTGCATAATTCAACCAAGCACTTGTGTACCACGAAACATGAAGATTGACAGATTACTGCACCTATTCACTACAACACCAACAAAAGTCCCTGAAATTTACATATTCAATTTTCGATGCTGAACATGACTCATACGTGGTGGAGGTATAACGGAATTAATATACCTAATACCTAAGTATATTTACGTTTACAAATTCACAGAGTGCCACCTGTAGTCAAAAGCTTCAACCAGAATGTATTGTTGAACTTTCCGAAACACAGGATGTATATAAAGACTACCCGTTAGTAACGTTCAACTTTATGTTTTCACAACTGTAGGTGCTTTGAATCGTATTCCAATAAAGTGGATTTCAGTGACACTTTAGCCCATATTTTTACGACTGTTGCACCCTCGTTTCTTGCACCTGTTGCATTTGAATTTAAATGCACCTTCTTTCTGTTGGAATTGTTGTTATTGAATTTGTTCTTGGCGATCAGTGCGTTGGGGTCTCGACGTTTTTCTATTCTTGAGTCCCATTGCTCAATGATTTTAACCTTCAGGTTGTCGGGATTTGGAATATCATCTCGGGCTTCAATTGCACATCGAAAATTGTCCAAGCTGTCCGGGAGACTATACAGCAGCATAACTTAAGCAAGTCTGGATGTATCTCAACACCCATTGCCTGTAGATTATCTACTGCATCAAAAAATGTTGCCACGTGATCCCTTGCGTCATCATCTCTCATCTTAATGGAGCATGATTTGTTTCAAAAAGGATGCTTTCCTAGCAGGGCCTTTGGATCGGTAGATCGATTCTAATTCCATCCACAACTCTCTCGATGTCTTGCAGTCCTTAAATTGCTTCATTTCTGGTGGAGAATTGGCAAGGATGTCAGCACGAACTTTCCGGTCCGCTTTATCCCAGTTAGTAGCTGATTTTCTCACAGCATCTCCAGCTCCTTCACAGTCTTCTGGGCGAGTAAAGTCCCATCTACATGTCCTGTACCGTCGGTCTTCTCCAGCAAAGCTTCCATCAAGGCCTTCCAGCTGTCATAATTCTCCTTCGTCAAACTATCAATTTTCTGAATGTTCATGGTGGAAATTTCAGGATCACGTACAGAAAGACACTTAACTTCTCTCTACTGATCTCTCTCACCAACAGAAAATTTCGACTAGCCGTGCCGCACCAATAACCTTACGGAATTAAAAAAAAAAAACTACAGGATAAAAATAAAATAGCCTATTTCCACGTACACTAGCAAACTGTAGACCGGTTTCGGTTGTTACACCATCGTCAGTACACTATAGAAAGTCACTGCACTATTTAAGCTATATTCTTACGGAATTAATATACCTAATACCTAAGTATATTTTTATGTTTACAAATTCACAGAGTGCGAATTGTAGTCAAAAGGTAGAACCAGAATGTATTGCTGAACTTTCCGAAACACAGGATATATATATAAAGACAACCCCTCAGTAACGTTCAGCTTCAAGTTTCCACAACTGTAGGCGCTTCGAATTTTATTCCAACAACGTAGATTTCAGTGACTACTTTATCTCATATTTTTACAGAGGATTCCCAACAGGGCAAATCCGGCAGGAGCTCGGTGACGTGCGGTCGCCCAACTGGGTAAACAAAGCGCGGCACACGTGGGCACAAGGTTCACGGAGTGATTAGAGCTCTTTTTCAAGGCGGATCTCTAGTTGATGATTACCGTGCGTGATATAAAATTATAGGTACAAAGTGCCAACGTGGTAGGCCCGCAATTATAGCGGATGGTTACAAATTCGCAGAGTTTAGGAAATTCGCAGGGTTGCCAGTCGTACTTTTTTTTTCCTTCAAAGTATTGCAGTTTTTGGTTACTGTACTTTATAGGTACTTTAAAAATTTCGAAAGTATGGGCAAAATACCTTCTTTTTTTCACTAGAACACGGCAAGAAACGTCGAAAAACCCATTTCGAACTAGGTAGGTAGGTAGAAAATTACAGCTTTCACAGCATGGAGCTTGAAGATTTTTCCTTCTATCTCCATGTTTCACAGTTGTTTTAATAATTTTTTCTTGGCTTTGTGTTTCGTTTTTCTTGGTTTCATGTTTCAATTTCATTCAACCAACAGTTTTCTTTCCTTAATTAACCCCGTATTCGGGTCGGAATTTTCCATTATTGACCTTTAATTCGGATTCTGCGCCCTTGGAAACCCCCTCGGAAATGATCAGCTCAAAATTCCAACAGCTCAATTTTCTGCGAAAAATGTCTAAAAGGTTTACAAATCAAAATAGTTCGTACGTTCATTGTTTACTGCAGTAGTTTGAGGCAAATGTTTGTGACAAAAAGGGTTCAAATATCAGTTGGAAATGCTACCTGAGGTACCCACTAATACTACCGATCTACTGCTACATTACTACCTTCTTCTCCTTTGAAAACATAGCCAACTTAGCATTTTTTAAATAAGTAGGTATGCAGTTTTATGACTTCATGTTCCTTCTCTGAGTTCCTATAATTTATTCCAATAATAGTGTGATTTTTATCTACATAAATTATTCCGTTAACTGCGTAACAGTAAACTAATTATATAAAATTATAGTCACTGAATTATAGAAAAGTTTAGTTAGTTAAAATTATAGTTAGGTAGTTAATGATAGTTTTGGAGTTAAAATGTTAACTAAAATCAACCTACTACCAGATGGTACAAATTTTTTTGTTATTCCTATCCAAAAAACAATAATACATATATCTAAATGGTGTATTTGGCTTACTGAGCATCGGATTGGAGGGGTACTTTTACTTTCCCTGGAAAACCTGGCTACCCTGGTGACAGGTATAAATTTTCGGTGTTCCAATCGGAAATGTCGGTTACGCTGAAGGTGGACAGGTAGGTACATTTCACGCGTATTATTGTACAAAAATTAACATAATCACGCTGCGAAATAAGCTGAAGAAGTTGAAAGAGAAACATCAAGTTCTCAACTCAAAAGAAAAGCGACGGGCGACATTTCTGGGAAACCAAACAAGCTTATTAGAATGGAACTACAGTCTTCGCCACCAACATAATCACCCCTCCCACATCGTAGTTTCAACCTTATTCATAAGAACATTTATAAAGCTCGGAGAAAATTCGTTCCTGCGTCATTCCTAAATGGATAGATGAGTGCCATTAGCATTTGCCCAGTTGGGCTATCCCTGGTCAGGAAAGCTATACCTCTGGGCGCACTTTTTGTACCCAGATGGGCGAGGTTTTCCGCACTTTTGGCCCAGATGGGCTTTCCTCATTTTTACTCCTATTTCTTAAGCGTTTAGGAGTTCAACAAAAATGTCTGCCATGATGTGCTACACATCTTATCCATACCTCGATTACACTGAGATTTATTCGGAGCGATTTCATATACATTGCTTAAAGACAAACCTATTCACTAAGCGAAAGAGACATCTCTTTTCGGTCCAACTCTCTCTTTTGGCAGAAGAGATTTTTATAGTATCCATGACAGGGTTAATCAGTAACTTTTAGGAGAGAGAGTTGGCGGCCATCTTGGCACTTTCGATCTCTTTCAGAGAGACAGCCAATTAGGTTTCTTTCCTCGAAATAGAAAGTGTGTTTCTCTTTGTTTGACAGTGATAAATCGTGTAATATCCTCGTTCATCAGCAACCACATCGGCAATTTTGATCGCGTGTTTTTTTTTCATTTCATAAAGGTATGTCAATTTTCATTAAAAATATATACATAACATTGATTCATGAGTATAACGTCCAAGTATGATTGAGGTAGGTAGGTACCCATTGAATAAGTATTACTAAGAAATGCGTTCATTATTAAGGAATTGAACTCCCGGGGGCACAAACGTCTAGCACTTCATGGATACTATGGGATTTTCATGCGTTAGGATCCATATCTCTTTCTCAAGGTCACTGGAGCTATTCTGTAAAATAGACGAACCCCGAGACATTGGAAGAGACTGTCTCCCGGGGGAGACTTCTCCCGGGAGATTTTCAAAATAGATAATCTGTTTCCACTATCTATTTTAGTGAATAGGCCCTCAGCCCTATTAATTGAAAAGATTCGAAATCTATTCAGAAATTTCTAATGCCCACCGAGTGGGTCAACAACAATTAAGTCAGATCGAAACCCATACCTGACTCCCTGGCTTCGTCGTGCATCAGAATATATACAGCAAATTCTGATTCTTCACCGAGTGGGTAAGATGTCAAGTCTGAAATCTTGAGACAATATCATTAGCAGCCCCAATGTCGGAAACTATACAGCGAAATACTATGTAGTCAGGCTGTTCACCGAGCAGGTATAAGGAACGTCATTTTTCGCATTACAGACACACACACAACGGCAGTCAAACCAAGAAATAAGAAAAAATTAAAAAATACATGATAATTATAGATTCTCGGCACGTTTGAGACAATTCACGCAGGTACCTACCCTAGTTAGCGCAATCGATCTGACAACAATCCGAATTTCACAACTTCGACCACTCAAGATCGTTCTATTTTCGTTGACACTGCACGCGGATACATCGTGTTTTTTGGCACGATTTTGTATAAAAGGGCCTTCCGATCTGTCTTCCAATTCGATTATTCACCCACTCGAAATAAACCGGAGGTTTGGGCCCGTGTCAACACCTTTCTGGCTAATCGCAAGCTGTTTTAGGGAGGCCTAGCTACTGTTGAAGGATTAATTTAGACAAAATTAGGTACCTACGTAAACAGTGAATGACGAAATTCGTCGAAGAAAATCAAGGGGGGAAAAATCGAAAAATGTATAGTGCACTTGCGTGGATACAGAAACCCATAATTATAATCCAGATGGCAGTGAGTGTATTATAATCAAGATGGCAGTGACGATATACAATGTCTATATCAAGGGGGGGAAATGTATCAAAAAATGTATATCAAGGGGAAAAAATAATTATGATCCCTTTAATTAGGAAAAATTGAGGTAGAAAGGCTATCAGTATACTCGTATTAATCAAGATGGCAGTGACTATATAGAATGTCTATGAACAACTGGTAAGAAATTATATCCAAAATCAATGCCTTTTCAACTGTGAGTTGAAGGAGAACCAACTCTCGAATATGTAGGTAAATGTAGGTGTACTTACCTACTTGATTTGTACTAAGGATGCATTATTACCTAATCTTGCTAAATTTCTTTTTTTCAATGTATATAGAGTCATATGACTCCGAAATATATATCATTATTCTACTTCATTCATATAGATCTAGGATTTACACCGTGAAGCGTGTGATATTTCGAAGAACGAAAACGGAACTTCGCTGGTTTGAAAACTCTTAAACTCAGCAGTGAAGGATTTTATTATATCAAGACTAATAGCTTGTAGGCACATAATTAAAGGCGATTCGAGAGTATCACGTATCACGTAAAGGATTTCTTCACTATACCTATCTTGACAATTACTGGATAATCAACTATAAACCCATAGTAAGTAGACTTGACAACCGTTTTAAAAGAATTTGCAGAAGGAATTTTCCAAATGTCGGTTTGGCTTCCTTGCACTATTTCACGCTTCACGATAAGCTGTTGTTGCTACCACTCCACGTCAGTTCAAGTGCGTCATTCAGTCCAAAACTGAGTTCAAATTTGAGCAACTCAAAATTGGGGAATTTAATTGAGAAGAAGTGTAATGTATTTTTTATGTGATGTATGTTTTAAAAAATGCATACTTATAAGCAGCTGACATGATTAATTATATTAGGTGGACTAGGAGGGGGAAATGGTTAAAAATTCAATTACGGAACGAGAGGATGGAAGCAATTCAATTGTACGGTATTTCCGTATTTCAACTACACTCGCGATATCTGCTAATTTACTCTCGTCACCCTCTCAACTCCGCTGCTCTGGCAAACTGGAAACTCCGTCGGTGCACACCGTTTTCCCACTCAACTTCGCACTCTGAGCTTTCCTCCAAACTAAATCCACCAGAAGGCTCCAGAGTTTGAAACCGAATTTCAGCAGCAGAGATGCCAGGGGTAGGGATATACCAATGTAATACGGTTTCCAGCTTACCTGAGAGCTGCCTTCTACCGCATCTGATGTTATTACAATACCAGTACGAACGAATAGAAGTGAGTTTGCCGTTTTGGTTTTCAAGAAAACTCTTTTAGAGATGAGGTGGGCTGCACGACGTATTGGGCTTGATGGGTTCCTAATTAAATACAGACATACCAGGATTCATGTTATAAATGAATTTCCGTCGGCGATACTGGTATGAAACCGAATTTCAATTGGTGGAACTCGCAGTGTCATAACTAAATTTACCTACATTTGAATTAAGGGTATAAATGTCATGGGTTTAGTTCCAAGAACCGCCACCACGTCACGCTTCAAAACGAGCCAATCCAATATTAGATTTATCTCTTGAATGGGCCAACCGATTTCCAATCTGTAAAGTGTTCTGTAATTTTTGGTTTATTATTCTGTGAATAATACACCTATGTATGCGCTCAGCAAAAAAATTTTATAACACCCCCTCAAAATTTTTTTTTTCCGTTTCAAGGTGCGTAGATTCCAAAAATGCAATGTCCGTCCGCCGTCCACCGTACGCCGTATCACGTGTACCGGCTTCATTTTTGGTCTAAAAAAGTCGTTCTTTCGCACACATGCTCCATTTGGGCCCTAGTTGTGTCCCGAAACTTTTCAGCCCGATCGGAATATACCCAGGGCTGTTATGAGTGAAAATGTGTGTAAAAATAGGTATTTTTTGTGTTTTAGCAACATGTTGGTAACATGAGCTTTTGAGGTATCTTTTTACATGTCCTTTAGGGCGAGAAGACCGAATATGAAGTCGATTTTGACCAAAGAGTGGTAAATTGAGTTCTACCAAATGTTCAGCTCCCAAAGTTGATTTTTTATGACTGAAAAACCTGGTAAATCGTCTGAAATCACCATAAATTTGCATAATAACACTTGAAAAAGTGTCAACACGTGGATCAAGACGATTAAATGGCACTACCAGTGACCAAAGATTGTTAAAAAAAGTACGTAGGTACCCTATTTGTGTTTTAGGGGCCAAAATTAATGGAAACCATCAGAAATAGCTATTTCGATAATTACGCATGAAAGAAACAATAAATGAACAGCCAACATTTCTGTAGGTACGTCCAATAGAATAATAAACCCATGTGACAAGGACTTTGCAGCGTTTTTATGAATAACCTCAAGTGGCGACGTTCATTTTTGAATGTTGAAATTTTTTTCATGGAGTTTTCCACATTTTTTACTTAATTTCAATTTTTTTTTAAAGCAATTAGTGCTTTTGTAGGAAAACTCGGCGCTGCGCGCCTCGGCGGGGGCTTCGCCCCCTGCACCCCCGGATGACTTCCGCTTAAAGCCTGACGGCTAAAATGTGGTGTACCTGACCCTTCAGGTTTTTGTCCCCCTCGCTGTATTATATAAGCTTTAGCCACGCTTATACACATCGAAACAACCAAGTGACAACCAAACAAGCGTCATTGTTTACTATCGATTTATAACATCCATTTATATAGTTATATTATGAAACTAGGAAATAAATAGCAAGAACAAATACGAAATAAATGCGTGATAAATCAAGAGCTTTCCAACGAATGGAAATCGATTTTTGTCCGATGAAAATGAAAGAACTTTGATTTCCCTAGCAACTACTCGGTTGTACGTGAAAATCATAAGAAAATTTCGCGCTACTTTTATCTCACTATTTTTGGTCTCACTATTTGGTCTCACTTTTTACTGTCGTTTTTCGGCGGGGGGTCCCATCGCAAAAACCTGAAGGGTCACGTTAAAATCGAAGAGTCCAAATCCGTTTTCAGATTGAAGATCGGATCATTAGATCGAACGGCATTTGGGAAAATTACTATAACAACAGTGGCCTATTTTTAGTCCCTAATCCTCTACCTGGGCGCACCTTGCAACGTTGCCGCTCTTTCCCGTTGATGTGAGCCGAACTTAGGATTCGGGGGGCTTGCTGACCTGCAAAAACGGACTTGACTCACCAAAAGGAGCCATTGGCTGCACTAATATGACTAGACGCTTGCACCAACATACAATAATCATATTGTTATAGGCCATTTCTTAAAGGCACTTGATAATATGGGTCGCTGGAAAATGCAGTGTAGCAAACAAAATAGATTAAATGAAGGTCTGATCGGTATGGCAGCGTCCTCGTATAGCCATAGCAAAATTATAATACAAAAAGCAGGTACTATTCAAATTATTTAGATGAATTTAATATGGTAACTGAGTACCTAATAAAATTCCTTCTCAGAATTATTTCACCAACACTGATCACAAAAAACAAAAGTTGAACTCCAGTTCTGATGAATATAAAGACCCCGAAATCCCGCTAAATTTCATCTTGACGATAATAGCCTGAAACCTTGAATAACCTTTTTAGCGAACTTTCAAAGAAAATGCTGCTATCGCAATGAGTCCAAAATTTCAGAAATTAATTTTTGAAATTTTTTATGGGCAAATCCGTTTCAGAGCATCCTGAATTCATCCTCGGATTTTAACAAAAATGTATATGAATTATTATATTATATACATATGTATATTTATACACTTTTCAACTCAGTTTAAAAGTTCAAGTACATCGACAAGTTCCTTTCTGTGTATGTCCTAATATGACTAGTGAGTATAATAGTCTTAAACTATTATACAACGCCTAGTTTCTTGCAGTACCCAACCCGAACTGTGTCCTTGATAATGATAGATTAAAGCATCGTAACGTCGGAATAAGCCATTATTCATTTCAACCTGACTGCGCCTCGATATCAAAGCAACAACGAATTTGCTCTTCCGGTATATAATAATATGTATATGTAGAGCAACTTTGTTAATATATATATAATATCTGTTCATCTGTCAGACGAATCCTGTCCATGTACATGTTTATAATTCCAAATTTAGCCAAAACATTCGTATTGCCAAAGGATGAGTTCGAAGAAGAGTAATTTTCAAAAATTCTAAGGGGGTCCAATTTGAGTTTTTAGGGATCAAAAATCAGTAAAAACGGCTAAAATCGTGAACAATTTACATGAAATCACTGAAAGTGATATGGAAGGATGAGTAAAGACAGAAAAATACCATTTCAGTTGTTTGCCAGTAGATTTTTGGGGGGTAAAAAGTTGGTATTAAGTGATAAAATCAATATTAATTTACCTGATAAATATCGCAAAAAATCACGAAAAACTATATAATTTTACGAAGAGTGGTAGGGTATGGTTTCTCGACGATATATCATCTTTTTACACAATATCACGAATATTTATCTGAAAATTCGCTCTTGTAGCCTTGTAGGGTGCGAATTCTTAGAATGGAACCTAATTCTTCAAAAAATAATACTATATAAACCGCTCGTCACCCATGCGCATAGTCCATTGCTAAAAATCACAGAAAAAAATACTTAACACTGTCCGAAAGAAAATTACCTACCGCAAAAGAATACTTATGTATATAATTATAACCATCCCATTACCACCAACAACATAAGCAAAACAATAAGCTTATAGAGGGGAAGTTGTCAAGTTTTTGTTTTATTTTGATCGCAAAAGTAAACGATCTCAAGCGACCCATAAACCCAACACCTGGGTAGGCAAATATTCTTTTGATTTGTGCGACCTCTCATCTCATACAATCCTCCTAAGTACAAGCCTAGAGAAATAAATTATTCAATGACCTTTTCAATATTCAGTGAATTTATTGTAGGTTCAACCCGTTTTAATTCCCACTTTATATACGATTTATAAAGCTGGTGGATTTTCTTTCCCCTCAAACGCGAAGTACCTTAACAAGGAAACTGTTGGTAATTTTTATTCATCAATTCCCAAGAAAGGGGTTTCAAGCCTTGAAAGCGGTCACTTTTACGGTCTTTGGAGAGCTCTCGACAGCGTTAAATTTAGTTTCTTTTCATCTACAGACGGTTTTTCTTTTTAATGAGAGAACGAGTTGAAGGCGAGGGAGGGGAGAATGTGATTAGGGAGGGAGGGCGACAGTGCAAAGGCTATTCACATCTTCCAAAACCTTGCCACAACACACGTTATTAACCTTGTATTTGGCTGATCGTGGATTAGGAGTCTCCTCTGGATGATTGCTAAGTTATGCCATATATCTGGTAATTTCTGGTGGCCGTCAAACCTCCCATAAAGGTAACTCCAGCCTTTAGTTCGAAAGGGCTTGAAGTTTGAACCGAAAAAACATCCTCAACGTATATCTAAGCTTGAATCAAATGGTGGAAGTAAAATGTCAAGCTCTATTTCTCTAAAGCTGATTCAGATCGGGCATAATTTATTAATAGATTTTGTTGTCCTGATAATACTTTCAGAGTCCAAGGAATTGGATAAGTAATATTTGTGGGCCAAATCCGAGTTTGTGTAAGCCCCAAATCGGCAAAACCCTTCGAAAATGGTTCATTTTCACCATAAATAGTCGTATCAGACAGTGAAAACAGTGAAAGACAAATATTTTACAAACAAAAACTGCTGCCGTAGAATCCGGAAAAATACAGAAAACGTGTAATTTCATAAATAGTTGAGTAGTTGAATAATATAAAATTGATGGAGGGCAAAAGTGTTCAGTGCGACTACCTATTTATCGTTCAAAAAGAATGGAATATTCAACAAATTCTAGTAGGTTGAAAGGACATAATTCAAGGTTGTTGTTCCTTTCTGAATTACTTCGAAAATTCGCTCGTCAAGTCATGCTACATGATTGGAACGTGAGGTGATACATAACATATTTATAATAATAAACCTATTAGCAATTTCTGTAGGTGTTGGGGCTTCACTTGAGAACCACGAGAAACTGCTGATCGTGTACGGGTAAACGGACTTTCGGTCCGGACATTTCGTGCGACTACCAACAGTTCCAGCCGTGAAGCATGGCTATAAGAGCGAATTTTCAAAGAAATATTCATGGTATTGTGTAAAAGATAGTTAGAATAGCATAAAAGATATAGCGAGCAACCATAGCATTTTTCGTACAATTATATACATTTTTCGTGATTTGGCTATTTTTACCGATTTCTGACCCGCCTTATGAAGTCAAATCTGACACATTCTTTTTTGGGAAAAATATTTTTATCATCAAACTAATCCTTCTTTCCGTCATCAATCACCATCCCACACAACGCCAGGTGAATTTATATAGATTTTAGCCCTTAAAACCAATTTTTAATCTCCAAAAATCAAAATTTGACCCCTATTATGTACGAAAAACAACTGAAATGGACTTTTTGTCTTTACTCACCATTCCACACCACTTTCAGTGATTTTATATCAATTTTTCACGATTTTAGTCATTTCTATCGATTTTTGACACCTTAATACTCAAATTTGACCCCCTCCCCCCTTGGAATGTTTGAAAATTGCTCATCTTCGAGCTCATCCTTTTGTTTGGCAATACGAACATTTTGGCGAAATTCGGAATTTTTATCGTGGTGACACATAAAAAAATAAATTTATATATATATATTCACTCGCCTATTTTGGATTGTTTTAGCCAAAACGAACCATGATATTTGCAACAATGAACCATCCGTCCTACACAAGTGCTCACAGCTCCTCTATGATGACAGACGTAAGTGTATGGCGTCTGTATGGCTTCGTTTACAGTAAACAGGTCTCACTGAAGCTTATAAAGATTACAAAGAATTACAATGGTCGGTTGGTATGATTCTTGGTAGGTACTCAATTCCTACCTGATACTTAAATGGAACAGGGTATGCGAATTTTATGAAGGAACTGGAACTGCGACTTTCGATTCGACCATCTACGAATCTACGACAAAGTTGCGAAGATTACTCGTTTTAAAGCATTCAAAAAAGACTGTGTTGTTGATATATTTATAATGGTTGATGAATAACTGGTTATCCAATTTGTCTACTACTATTTATACTACACCTCATGCAGATAAAGAAAATTACCTATGATATGCTTCATTCTGTGATATTGGACCGAAAAATCCTCCTCTACTCTAAAGGTAGCCACACACGTACAGGCCGAGCCTTGAGGACTGGACTCAAGGCCTAGGCCTTGGGGTTTGGCCTGAACAGTCCTTGCCCACACACGCAAGGAATTTTTCCTTCAGTTCAGTTCGTGAAAGCAATGGAGGACGATATGTTGTTTGCAGTAACGAGCTGCTTAATTGCAAAAGAATACATTTCGAAAAAGAAGAAAAGAGTGTTCAAAAGTACGTGGTGTAAACAGTGGTTATTAAAAAGAAGGAGCTTTTCCCATGTGAACCTACCTCTTCGTTTTGTCATGGTATTCTTTACTCTGCACTTTCCATAAACAAGGCTCATTTTCGTGTATAGTGAGAAACTGTTCCAAATTCTCGCGATCCGACATAGTCGAAACAAGAAAAACACGTGACGGACGCACGAACACTTCAAAAACTCCAAGCAGACTGAAGGAAACGGCACACACGTGAGCAAGCGGCCTGTACAGTCCCGGCCTCAGAGGCCGTCGGAATGGTTTTTCGATTCGTCCGTTTTGGCCTGTACAGGCCGTTCGGTGGCCTCGAGGCCACGACACTCACGTGAAGGAAATCCTCAAGGCGTGGACTGTTCAGTCCAAACCTTGAGGAAATCCTACCGTTCAGTCCAAACCCCATTGAAATCCTACCGGTACGAAATGCTAAATGGTGTCCAAGAATACAATAGACCGGACGGAATGTCCTAGAATCAGCTCAAATCATTAATACCGCAGCTCAGCCTGGAATCTAGAAGAAAAAGCAATAGGTAACTGCTGCACTAGCTCCCAACTGAAGAGACAGGTCTAGAAACAAGGGTAAGGATCTGTTACTGAAATGTTAATATAAACTGTTGAGGAAGAATTTAAGGCGTTTTTCAAACCACACCCGAATTACCACAAGTACTTTAGGGTTTAGGATAATTTAATATGACTCTTCGTCCAACACAAAGAGGTAGAATTTCGAGGCAGTTTTCAGGCAAATCCCTCAAGAGCAGTGAGCGAAATGAACTCTAAATAAATACATTATGAATATATTCCTCCTTCTGCCTCTCTGGACCTGACGTAAGTAGTAATATTTGAACACTCAGGAAAAGGGACTTGCTGAAATATTTATAGGAGACAGCTTTTGAGGGAGGAGAATCCCTCGGCTCATTCAACTATGTATAATACACTCCCATTTTGACATGAGGGAAGGATGTTTCATTTACAAAATAAATACAGGGTCTTAATTTGAGTCATATTCGAGATGGTTTCCATGTTTGAGCTGTTACATATCTTACATAATAAATTAATGATGATAAATAATGCTACTTAGGTCTGCATGGCACAACGAATCAGTCGAGGAGGAAGAAGCATTCAAGCTATTGTATCGAATAACATGCTTTTATTTACGATTTTTGTCTCGAGGAGATCCATAATTTAGGTAGGTATAGAACTACCAATCAGTCGAAGGTAAGTAATGCAAATGGCTCGCATTTCAGGGTTTTTTTAAATTAATCTACTGATAAGTAAATTGATTACTTATTTATCTTAGATTTGTATAGTAGTTTTATTGATTTTTTTCATTGCTTATTTCAAAAGCCTTTTCCGTCTCTTAGGTACTGGCCATTTTTATAGTTAACCTTAATAAAAACCTAAGGGCTGGTTTATCAATTCTCTAGTTAAAAATCTGATTAGCTACTCACTGATTAAAGTTAATCAGAGATTTTAACTAATCAGAGCTGAGGATGCGTTTATCAATGACTGCATGGATACCACTACAATACACCACTACAATAATGTGAAAATCCCGTAAAAGTGGTGCAACTTTGCGAACTGGACGGCGTTTCCATGGTAATGTTATCGTTATCGTCACATTCCTCGCCAAACGCGGCCAAATTGTGATTGTGCTCCTCTAGTCCTCTGTATATTTGTAAAACATTTTTATTTGTACGAATGTACCAATGTATTTTCTTTTTGGTTCCGCGGCGGCTTCTGCTGTCCTTCACCGGCTTCGGCTTATTTTTTCTTAACTTATGCGATCGTGTGGAATCAGCAACATTCGCGCTCGGTTCTGTATTTTCGCGAGTTCCGTCGTATTTCTGTGTTTTCGTAGTTATGTCCTTTCCCGAGAACAACATTAAACCAGTCATGCAGCATGACTTAATGAGCGAATTTTCAAAGAAATATTCGAATTAATGGCTATGGTTTTGAATAAAGGAAAACTTCGGTCTAAAATTTGGTTTTCTATGTATATTCTCTTCGTATTTATTTTAATTTGTACGTTTTGTCCATCCTGATTCTACCGTTTGTTATGAGTAGATTCCTTGTTCCTTCTGAATGGCCTTTCCTCTTGACTACGATTTCAGGCCTGGTATCTAAAACCAGTTCAAGATTTGCTCTACTAGGTAGGTAGATCCTTCCTTCTTCATTGATATTATTTTTATCATGTTAAGTACCTACCTACCTTTGAATATCAAATATTCGTATGATACTGATAATAAATTGATAAGATACCTACCTAACCTTCTTCCTCCTACTGTTAGTACCTAAATTGAATAATTTGAAATAGATTTTTTCTTTCGTCTTCCTTCTAGTAATACGTGGGCCGGTACTTGTCTATCTATGAAGGTATCATAACAATTATATGTCAAATGGGAAATTCAAGGAGTTGTACTAATCGTTTGCCTCCCCCTTTTTTGCTTCGAACTCTCGTCTTCAATTAATACTTCTCACATTTTTCAATCTGACCACTCTAAGGGGGTGGGGGGGGGGGGGGTAAGAGTTTAAAGATTATCCTAGTTTTGGGTAATTTTTGCGCACTTTAAATGCTCTAATTTAAGAACGGATTTAGATATCTAAAATCCGATTTCACCATCGTGTTCAGCGTGCAAAAACCTTTAAAATGTGGGGTCACTTGTTAGAAAATAACATTTTGGGGATTTTTGGGTGATTTTTGCGCACTTTAAATGCTCTAATTTGAGAACGGATCAAGATATCTAAAATCCGATTCCACCATCGTGTTCAGCGTGCAAAAACCTTTAAAATGAGGGGTCACTTGTTGGAAAATAACATTTTGGGGATTTTTGGGTAATTTTTGCGCACTTTAAATGCGCCAAAACCCTCCTTAGAGTAGGCCAATTTCGCCCATCTTCGAACTTAGCCTTTCGATTGCCAAGATAGATTTTTTGTGCAAATTTGAGCTGTTTATCTCAATTCTATCGAGAGTTATCGTCTGGAGTGACACATATATATATATATACATATAAAAAAGTGTTAAATTTCAGGAATCGTTTTAGAATGGTCTGAAACGGATTTCTATGAAGAAAATTTCCAAAAATTTATATTATTTAAATTTCGAAGCCATTGCAATAGCTTCATTTTCTTTGAAAATTCGCTAAATGTCTCAGAATTCCAGTACGTATTTTATGCAATATTTCAATAGAACGTAGACAAATTCAGCTCCTGTAGTGATCAGTATAACTATTTGTATGTGGGTTCGGCATGCTGCAAAGGTTGTTACCTACTTGATTTCAGTGTACCTAATCAATGAAGTGTACCCAAGAAATATTGTTTTGAAAGGATTTCAGTATAAGATTTCAATGTGCCTAATCAGTGGGAAACCCATGAAATATTATTGTTATGCTTGGAGGAATCAAATGCGGGTCTTTTGTTTTTCAAATTGCAATGGTGCGCGAAAAAATAGTCCTTCAAGTGTTCAGTGTCGATAGTTTCTGACAACGAACAAAATAATCAGTAATAAAAAACAAAAATTGTAGTTTCTTTGGATAGCGGAAACTGGAGTGGAAATCCACATCATCCTATGTCTCAAAATGCGGTATTTTCCCTGCCGAACCAAGTATTTCGTACCCATTCAAGGTAGGTACAAGTTCATTTCTCCGTCGGAGAAATCCTGATTATCCATTTCTATGTTAGAATTCATGAAAAAACGAATGAAAACACTCGCTACTCGCAAAGTTTTGGCACAAATAGGCACACAAAAACGAAAATGCAATATGGCTGCCCGCTAACCAGACCTACTGGGCAACTAAATTTAATTAGAGCTTCGATCTCCAGTTAAATATAGTCACTGATTAGCGATAATCAGCTGCTAAAGTGAATTGATAAACGGGTATGCGAGAGATAATCGGAGATTTGACTTAGTCAGACTTTAATCGGGCTTGCAAATGTGATTGATGAACCGGCCCTAAAAATAGTTTAAACAACGTAAAATGTATTACTCTTTCGAGAGTTTTTAAAATAATCTGTTGGTTTTACACAAAGTTTAGCATTAATTGACCAGTCTCAGCCCTGCCAACATATACTGATGGAATGTAGGTGTATATGTGTATACATGGTTATCAAAACCTTAGCAATAATAATAATAACAAATATAAATAATACAGTAATATTATTCCTCAGAATATTAGAACCCTGGCTATATAAATATGTATTATAAACATAAATGCGATGCATGCAAACCTATTTTGCTAAGTTGTGAAGTTCTGCTAAGTTCTACATTTTCGCCTCAAGTTGCTACAGGAAATCAAATTAATAAGGAAAAGATACCCTACTGCACAGTTTTGCCGTTTTAAAATATTGATCTTGATCACGCTCTTGTTTGATCGGTTCTTTGTGGTGCACGACCCTGACGTGATGAAATGCAGTGAGTAGGTTGGAACATGCAAAAATCATTTGGCTACTACCCCACTTGAACATCAAAATTACTCAATTTGAGTGTTTCGTGATTGGTAACGATACCTTATTATCCAATGCACTTGTTGACAAACTGGATGCTTTACCTGCAACAGGAAATAACTAATTAAACAAACTGCGTAATGTAAATGTGCGAACTGTGCAAAGTTATACTTCCGATTGAGTTGAACCGAAATTCGGTAAGGGTGTGGCCAGGGCTCCTCGTCTGTACTTGTGCAGACAAAAGTTACAGTCCGAATATGATGTAAATCATGGGCAACTACCATCCGAATTTCAGCCAGTAAGACGATTTTTACGTTAAGTTATGGTCATTGCAATAATTTGACGTTTACGCATGTACAGAGGTAGGTAATGCATTTTAGGGCTAAGCCCACGAATTTAGAGGGCAACAGCCCTCCGAATTTCAGCTTTGTAGGGCCATTTTTAGCGAATTTTCAAAGAAAGTGAAGCTACTGCAATGGGTCCAAAATTTTCAAAACATTGATTTTTGACTTTTTTTTTACAGACAAATCCGTTTTAGAGCATCCTGAATTCATCCCTAGATTCTAACAAAAATGTATATGCATATAATATATATATATATTTATTTATTTATTTATTTATTTATTTATTTATTTATTTATGTGTCATGCCTGACGATGTGCCCATGATCTTGGGTTAATGATAAAAATAGCAAATTTCGTCAAAATGTTCGTATTGCCGATCAAAAGGATGACTTCGAAGACGAGCAATCTTTAAACATTTGAAGGGGGTCAAATTTGTGTTTTTAGGGGTCAAAAATCGTTAAAAACGGCTAAAATCGCGAACAGGTTAGGTAAAATCACTAAAGTGAAATGAAATGTAATTTTCGGTAAAACGGCTGAAATCGCGAACAAAATCACTGAAAGTGGTATGGAAGGGTGAGTAAAGACAGAAAAATACCATTTCAGTTGTTTTTCTTACCGAATACGGGTCAAATTTAGATTCTTATAGGGGTCAGAAATTGTTATAAGGGCTAAAATCAATACTAATTCACCTAGCGCTGCGTGGGATGATGACAGAAAGAAGGACTATTTCGATGATAAAAATATTTTTCCCAAAAGAGTGGGTGAAATTTGACTTCTTAAGGATCAAAAATCGGTTAAAATGTCTAAAACCACGAAAAAAATTATATGATATTACGAAAAGTGGTATATCATAAAAGTGGTAGATATATTATATTTCCAGCTATATCGTCTTTTTACACTATAGCACGCCTATTTCTTTGAAAATTCGCTCTTAAGGCCATGCTCCATGACTGGAACTTCATTTTAAGTTGTGGGTGTTGCAAGAATTTCATGTTTACGTGCAGATGTACCTAATGATTTTTATTTAATTTATATGGGACCATATGCGGCTAAACCTGCAGATCACCTCCAAATTTCAGCTCATTTCGCCTATCATTTCGATAAGTTAGAGGCGTTGTAAGGATTTGCGGCACAAAAACTGAACCAACTTGGTTCAGATAGGACTGAAAACGCGAGTTTTGTTGGAGGAATTTTGGAGGACAGCAAGTTTTTCCTTCCAAAAGTGATCACAATGCTTTCGTTGCCTTGGTAGACTCGGGAGCAAAAGGAGTTCTCCTGTGACAATTTTAGCGCTTGGTTATCTAAACTTCGCAAGATGGAGGGTAAACTTTTGATGACGGAAATGTCCTCGGGGTTCATTTCTGCTTAAGTTGAACCCTGGCGAAGCGGAAAATGCAAATAAGTCCGTGAAAATCAACGTCGCCTTGTAGAGCAACAAAGAAAAGTGCCGACAACTTCTGGAAGCTAGCTGAGGCTCAATAAAACATTCGGTATTCGGTTATTTTCCCCCCCCGAAGGGCTTTCCTTCGCGCCGGCGTGTTTTTCGTCTGATTTAACCTTGTTAACTGAACAAAGAAACGCAGTCAGTTGTCTTCTTTTTGTCGACGGATAGAGGGCGGGCAGAAGGGCTGAGAGCGGAATGTCAATATTTGAGATGGGGGCCAGGGTTTTGCTTCTTGGATCGATCCCGGCGAATTTTCCCTCTCGAAAAATTATGTTTTGGCTCGTGGGAAAAATTATATTTCCCGAAATTTAAAAAAGGCGAATTGTGAAATGGCAAAACCGTGTAGTGCCCGGTGGCCGAGACCAACCCAAACTTCGTGGTTTTAATGGATAATTTTGATGCTTATTAATAGGGCTCGGATTTGTATGCCTGATAAAACCTTCTAAATTATGCTCGATAAATATGCTCAAACACTCCTTTTTATGCCGTTAAATGAGCCCGAAAAACCCCGCGTGATTATAATCAGGTTTTCCCTAGCGATGACACCGAGGGTGGATGTATACGGTTTCATTCACGATCATGTTGACGAAGCTTTTCGTTGCAAACGAACGGTTGGACGTACAATGCTCCGGGTGGTCTCAAAAAATTGTTAAGTTCGAGATAAGTTTGAAAACGTTTAAAAAAAACCATACCCTTCTGCTAAAATTTTTCGAGCTACGGCTTCCTCAAATTTCCACCTTTATTTTCCATCCCTTAGAGGTTACTGACAGCAACGTCGAGCTTCGCGGACCAACTAGACCCCGAACGGGGCCTAGAAACCAAATTTCATTCATTTTCGTTCATGGTAACTAAGGAAAGTGCGAAGTACGGCAGACGGACAGAATTTTTTTTAAATCCAGTTTTTGGATTCTGCGTACTTACTACCTTGAAACGGAAACCATAAAATTTTGATAGGACGAGGGGGAGGGGGGGTTAAAAAATTGTACGATTGATTCCAAAGGTTCATTATTGAAAATAATAAACCAAAAAGGCTGCAAAGCCCTTGTCACATGGGTTTATTATTATACTGTACATACCAACATAAATTATGGCTGCTCATTTATTGTTTCTTTCATGTGCAATAATTGAAATAGCTATTTTTTATTGTTTCCACCAATTTTGGCCCCCAAAACACGAATTTCGCTCGTTTCTTTCGGTTTTTTTTCTTCAAAAATTATCCTCGATCAATGATAGTGACATTTAATTGCCTTGATTCACCTGTTGATATTACTTCTACTGTTATAAAAATTGATAGTGTGTTCAGATAATTTCCCAGGTTTTGAATCACAAAAAATGAATTTTGGGAGCTGAACCTTCGTTACAACCTCCTCAATTCTTCACTCTTTGGTCAAAATCGACTTCATATGCGGTCTTCTCGCCCTAAAAAACATGGAAAGAGATACCTCAAAAGCTCATTTTACGAAAACACCAAAAAACCCTATTTTTACACCCATTTTTCACCCATAACATCCCTGAGTATAGTCCGATCGGGCTGCAAAGTTTCATGACACAACTAGGGCCAAAATTGAGCCTGTGTGCGAAAGAACGAATTGTTTAGACCGAAAATGAAGTAGTTATGGATGATACGGCGGACGGACACTGTACTTTTGGAATCTACGTACCTTGAAACGTAAAAGAAAAAATTTTGAGGTAGTGTTATAAAAATTTTTTGCTGAGCAAATACCATAGGTGTATTATTCACAGAATAATAAACCAAAACAACAGCCAGCAAATATGATAATTTCCCGATTACAGTAACCTATTTTCCCCAGTCACCATTCAAATAAATATTCAAACCATTCTTCGATAATGAGAAAGTTTATATTTTCAATCGGCCGATAGTCAGTCACTCAATCAATCAGTCAACAAATCTTTTATTGTAGGTTCCCCCGTGAAATTGAAAACTATAGATGTAGACTACTATGGTTAAGGGCAACTTCTGGGGGCCCGCCGATGAGAGGTTGATTCGATACAGTACAATGAATACTTATTAGGTAGAATACAATGAATACGTATTATGCCGTGAATACAGTGAATGCGTATTATGAACATAGTAGTTTAAATAGAAATCTGAAGAAAACTCCTATCGTTATGCCAGTTTGAGGATTCCAATTATTTTGGACAGAGGGAGGGTGTTCTTTAGCTGTGCCCCCCATTTTCAATGCTTAGTGGCTTCGGAAATATAGTAGGTATTTTCAAGTTTGGTTAGTGATTTGGATTCGTCAGAACCTCCTTTTTCAGTGTATGAATACTATAATTCGATTGAACGGAAGAATTACGGTTTTGTGAGCACTTGAAAAAAGTGGGGGGCACAGCTAAAGAATTTCCCTAGCGAAAAACTTTAGCTGTGCCCCCCACGTCTCTTTACAGGAGAAACTGAACAATAAAAAAACATATAGGGAAAGTGCGGGGCACAGCCACTGAGTCCAACTTGGAACTTGAGCCCAATCTCTATTCGAACCTTACACTATCCTCTGTTTTGTTTGCACACCGGCCTCGCGCGATGGCTCTAGGGCATTCTTAAAAGTAATTCACAAGGTTGAACTTCATCACAAGGGGTGTCTTAAAGCCATCGGGCCCGTGGGGGGCACAGCTAAAGTTTTTCGGTAGGGAAATTCTTTAGCTGTGCCCCCCACTTTTTTCAAGTGCTCACAAAACCGTGATTCTCCCGTTCAATCGAATTATAGTATTCATACACTGAAAAAGGAGGTTCAGACGAATCCAAATCACTAACCAAACTTGAAAATACCTTCTATGTTACCGGAGTAATTTTGCTCCGAAGTTGGGGGGCACAGCTAAAGAACACCCCAGAGGGACGACAGAACATGTCATTTCTTTTTGTTTTTAATATTATGAGGACATTACTAATTTTATCACCTCATCTACCTACTTATTTAATGGGTTATAAGGAGTTTGGGTCCATAATACAAATTAATCTCCAATAAAATTCGAAGATCTTGGTACTCAAATCGAGCTACCAGGCTTGACTTAACAATGAAGCTATTATACGGATAGATAGCGTTGGTGGGGGGTTAAGGAGGTAAAGTCTAAACTGTTTTTGGCAGTTGGACCTCGCAGCCCGCAGAATCAGACAGGGGTGCCAAATCTAATTGCGATAGCCGTGTCATTGTTTCGAGTCCAACGTCGTTTCAAGTCAACTTAATCCCTTGAGCATAATATTTGTAAAGGTAAAAGCGGTATTGATGGTACTAAAAAGTAATGGGTACCTCGAGGAAGCCCTTTGATCAGAGCCCTCAGATGGTTTGATCGTTCAGACGAAATTTGTACTTTGTACAAAACAATCGTCTAAAATGGTATAGGACGGTATTTAGTTAGAAAAATATAGTTTTGGAGATGTTGAAATTCGGTCAAACGAAGACGAGACTCTTTTGCCGACGTTTCTGGACTAAATATTTATCCCATCATCAGTGCCTACAATGAACAAGAAGCATATTTTACAACAGTGCCTATTTCTTTGAGAATATACAGACGGTATTATATGATTGAGTGCATACAACAGAAGAGCATGGGTAGGGGGCATAAAATTAACATGCAAAACTGTGATTGGAAGCTACAAGCTACTGATCTAACGTTACTGTAATAACTAACCCTTGTTTGGCTTGATTAAAATTCCTTTCTATTATTGCATGATGGGCTCATGTGATTCTGATCCCAGAACATAGTAAAATTACTGTGTTTAGTAGGGGGATTTGTATGGGGTTAAATGTTATAATTCCTTTTGGGGGTCATAATATTCAAATTTCGATATTTTGTAGAAATAAAACGCTGAAAATTATTACACAACGTTTTATTATTTACCTGTATAGATGCCTCTTCTGCGTTGATCACTGTTTTCTGTGGTCAGTACCCTCGAGCTCCTCCCAGGAAAGCCCTAAATCGAGTACTGGAGCCGGCCCCCGGGAATTACAAACCAAATTTGATTAATTTTGGTTCATGGTAACTAAGAAAAGTGCGAAGTACGGCGGACGGACCGACATTTTTTTTTTATTCAATTTCGGATTCTACATGCCTTGATGAAACGGAAACCACTCGAGGGGGGAGGGTTAAATTTTTATTTTTTTATTTTATTTTTTTTTCATGCTCGATTCCAACGGTTCATTATAGAAGATAATGAACCAAAAGTCGAAATACCCTGAATTTACTATTTTTTTAATACTTTGGCGCCACTGCCTTTCCCTGGCATCAAAATTTGAACAGCAAGTTCTGAATCTGTTCTGTATCCCTCCGATCGGGTATACCCTCAACATTTGGCCTCATAACCGGGTTGTTGGCGGAACAGACATTGTGGTAAATGCCAAACTAGTCTTAATAAGAGCCTCACTAACTTCAAACAGACTTTTGGTAAATACCAAACGAGTCTTAATAAGAGCCTCACTAACTTTCAGCAAAAAATAGTTGAAATTTATGCTAGAAAGTAGCATTGGAACACCTTCCACAATAAGATTATAACCAGTCTTTTCTCATGTTGACACTGACATAACGGCCAAATATAGCTACCTACTTGCTGAATATAAGTAGGTAGTTAGTTTGGGAGCAATCGGGTCGTTTTTGTTATATACCCGCAAAACATAAACTTTCTCCTACAGACTCGGGACGAACATTTTACCAACAGTGACTAATTATAAACACTGTAGATAAACATTAGTCCAGAATAAACCACTCGCGAATAAACGGGAATAAACTTTCGAATAAACCACACAAGAATAAACGAGTCGGAACCTGCTGGATTCTTACTTTTGTGAGGTGTTGTGGAGACACAGAAACAAGGACAAGGACCTTTTTGAAGAAATTTTAAAGGACATCAAGGCCTACTGACCACGACAATAATATTCCGGTGCTTTTCGTATATTACAAAAAATGTTATCTACAGCCTGTATGTGCCAGTGTATGTTATAATTGAATCGGTGAGAATAAAAACAGTACAAGTCCAATTTTGGCCATTCTGGAAAAACCATTTTTCCTAGGTTGAAACCTGTAGAACACAAGAACAGTACGCTGCCGATGCTCCTGGGCCCTAAACTAAGCAAGAGTGAAAACGAATGAGGGAAGAAACAGTAAAAGTCCACGGACTTATACTGTTTTTGCCCTTAACACGTGCACGCCTTGTGAGATTTCTAACGGGACTAGTAGCAACTTCCGGGCGCTTCAGAGAAGTGTATCACTATTTCCCTATGCGTGGCCACTCGTTTTTACCATGTGATCGCGATTTTGGAGTCGTGAAACGACAATTAAGAAACAGGACCGCGTGTACCTGCCACGAGAGTATGAGGAAATGATCAAACACAGCAAGAAGAAACCTCCTCTTTTCAATGTAAAACCCATAACACACGATTTCTTCACCAACTTCAAGGACTGGTGGCCACCCATCTACAAGAAAACATGTAAGCCTATTGGAAGAGGATCCAGCAAACCATTCGGCATATCCGAGTACAGGGAATTTGAGTACGATGCCTCCTTGCCAGGGTATGTCAAAACATACGAGTACATTGATGGACTCGCTTCTACACTCTTCAAACTTGCGAAAAACAGGGCTTCACAAGAACTCCCTATACAGAAAAGCTATGAAGAACCAATCGGAATCAATTCAAAAAAGATTGCAGATGTTGTAAAACTGATAAAATACATCCCAGACCCATTCCTCGAGTTCTACCAGAGCATTAGAGAATGGAAGACGACTGAACAGGAAGAAAACGAAGAAAATTAGTAGAGGATATATTTTTTGTGAAGAACTTCCATACCTAGGAGTCAGTAACAACATCTTTGCGTTTCAGATGTCAAATTATGACAGTTAACATGATAATATTGCTTGTTTTCATTTAAATTTTGTTGAGAATAAAAACATTACAAGTCCAGTAATTTACTTTTTATTCATATGCCCATTTCACGTTCTTTTTAAATGCAAAAAAAATGCTGGCAATGTTGATGGGACCTGCAAGTATGATATCCTGATGGTTGACCAATCGTTAAAACACATCGCTTGAGATTCAGTGGATAACGAAAGCTTTGATTGCGAATATCTCGAAAAGCTGATTTGGGACATGTACTGTTGTAATTCTCACGGATTCAATTGTTATATATAACAATATGACTTGATATATCAAGCCATTCCGCAAAGCACCATTTTTCCAACTCCACCTAACTTATGTCCCCTGTAAGTATGTTATGGCTGTAAGTATGTAAGTATGCTATGGCGGGACTATTCTATAAACTCATCCAACCAGTTGCTCCCCTTCGACCTTGGTTCAAAGGACTCACAGTCTCAAAACCGCTATGCAGAGTAACCTCCAGTACGAGGACAAACCATAGAGTATGTGAACTCCTACCAACACAGATTTGGACTCCAGGAAGAACCTGAGTGCAACAGATGTGGTGATCCATGTGGCACTATCGAACATTTAATGATTACGTGCCCGCTGTTTTATACGGAAAGAGAAGAAATGTTCAAGAAACTCACGGCTGAAATAGAACTCCCCATGAACATGTTCATTTGCTATCCACACGGAACATACATGTGTATACGACACTGTTTGAATATGTACAGGCCTGTAACGTATATAGACGATAATGTACCCCATGTAGTCCTATGGCGGTATAACTCAATGTTAATGCCAATAAATATAATTTTTTTTTTTTAAAGTAAGTTTTTGATGGGTAAATATGAAAATGTCACTTCTGAAATATGTGTTTTAATAAAGAATTGAATTGAATGGTTTAAAAGTCTACAGAAATTTTTTTTTGCGGGGCTATAACAAAAAAGTTCCAATCATGCAGCATGGCTATAAGAGAGAATTTTCAAAGAAATATTCGTGCTCTTGTGTAAAAACATGATACTTCGAAAAACCATAGCAATTTTCGTAAAATAATATCATTTTTCGTGATTTCTGCGATTTTTGGCGCTTATAAAGTAAAATTCCACCCACTCTTTTTTGGGAATTTTTTTTTTAATTTTCTGTCTCTTTCTGTCGTGAATCACCATCCCACTCAACGTCACGTGAATAAATTAATGACCCTTAATACCAATTTCTGACCTACAAAAATCCAAATTCGACCCAAGTCTGTACGAAAAACAACTGAAATGGTATTTTTCTGTCTTTACACACTCTTGCATACCACTTTCATTAACTTCATACCAATTAGTCAGGATTTTAGCCGTTTTTACTGATTTGACCCCTAAAAACCCAAATTTGACCCCTTTAGAATTCTTGAAAATTGCTCGTCTTCAAAATCTTCTTTTTTTGTCAATTCGAACATTTTAGCGAAATATTGAACTTTTAGCATGTACCCAAGTCAGATATCGTCTGGAGTGACACATAAATACATGTACATATTATACGAGTATAAATACATATATATACAAATAAATTTGTGTTAAATCCACAAACATACATATACTTATAAATACGTATATTTATATTATATACATTACATATCAATTTTTGTTAAAATCTAAGGATGAATTCAGGATGCTCTGAAACGGATTTGCCTGTAAACAATTTTCGAAAATTCATGTTCTGAAAATTTTGGACCCATTGCAACAGCTTCATTTTCCTTGAAAATTCGCTGAAAGACCCAAATAATCAATCTACTGACTGCGGTTAGTTATTTTCAAGTAGGTACGTGCTTACGTAGTTCTGGTTTTTACGCGCTCCCTTATCAATCAGCAGTAACCTGGTTTCAACGGAAGAATCCCTTTTCCAGTAGGTAGCACAGAAAACCCGTCCTCAACAAAGGGAAACTCGTAATCTCGGCGGTAGTTTTATGCTTTCAGAAGGTTTTTACGCTCTCCGTTAACTTCAGCGTGCCGGGGTCATATAACCTGTTCTTTACGCCTCGGCCATCCTCGGATTATAAATCGTGAAGGCCAGCGATCGCCGGTTAGTTACTCTGACAATAACCGCTTACAAATGGCGAAGAACAAAAGAATCAGGCCAAAATTTTGATAAGCTCTATTTATGCGGGTTTGAAGCTGATTCCAGATACCTATACTGCACTTATAACATAATTATTTCCTCGAGAAACCGCTCAAAGCACGGATTTTAATGAATTTATCAAATAGTGACCTACAGCACTGCTCCAAAATATTTTCACCCAAGAGAAAAGTAGTTACCAATCAAATTTAGCGTCAAATGGAACCAACTCGACCTCTATGTACACGAGTAACCACGATTTTTGAAGGTATACCACAGAAGGGTTGCCATCTCCTTTTCCGAAAAAACCTGGACACCACAGTGTGAGAAATGTGACCACACCCCAGGACGACCAACCCTAAAAATACGGACAAAAACCTGGAAGCTCAAATGAACATAAAATATCATAATAATTTATTACAAAAGTTTATTATATCACAACAAAAATTTAATTTGCAGTGATGAGACGTGTAGTGATAGAAGAAGGATTTTCTCTATATAAGCGATAAATATCAAGAAGGTAAATTTATCGGTCCGCACAATTTTCTGTATCTTTCTATATACCTTGAAAAGTAAAATATCAAAATGTTTTTTTCTTGATCGATTAGAAAGGTTCACTATAATTGAAAATGATAAGTATATGTAACCAAAACCGAAAAAATTCAACTTCCTAAAAATTGGCGGCAGTCGTCGTCAAGTTGTGAGAAGAGGCTCAGAGGGATGAAAAACTTGCTAGGTATAGCAAAACAACAACAATAACGAACTTGACAAGGATAGCAAAATACAATGCGGACACCCTGGACGCATAAAAAATACGGAAATGTCCAGGGAAATAACGAACGGATGGCAACCCTAAAGTATAAAAACCACACCACTTTTCGTAAAAGTCTATCATTTTATTCGTGATTTCAGCCATTTTTTTAAACCGATTTTTGACCCTTTAAGTCAAATTTGACCCACTCTTTTCGGAGGAAAAAAGATTGTATCATCCAAAATAGTCCCTTTTCTGTCGTAAATCACCATCCCACACAACGTCAGGTGAATTAATATTGACTTAGCCCTTAATAACAATCCGAATCTGACCCCTATTATGTATGAAAAACAACTGAAATGGCGTTTTTCTTTCTTTACTCACCTTCCATACCTCAGTGACTGTATGTCAGTTGTTCGCGATTGTAGCAGATTTTCCAATTTCTGATCCCTAAAAACTCAAATTTGACACCGTTGGAATTTGTTGAAAATTGCTCATCTTCGAATTCATCCTTTTGTTTGGCAATAAGAACATTTTGGCGGAATTTGGAATTTTTATCGTGTAGGTACCTAAGGTAAGATATCGTCTGTTGTGAAAAATATATTTATGTGCACATAAATTTTTAGTAATATCTATTGGTGAAATCAGGATGCTCTGAAACGGATTTGCCTACCTATAAAAAATTCCAAAAATTCATGTTCTGGAAATTTTGGACCCATCCCAAAAATTTGCTCAAAAATTTCTCACTATGTAGGTACTTTTATAAGTTTTCTTAGGTTGCCCCGTTTTACAACAGTCACCCAAAATTACAGTTGCATAAGTAGCTGGAGAGCTCTAGATGGTCTCAAGTGACCAAGAATTGACAGGCTATGTACAGTTATTGTCGAACCAAATTGTTCGCTGGTTCTTGCATTTAGAAGGGCCTTGGGTGAAGAATTCATACTGGCATACTGGGCTTTGTCTGCATGAGATACCGAGGAAAAATATCAGGTACCTACCAAAACACAGTTCGCACTGATTCCCAAGTTTTAATCAAATTATTCGTGGGTTAGATCAAAGTTCTCTGGCCTGGAACTTCGAGGATCTAATTCAATATGCAAGGCGTCCTGCCAGGAATGTCCCCCTCCCATCAGACCTTGGACACGAGATAACAAATTCGTAATTTCACAAAAGTGTGACTTCGACGATGAGCAGTTTTCGCAAAATGACTGGGGGTCGAAATTGATTTTCTTGTGTAAAAAAAAACGCTGCAAATCCCTGCACAACGGTTTATTATTTTGTACAGAATACCCTTCTGTTACAGATCACAGCTCTATGTATGGATAACCCGTCTATATAATATTTACCAGTCTATACATATTATGTAGATCGCAGACCCTCCGTAGATTAGTACCTAACCCCGTACTCGTTACTAGGTACCTACCTAAATCACGAGTTAAATGTTGCTAAAATAATTCTTTCGATAACAAACAGTAACTATAATGGCGAAAAGAAACGCAAATGATGAAGTTTTGAAGGAAAATTGTTGATTTGGAGTGAAATAGATGCCCCTTCGGCGTAGATCACTGTTTTCTGTGGTCAGTACCTACCCTCTGGTCAAGTATAATGACCCGTTGAACTTGCCCATCAATAATACGTCAACGGTTGGTCAAGTTGCAAAAGTACCGATCAACAAAATCCAGCGCCTTCTTGATAGATGAACCGTTGTGAAATAATTTACCGTTGTGTAATAATTTCCCGTTGTGTGATAATTTGCCGTTGTGTAATAATTTACCGTTGTGTAATAATTTACCGTTGTGTAATAATTTACCGCTGTGTAAAAATTTACCCATGAATAATACTTCAAAGTTTGTTCAAGTTTCACAAGTACCTACCTACCAACAAAATCCAATAGTCCATCACTTCTCAAATGAAACAATATCGCAGAACAACCAACTCGACTTCATACAGCCATCCTTGATTATAATCAGGTGCTCCCTAGTGATGATATCCGGGCAGGATTTATACCGTTTGATTCACGATCGTGTTGACGAAGCTTTTTGGTGCACACGAACGTCTGGACGTACAGTGCTCCGGGTGGTCTCAAAAAATTGTTTAGCTCAAGACAAATTTAATATCATTAAAAAAACCATACCCTTCAATCGAAAGTTTTCGAGCTACGGCGTTCTGAAAATTTCAACCCCTATTTTGAACCCCTTAGAGATGACTCACAGTAACGCAGAGCTTCGAGGACCAACTAGACGCCGAACGGAACCTATAACCCGAATTTCATCAATTTTTATTCATGGTTACTAAGAAAAGTGGACGGGCGTACGGCGGACAGACAGAAATATTTTTATTGCATTTTCGGATTCTACATATCTTGAAACGTAAACCATCAAATTTTGAGGGGGGGGGGGGGGTAAGAATTTTTTTTTCTTGCTCGATTCCAATGGTTCATTATTGAAAATAATAAACCAAAACGGTTAAAATTTCTCAAAATCACGAAGTGTACGAACCTTTTAGAAAATATGCAAACTAATATACGTAGAAAAGAATATTTGCTGAATACGTGTCCTACCTCTAATGTAGAACATCTGGTCTGCCAGTCCAATCCAATCCTGCTGACACACACGCATTAGAACAAGCGAAATCGCACTTCATGTCGCTCCCGGGCGGGTTTTTGACAATACAGAAATGAGTGGAATGATTTGGTGTTGGCAAGAGAGCAGGTCTCAACTGTGAACTGTCTGAATCTGAACGAACTGAACAGGCTCAGCTGCGGGACTGCAGGACTGCCGGTAAGGAAAGAAGAGAGCCAGCGAACAGGAAGGGGTTTCCTTGAACAGGGCTTGCCAGAGCAGTGTTGTTGTCGTTCTCTGTGTATTCCGCGAAAAAACAAAATGGAAGTCGCCTCGGCACGTCGTTCTTTTTTACCTTTTGTCACCCCACAACGCCACAACGAGCGATTCTGATTGGCCGCTTCACCCTTCGCGTGACGTTATTCAACGGACGTCAGAGTTTCAGCTATCTGACTATTCCAGAAATAAGAAGACAGCAAAAACTACCTGTTTAGGCCCCACAATCCAAATAAACGCCTGAGGCCCAGAAAACACACCTCAAATCTACCTGAGTTCTTCACTTGTTGAAATAAAATACAGCCTGGACCCTGCAACATTAGAAGGTTATACAGGGTGTAACATGAGTGATGCAAAAGCATATTTGTCCACCACATGATACTTTGACATCAAATTTCCTCAAATTGAAGGAATTCAAAATGAATGAAAATTCATTGCTATATTACACTGTGTACACTGTTATAACTGTGTGCACTCAAATATGTATAATACAATTAATAATCCCTACCCAAATAGCCTTTAATAGCAGTTCCCTCACAAATACCTTATTCTTATTTCATATTAAATTTTTTATATCGTACAGGTTGTATTTTATTTTAAATGGTGTTTATATTATTTTAATTTAAAAAAAATATAAATAAATAAATAAAATTAAAATAAAAGAATTTCTCTTAAACACATTGTTTTGAAAATTTAAGTAAGGCAAGAACGTACACCTAATCCATAACTTTGTCCGCGGACAGGCATTGCCTTTGCGGATTCAATGTGGCATAGTCCAATATTTAATAATATTTTACAATAATATTTTACTTTGTTTTAGAAAATGTCATTTTAGTACAGTTATGTAGATCTCTTAATGAATATTGTATGTGCCTGCGTTGAATAAATCAATCGTTCTCTCTCTCTCTCTCAAAACCTCTCTCCCACGTGGGCTACATCTAATTTCCGACCAAAAGTGTCCTATAACTTTTTTTTTTTACTCCGCTTAATACCCCACTTTTTTCACTTTTAATATTTTTTTCGAGTTTCCGACCTCATCTCACTAAAGCAGCTATAATTTCCTTAATTTAAAGAGTAAATTCAAATTTGAAGATACCGTAAATTCAAGGGATTTTCAAGACTGTTGTGTGTAGTTTTCAAGACTGCCGTACTACTTAATATCAGTAAGTATTGATGAAACTATTATTTCCCGAAATGCCCAAGTCACCGGTAAAATGGAACTGGAATAAAAAGGGATACTTCAAATGTACTACTGAAAAAAGCAATAAACCTACCTTTCGTTTATAGGTATCACGGGCTAAAATAAATATTAATTCACTTGACGTTGTGTGGGATGGTGGTGCACGACAGTAAGAGGGACTATTTCGATGATAAAACTATTTTTCTCAAAAAATGAGTGCGTCAAATGTGAATTTATAAGGGTAAAAAATCGGTAAGAATGGCTAATCACGAAAAAATTATATAATTTTACGAAAAGTGGTACGGAATGGTGATTCAAGAGAAAGACTGACGATACGAATACAATACTTCGATTGAAATGTTGGTAAGAGTAGGTAACAATAATCGTACCTAATACCTACAGTACTATTAACAATTTAATCGTATAAGGAGGTATAGAGTATAGGGTATTATGAAACGGAGGTGTCGTGTTTGTCTACTACTACTACTACTATTCCACTATTAAGTACGAAGCTACTACCTAAGCAATAGTATATTATATTGACTCAAAGTATTTGTCATAAAAATGCTGATCAAGTTAGAATACCTACCCATCTTCTATTAGATGAACATTCTGAAAATGTATCGGTTGAAACAAACAATACCTAGTTCTATTTATTGACAACAATCGACCATCCCTACTTGTTAAATCCTAAAATTATTTCAGATTTTCCGTATTCCAAGTCCAGTTTCTCGCTATACCTACCATCTTTTTACACAATTTCTTTGAATATTCGCTGTTATACCCATGCTGCATAACTGGAACGTTTTGTTTATTGAAGTGCTTTTGGATACTATTTTTTCCCCATCTGGTGCGTACCTATTCGTACACGAAATCGTGCGCACAACACCACACCAAATAAAAGTTTCATAAAAATCGGATGAATGGTATATAACTCGAGGAACTCAAGTCATTAAACCTGCAACGCAATATCATGACAATGGAGTTAGGTGCAACAAAACAATTACACCATCTTCGCAAATCGAAACTATCCAATAACGGCAATAACCTCCGGAACGTCCCAGAGAATACGGTAGACGTCTACAATCCCACAACCTTGTAAAAATAGCAGAAATTGGACCGCAATCGGCTTACAGAAGGATTGTTCCGTCATTTCGAAGCCCTTTAGGAGCGCCGTCTGCCCTACTGCAGTCAAAGAAATTCTTTCCGAAGTCTCCCTCTTCTTTTCTTGACATTTTATTAAATACCAGTTCCATTCCATCGAATTTTATCTCAGCTTCGATTATTTACAATTGGAGAGGGCTCTTATACCTTCAAACCACGTCCTTCACCTCACGTAGGTACCTATTCACTTTCTTAATAATATCCGCGTGAATCACTGGGTCTCCATTAGTAGTTGAAAACCGACTTCAAAAAAGCTGTATAAAACTGAAAAGTAAAGAATAATTTTTATATTGAACAAACGTACATAATTTTTATTCAAAGCCAATACAACAAAATTTTTGAACTCTGCGACAAATTTCAACTAAAATGTAACATGTGTGGATGTAAGGGATATATATATAATTATGAAGGCTGTGTGTGGGGTTTTCTGTTAAATTATGGCGCCGACTTCAAAAATTTTGTTGTATTGGCTTTGAATATACAGCTTTTTTGAAGTCGGTTTTGATTTTTTGTTAAATTTTTTCTTTTTAGTGCGATATTTTTAGTAATATACCTCATACTATCGAGTATTGATACCATCATTACTGGGGCGTCCATGTCTTAAGCAGACTATTTTCTGTCGTCACATCGTGAAATGTGTCGAAGCACTAGAAATCTGACCATCAGACTGTATAGTATCCATGACCGGATGTTCGAAGTGTTTTCCTGACTAGTTTTCTGATCGTCATTCCAGTACATAAAAAAACGCTGCAAATCCCTACACAACGGTTTATTAACATGTATCATGTTTTAGCCCTGGGGTACTAGCATTTTTTGGAAACCACCTAATTTGCAGGTCAGCCTTATCACATAATAAAAATACGCGGTCACGGAAACTGCACATGCGGTCACGACGAAACTCGGGTGGTATTGTTTACTCATGTGACCGCACAACCCCTGAAAATTTCATCGCAATCGGTTAATCCCTACTGGTACTTTACCTTGTACCTAAAATTTAAAAAGTTGCGGTCACAGAAACTAATAATGCGGTCACGCTGAAACTCAGGAAATAATCTTTTCTACTAATAACCGACCATCCCTGAAAGTATCATCGAAATTGGTTAACTCCTACTGGTACTTTACTCAGTACCTAAAATTTGAAAAGTTGCGGTCACCGAAACTAATAATGCGGTCACGCTGAAACTCAGGAAATAATCTTTTCTACTAATAACCAACCATCCCTGAAAATTTCATCGAAAGTGGTTAACTCCTACTGGTACTTTACTCACTACCTACCTAAAATTTAAGAAAGTTGCGGTCACAGAAACTAATCATGCGGTCACGCTGAAACCCAGGAAATAATCTTTTCTACTAATAACAAAACATCCCCGAAAATTTCATCGAAATTGGTTGATCTCTACTGGTCAAAAAACTTGAAAATTTTCTTCTGAAAAGTTATTATTTCCTATGTTGGCCCAGACATAAAACAAAGCAAAACACTGCAAATTATTACACAACGGTTTTTTATTTTCTATATATAGATCACCCATCTGTAAAGATGCTGTTCCTTTTATAGTACCTACCGTAATTATATCGTAAGGTTCACATTTCGACGAGTACAATGAGTACCTACCTACCTGTAATTATCATTATCCGAATTATAATAACCTTCATTCATAACAAAATTCAGTAACTAAGGAAGCTTCTCAAAGTAAAAAATCGGTGAAATCGAAAAAAACACAGAAAAAGTCGCATTTGATCAGGTGATGTTTGAAAAGTTATTAGAAGGTTATTAGAAAAGGTTATTAGTTTGAAAAAAATAAAATAAAAAAAGTTTGAACGGGTATTCGGCCTTGAATTTGCGATTCACACTCGTGTTTCTTCTCTTTTTTTTCGCGAACGGTTGGTCCTAAAATGCTCCGCGAGGTCTCATTTGACGCAAAAAATTGCGATCTATTCGAAATCGATGGAAAAAATATACCTTCCCATTTGAAGTTTTCGAGCCAGGGCGTTTTGAAAATTGCATCCCCTATTTTCTACCCCTTAGAGTAGACTGACGGTAACGCCAAGCTGCGGGGCACAACTAGACCCCAAATGGATGTATACTAAATTCCATTAATTTTGGTCCATGATAACTAAGGAAAGTGCCGCGTACGGCGGACGGCGTACGGCGGACGGACGAATTTTGGTTTATTATTTTCAATAATGAACCATTGGAATCGAGCATGAAAAAACAAATTCTTACCCCCCCTCAAAATTTGATGGTTTACATTTCAAGGTATGTAGAATCCAAAACTGCAATAAAAATATTTCTGTCTGTCCGCCGTACGCCGTACTGGCCACTTTTCTTAGTTACCATGAAAAAAAAAATTGATGAAATTCGGGTTATAGGTTCCGTTCGGGGTCTAGTTGGTCCTCGAAGCTCGACGTTACTGTCAGTCATCTCTAAGGGGTTCAAAATAGGGGTTGAAATTTTCAAAACGCCTAGGTATACCTTTTTTTTTAGTGAATCTTTTTACGGTTTTAAATAGTTCTTGAACTTGCGAGTTTTTCAAGACCATCCGAAGCACCGTACGTCCAGCCGTTCGTTCACAGTAAGGCCCTGAAGTTTGCACCGACAGGCATTTTCGACTCCAGTGTGAATGTATACAACAGACGAAATCTCGTCACCAGGGACGCGTCGATTTTATTAGTGGGGTACCTAAGAGGTCGAGTTGGTTGTTCTGTGATATTATTTCATTTGAAAAATGATGGCTCTATTGGAGTTTGTTGATAGGTAGTGAAACCGATTTTATTGGTGGGGTACCTATGAAGCATTATTGCGGCAGTTGAAGTATTATTGATGGGTAAATTATTACATAATGGCAAATTATTACACAACGACAAATTATTACACAACGGTAAATTATTACACAACGGTAAATTATTAAACCACGGTAAATTATTACACAACGGCTAATCTACCAAGAAGGGGCTGGATTTTGTTGATAGGTACTTTTGCAACTTGAACAACCGATGAAGTATTATTGATGGGTAAATTATTACTTACACAATGGCAAATTATTACACAACGGCTCATCTACCCAGAAGGGGCTGGATTTTGTTGATAGGTACTTTTGCAACTTGAACAACCGATGAAGTATTACCTATTGATGGCTATAGGGATACTTTGGATAAACCCCTACTTTTCACCCCTTAGAATTGAGTGACAGTAACGTCGAACTTCGAGGTCCAACTAGAGCCCAAACGGGACCCATATATATACCAAATTACGTTAATTTTGGTTCATGGGAATTAAGGAAAAAGCCGGGGACGGTAATATTTTTATTCAATATTCGTATTCTACGTCCCTTGAAACGCAAAACCATGAAATGATGGGGGGGAGGGGGTTAAACAATTTCTCATGGTCGATTCCAAAGGGCCATTACTGAAAATAATAAACCAGTAGCGCCTTCTCGATTCCCAACCATTGTCAAACTCAAGCCCTTCTCAAACGCTTATCAATATGGTATTACATCATTAACAATTACTTACAGTTTTCTACGAGTCACCTAACCATCAGAAAATCCAGTGCAAACAAACCTAACACGTACTTATTTTTGAACCTGTAGATATAAGACAACGATGCAGCAGCATGAGGTTTGTTCGCAGTGACCATCTGACGGTTATCTGACCGTCAGAAAGGCGTTTGGCAGTTTGCAGTGATTCTCGGACTCCTTTTGGACTGTACAGTATCCATGAACTGCAGTTTGCAGTGTTTTCCTGACTATCCAACGCCAGTCCAGTTACGGAAGATAGGGCAGACTAGAAACAGCCTTCTCGATGCACAGCCATTATCAAACTCAAATCCTTCTCAAACGCTTGTCAAGATCGTATTGGATCATGGATGGTTTCTCACGGTTTTCTAGCAGTCAGCCAACCGTCAGAAAAATCCAGTGCGAACAAAGCTATAGACACTACACATGTCTACCTATTCCAAATCGTATGCACGCGTTTCGGATTTCATGTTAACCAAGAAGATTCTTCATAGGCAGATCGCATTACTTCATCAAATTTTTGCGGCATGTGAACACAGCTTGAAAATGTTGAAGTAAAAGTACCTACAGTCCTCGTCAGATAACAGATCAGCCACTGCCATCCTGATCAGTTACCAACCTTCTTCGAGTACTTAAGAGTTTATTACGGGTTTTACTGGTTGATATAAAGTAAGATTATACTCGCTTTACGATTATTTCAGCTTGAGATTATACGGGAAGAGCAGCCTAACCAAGAATCCCTAATACAGGAGCTTCGGGGGTTCCATACTATGAGTATCAATGAAGGGCGCACAAGCACAACAGACTCTCCCGGTGTTTAAGTGGGCCATAAAATATGCATCGGACGGAGAAAGCATTTCCTCTTTTCACTCTCAGGAACCAGACTTTGCCCCGAGGGGTTTCATGAGTGGTTTCACTATTTCAGCCTTCTCAGGTCGAAAATTTCGCTTCAGGTTTACATTTTCGAGGTTGCGAGAGTAAAACATGACCTCACTGTAGCGGCAACTTAGTGGGGAGTTGCAAAATTGAACAAAAAAAAGTTCGTTTAGTTTCGAAAGGCGACTTTGTGGCGAACCCAAGCCTGTATGTAATGAATGTAAAGCCTGAGTGCAAAGTAAGCAAAAACAAACAGGAATGAAATATTTCAGTACACATTACTCAAATTTTCAAATGAACCCCAATTACAGTACCTACCTACTTAACTATACTTAAATTTGCGGCCAGTTACTCTTGGACACAAGAAAGGTTTATCAACAACTAATTAGCCATGAAAATAATAGCATTAAGATGGAGCAAGATATGATTTATATGATCGGATAATGAGTTTACCAACTTCGCCAACCCCCCAACGTGATTGCTTCTGGATGAAATTCCCTAATAGGTACTACTGAAAATGCATTATTTACCTAATACTATTGAAAATGACGAATCGTAAACACGTCGAACGATGATGATGTTATTGGTCCTAACAACCAATAAGAATACATTTGATTCGATTCTACAATGATTGTAGAGTATCGATAAAAGAAATCCAGAGACTAAGCAGGTAGCTGTAGATCGTCCAAATAAAAAACAGCGATGACTTATATAATATGCGCTGATCCCACTCCCACAACGGGCATGTTTCAAATTTTCAAGTTTCAAAATGAGGTTACAAATTTTCTGTTTTTTGTCCATGCTCGATTCTAAAGTTCGTTACTAAAAATAATGAACCAAAAACACGTCGTCAAAATCAAACTGAGGGGAGGTTCACGAAAGGTCACAGCAAAGGTTCTTGAAGGTTGCCGGGAAAGTTTGCACATTCTATTCCTTATAATTTCCACTACTCTGCAGTAATTCTAAACTGAAATGTTGAACACGAAGAGTAGGTATGTACCTATAAAAAAAACTCTTTGTACGGAAAGGATAGTGATTAAAGGCACCTTTCACTAACAAGATACTGTAGGTTTGTTCCCAGTGACAATTTGATGGTTATCTGACCGTCAGAAAGGGCGTTTGGCCGTTCCCACGGATTCTCGGCCTCTTTTCGGACTGTATAGTATCCATCGGATATTCGCAGTGTTTCCCTGACTGTCTAAAGCCAGTTTTCTGATCTTCATTCCAGTACACAGAAGACAGGGCAGACGATAACTGACCATGCACTGCCTTCTCGATCCCCAACCATTATATCAAACGCAAACCCTTCTCAAACGCTCATCAATATGGTATTGGATCATGGATGATTTCTAACGGTTTCCTAGAAGACAGCTAACCGTCAGACAAAGCCAGTGCGAACAAATCTTTTTTGTATATTTAGCGCATGCGGGAAGGTTGTTTACTCATTCTCAACAACCTACTACAAGAACTTCACAATGAAAAGTAGACAAACGTTTAAAAGTAAGTTTTGGTTTATTATTCTGCGAATAATACACCTATGTATTTGCTCACCAAAAATGTTCTATAACACCCCCTCAAAATTTTTCCTTTTACGTTTCAAGGTGCGTAGATTCCAAAAATGCGATGTCCGTCCACCATACGCCGTATCGTGCATATCAACTTCAATTTAGGTCTAAAAAAATTCGTTCTTTCGCACAAAGGCTCCACTTGGGCCCTGGTTGTGTTCCGACACTTTGCAGCCCGATCGCAATATACCCAGGGGTGTTACGGGTGAAAAATGGAGGTAAAAATGGGGTATTTTGGTGTTTTAGTAACATCAGCTTGTCAGATATCGTTTTCCATGTTTTTTTAGGACGAGGAGACCGAATATGAAGTTGATTTTGACGAAAGAGTGAAAAATTGCGGTTCTAACGGAGTTTCAGCCTTAAATTATGTTAAAATTTGGTCTAAAATCGTCGTTCTTCCGCACACAGTTTGGGTCCCCGTTTGGGAACACATTTTGGTCCTAGTTGTGCTCCAAAGCTCGGCAGCCCGATCAAAATACACCCAGGGGCGTTACGGGTGAAAAAACGGGTGTGGAAATAGGGTTTTTCGAGGTTTTAGTGAACATGAGCTTGTGAGTTATCATTTTCCATGTTTTTTTAGGGCGAGAAGACCGAATATGAAGTCGATTTTGACCAGAGAGCGAAGAATTGAGGTTTTAACGAAGGTTCAGCTCCCAAAATACATTTTTTATTAATCAAAAGTCTGGGAAATTGTCTGAAATCGCCATAAACTTGTATAATAGCAATAGAACACTATCAACAGGTGAATCAAGACAATTAAGTGGCACTACCAATGACCAAAGATAATAAAAAAAAAAAACCCTTGTGTTTTTGGGCGGCCAAAATTGGTGGAAACCATGAAAAATAGCTATTTCAATCATTTCGCACGAAAGAAACAAAAATTTATTTCCAGCATTTCTGTAGGTACGTCCAATAGAATAATAAACCCATGTGACAAGGACTTTGCAGCGTTTTTTTAAGTAGTCATAATGTTCATGAAACACTTGTTCAAAGAGAATAAACGGTTTTTATTATTATTAAATATTATTTCTTAGATAAAAATTAGGTACCTGTCTACTTTCTACTCGCAAACCGTATTTTCTTTGCTACTTCCCATTGTTCCGAAGTTTCATCACTTAATCCCCGCTCATAAAATATAATTCGACAATTTATTTCATAACACCCTGCTTTGATAAATTTTTATCGCACTCGAAGTTAGTACCACTCAATCATCCGAAAGTGTTGGTAAGATCGCTTCTGGTAGTTTCAGAGAATAGTTGTCTAGCTCCGTCTGATAGTAAAACTTGAGATTTATACGTCGATAAAAACTGCATGACTATTTTTAGAAGCCGTTATTTCTATCAACGTTCTTCTCCTCCCTTTGCAGGCTTTGTTTACGGATGTGAAATGGAAGGAAACGGAAAATGATGGTCCAGACCGAATGGCAATGAAATAAAAATGAAGTAGGATCCCCGGAGAGCAGATATTTTCCAGAAAATCTTTTCAAGACAGTTTTTATTGAAGAATTTTGATTTTCTTATGCCCTGACCTCTTAAACCTTGTATAGCGCTATGAGATCCTGCAGTCGATAATATTTAACGATTGCCAAAATGGAGTCAAAAACCGAAAAAGTGTAAATAATGAACCATGAAGAAAGTTCAGTTTAATCGACGAAACGAACTTGATGCCAACTCCATGGTTACTACAATTTATTAGGTTACTATAATTTATTATGTTTATTTATGATTTTTCCACTGTACAGCATCAGTCGGTGTAGTTGTGGAAAAACCTTGGAGAATGTTCGATAGTTTTGTAGTGATTGAGGAGTTCAACAGACGAGTCGATCGCTGGATTGAGAATGGTTATATATTTGATGGCCCCTGGCTCTTTTATAATCCCCTGACATGATCAGAGGGGGGTCGGGGGTCCCCACTCTGAGGTACATCATGTTGGAACAAAGACATGAGTTGTGGAGGAGCAGCCGATCACAACAAGTTTCAAATAGGAAAATTTGCTCATAAGGTTATCCTGCATGACTGGGACTTTGTATTGAAAAAATACCATCTTTCTCGTGAGATCCCTTAGTTTTGCAGAGAAAAAAAGAGGAACAGTCGAATCGAGGTGTGGAAAAACAATGATTTCCAAATTTATACTTAGTTTCCCAAGGTTATCAAATTTCAGCGAATTTTCGGAGAAAATGACTGCAATGGGTCCAACATTTTCAGAACATAAATTTTTGAAAATTTTGTATAGGCAAATCCGTTTCAGAGCATCCTGAATTCATCACAACATTTTAACAAAATTTATATATATAAGTATTTATATATTTATGTATTTCACTCCGGACGATGTCATCTGACCTTGGGTACAGGATAAAAATTCCTAATTCCACCAAAATGTTCGTATTTGAGTTTTTAGAGGTCAAACAATCGGTAGAAACGGTTAAAATCGCAACGACTGATATAAAATCATTGAAGTGGTATGGAAGGGTAAGTAAAGACAGAAAATAACATTTCAGTTGTTTTTCATACGCGAAATATGGATTTCTGGGGGTAAAAAATTTGTATTAAGGGCTAAAATCCACATCAACTCACCTGACGTTGTGTGGGATGGTGATTCACGACATGTTGGATCTTTTAATAAGAACACGCTGACTTTACAGCCCGGCACAGTGTTAATAAACGGACTTTTATTGGAAAATAAAGTGAACACTTCGAGAGGTTAACATGAACATTAGATGATGAAATCGTATAAACGAAAAAATGAATTGGAGCGAAGATGACATGGTGGGGGGAAGGGAATCGGATCGCGGCATTGCCAACTATATCTAATCAATGCCTTATTGATACATAACACGACAGAAAGAGGGACTATTTCGATAATAAAAATATTTTTCTCCAAAAAGAGTGTGTCAAATTTGATTTTACTCGTATACGGATCAAAAATCGGTAAAATGGCTAAAATCACGAAGAAATTATATAACATTACGAAAAGTGGTATGGTTTCGCGCTGTATCATTTTACACAATAGCACGAACATTTAGCTGAAAATTCTCTCTTATAGCCATGCTGGATGACAGGATTTTTTTTTTTTTTTTCAAATCCCTCCCCTGAGGAAAACAGAAGGGGGAAATTTCTGGGACAGCCTGCAGACGTTTTCCATCAAATTCCCCGTTCAAGATCCGAAGGAGGTTTTCAACACTGTTTACTCGAACTTGAACAAGGAGCATTTAACTTGTACAACTACTTTTTCTGTTAAAAGGGGCAGGTGATTGCCAACCACTTCGTTTACTAACGGCGTTGGCTATAACCTAATAAACCGGAGGGACCGATGTGTTTGCCAACCCTTTTGCCAACTTATTTGATTGGCTACTGTTCAGTTCGACGCACCTTCAACAAGTAACCCAGTTACACATGTTACGAATCAAGACTCATCGAGCTGACTAATGTTTGTTGTGTGACACGGCTGATGAACCGTGCGTTGCACTGACCTAAATTCAACATTAATTTTCAATGTCTAGAAAACAGTAGGGTCCCAGATTGCATTCACTCTTGGTACCTTACCCAGGGGTCTGAAATGTTTCCCCAGAAATCGTGTTTTACGCTGTTAACTGATGAGAAAATTTTAGTTAGTCAGGCAAAACTAATACAGTGTACTTGTAGGTACTGTACCTCCATTTACGCCTGTGCCAGCTAGCAGGAGATATTCCCATTCAAACCTTACATACAACGTACCCTGTGTATCGAGCTCACCACAATTCATGGTAGGAATACTCGTATGTAGGTACCATCACAAAGAGTATCAATAAATCAAAAATATCAGTAAATAGTAGGTAATGCTAATATTAAATCGACTGATAACAACACTACTTCTGCTTCAAATTCATCATTCGAGAGAGGAAAGATACTTTGCCTCCTGCAAGTAAACCTAACCTACCTGACCTAGTGGTTCTTTTTTGGTAGTTCATGCGAACAGATATAATCCTATCGCTCGCTCGATATATCGCAAACAAATACATTTTTCCTTCCAACTATCTCTTCTGGCAAAAGAGAATTTTATAGTTTCCATGACAGGGTTATTCAGTAACTTCTAAATAGTTGGCGGCCATATTGGCATTTTCTCTCTTTCAAAAGAGTGTATTTTCTTGAAAGAGGTACTTCGTCTTACTTTCTCATTTGCTAGATAGCGATATCGTGCATCATCCATCGGTCATCTGCTACCACATCGGTCATTTTTATCATGCACTGTTCATTTTGATCGTGTATCTTTTTTCATCTCATAGGTAAAGGTACCTAAGTCGATTTTCATGAAAAATATATTATGTATTATCGATTCATGAGTAAAAATGTACAAGTATGGGTTGAAGCAGGAAGGTACCTAAGAGTGGATGTTCGATTTAAATCACTCGCGATGATCGTGGAAACCCATTTAAAATAATAATAAAAGGATTTACTGAAAGGTTGTGTAGCGTGTTGAATTCCTAAATTCCCTACTTATAAGATGGATGGCGAAGCTAGTGGGCGAGATAATTACTGGCGGAATTCACACACGTTCATTTGTTACCTGATTTGTAGGAGGCAGTTGGCCTCGAGACAGCTTTGCACAGTACTGGCTCGAGTTCAGGAGACACGTTGCTGAAAGAGAAATTTAAAACTAGGCTTCCAGCAAGGTACGCAATGACTGAAGGTCCTGGGCAAGTGATGCAATGAACTAAGTGAACAAGAGAATTTATTAAACGAAACAAACTGACAAAGTTGAGGGGATCCACGGGGTACGGCAATTTAGAGACAGACTTTCAGAGAAATGATGTTCGCGAAATAACGGGACTCGATACAAGACAAAGGGACTGAATTTAAGATAGTTTTCGTAATATGTGCAATGTGTTGAACGAATGTTGTGGGGTGTACGGTAGCACCAGAGTCGGGTGCAATGCTCCTGAAGGGGTGTAATACGGGGTGCTGTGGGATCGACTGCACGTGGTCGAGGGGTGCAACGTTAGGCTCAGGCTCGGGGGTAGCAAGTTCTACCTGTAGGGGTTCTGCAACAGAACGGAAGAATCCCTCTGTTACTTCCAGCAAAATGCCGTGAATTACTGGACACCTGAAGGGCACTGCTACGTGATAGTCGCAAAAATGGATAATACGGGTTAAGGGTGTAAGTCCAACTTCTTCCTGGGATCCTGGCAGGAACTCGTCCGGGCAACCTCCTGGCTGCTGTCTTCGGGCTCGTGCGGTCCACTGCTTCGGCGACCCCAATGGCGAACAGGTATCGCCTGAAACAGGATACTTCCGCGGCAGTACAACGGTTACAACTCAACGTTGTACCCCTGTGCTTCCTGGCTGGCCTCCACTCTCCTCCTCTCGCGGTCGTCGTACAATTCCGTATTCCAGAGGGGAAAGCAAAATGAAAGATCCGGTTCAACAGTATTAAGCGCACAAAATAATCCCTAATCAATAGCTGAAGGCTCTGTCTCAACTCCACTGTCTCAAGGAAAAGTCTCAGGAAATACTACAATATCTAATCTCTAAATAAAAGTCGCAGGTCCGGTCTCCGGGAAGTCTCCTTCTCAAGTGTAGTGTCATGGCGGCTGCAATTGATTTTATGCACCTCCCCTCCCTTCGCGAATCCGCCCCTTCGTGGCGTGGGGAAGTGGCGCAGATGGCTCCTGCGCCGACGGTTCCGCCGGGTGATATCTATCGCGTATCAATCGAGGACTGCCTGGATCAAAAATGTAAGATGGCGATGTTCTGACATCTTACAGTTGTCTACCTCCACTAATATACGAAAAATACACTGTATACCGGTTTCGGGGATCAAACCATCGTCAGTAACAAACAGTAGGTAACTTATTATTTTTTGTTATAATAGACACCTTTCAATAACTCAATTTTTATTCTTTGAAGTTCATTATGCAGCATAATTATACTTTTTCTGTTTATCATTGAGATTTTTTCTCTTTCTCAAGGTCACGGGGGCTATTCAGTAAAATAGACGAACCCGGGAGACATCGGGAAGAGACTGTTCCCAAGGGAGACTATCTCTCCCGGAATATTTTCAAAAATGATAATCTCTTTTCAATATCTCTTTTAGTGAACAAGCCCCCTTATGGTTATCTAACCGTCAGAATAGTCAAAGGCCATTTGCAGTGATTCTCGGACTCTTTTCGAACTGTACAGTATCCATGACCGGCTGTTCTCAGTGTTTTCCTGACTCTCCAAAGCCAGTTTTCTGATCTTCATTTCAGTACACAGAATATAGGGCGGACGAGAAACTAATTCCTTCTCGATTCCCAACCTTTATTAAACGCAAACCCTTCTCAAACGCTTTTAAAGATAACATTGGATCATGGTTTTTTATGGTTTTCTAGGAGTCAGCTAATAAGCAAAAAAAAAAACTGAGAATAGGCTTGCTGTGAAATGCAGTAAGCCATTAATAAGTGTCAATCTGTTTACATATCGTTCGTTGATTTGGATCCCAAATTGGGAACTTTTTATTCGGCAACTCCATGGAAGAAAGAACTTATTGGGCAGCTCTTCCTTAAATCTACAATTTGACAGAAGGATTTCTATAATGTTTCAACGGTTGGGATCTTGAATCATCAGAACAACAAAACAGCGGCCAATTCTTCTTTTAAAAAATTCACTCGTTACTAGGAAGCTTCGGTTGTGAGTGAAACAAATGAAGATGAATCAAAATTCAACTCAAACGAACCGAAACACGTTCACGGCCACTTATGCAAAACATACTCAGATCAACTTTTCAAAACAGACATGAAAAAGATCCTTACACCGCACCGTAGGTACATTTCCGCCCCCGCAGTATTAACCCTCAACTGTTTAATTCCTTCGAGCTTTTGAATTTATTCATGATCTATCCCCACAACTCATTTTTCGCTATCAACGTAAAGCTGTCTGAAGAAATTTAGAGGTAGAACTGAACAACAACGGCTGTAGGAAGGAGAAAACAACATGAAGATGCAAATTTCGACCTCTTTTCCGACGATGTTCTGACGATGACTGAATTAGATTTTCATTTAGAGGTTTAGTAGATGGGCTCGTCTCGCAGGGGGGAATAAGGTGTTAGGGCCGTTTTTCGGTGTTGGGTGTCTGGTTTTGACTTTCAAAGTGAAACAAGGGAGTCCGGCGCTTTATAACGTCTTGCGAAGCACTTTGTAATTATTGTCGGAGTAATTAAGGAGCTGTTGTGTTTATGGAACATTCGCGTCGTAATTTTTGAAGTAGTACAGAACACAAAATGTTCACAGCCTCATACACTACTGCTATCATAAGGTACGTTCCAGAACGATTATTTCACGCATGATTTCATTAAATTAACTGGAAAGTTAATTATTAAGCGCAGATCTTCAAAGAAATACTCCTGCTACTGTGTAAAAAAAAATTCTATACCTAGCTAGAAACCATACCACTTTTCGTAAGATATAATTTTTTCGTGATTTTAGCCATTTTTTATCGATTTTTGACCCTTATAAATTCAAATTTGGCCCACTCTTTTTTGAGAAAAATTTTTTCATCACAGATATAGTCCATCCATGGTGAATCACCATCCACATAACGTCAGTGTGATTGATTTTCGCCCTTAATACCAATTTTTGACCCCTGAAAATCAAAATTTGACCCCTATTCTATATGAAAAACAACTTGAATTGTATTTTCCCGTCTTTATTCACCCTTCCATACCAATTCCAGTGATTTTATACCTATTGTTCGTGGTAGCCGTTTTTTACCGATTTCTGATCCCTACAAACTCAAATTTTACCCCCTTAGAATTTTTGAAAATTCTCAGCTTCGAACTCATCCTTTTGTTTGGCAATACTAACGTTTTGGCGATATTTGGAATTCTTATCATGAATCCAAGCCAGATATCGTCTGGAGTGACACATAAATAAATATACATATATAAATTTTTGTTAATATCTAGGGATGAAATCAGGATGCTCTGTAACGGATTTGCCTATTGCTTCTGAAAATATTTGACCCATTGCAATAGCGTCATTTTCCTTGAAAATTCGCTGAAAGTAGGATGTTCAGAATATTATCAGTGCATGAACGCCAGTAACTATTCCAACAGACTGCTCTAGTTGTCGCGAATAGTGGGATTTCTATTCACGAATCCCACTATTCCCCCCACGAATATCAAGTGTCTCCATATTAATTTTAGTTCTAGTTATTCGAGGGATGGCCTCCATATCCCTGCTTGATGAACTTGAACCGAAATATGGAGACACTCTATGACTGACAGCTTACCACTGGATAGAATCAAAGAAGAAACTCATAGATACTAAGAAAAACAATGATTTCTCAACAAAATCGGCATGATTAGGGCTATTTTATAGCCGAAAGCTCGCCCATGTAATAAACAAATGAAAAAACCGAAGACTAGATTGGTAATAATTATAGTAATAATTATTATTATAATAATTATATTGGCAAATGTAGGTTACAACATAGGACCAAAGGTCATCGCCTCAGCCTCCCAAATTAAGCTGCTATAGCTGTATGCAACTAAATCAGCTCAGGGTAAGCGTGCAGCGGGTCCCTTAACTCATAAAGCACAGTACAACTGTACCTTGCTGTACAGAGTAGCCTGCGCAATAGATCCCAAGGAAGCACCGTACAATGTACTTATAGATATATATTATGTACAGGGTCATGTGAAGCAGCTTTTACTGCACTTTCGTACTCTGGAACGTACCTTGTGCCTGGATCGCCTATGTACTTACTAGAAGTGCCTCAAGGCGCTCCTGTACTTGACTAGTGGGTTCCAATGCGATGGCCAGGGTCCGTGATGGCAGCATTTCAAAAAGTTGCAGTCGGTTTCAGCTCGTCTAGAAACTACGAAACTATCGACGTGCTAGTTGCTAACAACATCAACATCAAGGCATAAACTGTAGGTACCCAATGTTCGCCAAATACCTCACCACATTTCGACCATTCTTTGCATAGTTAGGTCAGTTTCAAGGCTCATTCTCAACCGTTGAACCGGAAGAGTTATTCACGCAGAACAGTTGTAGGTATCTGTCTAGCAGACAGTCGCTGTGAAAGAGTTTGAGGTGTTTTTTCGAACCTGACTCAAAAAACTTCTGCCAATTCGAGTAGGCAGTTAGCTTCCTCACTTGAATCAAAAGAAAGTATAGAATAGTTGGGTAGGTTCGTTTTGATATGGAACCATCTGCGATCCAACCCGAGTGTACCCTCAAAATTTCAGCTCTCTACGGCTATTTTTGGCGCAGTTAGACGGTAAACATTTCATGTTCGCGCACGCACAGACGAAAGTGACAGTACGATTCCAATGAAATTCATATGGAACTATCAAGGTATTATTCCTGATCGACCCTCCAAATCTGAACTCATTTCAACGATATTTAAGGTAGTTATGGGCGTTTCAAGTATTTCACGTTTGCGCATGCGCAGACGGAACTATTTCCATGATTTTGAAATGGTACTATCAGCGTTCCAACCTGCGTGTACCCTCAAAATTTCAGCTCCCTACGACTTTTTTTGCGTAGTTAGGAGCGTTACAAGGAAATGGTCAACATTTAATGTTCGCGCATGCGCAGACGGAAGTTACAGTACGATTCCAGTGAAATCCATGTGGGACTGTTAAAGTACTATCCCTGATCGACCCTCGAAAATTGAACTCATTTCAACGATATTCAGGGTAGTTATGGGCGTTTCAAGTATTTCACGTTTGCGCATGCGCTGACGAAAGTTACCTACTTTTTCAATGGTTTTAGTATGGGACCATCTGTGATCCAACCCGCACCTACCCTCCAAATCAAGCCCATTTTGACCATTATTTAAGGTAGTTATGGCGTTACAAGGAATTACCACAGACAGACAGACACGGAACCAAAAATGTTCCTCGATGTCTGAAACGCAAAATGGTAGTGGAAATTTCCATTTTTGAGGACATACATTTTTTTTACTCAATCACGAATCCAAGGCTTCCCTACCTTCGGTAGTGTGGAAGCAAAATAGATGTTGCAATTGAATTTTTCTTCCTTTTTGAAGAGTTTCCAGTAGTGAAAAGATGTGTGAACCCTAACCGCAGCTGGTTGATATGGGCACACAATACACATGCACGACTGCTATTATAGGTACCTACCTAGGGGGTTCTTTAGTGCTGCCCCCCATTTTCAAAACCAGATTTGAAACCCGAATCTCAACCGTTTTGAACAAATGTGTAGTGCTTTTGAATCGTCAAAATCTCCTCTTTCCGTCTATTTAAATCCGAAACAAAGAAAATTCGAATTTCACTGTTTTAAAAGCATTCGAAAAAAGTGCGTGGGCAGCACTAAAGTTTTTGACTGGTGTAAAATTTTAGTCCTGCCCCCCACGCTCCGTAAAGTTCTTCGAGCCTCATGGCAACTGTCAACGTGGTATTTCGGTTCCTACTAACTTTTTCCACGGGTCTTTTGCACTGAAGTGTCTGATAAACGGCGAAGGGGAGACGCGATATGTAGGACACGTTTCATGTTTTTACAAGCGCAACAAAAGCAACCGATCGGCTGATTAGTACCAAATAGATTAGTTGGACATATAGATCAAGTGGACGGGGTTGCGGAATAAAAACATCCCCCAATCAACTGATTGGTACCATATAGATTAGTTGGACATATAGATCAAGTGGACGGGGTTGCGGAATAAAAACTGATGAATTTATCACAATCCCACCTGCCAAGAGCGTGGGGGGCAGGACTAAAGTTTTACACCAGTCAAAAACTTTAGTGCTGCCCACGCACTTTTTTCGAATGCTTTTAAAACAGTGAAATTCGAATTTTCTTTGTTTCGGATTTAAATAGACGGAAAGAGGAGATTTGGACGATTCAAAAGCACTATACATTTGTTCAAAACGGTTGAGATTAGGGTTTCAAATCTGGCTTTGAAAATGGGGGGCAGCACTAAAGAACCTGGAGCTATAAACACGTTGTCTCGATACTTGAACGCAACGGTCAGGGCTCCCGTGATGGCAGCCCGCACAGAGCGGAATTGAGATGTCCGACACCAACTTGTCTAGTAGACCAACAATCAGCTAGTTTGTAACATTCATCTAAATATGAATGGAACGTGTAGCTACGCAACCTCCGCCAAACGTATCTCACCTCATTTCGACCATTCTTTTGGTTTATTCATGTCTGTTTCACGGATATTTTATTCAAAACAGTCATCCCGAAACAGGAGGGTTAAGGGGAAATAGCCCAACGACTAGTTCCAAAAGCCGCCACCAAGTGGCAGCACCAAAATGAGCTAAATTTATCTTCGCTCTCCTTCCGTTAATAATTTACCGATTTTCAATCTATAAATTGAATTGGCTGCCTTCCTCCCCAACCCCCTCGCCCATCACTTTCTGGACAAGAATTGATGAGGTTTTAGTGGTCCAATTTTAAATGTGAAAAAAACCATCGTAATCAGGACACAACCCTCTAGAATTTGGGTAATTGTGATTTCCGAGAAAATTAGCCTAATTCGAACGCCAGTGATCAAAATGTACCAATTTTGAAATTTTGAACACCAGAACCAATTTGCGGAAATTCTATGCTGATTCTGAATCCAATGCAATTTACAGATTTAAAATCGGTCAATTAATAACGAACTGAAAGCGAAGATTAATTTGCCCTTGACGGTGTTGCCATCTGTTGAATATTCTTAGAAGTTTTTTTCGGACTATTTCCCCTTAACTATTATGCCTACAGAACAGTTGCTGTCTAGTAGAGGTACCTAGTGAGGTCCTCGTAACCGGGCAGGAATATTGTACGTAGTGATGTTCTTCTAAACTGGCTCACAGGATTTTTCTCTCTTTCTGAAGAGGTCCGAATTCATAATTAAAAGACGTGTGAACCCTTACTACATCTGAGTGACGTAGCCACAGCCTCATACACTACTGCCCAACAGCAGTTGTGTATAATATGCGTGGAGATATGCAGACACAACAGCGCCCCGAGGCCTACACCCCGCCGCCCGACCTGAATGCGACGACAAGGTTTCGCGTGATTGTAGGGCATTGCATTGTCAAGGCGATACAGAGCTGTGACACGCGCCCCTTCGATCGCCTGGTTTGCTGGGACTCCCGACATTTTCTCCACTTCCTCGAGTTATAACCTAATCAATTTTCCTTCCTCCTGCCGGTCACGAAACCCTTTGGTCAACTTCGTGGTCAAAACCTTCAAACGATGTTTGGGTTTTCAATTAGGAGCACGACTGCTGGTATCACCAGCGTTTACTACTTGACCGACTAGCTACAGTGAAAATAGAAACTGTTGCCTGGTGAGCTGACAGTAACTGGTCTACAGTAGATGGACTGTTTATAACCGAATTATCCACTATTTCAAATACTCCATATAAATTCTGGCAAAAATAAAAGCCAGACAGTTGTAATGATGTAAGTAATTGGTCAATTAGACGTACCCCAACAGTCAACCTCTACAAAGTTTTCAACGTCCTCTCTCCTTGAATGACGTACAGGTACCTATTTTTATCGAACAGCCATTATTACTGCCCTAAATATTAAAGGACCCGCAGTTTTCATCGTTTTTTAATGAACATTAATATGATATAATATACGCATGAAACAGGTTCGTTATTCTCTGGAAAACGGTACTTTCAAGCCATAAGCGACTAGTCCTTTTCAACTGAACTTTTTTAAATTTTTAAATTTCCTGTGATAGTGGTAACTTCCCTGCGTCTCTTTGTTCATTTTGGTTTATTATTCTGTGAATAATACACCTATCTAATCGCTCAGCAAAAATTTTTATAACACCCCCTGAAAATTTTTTCTTTACGTTTCAAGGTGCGGAGATTCAGAAAATGCAATGTCCGTCCGCCGTATCACGTGTACCGGCTTCATTTTCGGTCAAAAAAATTTGTTCTTTCGCACACATGCTCCATTTGGGCCCTAGTTGTGTCCCGAAACTTGTCAGTCCGATCGGAATATACCCAGGTTTGTTATGAGTGAAAATAGGTATAAAAATAGGTAGTTTTTGTTTTTTAGTAACATGTTAGTAACATGAGCTTTTTTGATGTATCGTTTTCCATGTTTTTGGGACTAGAAGACCGAATTATGAAGTCGATTTTGACCAAAGAGTGGAAAATTGAGGTTATAACGAAGTTTCAGCCTTAAATTTACGTTAAATTCTGGTCTAAAATCGTCGTTATTCCGCTCACAGTTTGGGTTCCCATCTTGGGAACACAATTGGCTCCTAGCTGTGCTCCGAAACACAGCAGCCCGATCGGCATACATCCAGGGGTGTTATGGGAGAAAAATGGGTGTAAAAATAGGGTTTTTCGAGGGTTTTTTTAAGGTTTTAGAGAACACGAGCTTGTGAGGTATCGTTTTCCATGTTTTTTAGGGCGAGAAGACCGAATATTGAGTTGATGTTTACCGAAAAGTGAAGAATTGAGGTTGTAACGAAGGTTAAGCTCCCGAAAATCATTTTTTATTAGTCAAAAACCTAGGAAATTGAGTGAAATCACCATACATTTGTATAATAACACTAGAAGTAGTATCAAAAGGTGATTCAAGACAATTAAATGGCACTATCGATGATCAAAAACAATCTGCCGAAAGAAAAAGCCGAGCCTAATTCTTGTTTTCGGGGGCCAAAATTGGTGGAAACCATCAAAAATAGGCTATGAACAACCAAAATTTCTGTACGTAGAATAATAAACCCATGTGACAAGGAATTTGCAGCGTTTTCCATTAAATTTGTTCATTTATTACTATATTTAACAAATACACAAAGGTCAATTTTTCTCCCTCCCTCGCCATGTCCCCATTTGTAGAATTTCTAACTTCTAAACTGTGCAGCTATTCTTGCTTTTACATTATGTATTTGGAAATTCCGTAGAGGTATTGAGTCAAATCAACACTTTCAAATATAGTCCTTCAATATGGTAAAACAGAAATGAACATAATAATTTCTTCATTTTTGTGTGTCCCATGCATCTGTTGTCCATCCCTCGCGAGATTTCAAATGATGGCACCAAGACTTCCCAGTTGGGTCAGCTTTTAGGTTTGTAATGTTGGCAGCAGTGACGAACCTGAGCAATCCTGATCTTTCTTTCAATAATCTTCATTCCAGTGAACCCGGTGGAATGACAACGTGTCCCTCCTTTACACATGTTTTACAAGAACTGTGTAAGTGTAATTAAACTGTTTTTTCTTCAATAACTAGTAGCGCTTCACTGGGAGAAGCGTGTTATACTGAAGTGACAGCCATAGAATGAAGTGCTAAATGTCCCTCCCTCACTTTTCACCAAAACTGATAGGTGCTGTGAGGGCGAGATAATATTAATGAGGGATGGAAACTTCACATGATTAATTACGCAAGTTAGGGTTGATTTTGAATAGAATGTGTACCTATGTGTATTGCTGACACTATTTACTCCTCATTTACATCACACCATTGGTGAATGAATTTATTCCTTTCATTAGGAAATGCAACATTCTTGTCTGGTTGCAGGAATAAAATCTATGATTTTATCCCGTGACAGACGTCGAATTGTTTTGAGTTGGAATTTAGTATATATTTTCTTGGTACAGGTACCCACGTTGGATTGGATAAAATGCACCTAGTTTTACGGCGGAAGGAGGGAAATTTTTTGTATTCGAAATTCGCATTCTATGTCCCTTGAAACGTACCTAAACCATGAATTATGATTGGGGGGGGGGGGGTAAACTTGTATTTCCTACCTAAATATTATGTAGGGAAAAAACTATGGGTGCTACAAAACTTGACGAAAGATAGGAGTTTTCTATGCAAAATAACTTTTAAAATCTAACCTTGCCAATTTTTAGGGGGGTAGGGGTACATAACATGTTTCTTTCCTAGGTTAAGTGCAAGTATTCTTCATGCAATTTTTAAAATCTCTACTCGAGTTCCTTCCAGTACTTCTGCCTCCATACAACAGCGTGTTTTTCTTGAAAACCAAACGTTGTATTTAGTCAAAATATGGAGATGTATTATGCCCCCGCGGTACCTAGGCACTCGTAACGATATTATTATTATTATTATTACAGAGATGAGGAAGATGGCGAGACGTTGATTGATGTAACTCGCACCAACCTACCCACCACACTCCAGTGGAAACCTGAACGACCGGAAAAAACATTCCAGGAGGATCGGGGTGGAATACGATCCCACGAGTATGGGGCGGGTGAAATATGGCAGAGCTGTCGAGCGAGCTGTCACTCTGGGACAAGGTGTTTGGGCAAAGGACCAGCAAAGGGTAAAGACGGCCAGATCCACGTTTAAGGGATGTAAGAAGATAATGATACGTAGGTATCTGTGGTATAGGTAAATGATAAGAAGATATGATACGTAGGTAGCTGTGGTATAGGTAAGTGATGATAATAATAATAATAATAATAATAATAATAATAATAATAATAATAATAATAGGAACAATGTTCCCGCCAAGCTTTGGAAAGCTCAAAGTAACATATATATATTTATTATAAATGAACACAGAATTTAAATGGAAGGGAAAAGAAAACCGAAAAACAAAATAACAAATTTCAGTAGAAAATGAAGAAGGAGAAGGTGGTAAAAAGAAGAGATTGGAAAAGAAGGCGAAGAGGAAAGAAAAGAATGGAAGAGGAGATGAAAGAATGGAGAAGGAAGAGTAAAATGAAGGTAGATAAATGGAGAGGGAGAAGGTGGTGAAAAGAAGGGAATTGAAGAAGGAGGTGAAGAAAAAGAAAATAGTAGGATGGAAGAGAAAAACTAAGTATAGTGAAACTCCTCTTTACGGACATCCCTGCATAACGGACACCTCTCTTTACGGACAGTTTTTTGGACGCTGACGGACAAAAGTTGATCGTACAAGTAAAAATAAACTGTCAAGGTGCGTAGAATCCGAAAATGTAGCCTAAAAAAATTTCCGCCCGCCCGCCGTACTTCGTCTGTTTCTCAGTTACCACGTACGAAAATTATAAAATTATTATGAAATTTGGTTTGTGGGGTCAAGTTGGTCCATGAAGCTCGGCGTTACTGTCAGTCATCTCTAAGGGGGTGAACATTTCCAGCACGTCATCTCGAATTTTTTACGTTTTAAAATTGGTCTCGAAATTGGGAATTTGGGAGTTTGTTCGCCAAGGCCCTGAAGTTTGCACCGAAAAGCTTCGTCAACATGATCGTGAATGAAACGGTATGTATACAGCCCAGATCAGTGCTAGGGAACATCCGACTAAAATCACGCGTGGCTATATGAAATCGAGTTGGTTGTTCTGTGATATTATTTCATTTGAAGAATGATGGCTCTTTTGGATTTTGTTGACAGGTAATTTTTTAACTTGAACAAACGCTATGATTTGTGAATAATAACAAAATAATAATTAATTATTGAATCCCGCGCATTTTTATGAAACAGTAATTTCCGGGCCGGCCCCAGTACTCGATTAGTGCTTTCCAGGGGGGAGCTCGAGGGTATTGACCACAGAAAACAGTGATTTACGCAGAAGGGGCATCTATACAAGTAAATAATAAACCATTGTGTAATAATTTGCTGCGTTTTTTTACTGGACATAAAGGTGTTATTATTATTATACCTACACCACAGATGATTGAGGTTTATAACGAATGAATTGAGTATGATTGGAGAGATGCATGGCAGTAATGCATTATTTTTCAGCTCGAAGCGTCACTTTTTAATGGTAGAGGTTCTTTTAAATTCAGTTTTTCTCAGAGGGGGAAGGGCATGTTGAGGCTACTCAGTTTTTGTCTTCTATGACCTGTAGAACTCTACTGCAATCAAGGAGATAACTCCATAGGTAGGTAATTAGTAAAGCAAACACCCTCTCCTGGGCTCAGATAGACAAATTTATAAGCGGATTCTTTGAAAAGGTCGAAAAGGTGAAAAAGGAAATTTCATTATTTGTCCCTCTCGAGGTTTATTTCGAACAAACAAGAAAACCTGGTGCCGCCCTTTTCGAATACGGCGCCCGCTCGCGTGACAGCGGTTCACACAGTATCTGTCTTCCCCTGCAGCACGTGGCCACTTTATAAAAAGGAGTAATATATAATACAACCTCCTACGTCAATGGTCCCTCTAGCAATACCGCAAAACCTTACTCATTTGGTACTTTAACTCGAGGTTATTTTATTGAAGGTCTGCGTGGGAAGTGGAAACCTTTAATTCCAAGAGGTACCCATGATGGAAGAGGGCGCCTGTGCTCGATATTTTACGAATCCTTCTAGTTGAAAAACGCAGCAAATTCTACCACAGGGGATTTATATACATATTATCTTTATGGATAAACGTTCTACCGACCGTTCTATCTGCTCTACTAGCAATACTCTAGAGATGTCAACAACAACACGACAGAAGGGTCTTTAGAAGCTGAAATATCGAAAATCAGTTGGAAGGCTCCGTAATATTTCCACATTCCAGTTTCATCTGGGCATCTACAAACATTTGCTTGAGAAACTCAAGTGCCCTAATGTAGAAGTTGTCAGGAAATGGCCCACCGACATTTCCATGAATTTATGGATCAAACATGGACGCAGTGGGTTCAAAGAAGACTATTGGCACTGGACACCAAGCAGGTACCTATACTCGTAAGTACATCGCCGGTTTCCATCAAGAAGCACCTTACAAACAGACGATGTACCCTAAATATTATAATCTAATAATATCCGATTTCCTTGCCCTGCAGTGCGATTCTGCAACTCGGTATGGCATCAAAACGACGATAAAATATCGTTAGCATAACGAAAAATATCGATGTCACTAAATACCGACGATTGGTATTCTGTAAGCGCTCAACAGCGTCGGTTATCGCTAAATCGTCGATAACTTGTAGTTACGGGGTCGCTATCATTCCCATGGCTATAGACCCCCCCCCGTTATCGTACCGTAACCTCGTTACACCAAAAAAAGTTTACACCCGTAAAAAAGGTTTTGCGGTAAGTGTTTAACGTAACGGTAAGTGTATACCTACTTTTCTTTTCCATGTTTTTAGCGAATTTTCGAAGAAAAGGAAGCTATTGTTCTCGGTCCAAAATTTTTAAAACTCGAATTTCCGAAAGATTTTTATACCAAAATCCCGTTTCAGACCATCCTGAATTCACTGCCGAAAGACACTAAAAATTATATGTATAGGATATATATATATGTATGTGTCATTCCAGACGATAACTCTCGAAAGAATTGAGATAAAAAGTTCAAATTTGCACGAAAAATCTGTCTTGGCAATCGCATGGCAAAATGAAACAGTCTGACAAGTGACACCTCATTTTAAAGGTTTTTGTACGCTGAACACGATTGTGAAATCAGAATTGCGATATCTCATTCCGTTCTCAAACTGGAGCACTTTGAAGATGAAGGAACGTGGTTATTTCTTGAGATGTTCTTCCTGGTTCGTCTGCTCTAATCTGATAACGGAATGGGATATCGCAATTCTGACTTCACCATCGTGTTCAGCGTTGGAAAATCTACAAACCGAGGTGTTACTCGGCAAAAATTGGAACAAAAAATTTGTTACGTATCCAATACCTACTCTTCTGGAAATCAAAACATTTTTGATTTCCCCCTCCTCCCCCTTCCACCCCAAATTTTACTTTGCGTAAAACTACTCCTGTTTTAATTTTGTATGGTATCAAGTTGGGAAAACAGTGGCCGAAAATTAATTTTCAGAAAATTTTAGGCGGAGGAGGAAGATGCCGAAAACTTCGAAAATTCGCTCTTATAGCCATGCTGCATGACTGTGGTTTTTTTCAATTTTATTTAACGTAATAAGCCCAATGTAGATAATTACCGTAGGTAAGCAGGTAGGTAAATTAGTGACAATAATTTATAGCTATGTCATAAAAACATCGTAATAAATAACTTGAACCTTAAAATTACATTATTCATAGGTAGATTAGATAGTGACAAAGTGAGATAGAAACTTCTCACTGATGCACTAGTCGATTTTATTTCACTTTGGATAGTAACCTACGTTTTAAAATCGCATTTCACCATGCAGGTAGTTACCTACCTAATGCATTTTTTCGTGCGCTTATGAATTTTGGATAATATCAGGCATTCGAATTCCTTGCTTGGGAACTGGAAAGTTTGAAAGATTAGATATGGACAAAATCCTTATTCCCTGCATATTTAGAAAAACCTTTAAGATAAGTCGACACTTGGCCATGAAACTAACGAACGAAATTCGTCCACTGCTCCTACTCTCTAGATTGAATAGATTATCCCCTGAAGTCGAGGTAGCTGTCTGCCTAATTTTGCTGGAGATACCTATCCCCTACGTTATCTAATGCGAGTGGCCTTAGCAGATTATGCTAATTAATTAGAAAATATAGGATTTTGAAAATATAGGATACACCACTGTCAAAGGCAATCTACAATAATATGTAAACGTAGCTAGGTATTCACTCACATATTTATCAAAATTTCCGAGTAATACCCATTATACAAAATAAGTTTAAACAATATCACACATTAATTTATACAAATAAATATGGCATTAAACAAAAATAAATTATATATTTAAGCTAAAAACGGTAGAAGCTTTATTAATATCACAAGACGATACAAATTGAAATGAAAGTCAATCCCAAGTGTCAAGTGATCTCAAACTGCAATTTTTGACTTCCAAGGAATTTATTTTGACTTCACTTCGTTACTTCTTGTCACCATGGAAACGGTGATAACTGAAGGAATTCCAGTCGATTGCTTGCCCTAGACTCAGATTTCGTGAGCCAAGCTAACGACGACGGTATCTCATTCTGCAACGACAATTCGCTGTTCATGTTCGGTATCATAAGTTCCTGAATACCGGTTTCGCTATCCGGGTGCCGTTACACGGGAGGGATAGCGACACCGACTCCATACCGTCAAAAAGGTAACGAGTTCCAGAATCGCACTACAGAAGAGGTACAACAACAAAATAAATGACAGAAGAAAACTCGATTTCACAGAATAATCAGAACCAAAAGAATAAGGGTACAAATAATTTGAAACCGGCCGCTTGTACACCCACCGTCGAGTCTCTCGCATTTCCAAAACAAAGAATCAATGTGGCGCGCGTGCCACGAATCGAAAAATACATGAATTCTTATGGAGAAACACTCGCATGAGTAAAGCTGATCGATTTTTGGCGTATTTTCAGGCAATTTCAACTCTGTACGTTCCTCAGTTAATTGGCCTTTGTCATTTCTGCTGTGTTCTATTCGTGTTTTCCTTAAACGTACCGTGATGAGCAGAACAAACGTTTTACATTAGGGAAAAACTATAGTTCTGCCCCCACCCCGTCCACTTTTGTAAAGTGAAAATTTCGCTTCTTTACAAAATTATCTATCCAAGTAGCTAGAAATGGACTTAATGACCAGAAAGCCAAAAGTTCTAAGTTTCCAAAACACTCACTATTTTTGTTAAAATGTTGGAATTTAAGGAAGTTGGATTTTTTGAAAATGGGAGCAGAACTAAACAACACCATTTTCATATCTCAAGGACTTAAATGTCGAGGGTCTGCCTTGTTTTAAGATTACAGCTACAATTTGAGACGAGCAGTGGTTACCTACATCCTCTCAGGATGTTCCCTTCCCTATTCGTAGTCTCAGAAACCTCCCTTTTGGAGGACATCAAGTCAAGCTCAAGTAATGCATGAGCACACCATAGGATGAAGTAGTTACCGCGTGATTCAAAGCGCGAATAGCCCCATGAATCAAACTAAGTGAGACAACAGTGAGTTTCCAGACTCTGATCGACGTCGATGGAGCTGCCCTCCAGCCAAATAGCGTTCATCGTTTGAATAAAACATTCGAACCAATCGATGCGGGAAATTGCGATTAAACAGCCACTTGACGCGTCTTGTCCCTTGAATAAATAACATCTTAGTTAACAGCACTGAGGGACAACTGTTGCCCCAGCAGACGGTTTGGTTGGAATGTAGATTGGTGAAATATCACCGTTCAAGTTCGACCTTCCGCAATACTGCTTCATCAGAAGAGAAATTTGAAGCTTGTTCTGCTCATACTCATTCAAGAATCGAGAATAATCGACTTGTTTTACACTTATTAGTGGCTTGTACTGACACGGATCGGTTAAACTTATTGCATTGCTGCAAATTCCATGGTAGGTACCATGGCATTGCTATAATGAGCAAAACCCGAGGGTTCAACTTCGAAAATCCTTGAAATTTGACCATATTTAGACAGATTGTTCGAGAAATTTGGAGTCTGTAGTGCTATATAGTATTTAGTGCATTTCTGCACATTCTAAGGCCTTGGTTTTGCAACTAAGATGTAAACCCTAGATTTGACCTTCGAAAAACCACAAAATATTCCCAAATTTCAGAGAGATTGATTTTGTGGACTGTGTGCAAGCTCACTCAAGCTGCTTATTATCCGGCTATACTTGCATCATGGCAGAAAATTCGATGGCGCCTTAGCTTGGTTATACTGATGTAAGCCCTAAGCTTTGCTGGGGGATTCGATCGCATTCAGACAGGTAAAAAAATCTGAATCGAACTCTTTTTGACTTGCCATTTTCATAGCAACAAATTAATATAATTTGAGGGGATGGTTTTGTGTGAGATACGGGCGAACGATAACCCAGATCAACTTTTTAGGACGTCCCTCAGTAGTATGAGATGTCGTTATGCATCTGATCTGGTCGGAAGAGGACAACAATCAGCCGAGAATGAAAAGAACCACATTCAAATCCGTTTCAGACCATCCTGAATCCAAATCCATGAAAAAAACCTTAGGTGTATGTCGTGTGTGTGTTTGTGTGTGTGCGCGCGCGTGCGTGTGACAGAATGTTGTGTGCGCTGCCCAAGCCGCAAATTTCAACCGATTTACGTCGTTATTGTTTTGTTCAATGCAGAAAGCTGTTTAGTTGTGCCCTACATCGTCGGAATTTCGAAATTTACTTCTAGAAGGGCGGAAGTGGGGGTCAACGCCGAAAAACGTGGTTTTTCGTCAAGACCTTGTGTGCGCTGCTCAGAGCTTAATTCTCTAGTTAGGTACCGATTTATGTTTCTTTTTTTTGTTCGAATCGGAATTTAGTCTAGCTGTCCCCGTACATTGCAGGAATTTCGAAATTTATTTCTAGAGGAGGGGGGGGGGGGGAGGATAACGCAGGATTATCTGCAAATCTTGTGTCCGCTGCCCGTATTCTCAACCGATTTGGGTGGTTGTTTATTAGTTTGATTCAGAAATCTTCTGGTTTCGCACTACGGGGGGGGGGGGGGAGGGGGAAGGATCCAGACGATCTGGATTAGTGGGAGTGAACCATACACCACCATAAGGGACGTCCACTGCAATGTATGTCCAATTTTATGCAAAGCGATCGTCTGAATATCCCTATAACCAATACTTTTTAAGAGGATTGATCGCCGATTGCGATAGGCGTAAACAACAACTGTAAGTAAGTCAATCATTAGTACTCACTGATAACAGTTTACATCATGTGGTGACTGACTCTTGTGTCTTCTGGCAGCTGCAAAATGGCGTCAGACTCTAGATTTCCACCAATAATAACGCTCAACAAGACCCTGGTTCTCCCAATCCTGGAGTATGCGTGCACGGTCTGGTCACCGTCGTATGCTGTGGATGTGTATAGGCCGGAGCGAGCCCAGAATAATTTCCTGCGTTTCGTGTCCTTCAAGTTGGATATTCCGAAGGCTGACCAAAATTATGATTTTTTGCGACAAAAATACCATCTGGAGACCCTTGAGAAACGCCGAAGAATGGTCGATCTCACTGTACTCCACAAACTGTCGAATGACGCTATCGACTGCCCACCGCTCCTATATCGAAAATCAACCTTCAAGTTCCACGCATCGCCGCCCATTCGCCAATGCTGTTCCACATCCCATTTTCCCCTACAGACCATCTGAGAAACCAGCCCCTACGCAGAATAACTCGCAGTGCTAACCTCTACTTGACCATCAACCCCGACTTCGATTATTTTAACATGGAACATGTTTTTACGGGAGTAAACCAGGCTCGAAAACGTCCGCGTCCAGTCCAGGGGAACTCCACTCCCCTCCCCGTCACCCTCACAGTTCTCCCTCTACCCCACTCCTGCCACCCAACTCCGAGGAGAGCATGGCCCACTCCGCCGAAAACTGCCGAGGGGGTTCTACCTACCCTAAAAACGCCAAAAGCAGCTGAGGACGTGTATTACATGACATTGCGTTAGGTCGCTGGTCCAAGGCTTGGAAATCCCACGACGTTTTTTTTTTTATTCCTCACTACCGAAGGCAGGGAAGCTTTGGATTCGTGATTGAGTAAAAAAAAGTTCATGTCCTCCAAAATGAAAATTTCCAAATAGCATTTTCCGTTTCAGGCATCGAGGAACATATTTGGTTCCGTGTCTGTCTGTCTGTGGTAATTCCTTGCAACACCCATAACTACCCGAAATTATGGTCGAAGTGGGCTGAAATTTCGAGGGCAGGTGCGGGTTGAGTCGCAGATGGCCCCATACCAAAATCATTGATAAAGTACCGTAACTTTCGTCTGCGCATGCGCAAACGTGAAATAATTGGAACACCCATAACTACCCTAAATATCGTTGAAATCAATTCAAACTTGGAGGGTCGGTCAGGAATAATACTTTGGTACCTAGTTCAAAATCAATTTCATTGGAATGGTAATGTAACTTTGATCTACGCATGCGCGAACATGAAATGTTGACCATTTCCTTGTAACGTTTCTAACTACGCGATAAATAGTCGTAGAGAGCTGAAATTCTGACGGTATACGGGGGTTGGATCGCAGATGGTCCCGTTTCAAAATCATGAAAATCGTTTATTCTGCGCATGCGCAAACGTGAAATACTTGGAGTGCTCATAACTACCTTAATTATTGTTGAAATGAGTTCACATTTGGAGGGTCGATCAGTATAATAGGTACATCGATGGTTCCGTATGAACTTCATTGGATCTTACTGTAATTTCCCTCTCCGCATGCGCTAACATTAAATGTTGACCGTTTCCTTATAACGCTTCTAACTATGCGAAAAATAGTCGTAGAGAGCTGAAATTTTGAGGGTACACGGGTTGGATCGCAGATGGTCCCGTATCATAACGAACCTACCCAACTAGTCTATACGTTCTTGTGATTCAAGTGAGGAAGCTATAGTGCCTACTTGAATTGGCAGACGTTTTTCTACATATCTCCATATCCTCTGTTATCATGTATACCTATTCGAAAAACATGTTCCATGTTTCCTTGCTTTGATCCTTGATCTAAACTGTTATAATAAGGGGGTGTGGGGGTGTCCCCCAGATTTCATTCGACAATAAACGTACCGTCATGAACACAAACCACTGGCGGCTAGACGCCCCCTACGGCAACGCATTATTTTTTACTCCTCCCTCTCCACCTTCAAGACAATTATAGCGTCCTCCCCAATCAGTTATACATAAACCGTTGTAATAATGTAAATAGTTTATTAATGTAATGATGTAAAAGAATGTAAATTGGGCTCTTTATTAAACAAATAAAGAAATAACCGATCGCCCGTAGCCACTTGATTCCCGCTCGCACAACATCACAACAAATCCGGTTTCCTGCAATCCTGCGTTGGAAATGAGATAACAAACAGAAAAAACCCCATCTTTGAGCTCTTGAAATAACCGCGGACCTCCCACGGCCACGGCGGGCTTGAAAATGCATGGAAGTCTTCTCAATGGAAGGTGAACCCATCAATCTCTGCACCACCGGCTGGGGCTTCACTTCTCAACAGTAACGGAAAAGCTTGAGAGATCGATATGACATATGAAACAACTCACTTCACGGGTTTTGGCTCTCGTCCAAAACACACCGAACATGATACCGCTGTTTCTTTTATTTTTTTTTCCCGAACTTCTTTCACAACAAATTTCTCTTTCGATACGGTTTTCTCCTAAGAAAGAGCTGGGGACTCTTAATAGCAAACGAGTCTCTTACCTAATACTCTTAGTAGTAAAACAAACAGTCAAATGAAACTAGGTAGCTACCTGTAATTGTTTACAACCATAATACCTACGTTAAAATGTCACGCCCAGTGACATAATGTAAATATTATATTTAATAGTAGGGGTGGGTATCGATAGCCAAAACATCGATGTTTAGACATCGATTTTTTAAATGGAAACATCGATGGGTGAAAACCACCGGAAAAAAATCAGTTTTTCTAAAATATTAACATAGGTACCTACCTTATCTAAACGAAAACCATAATGGAATAAAGATGGGTTTGATGGTAGCCAAGATAACAATAACGCACAGTAGCTAAAATGGCAAAAAGAAACACAAAAAATGAAGTTCTGAAGGGAAATTGTTGATGTGGAGTGAACAATTTTTCACTGCACACCTTGCGGTCCCGCTGGGATTTCGATCGCGGAAACTTTGGCGTTACAGTCCGTCACGTAAACCACTTTGCGATAGCGCCACTGGCCGAGAAACCAGTGACGCAAATTTTACGGCAAATTTTAACACAACCTCGCAGAATGCTCCGGATGGTCTCAAAAATTCAGAAAAAAATCTAACTTTTTAAAAATGCGAAAAAACCCACACCTAAAAATAAAATTTTCCGAGATGGGATACTTCGGATAGGTTAATTGAACCCCTATTTCCTTAGAGTTGGGTGACAGTAACGCCCAGCTTCGAGGATGATAGAGCCCAAACGGGACCCATATACCAAATTTCGTGAATTTTGGTTCATGGGAACTAAGGAAAAAGCCGCGTACGGAGGACGGACGGAAATATTTTTATTTTTATTCGTATTCTACGTCCCTTGAAACGTAAACCTTGAAATGTTGTGAGGGGGGTGGGGGATAAAATAATAAACCAAAATTGCTGATTCTTGAAAATGAAGTCGAAATGGGAAAAATGGAGGAAGTAAAAACATCGATGTCTAAGAGTAAAAACATCGCAAGGGAAACATCGATATTCCTGAAATATCGATACATCGATATCCATCACTACTTAATAGCATTTACTCGAGAGCCGTAATAGAGATAGATTGAGATGAGATGGCTCCTGTTTTAGTTTGCAAAAAAAAAAGTCAAGTAAGTACCCACCTGCCTAACATTCCTTTAGTGAGTACGAGTTCAGAATATTCAGCATTTTTCAGTTTATCCTTTGTATGACATGACATGACCTGCTCGACCTCCAGTTCAAGCTGGTCACAAAATGGCAGAGTGACTTGAAAAAGGTACGCAAGGGGCAAAAAACTAAGATAATTGGTACTAATTGGTACGTACCTAGTGTCAGCTGCCGAATTCGTTAACGGGTCCTGCGATGTAAAACCCCAGTTGAGTGATGGGTTGTCCCCTCTAATAGATTACTTTCCACGCGGTCTATATCAAGACCAGCCTACCTCATTCTGTAATTCATTAGCGGATGCAGATTCGTTCAAACTCAAACACGAATCCAAATCCGGTGGTTCTCGGTGGTGGATTTGCCCCGCCCTAATCCACAATACAAATCTTATTTGGGAAGGAATTAAAAGCGAAAAAAGCCCAACTAAAGGGACATTGAGATTGGAATTTTTATTCGTTGATTAATCCCACTGAATTTCACTTTAATCTGCCCACTACTTTTTTTTTCAAATCTACCATAGCAAAGGGAAATAATATTTTCCTTAACTAGCTTCTGAGGAATTGCAGAGGAAAAAACTAGCTGTTGAAAATTTCGTACGGATTTAGTTTTATTCCAAAAATTCGCTTGAGGAGGACAGCGAAGTCCTCCCCCACGCCAGACACCAGTAGGTAACGACTGTGAACTATTTTTGAAAGACGGTGACGTCATCTTTGGCCCCCAACACGGTCAGCTGTCGGAACGGGTCAACCCCCAACATAAATACCTTCTCTCTGGGTCAAACCTTATCCGTGTCCTATCTCTGCTCTGTGGTTAGTATCGCTAATGAGGTTTCGGCGCAATCTGTCACTGATATTATCTCTGTTGAAGAGGTTTTCTAAATGGAGACATTTCGTTTCCCAAATTTGAGCAGGTTGTCTATTCACGTTTTTTACATCCTCTACATTAATTTACATAAATAATATTTACAGTCTGCGTTTAAAAATATAATACAATCACATTATGCGTCATGTCAAAGTTGATAGGTTTAGAGCAATTAGGTTTGTTTGCAGTGGCTTTCTCCGACAGTTAGTTAGCTGACTCCTAAAACCATCCATGATCCAATACCATTTTGATAAGAGTATGAGTTTGATAATGGTTGAGAAGGCAGCAAATAGTCTTCCGCCCTATTTCCTGTGTACTGAAATGACGATCGCTTTGGATAGTCAGGAATTTTGGTTCATTATTTTCACACAAAAAAAGTTTAACCGCCCCCTATCAAAATTTGGTGGTTTCCGTTTCAAGGTATGTAGAATTCGAAAATGCGAGAAAAAAATGTCTGTCCATCCGCCGTACCTCGTACTTCGCACTTTTCTTAGTTACCATTAACCGAAATTGACGAAATTCGGTTTATAGGTCCCATTTGGGGTCTAGTTGGTCCTCGAAGCTCGGCGTTAATGTCCGTCATCCCTAAGGGGTGAAAAATAGGGGTTGGAATCTCCAGGACGCCGTTATCTCGAATTTTTTTCAGTTTCTAAATAGTTCTCGAACTTGGGAGTTTTTTGACCACCCGGAGCATTGTACGTCCAGCCGTTCGTTCACAGTAAGGCCCAGAAGTTTGCACCGACAGGCTTCTTCAACAGGAGGGTGTATGAAATTGTATACATTCAGCTCAGATATCATTGCTAGGGAAGCAGCAACAATTGGGAATTGGCCCGAGATAATCAATGCTAAGGAGCACATGACTATATTCACGGAGTATTTAGTTGAGTTGGTTGTTCTGTGATATTATTTCATTTGAGAAATGCTCTTTTGGATTTTGTTGATAGGTACTTTTGTAACTTGAAAAACGTGACGTTTCATGAATAACAACAGCATTACGAATTGTAATTAGCGGGCTGGCTCAATACTAGAATTAGGGCATCTATACAGGTAAATTATTACACAACGGTTATTATTTGTAAATTATTACACAACGGTTTACCTATGCAGAAGGGGCATCTATACAGGTAAATTATTACACATCGGTTCATTATTTACCTTATGCTTCATGAATAACTACAAAAAGTTATGAATGATGAATGATTGAATTATTGAATCCCGCGCATTGTATGAAACTTTATTTCCCGGACCGGCTCCAGTACTCGATTTAGGGCTTTCCTGGGGAAGCTCTCGGGTACTGACCACAGAAAACAGTGATCTGCGCACAAGGAGCATCTATACAGGTAAATAATAAACCGTTGTGTAATAATTTGCTGAGTTTTTCATATATGACTTTTATACGAGAGAAGCACCGGTTTTAGATAGGCAGAAGAGAAAAAATAGGCTCCATTTATTGGGCAAAACCTAACCGGCGAATTTCTAAATCATAGGCTTGTTCCCACTGGCTTTTTCTGACGGTTAGCTGACTCCTAGAAATCGTCCATGGTCCAATACCATCTTAATAAGAGTTTGAGAAGGGTTTGAGTTTGCTAGTGGTTGGGAATCGAGAAGGAGAGAATTGGGAAGACGAGAATGGTCGGTTCTCGTCCGCCCTGTCTTCTGTGTACTGGAATGAAGATCAGAAAACTGGCTTTGGATAGTCAGGAAAACATTGCGAACAGCCAAACGGCCAAACGCCTTTCTGACAGTCAGATAACCGTCAGCTGGTTACTGAGAACAAACCTAATAGCTTCGATTGTGTTGATTCTAGCTTGAGTTTATATTTAATGGCAACGCCTAGTAATCCGGTATCAAATAGAAGATGGAAGAAAGAGATATAAATATAAATACACCAAATAGAACTCGTATCCAGATTAGGCGTCCAAGCTATTTAACGCCTCTCGGGTTTTCATTATTTCTCCGTCTATCGACTTTATTCTTCCTCTGAGGTGATTTCAGTTTTCCTTGAGACCCACTGTTTCCCTAGGGGTGCTGCCAAAAAATACCTGAGAAACGCGACGGCAGGTGGTGCTCCGCCATAATTCCCAGCGACAATAAAAAGGACAGTGGGATGTGATCCAATGAGGGGTGTGGGCCAATGTCATTTGCCCGGGCGACAAGAATATTCAATCAACACGGAACTTTGAGCATATGAAGTGGTTAAATTCGATACCTAGTTACTACGTCTTAGATACGAATATAATATAAGAATAAGAATAAGGACAAATCCTAGAACAGTCAACGCTTCCACATGTCACATCAGAACTGGAACAGCATAGAATTGTGGGTTCAATTCCCTTCAAGAGCCAGTTTTTCCGTATTGTTCAAGTTCCTGATCTTCCTAATTTTTAAATATCCATATATATTTGATCAATATATTGATATCAATATATTTTCTGTTCCAGGCACGTACCAATTTGAAGATACTCTTAGTGCATAACTGTAATAGAGTTAGTTCTTTTCAAATTGGTACTCAGCCTGGTCATATTCCTTGTTACATTTATTACAGATAGGTACCCGAAGTATTTATTTACACTATAGAAAAGAGTTATTTTTATTTATTACTATCATCCTTTGCTGCAAGCCATAAAAATAAAAAGTTTATCTTCTGTTACATGTTGAACTGTTATAAGGATCGGTGTAAACTACTATCTAGTGCCAGATTATTGATAATACATACGTTTAGGCAAAACTACGAAAGTTGTTTAATAATTAAATCGTAACAGCAATTACTATAAATTATTTTAGGCCTTTCCTTCTTCGAGGTGAACCTGTAATTTATTTTCTAACCAGTTGCAGTTAAATTGTCTTCTTCTTGTCATGTTATTGTTATGACGTATAGCATTGTCCTTGTTGTTGTCGTTGTCATTGTCATTGTGTGTCATTTTCGTTGTTCTTCTGTATAATCGCAGGAGTGGGCAACATTGCCCAAAATTGTACAAATCAGTGAACCCAGACTAACTACACTAATCACTAACAGGTACCTCAAACACTAACAGGTACCTCAAAACCCTAATAGGTACCTACCAAACAACTTCTGTACATTTATATAAATGTTGTAGTGTGATTAGTTCAAATAATTAGTATCCTACCTAAATCAGTGGACTAAAGTATCTCAGAATAGGGAGTCAGACATGAACCCACGAAAAATTACCAGGCAGATTTCAAACCGAGAGTACATGGAAAGTGTTCCGGTGTTGAAAGTCTGTTTCTAGATAATTGGCTTCGATACTCACGGCATCGATTCTGCGAGTATCGAAGCCTGCGCGACGTCACAAGCATTATAATAACCTGAATACGACTTTAACTAGGCATGAATACGCCGAAGATTGATTTAAATCGGCGTTTCTCCGATATGAAATGAATTTGAGCGGAAGTTGTATCGGATTGCGGATTGTTTGAATTGAAATTCATCGAGTATTCAAACATATATACAGTACCTACTTTAATTAGAGCACGCGCAAACAACGATCATGATCCCTTGACTCCTCTCAACAAAAATCACTAAAAATACCCGCACAAGGTAAAGTTCGGAGTGCAGATCACATAGATCGGAACAAATAAAATTGTGAGGTACGTATGAGTAGAAAATGCCATCAGTTTCGTGTAAACTTAGGGTAGGTACCTCAAGATCACAAATACAAAGATAATTATTTTACCGGAAAAGGGTCCTGGTACCAAAATACAGCAGAGTACTGACTACGGAAATAACCAATAAGAGGAAAAAATGCGCTTATTCGCTCACGAACGGCCGCAGAAGCTTCCACGCTGAAGCTATTTTTCCACCATCCCTTTGAAAAGCAGACATGACGGCTGAGGGATTTGTTTGTTTGTGGGTTTATTGTTGTTTCTGCGTCAAAAAAATCGGAAAAATAGAGCCGAATACTTGGAGGGGCATCGCTCGTATCGAACATTTAAAAAAACCGTATCAATCATTTTCCGACTGGGAAATACGGGCGCCGGAATTTTTCATATATGACTTTTATACGAGAGAAGCGCCGGTTTTAGACTGGCAGAAGAGAAAAAACGGCTCCATTCATGCGGCAAAACGTAACCAGCGAATTTTCGAAATATTCGTTTGTTCGCACTGGCTTTTTGCGACAGTTAGCTGACTCCTAGAAGGGTTTGAGTTTCATAATAATTGGGAGTCGAGAAGGCAGCATAGTCAGTTCTCGTCCGCCCTATCTTCTGTGTACTGGAATGACGATCAGAAAACTGGCTTTGGACAGTCAGGAAAACACTCCGAACAGCCGGTCATGGATACTATACAGTCAAAAAAGCGTCGGAGGATCACTGCAAACGGCCCAACGCCTTTCTGACGGTCAGATAACCGTCAGATGGTCACTGCAACAAACCTCATATCGTAGGTAGGTGCCTAAACTACCAGTAACCTACAAAAAATTATCGATTTTTTTTTAATGGCTTTGAAATCATAAAATACCTACTAAATTTGAACACCCTTTCAAACTTCTCTGACATTCTTCATTTGAATATTTATTGTTGAAAAATACTACCTCTCGGTTTTTGGTAAATTAACACTCATATACCAATTTTTCAATTACTGTAATGTCAGACTGATAGAGAGAAGCCATCCTTTCCGCAACTAGTGCTAAACAAACGTATCTCAGAGGATGTATTAAGTCCCCGAAGGGGTAAATGGGGATTATCGATTACAGAAATTCTTATGTAGGTCTAGTAGGTATGCAAATCATAACACAAGTTGAAGTGACGTTAGTGTCCAAGAAGTGCAGAAGGAATACTAGATTTCCCTTCATGAATGAAATTAAGCCAAAGAGGCACAATACAGAAGAGATGCATACATACTACATATAGGTTTGTTCGCAGTGACTGTTTGAAGGTTATCTGACCGTTGGAAAGGCGTTTGGCTGTTCGCAGTGATTCTCGGGCTCTTTTCTGACTGTATAGTATCCATGACAGGCTGTTGGCAATGTTTTCCTGACTATCCAAAGCCAGTTTACTGATCTTCATTCCAATACACTGTAGATGCAGACGAGAAACTGACCATGCGATTCCCAACCATTATCAAACGCAAACGCTTATCATTATGGTATTTGAATCATGGATGGTTTCTAACAGTTTTCTATGAGTCACCTACCCATCAGAAAAAGCCAGTGCGAACAAACCTTACCACAATCCCTGTTCGATCTCTATTTTCCCAACTCATGTCCAACTCGCAACTTCACACTTTCTACAACTTGCCTACAGTATAGGTATGGTATGTTAATCACATATTTATAAATCAATAATTCATGATGAATATATAGGTATGGTATGATTATTACTTATTGATAAATCAATAATTCATGATGAATATTGGTACGGTATGTTTATTACCTATTTATAAATCAATAATCCATGATGTTTCCAAATTTCACAAAGACGTTTTTCGCTTTACCTTCATTAAACCTAACACCGGGTTATCTGTGGAGAAATATTTGTAACCTAGCATTACTCCAACAAATAATAATATATCCGTTTTATAATTTTACCCATGTACTTACATTTTACTTCTTAAAAGAAAAACGGAGTTAGTTGTTGCGTTTTTTCGTGTATTAGTGGAAATAGACTATTTTTTCAATAACTCCGTTTTTCTTTGAAATGGGTTTTCACGATTTTTTCGCGAGTGATTTAGTTCCTATTTTACTTATTATTTCAGTTAACTATGTGATGTTTTACAATGTTAATTTCGTTTAGCATTTACCTTCATTTCGTATCGTTTCACGATGTTTGTATTATAATGTAATTTTCGCTTAGGTGTACGCAAGGAAGGGACAGAAGTCCCTATGTACAGAATTTCCAAATAAATAAATATCGAATGATATACCTCAGGCCTCACTCAATGCACCTTAGAAAACTTGGGCCGTAGATATTTACCTACCTACCCTGCCAAATACGTGACTCAAAAGACGAAGAACTTGTACGTTAATTTTCCACTTACTTACCGACTCATTTTCTGGGTTTTGACTAATAATATGGCATTCCAGTTCCTGTAAAACTAGATTTAAGTAATTTCATCCATGATCTAATTTTCAGACCCAATTTGTTACGTTTTTCCTAGATTTGACGAGAAGATGGTGAAAAATGGAGACCGCGCAAAAAAGTTGGTGAAGTGATGAAACGCACCAGGACCTTTCTATTTTACGTGCCGAATATTACGTTATCCTCTCAAGGGAAATCAACGAGGGCTTCCTGGATGAAACGACCCGAGGTGTAAAAACAATGGAAGGGTTGGTAACGAAGCGATAACGCACTGTTTAAAGATACATAAATATGGCATTTCCAAGTCAAATTTAAGGTTTTCTCAAGCAAATTCAAGGTTTTTCAACCTAAATTTAAGGTTTTCTACATGAAACGACCCGAGGTGTAAAAACAATGGAAAAGTTGATAGCGGAAGGATAACGTACTGCTTAAAGATACATAAATATGCCATCTCCAAGTCAAATTCAATTTTCCAAACAAACTCGAGGTTACAAATACAATGTTTCATACCTAAAATTAAGGTTTTCCATGAAAAATGAAAGTTCGCCAAAAACTTTATTTGCCGGTGTCCCGCAATTTGGAAAACCTATCGAAGTCTTAATACCACCTTTTTTTGAAAAATCACTCAGCCAAGTCATACTGGCATGACATGACGCATTAAACGGCATGATACGTTTACATTAAAAAAGTTACTGAAGCTCCCCCATTCAAATATTCGTCAAAACAAAAAAATTACAAGCTTAATTCCTTAAATTTCATTCTTGTTACGAATTTTGTGGGCAGGTTTTTAAAAGGTTGAATAAATTACGCAAATTGTATTCACTTGAATGAGAGATGAATCCTACAATTCGCTCTTAATAATATACACATATACTGTGCTTTTTACACATCGTTGATAAAAAAATTCGTTCATTTGGTTATGCAGACTGCATTTTTTTAGAGAGCATATTTTGTAATTTCACTAACTGAGTAACACCTACTACAAGACCAAATTTGTCAATTCATTTGAAATTCATAGGTACAAAGATACATCAAAAACAAAACCCTGCTTGAAACTAATTTTGTCTGTGGTGTAATTTAGGTATGTACTTGAATGTGTATATATTATTAAATACATTTACTTATTTAATATTTTGTGGACAAGTTTTTTTTACTTAATTTTGTGTTATTAAATAAATCTGCTTACTTACTCAATATTTTGTGGACAAGTTTTTACTTACTTCATGTTTTGGACAAGTTTTTAAAAGTATGAATAAATTTCACAATTAATTTTACTCACTTGAAGTGAATGAGAGATTAAACCTAAAAGTCGCTCATAATAGGCCGTTGATCAAAAATCGTTCATTTGGTTATGTAGACTTCGTTAAATTTAATACAGCAATTTTTATCATTTCGTCACCTTAATACTTATTACTGCAGGTGAAAAGTCTGTTGTAACATGCTTTTATTATTCTAGTGGAATATTGGATTATTCTACAGAAATCTTGGCTGTTCATTTATTGTTTCATTTGCAATAATTGAAATGACTATTTTCGATGGTTTCCACCAATTTTGTCCACCAAAAACTCTAATTAGGTTCCATTTTTGATCACTGAAAGTGACATTTAATTTTCTTGATTTACCTGTTAATACTACTTCTAGTGTTATACAAATCTATGGTGATTTCAGACGATTTACCAGGTTTTTGACTCAATTAATTGTGGGAGCTGAAACTTCTTTAGAACCTTCACTTTCCACTCTGGTCAAAATCGACTTTATAATCGGCCCCAAAAAACATACAAGCTCATGCGCACCACCAAAAAACCCTATTTTTACACCCATTTTTCACCCATAACACCCTTGAGTGTATTCCTACCAGGCTCCAAAGTTTCGGGACACAACTAGGGCGGCCCAAATGTAGCCTGTCTGCGAAATAATTAATTTTTTAGACCGAAAATAAATGTAGATATGGATGATACGGCGTACGGACATTGCATTTTGGTTTATTATTATGTGAATAATACACCTAAGTATTCGCTCAGCAAAAAATTTTTATAACACCCCCTCAAAATTTTTTCTTTTCCGTTTAAAGGTGCGTAGATTCCAAAAATGCAATGTCCGTCCGCCGTATCACGTGTACCGGCTTCATTTTCGGTCTAAAAAATCCTTTCTTTCCCACACAAGCTCCATTTGGGCCCTCGTTGTGTCCCGAAACTTTGCAGCCCGATCGGAATATACCCAGGGGTATTATGAGTGAGTATCTTCTTCCATGTTTTTGAGGACGAGAAGACCGAATATGAAGTCAATTTTGACCAAAAAGTGGAAAACTGAGTTCTACCAAATGTTCAGCTCCCAAAATTGATTTTTTATGAGTGAAAAACCTGGTAAATCGTCTGAAATCACCATAAATTTGTATAATAACACTGGAAAAAGTGTCAACACATGGATCAAGACAATTAAATGGCACTACCACTGATCAAATATAGTTTTTTTAAAAAGGCGTACCTGATTTGTTTTTTAGGGGCCAAAATAGCAATTTCGATTATTACGCATGAATGAAACAATAAATGAACAGCCAACATTTCTGTATTTCCAGTAGAATAATAAACCCATGTGACAAAGACTTTGCAGCGTTTTTGGAATCTGCACACCTTGAAACGTAAAATTTTTTTGAGGGGGTGTTCAAAAAATTGTTTGCTGAATGAATGAATACATAGGTGTATTATTCACAGAATAATAAACCAAAACTCGCTTGAAATGAAAACAATTATTTTGTTTGTGGTGTGATTCAGTGTGTCACTTGAATGCGTATAAATAAATTTACTTACTTATAATTAGGTACCTACCTTATTAATTTGATACATATTTATTATACTAATCTACTTTTTTTTGCTAGAGAGTAAATAATCTCTAGTAGCCCAGTAAATTTTCTTTGGATTTATTTATTGATTAAATTTATTTTCCTATGAGTAAGAAAATGATGAATATTGTTTGTTTACCTTTTTGAGTTCTGATGAATTTGAATTGAGCTTTCAGGATACCTACAGAGAGATAATTCAAGCGGAACACTGATCACTCGATCGCGGTGGGACTCGGCCCGCACACGGCACTCGCGGGCGAACAACTGAGCCAAATTTGAACTGAGCCAAACCGCGTCGACCCCCGGGGGGGGGGGGGGGGGGATCGGCTTCGGGAGCTGTCGCCAGTCGGTGGGGGGCCTCGTCCGCCTCCGCCGACAACTCGAGCGCGACTGAACATTCGTTTCCGCGATTCTTTAGGTGTTGCAAGGGAAACGCGTTTGCGCACGCGCAGCCGAGACAGTATAAAGCGCCCCATACACTATGCGATTGCCTGCAGGCCATCGCCTCCACAGGCGACCGTCAGACCAAAATCGCCGAGCAACATACACTATCAGTCAACCGCCTGCAGGCGACCGTACGGAACTGCAGATGCTTGCATACACTGTACGTCCAGTGCCTGCAGGCGGACTGTCGGCCGCGAATCGTGGACTGTAGGCGGCCCTATCGTGGACTGCAGGCGAACAGTTTTCCATCATGCTTCGTCGGAAACGTTGCGCGCTATTCCTGCTCTCAGTTTTTGAAGATCCCCCCGAAAAAAGGCCTTGGGCGAAAAATTGGCTCCAAGATAGATGCAGTAGCTCTCATATGTCATTGGTCCGGGAACTGAGGCAGTCTCACCAGGAGGATCTTATGAATTATTTGAGAATGAGTGAAGAAAACTTTCGAAAACTACTTGATTTCGTTACACCCGGAATAAGCAAAGTTGACACCCATCTTCGCCAGGCAATCACTGCCGAAGAAAGGTTGATAGCTTCTTTAATTTAGTTGATAGATCTTTAATTTTCCACAAACAGGGGTAGGCCCGGTACAACGCAATGAATGCGGAGATAAATGGTGGTTTTGCATCCATCATCCGTCGTCAGTCCAATTGAAGCTACGAAAAACAATCGAAAAAATGGCCGGACGAAAATCTCACCTCAACAACACGATTTGCACTGAGCGGATCTCTCGCCGGCCGGCCAACTGATAGTGTGTGGCGAGGGGCCTTTGCGATCATGATCTGACAGGCTCATGCCGGTCGCCGGTCTCACGTCAGATCCTCGCCTGCCCTACGGCCACACACCTTCAGTTTTCACGGACTGCAGTCCATGACCTTCAGATTAACTGATAAATGTGTGGGCGACACCGATCGACGGCCTTACGATTGCCTTCAGTTAAACTGATAGTGTATGGGAGCCTTAAGACGGATGAGGTCAATATCAGGTCATCTGGACATAAATCCGCTCATGCCCCCAAAATTTCGCCTTATTTCGATCATTTTTGCAGGTATATATGGATATTTCAAATATCCTATTCTTACTGGTTTATTGTTTTCAATAATGAACCAATGGAACCGAGCATGACAAAAAAAAATTCTAACCCCCCTCAAAATTTGATGGTTTACGTTTCAACGTACGTAGAATCCGAAAATGCAATAAAAATATTTCTGTCTGTCCGCCGTACGCCGTACTGGCCACTTTTCTTAGTTACCATGAATCAAAATTGATGAAATTCGGGTTATAGGTTCCGTTCGGGGTCTAGTTCGTCCTCGAAGTTCGACGTTACTGTCAGTCATCTCTAAGGGGTTCAAATAGGGGTTGAAGTTTTCAGAACGCCGTAGCTCGAAAACTTTCTATGAAAGGGTATGGATTTTTTTACGTTATTAAATTTGTCTTGAGCTAAACAATTTTTTGAGGCCAGCCGTTCGTGAGCACCAAAAAGCTTCGTCAACACGATCGTGAATCAAACGGTATAAATCCGGCCGGGATATCATCACTAGGGAGCACCTGATTATAATCAAGGATGGCTGTATGATGTCGAGTTGGTTGTTCTGCGATATTATTTTATTTGATAAGTGATGGACTATTGGATTTTGTTGGTAGGTACTTGTGAAACTTGAACAAACGTTGAAGTATTATTGATGGGTAAATTATTACACAATGGTAAATTATTACACAACAGCAAATTATTACACAGCGGTTCATCTACCAAAAAGGGGCTGGATTTTGTTGATCGTTACCTACTTTTGCAACTTGAACAACCGTTGAAGTATTATTGATGGGCAAGTTATTACACAACGGTTCATTATACTTGACCAGAGGGTAGGTACTGACCACAGCAAACAGTGATCTACGCAGAAGGGGCATCTATTTCACTCCACATCAACAACTTTCTTTCATTGTTTGCGTTTCTTTTTGCCGTTTCAGTTACTGTTTGTCATCGACAGAATTATTTTAGCAACATTGAACTCGTGATTTAGGTAGGTACCTAGTAACGAGTACGGGATTAGGTACTAACCTACGGAGGGACTGCGATCTACACAATATGTATAGAATAGTACATGTTTGTAGTGATTAAGGATGGAACAGACGAGGCCGAAAGTTAGCTTGAGAATGGTTTTGTATTTGTTGGCCCCTCGGCTCTTTATAGGCCCCTGACATGATCAGAGGGGGGTCGGGGGGTCCACAACATGTACCTATGTACACTACATTGGTTGTGGAGGAGCAGCCGATCACAACACTGCTCCCCCCAGAATTTAAGTAACGCATTTAGTTAAATTTTGTTCTGTTGCGGTGGCGGTTGTCGGGCGTGGGAGGTGCGTGTGCTGGTTGCGGTGGTTGCGGTGGTCCGCTGTGGCTGTCCGGGTCGGTGTCGTTGGGGGCGGTACGTTTGCGACGTATGAAGAGCCGGGGTGTTGGTTGAGTGCGTGGGTACGGCCGCGGCGGCTGTTGTTGCGGGCGCCAGGTGCATGGGGTGCGGCGTTTTTGTGCTCGGGGGTCCCATGTGCGGCGGTAGAAACACGAGCCGTTCGTCGCGCTGCGTGTGGTCGGTCGTGGCTGCGTCGGCGGTCGCTGTTGTCGTCTGTTCGAATCACACGAACCTCTTCGGTGACGGTAGCCACACGAGGAGGGGGAGCGAAGGGTATGAGGCGATGGGCGAGAGCAGCGAGTTTCGTGACGTCGGGTTCGTCGCGCGCCGCTATGTGAAGACGAATGCTGTCTGGAAGGGCGCGTGTGAAAAGCTGCCGAACGAGCGGGGTCGGTGTGTCGGCCGGGAGTGCTCGAGTGAGTCGGCGGGCGAGGACTGACGGTAGTTCGTCGTCGGAAGTCGGTTGAGTAAGGCGGTGAGCCGGGAGCCGTCGGACGGCGCGTTCGTGGCTAAAAGGCGAGTTGTCAACGTCTGGTAGTTGTTGGCGTTCGATGGTGCCAGCCGCTAGTAATTCGCCGAAGTGGGCCGACGCTTTCGCGTTAAGGTCCGTAATATTCGGCGAAGTTTCGCGTGGCATGGAGGTCCCTTCGTGACGATTTGATGTTCTACGCGTTGCGGTGTGTCGGCCGGGAGGGCTCTACGGAGTCGGCGGGCGTGGACTGACGGATTCTCGTGCTCGGAAGTCGGTTGGGGTCGTCTTAGAGGTCCGCTTGTCGGGGCTCGAAGGCGCGGGCGAATTTAGCTTGCGGCGTCGTGAGGCCTTCGTGAGTCAATGTGATCTCGAGTTGGGCGGATCAGACGTGCGGGAATGCGGGGTCGTACGGCCGGAGCTGGAGCGTTGATGTCGGTGGAGTCGTTTCTGCGGGTGTCGGTGGTTTCGGGTCCGTGTTCTCGTTGTAGGCGCCAGTCCCGGAGAGGTGTCGTCTGGAAGTGTCAGCAGGAAGTGTGCGAGGCGCCGGCGTCCGTTTCCTTATATAGGAATCGGATGGTGGGGCGAAGTAGCGGGGGGCCGCTGCGTTGGGCGTCGAGGCGGGCGTCGGAGTGGGGCGCCGCTGTGTGGCGTCGGTGGGGGCGGCGCTGTGGGGCGTCGGAGTGGGGTGTGTGTGCCGGGCGTAGTGCTGCGGAGGTGGGGCTCGTTGCAGACGGTCGGCGGGCGCTGAGCGGCGTTGTTCGTCGTTGCTAGGCGCTGTCGTCGCACCGCGGTCGCAGACGGCGGGCGGAGGCTGCGTGTCACCACTCGGGGTCACCAGTGTAGTGAATAAGGATGGAACAGACGAGGCCGAAAGTTAGCTTGAGAATGGTTATGTATTTGTTGGCCCCTCGGCTCTTTATAGGCCCCTGACATGATCAGAGGGGGGTCGGGGGGTCCCCGCTCTGAGGTACAACATGTATGTACATTACATTGGTTGTGGAGGAGCAGCCGATCACAACAATATTATATTATGTAGACGGGTTATCTACATAGAAGGGTATTCTGTACAAAATAATAAACCGTTCTGCAGGGATTTGCAGCGTTTTTTTGTATTGTATAGTAGGTAGGTGATTTTTGCTTCCTCACTACCGAAGGCAGGGAAGCCTTGGGTTCGTGATTGAGTAAAAAAATGTATGTCCTCCAAAATGAAAATTTCCACTACCATTTTGCGTTTCAGACATCGAGGAACATTTTTGGTTCCGTGTCTGTCTGTGGTAATTACTTGTATTGGTTTATTATGTTCAATAATAAACCTTTGGAACCAAGCACGAAAAAAAAAATTAACCTCCCTCCCTCCCTCCTCCTCCTCAAAATTTGATGCTTTCCGTTTCAAGGTATGTAGAATCCGAAAATGCAATAAAAAACGCTGCAAATTGTTACACGAAGGATTATTATTTACCTGTATAGATGCCCCTTCTGCGTAGGTCACTGTTTTCTGTGATCAATAGCCTCTACCCCCCCCCCCCCCCCCAGGAAAGCCCTAAATCGAGTATACTGGAGCCGGTCCCGGGATTGATGTTTCCTACAAATTCAAGGGATTCAATAAAACAATCGTTAATTATTTTGCAGTTATTCATAAAGCATAAGGCAAATAACAAACCCATCAATAATACTTCAACGTTTGTTCAAGTTTCCAAAGTACCTACCAACAAAATCCAGTAGATCTATCATTATTTTTTAAATGAAAAAATGTCACAGAACAACCAACTCGACTTCATACAGCCATCCTTGATTATAATCATGTGCTCCCTAGCAATGATGATCTCGGGCCAATTCCCGATTGTTAGTGCGTCCCTAGTGATGATATTTGGGCTGAAAGTATACAATTTCATTTCTCCATCCTGTTGAAAATGCCTGTCGGTGCAAACTTCTGGGCCTTACTGTGAACGAACGGCTGGACGTACAGTGCTCCGGGTGGCCTTAAAAAACTCCCAAGTTCGAGAACTATTTAAAACCTTTAAAAAATTCGAGATAACGGCGTCCTGGAGATTCGAACCCCTATTTTTCACCCCTTCGGTATGGCTGACAGTAACGCCGAGCTTCGAGGACCAACTAGGCCCCGAACGGGACCTACACACCAAATTTCGTTAATTTTGGTTCATGGTAACTAAGAAAAGTGCGAAGTACGGCGGACAGACAGAATTTTTTTTATTGCATTTTCGAATTCTACATACCTTGAAACGGAAACCATCTAACTTTAAGGGGGGGGGGGGGGGGGGGGGGGTTAAAATTTGTTTTTCATGCTCAATTCCAAAGGTTCATTATTGAAAATAATAAACCAAAACCAGTCTCATCGCTGAACTGTTCATCCATCAGTTGTTCTTCGTATTCCCTACATCATCAGAACTCGCCCATTAATAATATGAAATATTCGAATGGATAATTGCGTTCATAACGGTAAATTATTACACAACGGTAAAATATTACACAACGGCAAATTATTACACAGCGGTAAATTATTACACAACGGTTCATCTACCAAGAAGGGGCTGGATTTTGTTGATCGGTATTTTTGTAACTTGACCAGCCGTTGAAGTATTATTGATGGGCAAGTTATTACACAACGGTTCATTATACTTGACCAGAGGGTAGGTAGGTACTGACCACAGAAAACAGTGTTCTACGCAGAAGGGACATCCATTTCACTCCACATCCACAATTTTCCTTCAGAACTTCATTATTTGCGTTTCTTTTTGCCGTTTTAGTTACTGTTTGTCATCGACAGAATCATGATATTATTTCATTTGGAAAATGATGGCTCTTTTGGAGTTTGTTGGTAGGTACTTTTGAAACTTGAACAAACGTTGAAGTATTATTGATGGGTAAATTATTACACAATGGTAAATTATTACACAACGGTAAATTATTACACAGCTGTAAATTATTACACAACGGTAAATTATTACACAACGGTAAATTATTACACAGCGGTAAATTATTACAAGACGGTTCATTATGCCATATACGTAGAAGGGACTGGAGTTTGTTGGTAGGTAGGTACGTTTGCAACTTTTTTCACTCCAAATCAACAATTTCCGTTCAGAACTTCATTATTTGCGTTTCTTTTTGCCATTTTAGGTACTGTTTGTCATCGACAGAATTATTTTAGCAACATTCAAGTCGTGATTTAGATAGGTACCTACCTAGTAACGAGTACGGGGTTAGGTACTGACCTACGGAGGTTCTGCGATCTACATAATATGTATAGAGCATATTATATTATATAGACGGGTTATCTATACAGAGAGCTGTGATCTGTAACAGAAGGGTATTCTGTCCAAAAAAATAAACCGTTGTGCTGGGATCTGCAGCGTTTTTTATTGCATTTTCGGATTCTACATACCTTGAAACGTAAACCATCAAATTTTGAGGGGGGGTTAGATTTTTTTTTTCATTTTTTTTTTTCATGCTCGATTCCAATGGTTGATTATTGAAAATAATAAATCAAAAGTTAATAAACGCCTAGGTAAGTAACCCTACCTATATTTTTATATTATTTTTTTCCACCAGTGAAACCATGAGGATAAGAATACGAGTGGTACTCGTCGGTTCACTGGAAAAATCGCCATAAATTTCCTACATGAATTTAAAAGACTTCATCACTGATCGAATAGTTTTTTCGCTCTAAAATCACATTCCGGAACACCCTGTAACCCAAACAGATAGGCAAGTCTTTGATATCACTTGATATCACTAAGGTACTTAACGACCCTACGAGATACAACTCTGCGGCCCACCCTACAACACGTTGTCCTCTCGAGTTGAGCCTGCTATCTACCGGGAGAAGGAAGATTGAAGAGTTTTTTCTGGTTTCCGCTAGGTTGCTCTAAAGCCTCCAAATCAAGCCGCACTCAGCGGATCAGGTGTTTGCGTGGAAAGGAGAGAAAAAGACGACAATGTTTTGACCAGAGTTGCCACTACATACGATAATCCAAAGTTGGCTTTCCAATGGTTAACCCAAAATATAACTTAAATCACTCGCGGCGGAGTAGTGGAAATCCATAGCAAAAAACTACAACATAAAAAAAGAATGGTTATTTCCACGTAAGAAATTAACAAAACTGTAGACCGGTTTCGGTTGTTGAACCATCATCAGTACACAATACTGCCGTATGAAGGAAGAACGACTCAACCCAAAAATTGTCGAAAATGGGATTTTCACGTAACCCCCCTAATTTCAACCCCACCTTTTTGATGGTCAAATCGAAATTCCAAAATTCGACCCAGAAGGGGATGAAATCTGGAAATTGCTTAATTTTGAGGAAAAACGTCACAACTCCGTGTTTTTTTAGTAAAAACATCTCAACGCCTCGATTGAAACACCCTAACTTGCGAGTTTTGTTATTTATTTGATGAGGAAAAACGACTCAACAAGCTGAAAACGCCGTTGAGCCGTTTTCCCTCCAAACCTTTGGCTTCAGGATCGAGGTCCAAACCGTTGGACTCAAAGGGGATTTGAGTTGTTTTTACTCCACAAACATTTCAAAAATCAACCATGAATAATCGATATTCGACTCAACTGCAATAAATCGATTGAAAAAACGTGTGTTTGGAGTATTTTTTGACAGCTATCGATCAAGTTGAACATGATTGGACATTTGGAAAAAATGGGGTTGAGGGAATAGTGAATCCATAATAGTGAACCCTGTAGTGAACCTATAGAGAGTTTTCGTTGGAATACTTCGAAGCTGATTTCTGAAAACTCAACAATTTTGAGTTGAGTCGTTCTTCCTTCACACGGCAGAATAGAACTATTGTGAAACTGTAGGCCGGTTTCGGTTGTTACCATCATCAGTACACAATAGTTCTATTATCTATTGTGTACCGATGATGGTTTAACAACCGAAACCGGCCTACAGTTTTGTTAGTTTCTTACGTGGAAATAGACTATTCTATTTTTATCTTGTAGTAACCCAAAACGCTGCAAAGTCCTTGTCACATGGGTTCATTATTCTACTGGACATACCTACAGAAATGTCGGCTGTTCATTTATTGTTTCTTTCGTGTGAAATAGGTAATTGAAATACCTATGACGGTTCCACCAATTTTGGCCCCCCAAAACACGAATTAGGGTTTTTTTTTACAAATTATTTTTGATAATTAATATAGTGCCATTCAGTTGTCTTGATTCACCTGTTGATACTAGTTCTAGTGTTATTATACTAATGTTTGGTGATTTCAGACAACTTCCCAGGTTTTTGACGCTTAAAAAATGAATTTTGGGAGCTGACACTTCGTTACAACCTCAATTCTTCACTCTATGGCCCTAAAAAACATGGAAAACGAAACCTCACAAGCTCATGTTACTAAAGCACCAAAAAAAACCTATTTTTACACCCGTTTTTCACCCATAGCACCTTGGGTGTATTCCGATCGGGCTGCGAAGTTTCGGGACACAACTAGGGCCCAAATGGAGCCTGTGTGCAAAAGAACGAATTTTTTAGACCAAAAACAATTATGGACGATACGGCATACGGCGGACCGACATTGCATTTTGGTTTATTATTCTGTGAATAATACACCTATATGTAATCGCTCAGCAAAAATTTTTTATAACACCCCCTCAAAATTTGTTCTTTTACGTTTCAAGGTGCATAGATTCCAAAAATGCAATGTCCGTCCACCGTACGCCGTACGCCGTCCGCCGTTTCACGTGTACCGGCTTCATTTTTGGTCTAAAAATGTCGTTCTTTCGCACAAATGCTCCATTTTATTTGTCAAGATTATTTGTCAAAAATAGGAGATTTGTCAAAAATAATTCGTGTTTTTAGGGGCCAAAGTTTGTGGAAACCATCAGAAATAGCTATTTCAATTATTTCACATGAAATAAACAATAAATGAACAGCCAGCATTTCTGTAGGTATATCCAGTAGAATAATAAACCCATGTGACAAGGACTTTGCAGCGTTTTTGGAATCTACGCACCTTGAAACGCAAAAGAAAAAATTTTGAGAGGGTGTTATAAAACTTGTTTGCTAAGCGAATACATAGTTTTATTATTAATTTACAAAATAATAAACCAAAATTCGGAGTTTTGCCTCCAATTCTAAACAACGAATGAGTTTGCTTTAGTTTGTTCGAAACCAACTAAATTATGATTGTGAAAACGAGCAGTTTTCAAAAACATGTGTCAAGTCCGCGTTTTTTAAGGGTCGAACAATATTTGAAAAGAGAAGAAACCTACAACGGAAACCCCAAAAGTGGTAGTACATAATGGTATGGACTATACAGACAGCGCCGGATTTAGGTTTGTTGCGGCCCTGGGCCTACATCTGTAAGCGGCCCCCTGGGTATAATAAATTCAATTATTTTATATTCTTATTATAAATGTTTATTTTATAATACATAATCATTAATATTCTTGACTTTCACAAATTAACTTTTCTTGCTTTCTGAGAAGAAAATTCTACAAATAATTCATCAAAATCTAATAATTTAAAAAGCTCCGCGTTGGCTACAAAACTAGCTAAGCTGGATAGCCTTGAATCTGAGCAAGTATTTCTCAAGTATTTGAGAATTCTTTTTAAAATGCTGAACGATCTTTCGCCAGGTGCATTTGATGTCCATGTATGACCATATTTCTTTCGTTCAAAACCCTATACCTATGTCAAAATAACATGTACTAGCCGTTGTATATCTGTATGCGTTTCGTAAGCCAGATTTTTTATTTATATCCTTAATTTGAAAAAGCAAAAAAAACCTCAGCCTTGCGGCCCTCTGAGGCTTACGGCCCAGTGGTAAATCCGCCGCTGTATACAGACTATAATACACTGTAATAGTTTGCCTCGAAAAAATAGTATCAAAAATATTTGAATTTTTGGATTTAATTCCACAAAAATGGCTCAAATCACTAAAAGTTGATAGGTGTCCATTAAAGTACAATGGTAGGCAAACGTGACCTGGCACAGAAAAAAGTCTGTCTCAATACATAGTTTTTAAAAAAATTGTTTTTGTTCTGAAATTTGAGGTACCTACCTACCTATATTATTTATGGAGTCAAAATATCGTCAATACTTGCTGAATGACGACGTGTTTTACAATATTATGTGAGTTCAAAAGAAAACGACAGGAAGCAAAATCGATCAAATTCGCTCAAATCCTGTTGATGATTTTGAGTAAAATACCGGTAGTTGGTAAGCCTGCGGGTGGTGTTAGGAAATAACGAAGGACGTTGGCTGCACTGGCGGAGGATCACTGGAGGCGGAGGAAGCGCCGTCGGCGTGGCGGGGGGAAAACCGGTTTGGCGGCGCCGAGCGCCCGCGTCTTCACTCTTCAGTCTCGCTCCGGCGCCCGTTCGTTACTGTCGTGGATTGTGGAAGTGTTCAGTCGTTTGTCAGCGATTTCATGTGGTAAATGAATTTTTTCACCATAAAGCACGTTTCGTGACTTCAAATTTGGGTGCGTGCGAACGGGTTTTCGTGTGTTGATGTGGTATTTGTTCGACGATATGTCGTGAAGGCAAAAATGCAGTGCGGGATTTGAATTTTTCAATTTTAATTACAAACGATTGATGATCCGATTTTAAATTCGACGTGCTTAATCAAGATTTTGGGGTATTTTTTTTGTTGTTGCGAGAATCAACATTTTTTGTTGAGAAAAACGAAATGTGATGTTTTTGAAATGCGGACGATGACACTGTTGTTGTTATTGTTATGGGCGGCGGTTCCGGCGCCCGGCGGCGCTTATCTGATAGTGCTGACGCCCGAAGACGCCCCCGGCACGACGGTTTTCGACGCCGGCCTCAGAGCCTCCGCCGGCGCCGGCGCCCGCTCGTACGACATCAACGTCGAGAAGTCCGCCGGGTTCGTTCGGCGCCTGCTGCACGTCGAGCGGCGCAGCGGGCGCGTCGTACTCCGGCAGGCGCCGACCTGCGACGGCGTCCACTATCCGGATCTGTTCACGATCTACGTCGACTCCACGGCCAACGCGACGCTGGAATACGCCTCCGTCCCGCTTCGGATCCTCGTCAAAGGCTGCGGCGAACTCGTCAGTTTTGAAGGTATTTAAATTACTTAAATTCTTATTACAACATAATACAATAATTATTCAGATTTATAATAATGATCTGAATTTCAATGAATTTGGTACGAAACAATTCGCTACACCTTCAGGCTGCATAAGCAAATTTGACAAAGTTGATAGATGCCCTACCTAACTGTTTTTGAATTTAAATTAATTTGGAAATTTAAAGAAAATAAGCTATCGCAAATTATAAAAATAAGTCCTTAAAATTATCCATGAATTTTTGAAGACCCCAGAGTCCATGCAAGATGAAAGGCCCTGTTGTGTAGCATGACCATATATATGAGCTACTTTTTTAATATGGCAAACTAGCTTTTTTCAAATCGATTTATGGCGCTTAATAAACTCAAATTTGACCTAGGTACTTTTTTAATATTCAGGTTTATAATAATAATTTGAATTTTAGTGCATTTGGTACGAAACAGTAAGCTACACTGCTGCATAAACAAATTTGACAAAGTTGATAGGTGCCCTACCTAACTGTTTTGGAATTTAAATTAATTTGGAAATTTAAAGAAAATAAGCTATCGCAAATTATAAAAATAAGTCCATAAAATTATCCATGTATTTTTGAAGACCCCAGAGTCCATGCAAGATGAAAGGCCGTGTTGTGCAGCATGGTCATATGAGCGACTTTTATATGGCAAACCAGCTTTTTTCAACAGTTTATATCGATTTATGGCGTTTAATAAACTAAAATTTGACCGAGGTACTTTTTAATATTCAGATTTATAATAATAATTTGAATTTTAGTGCATTTGGTACGAAACAGTAAACTTCACTGCTGCATAAGCTTTGACAAAGTTGATAGGTGCCCTACCTTACCGTTTTGGAATTTAAATTAAGAGAAATAAGCTATTCCAAATTATAAAAATAAGTCCATAAAATGTTCCATACATTTTTGAAGACCCTAGGTAGATGAAAGCCCCTGTTATGCAGCATGGCCATATGAGCGACTTTCTGCTTTTTGTATCGATTAATGGTGCTTAATCTCAAATTTGACCAATCAAACTGTTTTGGCGAAATTTTCTTTTAGCAAATTTTCAAAGAACAAAGAAATCGCTACAAAATTTTCAAAATGAAATTTTGAAAATTTTTTGAAATGCAAAAACTGTTTCAGAGCATCCTGAATTCATCCCTAGATTTTACTAAAAATTTATTTGTGAAATTATATATTATATTCATTTATTTATTTATCCATGTGTCACTCCAGACGATATTATCTGACCTTGGGTACATGCTAAGAACTCCAAATTTCGCCAAAATGTTCTTATTGCCAAACAAAAGAGTGAGTTCGGAGATTAGTGATTTTAAGAAATTCTGAGGGGATCAAATTTGAGTTTTTAGGGGGTGTCGAAAATAAGTAAAAACGGCTAAAATCGCGAACAGTTTCTATTAGTTATCACTGGAAGTGGTACGTAAAGACAAAGAAATACAGTTTCAGTTGTTTTTCATAAGGAATAGGGCGGAATTTGGATTTCGGGGGTCGAAAATTTGTATTGAGGGATAAAATCAATAATAATTCATCTGATGTTAGGTGGATGGTGATTCACGACGGAGGGACTATTTCGATGAGAAAAATATTCTTCCTAAAAATAATGGGTCAAATTTTACTTTGTATGGGTCAAAAATCAGTAAAAAATGGCTAAAATCACGGAAAAATGAAGCAGTGTTACGATGGTATGATTTTTCGCTATATCAACTTTTTACACAATTTAGCGCGAATATTTCTTTGAAAATTCGCTCTTTTCCCAAGTCAAATAGATGACGGTTTTGTATCAATTTGAATGATTTTTAGGCATTTCCTTCGAGTAGTTATGGCCCCTCAAAATTTGAATTAGACGCTTTTTTTCTTCTTTTGTTTCCCTGTCCCAAGTTACCATTCTATAGCATTAGTCAGCATTCTGTAGCAAGTACCATTCTATAGCATTTGAGAAAATCCATTTTCGATGATAATGGCTGAATTTTTGCCAATTTTCAGCCATTTGTGACATAGGTAGTAAAACTCCTTAACAAAATTTTTGTTGCATTACAAACATTTTGGCTGAAATTTGAGTTCTTCATCTCGTATATATCCAAGATTTGATAACAAACAAAAATGAAATAAATAAAAGGATGTAGGTACTCAAAAATACTACTGTAAGTTTCTCTGCTCAGACCGCCAACATAAGCGTGAAGTTACTAAAAATTATAAACAACAAACCCTCATAGTTTCTCCATTTCAGGAACTTACAAAGAATGTTATTTTACGAGAACCAGAAAATCCATTAGCGCTTTTATTATCAGTTCACCGAAGGATTTTGATCAAATTTTGGATCAGTTTACTCCGGTCGAGTCATGGGCAGATCCATCGCGGACCAGGTCCATCCCACAGCGTCGTTTTCATTCACGTCGTACAGTCCTAAAATGCGAATGAAATTCATAATTACGGTATTACAACTTGTTATGTTGGTGAATATTTCAAACTTAATCGTGGCTACAACGAATTTCGATTATCTAACATTCAATAGTAGCAATGGAAGGTGCTGCTCAAACCTTACATTTCCATCGATGAAGAACATTTTATTTTATTTTATTAAATACCTTGGTATTCGTATGACCAGTATTTAAAATGGAATACACATTTTGAACAGTTGACGTGTCGAGTTAGGAAATTCATTTGTGTTTTTGATAGACTTGGAAACTTCCTTTCGGACAGAACAGTTGTTTTTATTACGCGTTAGCCCAATCGCTAGGTACTCCAATATGGGATTGTAGCATGGGGTGGTGCGTTTGAAAAGGTACTCTCCCCTATTTTTAGAACTCAAAAAACTATTATTAGACTGGTGAATGAAGTCATTCAGCACCTTTGTTTGAAACCAGTCATGCAGCATGGCCATAAGAGCGAATTTTCAAAGAAATGTTCGTGCTATTGTGTAAAAAGATGATATAGCGAGAAACCGTACCACTTTTCGTAAAATTATATAATTTTTTCGTGATATGAGCAATTTTTTTTTACCCTTATAAAGTCAAGATTTCTTCTCTTTTCAAACACTGTTCGACGCGGACTTGAAACATGTTTTTGAAAACTGCTCATTTTCACAATCATAATTTAATTGGTTTCGAACAAACTAAAGCAAACTCATTATTTAGCTTGTTTGGAAATGTCAAGCAAAACTCCGAATTTTGGTTTATTATTCTGTAAATGGGTAATACAACTATTTGTATTCGCTCAGCAAACAATTTTTATAACACCCCCTCAAAATTTTTTCTTTTGCGTTTCAAGGAGCACAGAATCCAAAAATACAATGTCCGTCCGCTGTACCTATCGTCCAAAATTGTTTTTGGTTTAAAACATTCATTCTTTCGGACACAGGCTTCATTTGAGCCCTAGTTGTGTCCCGAAACTTTGGAGCCCGATCGGAATATACCCAAGGGTGTTATGGGTGAAAAAATGAGTGTCAAAACAGGGTTTTTGTTTTGGTGCTTTAGTAACATGAGCTTGTGAGGTATCGTTTTCCATGTTTTTTATGACGATGAAACCGAATATGAAGTCGATGTTGACCAAAGAGTGGAAAATTGAGGTTCTAACGAAGTTTCAGCCTTAAATTTACGTTAAAATTTGGTCTAAAATCGTCTTTCTTCCGCACACAGTTTGGGTCCCTATTTGGATTCTAGTTGTGCTCCAAAGCTCGGCAGCCCGATCGGAATAAGCCCACGAGTGTTACGGGTGAAAAATGGGTGTAAAAATAGGGGTTTTTGAGGTTTTAGTGAACATGAGCTTGTGAGGTATCGTTTTCCATGTTCTTTAGGGCGAGAAGACCGAATATGAAGTTGATTTGGACCAAAGAGTGAAGAATTGATGTTATAACAAAGGTTCAGCTCCCAAAATTCATTTTTATGAGCCAAAAACCTGGGAAATTGTCTGAAATCACCATAACTTGTGTAATAACACTAGACGTAGTATCGACGTGTGAGTCAAGAAAATTAAATGGCACTGTCAATTATCAAAGATTATTTTTTGTCAAAAATAGGAGCCTAATTCGTGTTTTTATGGGCCAAAATTGGTGGAAACCATAAATTGTAAATAAATTGCACATGAACGAAACAATAAATGTATTTCCAGCTTTTCTGTCGGTACGTCGAATAGAATAATAAACCCATGTGACAAGGACTTTGCAGCGTTTTTATTCTGTGGAATAGGTTTCCACGATTTCATCGCGGGTGATTTAGTTTGTTCCAATTTCACCTGTGTTTCGAAATTAGAGCCGCAGTGTTCAGTATGTATTTGGTAGTCACTCAAAGGAAGATCTGTGTAAATTTAGTCCTGAAACGAAGTGAAATAGGTGGGAAGCCGCTCGCGGCCCAGTACCTAACTACCCTTCAGATTTGGCAAAATGAAGCTTTAGCTAGCGGTACCTTTGCCTTTGAACATGAGTGACAACCTCTGTAAAATCGCTGACATCCGGTCCTGATCGACGTCGTCCAGAACCGTCGCGACGCCGAAATGGCGACGCCAGTCGCCCAGTACGTCGCCAAACGTTGACCTCAAGGCGCCTCCAGCTCTAACAGCGAGTTCTTCAATTTCTTTCTTCATTTCGCGAAATTTGGGTTTTTAGATTTTTATGTTTAAATAAACTTGATGCCCAGGTTCGATTCAAGTTGTTATAGTTTCTTATTAATCATATGTTTTCAATATTAATTCCCGAATTAATCATATTGTAATAATTTCGAACGAGCTGGATTCGTTCATTTTGATAACTGAAGTTTCATTCTTAACTACCTGTTGAGAATATTTTGCGTATAATTCAGGTAATAATTTTACTAAATTTACTTCAAAATAGACACAAAAATTGCTTGGTTTAAAAGGTAGTTTATTTTTTACATTATTATGTTTTTGTGTGACGATTGTTTATGAGACAGTGGACAGGTTCCGGAATTATGCCCTTAAGTGGATCAGAAAAGGCTGACATGGGAGTTGGGCATTCACCAAAAAAAAAATAATAATTGATCAGAAATGGCTCATATTTATGTGAGTCAAAAACAACTGGTCAGTTTCTGTCTTTACTCACCCTTCCATACCACTTCTATCAGTGATTTTATATAAATTATTCGCGATTTTAGCCGTTTTTACAGATTATGGACCCCTAAAACTCAAATTTGACCCCTCAGAATGTTTGAAAAAGGCTCATCTTCTATTTCAAAAATTCATGTTCTGAGAATTTTCAAAAATTCAAATGTTTTTGAAATTTTGAAAATTTCTAAAATTCATGTTCTGAAAATATTTTAAAATCCTCTAATAAAATTGGAGAATCGACGAACGGTGGGTCTCGATCTTGAAAAATGTAGTATAATAGTATATTTAACATCATCAGGTAAACCATGCCTACTCTTCTAATAATCGTTTTCACCCCCACTTAACTCCCAGCTTCGAGAACCAAATAGACCCCAAATGGGACACCTGCAATATCCATGTGCATATACCTAATTGCAAGTTGGTCAAATTCGGGTTGCCAGAGTGGACGGACGGAAGGTTTTGATACGATTTTCGAATTGCACGTACATACATTGAAACGTAAAACAACCAATTTTTATTGCTATTGAAAGATTATTGAATTTAATGAGCCCAAAATCCATTTCGTAACTGAACTGTAACGCCAAACCTCTGTTTTTGGATGTAGAAACCCAGCGAGAAAACTTCGGAAAATAAAAGGCCTTCCCTAAAAAGTTTCTCGACTGGCGAAGTTGTCTCTTCCACCTTTCACGCTGAAGTGGATAAAGCCGCAAAGTTCTTGGGCCATCACTTTTTTCACGACTCGCCTCTAAAACGAAGACGTCTGAAACTTGTGAAGCAGATTGTGAAACTAAGAGTTGAGGGGGGAACAAACATGGATTTTGATAAGGTTTGACGAGCGTAGGATCTAAATTCTTGTTGAAATTGGATTTAAGGATATCAGAAAGAAGAGTACGGTTCAGATGTGGTAATGAGGAATGATTGGTCCCGTAAATCGTTTTTCACGCTGTTAGGTACCTGATAAGAAAATTCATATTAGGCGGCAGAAATAACTGATACTTGCGGCATGCGCATGGGTCACAATTGCGGTTTATATTATTTTTTAATGAAACTAGATTCCAGTCTGAGAACTTTGACACCAACCGCGGTGTCGTACGATGAGTAGTTTTTTTGAATGATTTTTCAAAGTTTCCACCAATGGGGAATTTTCGTCAAAATTTTCTGGGAAAAAATATTAAGAACTCTTGGAAAAATGGTATTTTGAAGCCCCTTTTCAAAAATAAGCGGTATTTTGGTTTATTATTTTCAATAATGAACCATTGGAATCGAGCATGAAAAAAAAAATTCTTACCCCCCCTCAAAATTTGATGGTTTACGTTTCAAGGTATGTAGAATCCAAAACTGCAATAAAAATATTTCTGTCTGTCCGCCGTACGCCGTACGCCGTACGCCGTACGCCGTACGGGCCACTTTTCTTAGTTACCATGAAAAAAAATTGATGAAATTCGGGTTATAGGTTCCGTTCGGCGTCTAGTTGGTCCTCGAAGCTCGACGTTACTGTGAGTCATCTCTAAGGGGTTCAAAATAGGGGTTGAAATTTTCAAAACGCCTATACCATTTTTTTACGTTAATATTTTTACGGTTTTAAATAGTTCTTGAACTTGCGAGTTTTTTAAGACCATCCGGAGCATCGTACGTCCAGCCGTTCGTTCACAGTAAGGCCCCGAAGTTTGCACCGACAGGCATTTTCGACTCCAGTGTGAATGAAATTGTATACAATCCAAACCAAATCTCGTAACCAGAGACGCGCCCACAATAGGAATTTGTGAATACGGCCAATCATTGGTAGGGATCACCTGATTATATTGGCGGAGTATGAAGTCGAGTTAGTTGTTCTGTGATATTATTTAATTTGAAAAATGATGGCTCTTTTGGAGTTTGTTGGTAGGTAGTGAAACTTGAACAAACGTTGAAGTATTATTGATGGGTAAATTATTACTACGGTAAATCATTACTCAACGGTAAATTATTACTCAACGGTTCATTATACCATCTACGTAGAAGGGGCTGGAGTTTGTTGGTAGGTACTTTTGCAACTTTTTTCACTCCTCATCAACAATTTCTTTTCAGAACTTCATTATGTGTGTTTCTTTTTGTTAGGTACTGTTTGTCATCGGCAGAATTATTTTAGCAACATTTAACTCGTGATTTAGGTAGGTACCTAGTAACGAGTACGGGGTTAGGTACTAACCTACGGAGGGTCTGCGATCTACATAATATGTGTAGAATAGTACATATCATATTATATAGACGGGTTATCTATACATAGAGCTGTGATCTGTAACAGAAGGGTATTCTATACAAAATAATAAACCGTTGTGCAGGGATTTGCAGCGTTTTTTAAATTAGGATAATTAAAAGTAAAAAACGCTGCAAATTATTACACAACGGTTCATTATTTACCTGTATAGATGCCCCTTCGGTGTAGATTCCTGTTTTCTGTGGTCAATACCTACCATCGTGCTCCCCCCCAGGAAAGCCCTAAATCGAGTACTGAAGCCGGCCCGGGAATTAAAGTTTCATAAAACAAGGAAAACGATACCTATTATATGTATAATGTATTATTATAATAATATAAACCTATATGTATTTAGGAAACAAATATATATACACTTTTGTTAAAATCTAGGGATGAATTAGGATGCTCTGAAACGGATTTGACTATAAAAAATTACAAAAATGCATGTTCTGAAAATTTTTGAGCCATTGCAATAGCTTCATTTTTTTTTTGAAAATTCGCTAAAATACTACAATAAAAAAATGCAAGTGCATATACTCCATTATTTGCCCAATTTATATGTGATTTATTTATTATATTTGTATGTGATTTATTAGTCGCTGGAATCAGTTTCAGCATAGCTGATTATTTCATGAAGTTTAAATGGAATTTTCAGTTTGTTACTTTACCTTTGTTTGCATTTCCGCAATGATTGTTATCATCAATAGATTATATCCATTAGCTATTCAACTGCTACTTAATTCGAACTTCACACCACCGAAACATTCGCGACCTCGTCAGAACGGGGTGAACGGATTATAGGATTATACCCATTGCGGTGTCCTCCGGTTTGGTTCGAAAGAGAGCGTTATTTTTAATCCTCATCTCAAATTCAGATGTCGGGCTTCGGCCAGTTTAACGGTTGATTTTCTACGAGAGCGGGCCCTTTCATGAATAAAATATTATTTTCGTTCCGATAGCAATCAAGTCCGCCGATCTGGTTAAGTCAACGAGATGAAACTTTGCGGCAGAGGAAAATGTGAACATGATATTTTCGTCGGACAAGAGCGCACAAGAGCGTAATAATTGAATCGGTGAGAATGACAACAGTACATGTCCCAAATCAGCTTTTCGAGATATTCGCAATCAAAGGTTTCGTTATCCACTGAATCACAAGAAATGTGTTTTAACGATTGGTCAACCATCAGATATCATACTTGCAGGTCCCATCAACGTTGCCAGCATTTTTTTTTTTTTTTTTTGCATTTAAAAAGAACTTGAAATGGACATATGAATAAAAAGTAAATTACTGGACTTGTAATGTTTTTATTCTCAACAAAATTTAAATGAAAACAAGCAATATTATCATGTTAAATTGTCATAATTTGACATCTGAAACTCAAAGATGTTGTTAAAAACATGTTACTGACTCCTATGTATGGAAGTTCTTCACAAAAAATATATCCTCTACTAATTTTCTTCGTTTTCTTCCTGTTCAGTCGTCTTCCATTATCTAATGCTCTGGTAGAACTCGAGGAATGGGTCTGGGATGTATTTTATCAGTTTTACAACATCTGCAATCTTTTTTGAATTGATTCCGATTGGTTCTTCATAGCTTTTCTGTATATTGAGTTCTTGTGAAGCCCTGTTTTTCGCAAGTTTGAAGAGTGTAGAAGCGAGTCCATCAATGTACTGGTATTTTTTGACATACCCTGCGGCAAGGAGGCATCGTACTCAAATTCCCTGTACTCGGATATGCCGAATGGTTTGCTGGATCCTCTTCCAATAGGCTTACATACAGGTTTTCTTGTAGATGGGTGGCCACCAATCCTTGAATCGTATGTTATGGGTTTTATGTTTTATGTATATTATGTTTGCTCGACGAAATATACTTAGTGATTAAGCAGCGCTAACGAACACACAAATGAATATTATTTTTCCATGTGTGCTTCATATAGACTGCAAAGTCTCATGCGCAATAAAGATTATTACTATTATTTACTTGTAGGGCATTGGTCTAATGCACGTAAACAAAGCGGGGCCTCCCTTCGAATGCGTGCACGTTTTGAGGGCAAAAACCGTATAAGTCCGTGACTTGTTCTGTTTCTTCCCTCATTCGTTTTCACTCTTGCTTAGTTTAGGGCCCAGGAGCATCGGTAGCGTACTGTTCTTGTGCTCTCGATGGCTAGTTCTACAGGTTTCAACCTATGAAAAATTGTTTTTCCAGAATGGCCAAAATTGGATTGTACTGTTTTTATTCTCACCGATTCAATTATGAATACGTACCTAACACAATGGCGTCAGCCAAACATGTTATGGAGGACATTGCTTGAACATACTGTCCCTTTAATTGGGTCAGTGTTGTACCAAGTACAGTTTGGAACCGTTCATTTCGTGTCCTGGATATTTTGTTTTTTGACTTGCTCGTAAGAGCTTTCTAGTACCCACCCAGTAAACTGCAAGATTACGAAAAAAAATTTCGAGTAAAGTATTGAAAATTAATTTTGTGACTAAGTTCGAAGTTATATGTATTTTAGCTTCTTTCGACTCGTAAAACCTTGAAAACCATTTCATTAGCCTGTATGAACTGGTCTTACAACTTGGCCTCACACACATATAGTTGATTATTAGTTGACATATTAGTTGACGGAATTCAGATTTCTAGAAAGAGGCCACTAAACATAATAAACAAATTAACTTTTGTACCTGCGCCTTCGACATCCAATAGGTACTTACTTTCTCTCTAGTTCACAAAATTCGCCAAAAAATCCTGTAAACGACCACGAATTGCATCAAAAATGGAAGAAAACGATACAGAATGATGGCTGTAGGAAAAATATTTAATACTACCATAGCTGGCAGCATTTTCGCGCATAATTTCCATGTTTTTTTAACATGAATCATGTTTTAGCCCTGGGGTACTAGCATTTTTTGTGAGTCGATTTTGCGCGTCAATTTTGAGCGTCAAATTTGAGCGTCAAATTTGAGCGTCAATTTTAAGCGTCAAATTTTTTCGCGCAAAATGCATAGTGGTTTTCACGTACAACCGAGTAGTTGCTAGGGAAATGAAACTTCTTTCATTTTCATCGGACAAAAATCGTTTTCCATTCGTTGGAAAGCTCTTGATTTATCACGAATTTATTTCGTATTTGTTCTTGGTATTTATTCCCTAGTTTCATACTATAACTATATAAATGAATGTTATAAATGGATAGTAAACAATGACGCTTGTTTGGTTGTCACGTTTTAACATGTATCATCTATGGTGCTCAAGAAATGTAGACAAGACATCGTCAGAAGAAACGAGCACATACGTTTCAAGTACCTACCTAGTAGATTTCTACCTAGCCTTCACTTTTCGAGTTAACCTTCCGGTGGGCGCGTGGCAGCACTCAGGGCTGCCTCGTTTATTTTTATGTGATATGGGGTAGTAAATATTTTTGAAACGGTCGGGGACTTTCAGTACCTGCAGTTGGCAATACTGTGAACCCAACGCACGTTCCAGATATCATTTTCCGTCCTTGCAGCAGTCACTAGTCAAGGTTCAAACCTAACAACTCCACTTTGGCAGCACTCCGGGCTGCACGCGCCCACTCATGTAAGTAATTTTACCTTCCGAATGTAGATGTAAGTTATTATTTCACGAGAGACTTTGGCCATATATAATGTGCTTTACTGTTGTAAAACGATTTTTCATGAATTATCTAACAGAATAAAGTAGGTAGATCAACTGCTTTTCGTGCAATCAACAAAATGTTTTCTGTATGATTGGTTACCTGTTCCAATACTGTTACATTCATATCAGTAGCGTTAATTTAAGTTAATTCCAATGCTTTATTTTTTATTTTCATGGGAGAGCAATTTGAAACTGTTCATTGTTTGAGTTATTTCACTGCTTATTATTTTAGCTGACAAATTCTAGTTTTCTTTTCTAGTGATATATTTTAATTTTATTCTTCCAAAAGCAACTTTTACCAATTTATGTTACCTACCAATGATACTTTGGAATAATATAGGTCCTAGTAATAAATTTTGTTTCAGTCATGTTTGGTATTTACCTATACAGTTCCTAGTTTTTCAATGTAAAAAAATTATATTGATAGACTGTTATATGCTAAAGAACCAAATAAATAAATATATTATATTATATATATATATATATATATATATATCAGTTTGTTTATGGGCATTTTTTCAATTGATTCTACTTGCTTTACCTCGAAAACATGAGCAGAAAAGCCGATTTTCTGGAGGCAGCACTCAGTGCTGCACGCGCCCGCTCGTGTGAGTTTCAAAGGCGCGCCCACCGGAAGGTTAATAACATGATACATCGTTGCAATTTTTGATTCTTAAACATAAATAAATTTCAGGTTTTCATAAAGCATAACGTTTGCTTAAGTTGTTTTTTTTAACTTTATGAAAATACGGAAGACCTTCTGTACATAGTTTCAAATAAAATAAATTTATAAATGATTGAATTTAATGTTTTGAATTTTGTTTAATCATGTAAAATGGACGAAGGCGGTGATTTGGCACAATGAACGAAGTTTGAAATCCCTACAGAGATGTTTAGGTTTAGAGGTCAAAAATAATATTGTGGGGTTTGGATTTTTGTCGTGTAAATCGGTGGAAAATGTCAAGTAATGTAGTAAATTGATGGGTAGTATCTTGATGCGTGACTTTAAGTTGTTTTCTTAGATAAATAGCCTACTCCGGTGTGCATAAACAAACATAACTTTTGCATTGTAAGGACGAAATAAATTCAAGGAGCAAACCACGTAGTCGTGATGATGCATGATAACTGTACACTACCTGTTGGCTAATGCAATTTGTCCGCTTGCAGTCGAGAAGTGAAAGGCCAAACAGCCCTAACCGAAGGTTGAGAATTGCAGAAATACTTGAAAAACCTGAGACTTGAGAAAGTCTCTGACCGTAGTTACCTTCTATTACCAGTAGGCAGATACCTACCGAGAATTTCAATCGTGCAAATTGACTTATACGGCAAACGAGTGTTTAACACGAGTACCTGGTATGTAATCGCGGTTTGAACTTCTAATTGGTCGTGAAATACCTTCAGTGATGGAAACACATGTACAGAAATCCCTTGACATGCCTACCTGTTCTGCGCGAGACTTTCGAATAATGCCCTTTGGAATCAACCGCGGTAATAATTATATTATTAGGTTGATAAGTTGGGAGGGAATACCAGGAGTGTCTGGGGACAGCCCGATGTTGAACTGTTATGTGAAGAGTCCGCTAGTAGCGCTGTCGTACCTGTTCCGTGGTGCTGAACGCTTGAGACAGTTTTGGTTTATTATTACGTGAATAGTTCACTTACGTATGTATTCGCTCAGCAAAACCAAAAATTCGAACACCCGTTAAAAAGTTTTTTTCTTTTTCGTTTTAAGGTGCGTTGATTCCAAAATTGCAAATTCCGTCCACCGAACGCCGCATCACCCATATCTACCTTTATTTTCGGTTTAAAAAATTCGTTCTTTCGCACGCAGGCTCCATTCGGGCCCTAGTTGTGTCCCGAAACTTTGCAGCCCGATTGGAATATACCCAAGGGTGTTATGGGAGGAAAATGGGTCTACAATGGGTGTAAAAAAAGGGGTTTTTGGTGTTTCAGCTTGTGAGGTATCGTTTTCCATGTTTTTTTAGGGCGAGGAAACCCGTCCGAAATGAATATGAAGTCGTTTTTGACCAACGAGCGGAGGTTCCAAGGTTTCAGCCTTAAATTTACCTCTAATTTTGGTCTAAAATCTTCTTTCAAGTTGTGCTCCGAAGCTCGGCAGCCCGATCGGAATTAATCTAGGGGCGTTAAGGGGGGGGGGGGGATAGAGAGAAATGGGTGTAAAAATCCGGTTTTTCGATGTTTTTTGAGGTTTTAGTGAACACGAGCTTGTAAGGTATCGTTTTCCGTGTTTTGAGTGCGAAAAGACCGAATGTGAAGTTGATTTTGACCAAATAAGGATTCTCACTGCCAGAGATTCTACCACCAGTTTTCAGATTGACTGTGACCCCCTACTCTTCCACACAGCAAAAATAGTTATTGGCGATCACGTTCACGCAAAGCTTATGGTTATGATGGGAGACCCCCCAAAGAAAAACATAAAATTAAAATAAATTTTTTAACATGAAGCTGTCTCTCTGAAAATTTCCCGTTTTTTTTAGTTTTGAAAAAAAGAGCCTCCACAGGTTAAAATATGATACACGTAGAACCAGCGGCTCTTTTTTACCCTATTCGACTGTCGCGTGCCCAATTGGACCGTATTTTTTTACCCAGCTTGACTGTCGTATCCCTTTTTGTTTACCCAATTGGGGTACTTATCGCAGGGAGGCCAATTTCTACCCTGTTCAAACTCCGACGCTGTAATTTGAATTGGTTTGAAACCAAATTTCGACGCTGAAATTCGACGTGGTGGTTCCAGTTCAGGGAAAAATCTGGATATGCGGTATAAAATAGGAGTGCATTTTTTTCTGTAAGATGTGCTTTTCTCGGTATAAGTACGTATATTTCAGTTAGTGGTGAGTAAGAGTAGTTCATTTGAAGGTCTCAAGTTCAGTTGGTTCACTCTTTGAAAGGAGTAGTTCTTTTGAGTTGGTTCAGTAGTTCATTCCAGTTCCTTTTTGTTTCTAGACGCACAAGAACAACTCCTACTGAATAAAGGAACTATCTTTCAGTGGATGCTATCAACTCCTCAACTCCTTTAAAAAGAACTATCGTTCAGAGGATACTATCAACTCCTCATGTAGTATTCACCGTTCCTATGAACTAAACTCAGAAAAAGAACTAACTCAGTCGCCTTGTGTGCGAGTTCTTTAGTTATTAGTTCATAAGCACACAGCGATAGTTCTTTAGTTCCCGCTTCCTGCATCCAATATCCATCTCTACACACTGCGTCCTTGATTCTTTTACTCGTGGTCCTTGTGAACGAAAGTTCAGTGAAGTGAACTAGGACGAGGAGTAGTTCAATTGGCGGAATTAGTTCTTCAAGACTAGTTCAGTCAGGAACTGCTCACCTCTAATTTCAGATGAATTGGGAAAGGCTGTGCGTCCTAGTATACCATTTCCATAAATTCCATCTTCGACGTTAAAGTATCACGTATTAATTAATCATTTAATAATAAAGCTATTTGCGATAACATTACTTACCTAAAATAGGATTAGTCCCGATGTTTTTGGCCTGTGCGCAACCCGATTTCACCTCGAAATTTGGAACGCAGTTGAGAATTGTCTCATAGAACAGATCCCTATTTAGCATTAAACCAACGAAATGTCAGACCCAAGCTTGACGATCTGTGGATTACATTATTTTCAGACGTCGAGAGTTGTCGAGCATAAAACGCCAGACGATGATTGTTTTCTATAGATTCAGTACGATGATTACTTGGTTTACTTCATAGAGGAGTATCATGAATAAAATATGAACCGCAATCTATCAGAAAGAAGGAAGAAGAAGAAGATGGCATCATCAGGAAGAGATACCCTGTAAGGAATATCCCTGCATCGAGGAGGTTTACATATTCAAGGCAGGAACTTGCAGACAAAAATCGTGGATTTAGAGAGGAAAACTGCTAGCAGGGGCTGGGATCCCGTAGCGTCGTTGGCATGGCAACCATTGGGGTTGGTTTGATACTGGGGTGGCGGAATTCTACACCCTCGCTTAGTCATTGGGGGCGGTTTCTACCCGCCGGGCCCATAACCTGACCCCTTTCCTTACCCTTGCAGACTGGGCCTTATGGCTCGTTCCCGGTGGACTTCCCCTCCCTTACCGTCGATAATTGCTTGGAGAGCAAACCATAAGGTTAGAGTTCTGATCTCATTAGAGCACAAGTTCTTGAGATGTTGGTGATGCGAAGGAGTCGAGTAATTGAAAGATCGTGGATGGCCTGTTGTCGGTATGTCGTAACCCATGGATTACGTACACTTAGGACCGGTTTCACCGAAGTTGTTAAACAACGTTTAATTATCAAACAGAAGATCTAACGTGTTTAAAAACGACGTCGGGTTTCACCAACCTCGTTTAAGATAAATCAGTGATAAAAAACGCTGCAAATCCCTGCACAACTGTTTATTATTTTGTACAGAATACCCTTCTGTTACAGATCACCGCTCTCCGTATAGAACCCTTTATATCATATAATATGTACTATTCTATACATATTATGTAGATCGCAGAACCTCCGTAGGTTACTACCTAACCCCGTACTCGTTACTAGGTACCTACCTAAATCACGAGTTAAATGTTGCTAAAATAATTCTGTTGACGGCAAGCAGTACTTAAAGTGGCAAAAAGAAACGCAAATAATGAAGTTCTGAAGTGAAATTGTTTATTTGGAGTGAAAAAAGTTGCAAACGTACCTAACAACAAACTCCAGCCCCTTCTACGTAGATGATATAACGAACCGTTGTGTAATAATTTACCGTTGTGTAATAATTTACCATCGTGTAATAATTTACCCATCAATAATACTTCACCGTTTGTTCAAGTTTCACTACCTACCAACAAACTCCAAAAGAGCCATTATTTTCCGAATGAAATAATATCACAGAACAACCAACTCGACTTCATACTCGGTAAATATAATCAGGTGATCCCTAGCAATGATGTTATCTCGGGCCAATTCCCGATTGTTAGCGCGTCCCGGTGATGACATTTGGCTAAACGTATACAATTCATTCACCCTGCTGTTGAAATACTCGTTACTATGTATCTACGTAAATCACGAGTTAAATGTTGCTAAAATAATTCTGTCCATGACAAACAATAACTAAAATGGCTAAAAGAAACGTAAATAATGAAGTTCTAAAGGAAAATTGTTGATGTGGAGTGAAATAGATGCCCCTTCTGCGAAGACCACTGTTTTCTGTAGTCAATACCTACCTTCGTGGTCAAGTATAATGCACCGTTGTGTAATAACTTGCCATCAATAATACTTCAACGGTTGTTCAAGTTGCAAAAGTACCTATCACCAAATCCAGCCCCTTCTTGGTAGATGAACCGTTGTGTAGTAATTTACCGTTGTGAAATAATTTACCATTGTGGAATAATTTGCCGTTGTGTAATAATTTACCATTGTGTAATAAATTTACCCATCAATAATACTTCAACGTTTGAAGTTTCAGAAGTACCTACCAACAAAATCCAATAGTCTACCACTTGTCAAATGAAATAATATCGCAGAACAACCAACTCGACTTCATACAGTCATCCTTGATTATAATCCGGTGCTCCGTAGTGATGATATCCCGGCCGGATTTATACCGTTTGATTCACGATCATGTTGACGAAGCTTTTTGGTGCACACGAACGGCTGGACGTACAATGCTCCGGGTGGTCTCAAAAAATTGTTTAGCTCAAGCCAAATTTAGTAACGTAAAAAAAACCATACCCTTCTATCGAAAGTTTTTGAGCTACGGCGTTCTGAAAATTTCAACCCCTATTTTGAACCCCTTAGAGATGACTGACAGTAACGTCGAGCTTCGAGGACCAACTAGACCCCTAACGAAACCTATAACCCGAATGTCATCAATTTTGTTTCATGGTAACTAAGAAAAGTGGCCAGTACGGCGTACAGCGGGCAGACAGAAATATTTTTATTGCATTTTCGGATTCTACATACCTACCTACCTTGAAACGTAAACCATCAAATTTTGAGGGGGTTTAGATTTTTTTTTTCGTGCTCGATTTCAATGGTTCATTATTGAAAATAATAAACCAAAATACCTACGTCTAATCTAATCGTGTTCAGCATTTTTTTAAACCATCAACTCTTTAATTACTTGAAATTCATTTCTAATACTTTTAATTTATTGAAAGCTTGACTTCTGCACATAATAATTATTGTAATATAAAATAGTGCGCAATTTTTATATTGAATTGTATTTGTAAATTGAATGAGTAATTGAATTGTAAATTCAAAGTGCACTACTTAGTTTACAATACTCCACAGCGTGAGTTACATGTAGAAGTGATCGTTATAGCGAGATTTCTTGCACTCGGTAGCTTTCACTTCATGAGCTCTTTCATTTTCACACCCTTCACCAGCCTGAGGCCTCCTTTTGCTTCTTGAGTCCGATCCCAAGAATCGGAAAGCGCTCAAATTTCTCTTTTTCCAAACTTGCTTTATAAATACGCCCATTGTTCCTGCTAAACATGGAGGAATCGTCCCCAGGTGTACCTAACGCATATTGCGTAGGAATGTGGTTTTGGGTTTTCGTTCAAGAGATAAGTTATCGGTCTACTTATTAAAAAAAATATTATCATTACCTATTATTTTATATTATTTTATTATTTTATCAATATTTCATTATTTTATTAATATTAATATTTTATATTTTTATTAATATTTTATTATTTTATTAGTATTTTATTATTTTATTAATATATTTTTATTATTATAATAAAATATTAAATTATTATTTTAAAATATTTTATTGTTTTAAAAATACTATTTAAACGGATGCAGAAACTATTGCATGTAGCTCTGTGTCTTCTCCACGTTGACTTTAGATTCTTTCAGTACCCAAAAAGTACTTGATCCACAATTCACATGCATCCCAGTGCATCGTTCAATGACGTGTGCTCTCAACCTATAGGACCTTCCTCGGCAGGTGGTTGGTAGTGCACCTGTTATAGGCGCGCGCCGCAGGGTGAGGGCTGCCCCAAGAGCCTTCTACAGAACAAAAGCTATCCGTTCATTTGATCGTGTACCTCCACGTGTATCAGGTCATGTATTGTATCCTCACTTTCTGTTTGGGTCCATTATTTTCAATTATGAACCTTTGGAAACGAGCATGAAAAAAAAAAAAAATTTAGCCTCCCCTCAAAATTTTATGGTTTCCGTTTCAAGGAACGTAGAATTCAAAAATGAAATTAAAAAAATGTCTGTCCGTGCGCCTTTCTTCGCACTTTTCTTAGTTACCATGAACCAAAATTAATGAAATTTGGTTTGTAGGTCCTATTTGGGGTCTAGTTGGTCTGCGAAGCTGGGCGTTACTGTCAGTCATATCTAAGGGGTGAAAAATAGGGGTTGAAATTTTCAGAACGCCTTAGCTCGAAAACTTTCAATAGAAGGGTGCGGTTTTTTTTAACGTTTTTAAATTGTTCTTGAACTAAGGAATTGTTTGATACCACCCGGTGCATTGGACGACCAGCCGTTCGTTTTCACCGAAAAGATTCATCAACACGATCGTGAATGAAACGGAATACATCCAACCCAGATGTCATTGCTAGGGAATACCTGATTATAATCACGGATGGCTGTGTAAAATCGATTACCTGTGATATTATTTCATTTGAAGAATGGTGGCTGTTTCGGATTTTGTCGATAGGTACTTCTGTGACTTGAACAAACTTTATGCTGCATGAGTAACAACAAATAATGAATTAATTATTGAATCCCGCGCTCTTCTATGAAACTGTGATTGCCCCGGCCGGCTCCAGTACTTGATTTAGGGCTTTCCTGGGGAGGCTGCACGAGGGTAGGTATTTGCCACAAAAAAAAACCATAAGGGGCATCTATAACGGCAAATAGTAAACACTGTGTAATAATTTGCAGCGTTTTTTCATTGAAATAGAAAATATTATTAAATTAGGAAGTCCTCAGTTTTCCAGAGTATGAGTGTTTCCCACAGGAGAAAAGTTGAATTTATTATAATAAGAAACCCTAACCTAAAGATTTATAATGAATTCACGATAAGTATAATGTATGTGATAGGTGTGACTCGGGGGGGGGGGGGGGGGTTGAGCGAAAAAAGTTGGAATACGTCCCACTGATTTAGACATTTCCTGCTTTGTGTTATGGGGTCGAATTTCCCCACTTGATCCACGTCTTCTATCGAATTACAGCTTCCTCTTCTCCTTATCTTCTTTCTCAAACTCCTTGACCCGTTCGTCGTCCGGGAGTCTAGCTTGAAGGTTTTCTGCCGAGACTGGAACCAAGGACCTCAAGCGTCTACCCATAAGCATAACAATACTATTGACGATTGATTGACTGACGAACTTTTATTTATAAATCTGTACAAATATTAGTCCTGGCGGCCCACTCTTCCTATTTATACAGAAATTAACTTAAACACAAGGTACCTATAGGGTTGTCAGTTTCCGTGTAATTTTCAATTCCTTAAAACTAATATGACATAAAGAAATAAAATAAAAAATAAAAATAAAAATGAAAAATCTATACTTTCCTTTATTGTCGACAAAAGGTTAGGTAGTTATTCAAATTAATGGTTGTGATTTCTTTATCTTATTTAAAAATTAAATTTCTTGATTGAATATCAAGAATTTCTTATTTAAGATGAAATTTAAAAATGATTTCTTATTTAAGAATTTCTTATCAAGAATTTCTTATTTAAAGATGAAATTTAAAAATGATTTCTTTATCTTATTAAAAATGAAAAATCAATACTTTCCTTTATTGTCGACAAAAGGTTAGTTATTCAAAATAAATCTTGTGATTTCTTTATCTTATTTAGTCTAATATTATACAGCATTTTTCTCCCGTAACCATTCGGAAGCGGGGTAGAATTGTAAGAAAGCAGGCCAATTATAAGGTTTTTGCACTTCCATAAAAATATTGTTTTATCAGTATGGACCGCTGGATTCGGTTAGGCCGTTTGACTGGGGGTAATGAGAGCTGCTGCTCAATATTTGAAAAACCCATCCATGATCCAGCAAAGTCTTGGAACTCAGCGCAGTCGAACTGAGGGCCATTTATCAGCTCGAACCAATTGAGGGACTAACATGCTGGCTAAATAGATTTTGCAATATAGATATGATCGCTGATGGTGATGTCGAATTCATCTTTTCAACAAACGGAAATCTCGAAAAATAGTCTTGTACCACCAAATAGCTGCTCCCGTCGATTTGCATAAGATCAACCACGGAAGTTCCGGGAACGGAGATGGTAAAAGGGAATACGGGGAGGGAAAGGGAATGGTTCTTCGGAATACGGTTTATGGCACAAATGTAACAGTCTAAAAATGTAACAGCTACCTTCTTCTTCATGTCTTTTGTAATACCAGGCCACCAAATGGTTATTCCTGCAAGTCAGCGACATTTGCTCACTCCCAGGTGGCCTGAATGCAACTTTTCGAGCATCAGAGGTTGCAGTTTACGAGGAATAAGTATTATGGTACCTGTAATTATAATTCCGTTAGAGTTAATTAATAATGAACGATATTTGAAATATGGGGGATAATTTTAAATTTTCTGTAGCTCTTGGGGTTTTCTGCCACCCATTCGATATAGAAATCATTAAATATTGCAATGAGGGGTCTTCCACTGTTTTTTTAACAAATTTTTTATGTAGCATAATCTGATATAGCCAAATTATTGTGTACGAATTCTACGGAGTTTTCAACTGTCTTGAACTTTGAGAGATCATCAATTTCAAACTTCAGATTTTCAACTCTAGAAAGGGCATCAGGGACGAAGAATGATTTACCGGAGACATGCGAAATTGTATAGTCAGAGCCAAGCAGCCGTAATCGAAAACGTTGAATTCGTGGAGTCAGGTCATGAATCGGCTCATTATCCAACAGAGAAATAAGAGGTTTATAGAAAATGTCATACCTTTTTGGTACGTAGCTAGGCGTTCGCAGACCCAAGGGATACCCAAAGCCTCTTTCTCAATTTGAGCATACGACAATTCCGCGGGAATGAGAGCGCGAGAAATGTAAACGACTGGCTGGAAATCGTCTGAATGTCTGTAGGTTTTTGTTCCAGAACCGCACCAAGAGCGAATAACTTTATAAGTTTACAACGGTAACTAGGGATACTCGTCGAGAGGGTCCGGGGAGTAGGTAGGTAGTTTAATGCTGATGCCACTGCATTAACCTCAATTAAATTGCGTGCACCGGTCCTTTGAATTAATATGTGGCCCAAAGATCCAAAGGAGTATAATGATGAGTTATAATCTTCATCTGAAGTGTCTCGTGAATATTCAAGATTCTCTCTCCAGGTTTACATCCAGTTGAGTACCTTTGGTCGTCTGAGCTTCTGAAGTTCGCTGATCACAGCCACGATTAAACGATACTAAACGAGTCCCATTAGGCTCCAGAAAAGCCGGTGTTCCATCTTCCGAGGCTGTCCCGAGCATACTTGCTGTAGCTGTATCCCGCCACGAACACGGTCGGTGTAATTTGTTCCGATCAGAACTCGTGGTTTCGCAGATGGACTTTTCAGTTTGAAATCGACTTGAAATGGGCAAGGTTCATTTTCTGATACGGGAAGGAAAAGGACCTGCCTTGTGAAAAAAGGATGGGGCGTTTTTAACGGGATGGTTGAGGATCACGTTTCTGGCGAGGAAGCTGATCTAGTTCCCGATGGGCATCTGCCCTCGTTCTCAAGCACCTTAGGAAGATCTGAGGTTTTGACCGGAATTCACTCACCTCCTCTAAATAATTAATTCCATTCGTACTTATATCAATCAACCAGTCAATCATTTCATTTACACTTATGTTCCATATAAATACTTATTCCAGTTAAATCATATATGTATTATATTCCTACTTAAATACAGCGTGACTGTGAATAAACCAAGAAATGAATTGACTGCAACTAGGTATTTTTGTTGATTCGTCAACTACCTCAGGGTATCCGCGTCTTAGCCATTTAAATACAATTATTCCAGTTAAATTATATTCCTACTTAAATAGCGTGTAAACCAAGAAATTGACTGAACTATTTTTTTTATAGGTCAGCTACCTCAGGGTATCCGCCAGTTCGGGAAATTCTGGATATCTGAGGGAATTTTGTATTTGGCCATTGAAAAATTAGCTTGCTTTTAGTATTGAATCTAGCTTGCTAAATTTGCTAATTTATTGGAGAAATTATTGTCCATTTCCCTCTGTGCTGTAGTAGTCAACTCTCGATTATTCGAACCGCGCGGGACTGGGCAAATTTGTTCGAGCTATCTGTTGTTCGAATTACCTACAGTTCGAGTAGTCGAGTTGATCTATAGCTTGAGTTCGAAAAGCTATGTAATGGGCTAAGAAAAACTAAACAATAACCCTAAAAATACTTCTGCTTATTTATGTATCATTCATTTTTCCTTGACTTGTCTTTTTTTCTTTTTCCCCCATTTTTGTTATTTGACATAATTACTTCTTTAAGGTTGGTGAAGAAACTAGGGTTAACACTGTCACCTCCCTCTAAAAAGTTTCTTTGTGATACCCAAGTCCATAGGCTGGCGTTTAGACGTAGTGCTTGGGGGTTATAAATTCCCTCATTGTAAATCTCGTCTGATTTCCCTCTGTACTATAATGTAATATGTTTATCAATTGTCTTTGTTCGTTTCTTTGGGGTTCGACCTCCAATAACACCTGCGTTAATGATGGGTCGGTGATCTGTTTTCTCATTCGGTTAGACCATCAGCATTTAATTTGCTGGAGCCCACAGAAAGCCCTCGTTTACCAAATAAGGAATGGAATTATGTGGAAGCTTCTACATGAAGAGGCTCAACTGAAAAAAAAAGTCTACAACTTACTAAAACTTATTAAACCTCTTTGAAACGCCTCCCAACATTTTCCAATGGTCTTCTAATTTTCCTTTATGCGTTGGTATTATGAAAGTAAACATTTCGTTAGAATGCGAAAAAACGTCAAAATGTTCGGTAAAGTTGGGGGTAGAGCGGTAGTATATTGAATTTCAAATTTACAAGAACTCAAGACAGTCAAGGATGATTTTTGTAGAGTAGTACAATTTTCTTGTTCAATTTAAGTCAACAAACATCACTTTATGTGACATCTAGCAAACGCTGATAGTTGCACCTAATATGTAATTTTATTTATCATAAAATGTAAGTATGGAGCAACGGTTCAGGAATGATGGTTAAGTGTGGAGTGCGATAATTTGAAACTGCGGTTTCCGTGCAAAAATAATTTTTTTAAACAGAAAAACACTTCAAAATTTGATGTCTAGTGAATATTGAAGTAAAAACATGCCGTGCTTGGACAATTTAAATTCACCCTATGGTTTTCAGCCAATCCCTTTTTCTCACAACAATCCTGGACCTGGTTGGATCTAGTTTTTGACAGGGAAATATCTAGCTTTATCCTATTTTTCGATAGAAATCGTCGATGTTCTCGTAGCTAGGTAGTACTTGTGTTGAGTTACATCTTTCGGGTCTGTTTTTTAATGCGTGAACAGTGTTGTGATGTTTGAAACTTCATGAATTCACCAGTGAACCTGATCAACCACCCACATTTTTGTGTTGGCCACAGTCACAAAGTACTCACGGTTCCATTGTCCCGGTCTATCAACACTCATCTCAACTACCTACCTTTTTTCGTACAGTTTATAGGCATTTCAAGGGTTTTTTAAGCGTTAACAGCTACTTAGATGGGGTTTAAGCACACAGAAATGTATTAAGAATGTGCAGCGTGTTAGTCGGAATACGTAGATTTTAAGGCTGAATCAGGTTTTGAGGCCAAAAACAGAAAAACGCTGCAAAGTCCTTGTCACATGGGTTTATTATTCTATTGGACATACGTACAGAAATGTTGGCTGTTCATTTTTGTTTCTTTCAGGTGAAATAATTGAAATAGCTATTTCTGATGGTTTCCACCATTTTCGGCCCCTAAAACACAAATTAGGTAGGTACCTACGTTCCTTTTTTTTCAAATTATCTTTGATCCTTGGTAGTGCCATTTAATAGTCTTGATCCACGTGTTGTCACTTCTTCTAGTGTTATTATACAAATTGATGGCGATTTCAGACGATTTCGCAGGTTTTTTACTCATAAAAAAGCAATTTTGAGAGCTGAACATTTGGTAGAACCTCGATTTTCCACTCTTTGGACAAAATCGACTTCATATTCGGTCTTCTCGTCCCCAAAAACATGGAAAACGATACCTCAAAAGCTCATGTTACTAACATGTTACTAAAACACAAAAAGTACCTATTTTTACACACATTTTCACTCATAACATCCCTGGGTATATTCCGATTGGGCTGAAAAGTTTCGGGACACAACTAGGGCCCAAATGGAGCATGTGTGCGAAAGAACGACTTTTTTAGACCGAAAATGAGGGCGGTACACTTGATACGGCGGACGGACATTGCAATTTTTGGAATCTACGCACCTTGAAACGGAAAAGAAAAAATTTTGAGGGGGTGTTATAAAAATTTTTTGCTGAGCAAATAGTACATTGGTGTATTATTCACAGAATAATAAACCAAAAGCTGCACATCCTCTATTGAATTGCACATTCGTCGGCCTGTGAAAAACCTTACTAGAGTTTTCTGTAATTTAAAACAGCTAAGTTTGATTGTAAGTAGTAGGTACCTATACATGAAGTAACCAGATTCGATTCTGGTAGATGAATTATATTACCAGATGTAGAATGGGGGTTGAGAAAACCATTTTCTCGTGACTCACCGGACCCAATGAACGCGATGACTCACTGGGGGTGACACGGAAAGGTAAGGGTGAGGTAAACGTGTAAATATCTCTTCAACTACCGCGGGCTTCACCATCACCCCCTTACGTGTATTTTTCTAGTTTCTAATGTTACTAATGCCCTCCCAAATCCCTCACGAAGGGTCACGGAGCCCCGTTTCCGGACAGTTTCATTTTCGGCTGATGAAGCAGCAAATGGAGAGAAGACTATTATGAACAACAGGAAGTGGTGGGATTTGTGGGAAGGAACCCGAGTTGCAAGACAAACGTTAATTTATAGATTACCCCTATAATTTTGTTAATAAATTAGCGAAGTACTTACCTAGTAAACAAATATTTTACGCCAGGTAGAAAAATTCTCTTTCATATACACCGGATGCGGAACCATGATAAATTCAGTCTTTCTCACTCGAAAACAAGTAGAATGTAGAAAAACCACAGTCATGCAGCATGGCTATAAGAGCGAATTTTCGAAGAAATAACCACGTTCCTTAATCTTCAAAGTGCTCCAGTTTGAGAACGGAATGAGATATCGCAATTCTGATTTCACCATCGTGTTCAGCGTACAAAAACCTTTAAAATGAGGTGTCACTTGTCAGACTGTTTCATTTTGGGAATTTATGGGTAATTTTTCCCCCCTAAAACTCCCCAAAACTCCCCCTTAGAGTGACCCGATTCTGCCCATCTACGAACTTAGCCTGTCGATTGCCAAGACAGATTTTTCGTGCAAATTTGAACTTTTTATCTCAATTCTTTCGAGAGTTATCGTCTGGAATGACACATACATATATAAATATATATATAAATATAATATATATAAATATATAAATATAATTTTTGGTGACTTTCGGCAGTGAATTCAGGATGGTCTGAAACGGATTTTGGTATAAAAATCTTTCGGAAATTCGAGTTTTAAAAATTTTGGACCGAGAACAATAGCTTCCTTTTCTTCGAAAATTCGCTAAAAGAGTTGTTATCCATATTTTTTATTCATAATGTTCATTATATTTAGACGTACCGATTCTTAATAATATATACCTAAATATGATACCAATATTATTTTCTACGCTGAATGACGAAGAGATGTCCATTTGGCGATGCGTTCCTATCCCCGAGATAGCTGACCTAAAGCTATTTCATATTTACCTAGTGTAGTTTATCTAAAGTACCTTGTTTGGTCTTATGTGTTGGATTATCTCGGTAAGGATGGGAATCGAACACCTATCACCACACGTGATTTGGCCTGGAAAAATACCTGATAATCATGTATTAGGTGGTAGTTGAATACATTTCGAAATTCGCCATTTTAGTAGTATTCTACCTTGAAGTAAAGGAAATCCAAAAAAGTAGGAATTCAAAAACACTAAAAAGTGGTAATAAGTACACAAGCAGTTACCTACTAATAAATGTAAATGACATGAATCTTATTACTGACTAGCTGTGTACCCGCGCTTCGCAACGGTAGAACAGACACCCCCTTTAGGACAGGCCCCACTCATAACAGATACCACCTTCCCCAATGCCAACCCTAACTGCCTTTAACCCCCCCCCCCGTATCCTATGAACCCTCCCTACCTGGTTAGAAACATTCCTCAATGTTCACACAACAAATTCCCAAAGTTGCACTCCAATTGGTCAAGTAGTTTTGAAATTTCTGTAGACCCCCCCCCCCCCTCTCATAACCTGTACCCCCCTCCCACTAACATCCTGATTGAAGTACCACTTGAATGTACTCGTCGAGCTGAATCCAGAATCTAATTACAATCGGATTTACGTCCAACCGTTCAAAGTTATTATAAGCATAAACGTCCTCATAGAAGTGATTATAACACGTTTTTTAGTAGTATTTCATTCATAGCGTTTCAACGGATGGACAGATTCAAATGCGGATTTTTCATAAACCTTCCCAGATAAATTCTGCGTCAAATGGTACCAGCCGCAACTTTCTACGTTCAGCCGTTCTCAATTGATGCCGAGACAAACAAACAAACAGACAAACAAACAGACACTGTTTTATTATATGTATAGATAGTGAGGTACCTTGTATGTCAAGTGCTAGGTAAATCTGAAAAAATAATAAATTGGTGGTTGGATGGCATTGAGTAGTGACTTATTCAAGACCTACATTCTTAGGTTGAACTATGTAACCTACTGCTACACTTGAGTCACTCTTGGAACTAAAACCCTCTACAACAATTATTTGACAATATCAACCTAATCACCTAATCACACAAAAGAAACGTAAAAATGCTTTTCCGCTTTTGGTTTATTATTCTGGGAATAATACACCTATGTATTCGCTCAGCAAAAAATGTTTATAACATCCCCTCAAAATTTTTTCTTTTACGTTTCAAGGTGCGTAGATTCCAAAAATGCAGTGTCCACCGTCATGCATTATGGCTTCATTTTCTGTCTAAAAAATTCATTCTTTCGCACACGTGCTCCATTTGGGCCCTAGTTGTATCCCGAAACTTTGCAGCCAGATCTGAATATACCCAGAGGTGTTGTGATTGAAAATGGGTATAAAAATAGTTTATTTTTCGTGTTTAGTAACATGTTAGTAACTTGAGCTTTTAAGGTATCGTTATCCATGTTTTTTGGGACGAGAACACCGAATATGAAGTCGATTTTGACAAAGATTGGAAAATTGAGGTTCTAACGAAGTTTGAGCCTTAAATGTACGTCAAATTTTGGTCTAAAACCGTCGTTCTTCCGCACACAGTTTGGGAACACATTTGGGTCCTATTTATGCTCCGAAGCTCTGCAGCCCGATCGGCATACACCCTGGGAGGTATTTTTGAAGTTTTAGTAAACATGAACTTGTGAGGTATCATTTTCCATGTTTTTTTAGGGCAAGAAGACTGAATATTAAGTTGATTTTGACCGAAGAGTGAAGAATTGAGGTTGTAATGAATGTTAAGCTGCCGAAATTCATTTTTTATGAGCCAAAAACCTGGACAATTTTCTGAAATCACGATATATTTGTATAGTAACACTAGAAGTAGCATCAACAGGTGAATCAAGACAATTTAATGGTACTATATCAATGATCAAAGATAATCTGTAAAAAAAACCGAGCCTTGTTTTTGGGGGGCCAAAATTGGTGGAAACCATAAAAAATAGCCATTCCAATAACTGCATATGAAAGAAACAATAAATGAACAGCCAACATTTCTGTAGGTATGTCTAATGGAATAATGAACCCATGTGACAAGGACTTTGCAGCGTTTTTCTAGTTGCGACGGCCTAAATATATAGCCTAGTTTCATTGCCTAAATGCAAACTCCGAAGGTTTAATCACGGAGCCCGGATACTACAGACATCTAAGGTTCGGTCAAATGGATTGCATTTCTTTCGTTTGATAACCACAGGTACTGGTGGTAACGAATTTCGCGTTTTTTTGCCCCTTCTCTTCACCTTTAGACGTCTCAGCTTGTGAAGATGTACGAGGTACAGTGTAATTGAGGGCAAGCTATCAATCTGCCATTAGAAAGGAGAAACTGACAGCTGAATCTTTTAACCTTTGAGGGCAATTCCAACAATGGTTTATTAAAAGACTGTTGCATCCGTCATGATGGATTTTACTGCTCCATTGTAATGAATATCCAACGTGGTGTTTCGTTCCATTTCCGATTTACCTTTGTCTCGTTTTGAGTCTGTAGGTCAGGAATAATGGGAATGTTAAGCGAAGTTTCAATGTTGTTTTCAAGAACAGCATGAAACCTTTTTTATGTATCTATTTGTTCAACAAACCTAATTGCCAAATGAGGAAAACACACCAAACCCTGGGTTCCTTATAATTTAGAGGAGAAATCAACTTTCAAAATGTTATCCTGAATAGTTCTCCTGAATTTCTCTGATTTCCAACGGTCGGTATATCATAAACCAGTCAGATTTTTGTACTACGCACGAAATCACAAGTATTGAAAAAACACTTTATTTTACAGTAAAAACTAATCGACTAATTCTCATTACGTTTTCCGGAATAAATTCCCAAGAAAAATGGTCAATTTTTCGGAATTCATGTAACATTCCTTTCGTAACAAACAACCTAGGTACTTTTCATTAATTTTGCTTGGAAAGTCGGTTAATTGTGAAGAAAATGTGCTTCAGAGCGAAAATAACGATTTGTTGACGAAAAAATCTATTTCTGTATTTCACATGAAACGCGAAATATCTCCAGAAATTTTGAGCCTAGTTTCATCCTAAAACGAATGAATATTTCTATGGCTAAATTTTGCTCTCTCAAGAAGGCTGAGTAGAATTTCGTTCTTTGTGGCGAAAATCGTCGTCGAGTGTAGTTCGTTCTTTCTACAACGGTGAAAACCGCAGAAAAAATCAATGGCTCTTGCGCAGTATCGATTATATTACGTTATAAAATATATTACGTTATAAAATATCAGGAGAACAAGAATGGCGCGTGTGGTTTGAGAGAGGCGGAGCAAAAATTCTGTGACCCCGACGTGATTTGAACACGCAACCTTCTGATCTGGAGTCAGACGCGCTACCGTTGCGCCACGGAGTCAGTTGATCGTTTAAGACGCAGTTTTGATGTTGAGGTTCGGAGAAACCTACATTTTTATCAAACCGAATACATTCATAGAACAAGAACTACACTACTTACCTTAAAAATGCAATAGGATTGCGATTCTTCATTATATTTTGTTATCGTCCCTGTTCTTGTGATTTCTTACACTGAAATTTTGGCTAGGGATGTTATCTGGAAGGAGCACCTAGGTACCTGCTAGCTAAATGAAAACATAAAATCATGTACCTTGGGGTACCTAATAGGTTTAAAGAAAACCCTTCAGCTACATGAAAGATATTAAGAATCTATTGAAACATTTGTCGAAAAATCGTGTTTGTTATAAAACGTTTGGCCCCATTCCAATCACTTACTTGGAGCCGTTAGGTACCTATAATAACGGAATTAGGACCAGTGGTACCTACCTGTTCCGACTTTATCAATACTATTATTGTCATTGTTTCTTGGATATTATATTGTATACCTATTTATCTGTACCGTTTTATCCTATGCCCCAACCCTATAAAAACACCCGGATTAGTTTCTAGTCAGTGATTGTCACACACTCCCGTCTGGGTCGACTAGAGACAAGAATATTCTATAATGTTATTTGTGCTAGCTAGTTCATGAACTACAAGTTTTTCTGTTTACCTACTGTTATTGACTGGTTGTTACCTGTTATCTATAGTATACACACTTAGAGGCCGAATGTTTTATTTACAACAAAAACTCGACGATTTATTTGGCTGGGAGAAGTCGAATCCGCGATCTGTCGAGGCATAAGATTTAAAAAACGCAGCAAATTATTACATAACGGTTTATTATATTATTTAACTGTATAGATGCCCCTTCTGCGTAGATCACTGTTTTCTGTGGGCCCTAAATCGAGTAAAGCCCTAAATCGAGTACTGGAGCCAGCCAAGCAATCATATTTCATAAATATACGGTGGATTCAATAATTCTATCATTCATCATTTTTGTTCTTATTCGTGAAGCATAACGTTTGTCAAATTCAAGAAGTGATTATTAACAAAATCCCGAATTACCATCGTTCTTCAAATGAAATAATATAGCAAACCAACTCGGTTTCATTCAGCCGATTATAATCAGTATGATTATAATAATGTGTTCCCTAGCAATGATATCTAGGCTCGATGTACCTATACCGTTTCATTCACGATCATGTTGCCGAAGCTTTTCGGTGCAAACGAACGGCTGGACGTACAGTGCTCCGGGTGGTCTCAAAAAATGCTCAAGTTCGAGATCAATTTAAAAACGTTAAAAAAAACCATACTCTTCTATTGAAAGTTTTCGAGCTGCGGTGTTCGGGAAATTCGCCCCTTAGAGATGCCTGACAGTAACGCCGAGCTTCGCGGACCAACTACACCCCAAATGGGACCTAAAAACCAAATTTCATTAATTTTGGTTCATGGCAACTAAGGAAAGCGCGAAGTGCGGCGGGCAGACAGAAATTTGTTTATTCCATCTTCGGATTTTACGTACCCTGAAATGGAAACCATAAAATTGGGGGGGGGGGGGGGGTTTCCCCATGCGATTCCAGAGGTTCATTATTGAAAATGATGAACCAAAAATCCTACCTACAAATATTAATATCAGTTGTGGAGTGGAATTTCGGCGGTATCTTTTGGTTTATTATTTTTAATAATGAACCTTTGGAGTCGAGCATGGAGAAAAAATAAATAAATAAATACCCCCCCCCCCCCCCCCCACACGCTTCTAAATTTGATGGTTTCCGTTTCCAGGTATGTAGAATCCAAAAATGGAATCTTTAAGCCGTACTTTGCACTTCCCTTAGTAACCATGAACATAAATATTAATGAAATTTGGTTTGTAAATCCCATTTGGGGTCTAGTTGGTCCACGAAGCTTGGTGTTACTGTCAGTCATCTCTAGGAGGTGAAAAATAGGGGGTGACATTTCCAGAGCGCCGTTATGTCAAACTTTGTATACCTTTTTGAATTTTTCGTACGACCAGCCGTTCGTGTGCACCTAAAAGCTTCGTCAACACGATCGTGAATGAAACGGTATAATTCAGGCCCAGATATCATCGCTAGGGATCACCTGATTATAATCACGGATTGCTGCATGAAATCGAGTTGGTTGTTCTGTGATATTAGTTCATTCGAAGAATGATGGCTATTTTGGATTTTGTTGATGCGTGCTTTCTTATGTAACTTAAACAAACGTTATGTTGCATGAATAACAACAACAAAAAATTAGTTATTGAATTATTGAATCCCGTGCATTTTTATGAAACTGCAATTCCCGGGTAGGTATTGACAACAGAATACCGGGTTCTACGCAATAGGGGCATCTATACAAGTAAATAATAAACCGATGTGTATTAATTTGAAGCGTTTTCCACCTTGTTTCATGTAGGTACGTATTCGATGTTGGACCAAGTACCTTCCTGTCAAACTTGAGATTGAAAAATGAACTCAATTTTCCGATTTTCTCGGAGAATGCCAAACCTGCAACATCCCTGCTGTGAAGTGATATTTTCATGAAAATTCCCGCATCACTTCCTGAATAAAGTTGTTGCTACTTCCTATCTCGTCGTTACTGAAGTGAAATCGGACTGCAACGCCTCCCATCTGAAGAACATTCTTTTGATTGTCCTGGACACGGCAAACGGTTTCCAGCTGGCAAAATGACGAGACGTGGGTTCCTAGCACAATAGACCCGTCTTCGTCTTATAGTGGACCCACATAGAGGAGTTTTCTTTTGAAGGATCCCGTTAGACGTGAAAAACAGGCGAATCTGTGTCAATGGAGATAATAGGATCGGCACCTTGTTGAGCACGAAAGGAAATAACAATAGTAACGACACAGATGCGCTCTGCTATAGGTAGGTACTCATCTTACCTGATAGAATGATTTTTGTACGTGTGGTTGACGTGTTTCTTTTTTTGTTCAGTAATGAGCCTTTTTGAGACCGCACGGTCGGTCAGCAGTTCCGTTCGTAGTAAGCCTCCTGTTTGAACCGAAAAAAAAACATCAACATGAGCGTGAATCAAACAGCATACTCCAGCCCAGTGGTCGGCAAAGTGCGGCTCTTTGACACCTTAAGTGCGGCTCTGGCACAAATATCCACGAAAGGCGCAATAATATTTTCATTTAAAAATACGGGTATAGTATCATGAATGTTCATAATTGAAAATTTAATTCATCAAGCTTGGAGCCTACGTTGGATAAATATTACGTATTTCTAAAACAAACAATGAATTCAACGACTGAAATTTCCATTCCAAACACCAAGAAATTTGACTAAACCTGAAAATCATCAGTAAACTGATGACGAGTATCTACCTACACTGCATGCAGATACATCTGTACATGGATATGTCTTATGATGGCAATTTATCAGTTTACTGATCCGGGGCCTGGGCAGTGTCAAGTTAAAGTCCTAAGGAGCCTACATACCAAATTACAGCTTCATAGAGTGAATAGCAGAGAAATTAGCTTTAGGTGCCACTCAGCTGTTCCGGGGCCTGAGCAGTGTCAAGTTAAAGTCCTAAGGAGCCTACATACCAAATTACAGCTTCATAGAATGAATTGCATAGAAATTAGCTTTAGGAGCCACTCAGCTGATCCCGGCCCCATGCTGCTTAAAGTGTAAGTCCTAAGGAGGCTGCCTACCAAATTACAGCTTCATACATTGAATAGCGTAGAAATTAGCTTCAGGAGCCACTCAGCTGATCTGGGTCCTAGGCAGTGTCAAGTTAAAGTCCTAAGAAGCCTACATACCAAATTACAGCTTCATAGAGTGAACTGCATAGAAATTAGCTGTAGGAGCCACTCAGCTGATCCCGGCCCTATGCTGCTTAAAGTGTAGGTCCTAAGGAGGCTGCCTACCAAATTACAGCTTCATACATTGAATAGTAACCAATACAAAACGTTGCATTTTTTTGTGTGTCGCAAAATTTTGCAAGACCCCAGGACTAAGACATATCCATGTCAAAAAAAACTTGGTAAGAAAAAATTGAGTCTTATTTTGATCAATTAAAATTCTTCTATAAATCGAGAACATGTATAATTTTTGTTTAAGCTAAAATATACCGTAACAACGACGACTATGGTACAGCGACGTTTTTCAAATTCAAATCCTCTTGGCGGGCTTGAAAATGGCTCGAACGGTCTGCTGTTATTTTATTCTTGTAGAGAGTGCGTGGTTGAAGCAATTCCTTGCACCGAAAACCTTCTCCATGGATTCTCACGTGCTTGGCGGGAAAAAAGTGATAACAGCTGATCATGACTGTAATTAAAAACAACAACATACAAACCTGACTTACTCAAACTTTCCAAGGAGATGCAAGCACATTGTTCGCATTAATAAATATTTATTAAGTATGAAATTTAGTTTTATTTAGTGTAATAAAAGTTTACTAAACAAGCAGATTTGGCTCCCAATTTTTTTTTTAAATTGTTGTAATGTTCATATTTGGCTCTTTGGCTAGTAAGTTTGCCGACCACTGCTCCAGCCCATTTATCAGTGATGGAGTTCAGTTGACAAATCCAATCGGCGAGTATCACAAAACATGTCTATTATTATTATAATACACCCTACCTTGCGGAAAATTGTTAATAATTATAGTTATGTATATTTGTAGAAAATCAGAATTTCCGAAGAATAGAGCGTTATCGCAGTATCTACCTCGTTTTATAACCATAATACAGATTGATTTTCATCAAATCTATCCTGGGAAACACGATTTTGACGTGAGGACATCTTGAGGGCTCTTGATTTGGTTCTTCACTCGGTTGCAGGCGCGTGCCGCCGCGAAATAATCGATAAATTCTCCCCTCGGTATTCTCAATCCCCACCCTCACATTTCGAACCCTCTGGTAACCCCTGGCTGAGTCTCCCTTAGAACGTATGACACTGGCCTAAAATACTAAGGAAAGGCAAGCAGTGTTGCCACCTGTTTCAGATTTGTAGGAACGGCTCTCCATTTTTTTGGTGAATTTTCGGGCAGAATGATCTGTTGAAATCGGTCCAAAACACGACCTCATGCTGTTATTATCAGTGATTTATATGAAACGAGAGTCGCGGTCTGGTTTTGACAAAATTCACCGAGGACCGTCAGGGGACCAACCCCTGCCACCCCTCTGAATCGCAGCTCTCATTAAATCCATTCATTCCTGTACGAGTGGATACCTACGGGTCTCAAGAACTTCTGCGCTTCCGCAAGCTAACGTTACAATCCGATCATCTCAAGTTGTAGAACATAGTATCAGTAAATTAGGAATTCTTTGTTGAAATAATTAAGTTCACTGTGTCTATTATTGTTGGGTGTATCAGCCTGTAGACTTCGTCTCCACAAAGGACAATTACAGACCACGACCCACGGTTTTTGTCGATCCCCCAAACAAAAGGGGTTGAGGTTCTCAGACCTCCTTTTCTTCTGTTTGAAAAGAACTTGAGCCAGTTACTGCTCGTCATACCGGAAAAGACTTGTTTGGGTTTAGGATGAAAAGCTGAGAAGATTGTGTGGGTTAGGTCAGTTAACATTATGATCAACAAGCTAGCGTATTTGGGTATTCTAGAAAAAGAACGATCGAGGCAGCAGGAAGTATCCAAACGAAATTTTTCCACTTCATGGAAAAACATTGAATCATGGATATGTTTTTGGGCGCTGTATTTTCACATCCACTTTTCAATGTTTTTCCATGAAGTGGAAAAATGATATAAATTTTTGAATTGATTGATAATGAAAAACTTACTTTATGTAGCTGCACAAGTAGTGTGCACCTGACGAACCTTCTCGTAAGAACGTTCACGTAGACGACCACTATTCGGATCTAACAAATTCCAACATCATCATCATCATTTCATTATTAGAAGGCACATTTTTAGGTGCTACCTTCCAATCGCTACCTTCCAATTCGTTCAATAAAATGGTTTGTGCTCATTTCATTATTGTTTCGCTGGGTATTGTCGGTAACTACACACGCACATCTCCAAATTGTTTATCGGTTGCAGCGTTGCATTTTTTTCGGTCGCAAATTTTAGAATTTTGTTTGCCCCAGGGCAAAAACATATCCATGTTAAAAAATAATAGTGGCTTTTTGGTTTATTATTCTGCGAATAATACACCTATGTATTCGGTCAGCAAAAAATTTGTATAACGCCCCCTCAAAATTTTTTCTTTTCCGTTTCAAGGTGCGTAGATTCCAAAAATGCAATGCCCGTCCGCTGTCCGCCGTACGCCGTCCGCCGTATCACGTGTACCGTATCATTTGGGCCCTAGTCGTGTCCCGAAACTTTGCAGCCCGATCGGAATACACCCTGGGGTGTTATGAGTGAAAATTTGGATAAAAATAGGTACTTTTTGGGTTTTAGTACTGTAGTGAATGTGAATTTGACGCACATCCACTACGAGCGGCGTCGAGGGGGGATGTGCCCGGTTTGGTTATGGGCGTACCACCACCATGCGCGGATTCTTTTAGGAGCGTTGCATGGTTTGGTTATGGGCGGACCACCACCATGCCCGAGATCTTTTAGGGTAGTTTGCTTGGTTTGGTTATGAGCGAATCACCGCCATGCCCAAGATCTTTTAGGTTGAGGAGAGAGACGAGGTAAGGATGAGAGAGAGTAGTCAGCGACTAGAGGAGAGTGTAGAATGACTAGAAAGGCGAAGAAGGCGAGTATTTATAGGCCTGGAAGCCGTCTCCCTCCATCCTCCAGGTAGTGGAGGATGGTGGGGATCCCCAGGTTGTCCCTCAGCTCTCCTGCGTCTCTCGTCCCCACTTCTGAGTTTATTTGTGAGATCTTAAGTTTACAGGGAGTGGTTCTGGGAGGATACCACAACAAGAAACATGTTAGTAACATGAGCTTTTGAGGTATCTTTTTATATGTTTTTTGGGACGAGAAGACCGAATATGAAGTCGATTTTGACCAAGGAGTGGAAAATTGAGGTTCTACCAAAGGTTCAGCTGCCAAAATTGATTTTTTATGAGGCAAAAACCTGGAAAATCGTCTGAAATCACCATCAATTTGTTTAATAACACTAGAAAAAGTGTCAACACGTGGATCAAGACGATTATGGCACTCCCAATGATCAAAGGTAACTTGGGGGGAAAAAAAGGAGCGTACCCACCTAATTTTTGTTTTGGGGGGGCCAAAATTGGTGGAAACCATCAGAAATAGCTATTTCAATCATTTCACATGAAAGAAACAATAAATGAACAGCCAAAATTTCTGTAGGTATGTCCAATAGAATAATAAACCCATGTGACAAGGACTTTGCAGCGTTTTAAATAACCATAAACCTAACAAGTTTTTATCATAGAGAATCATGAATCGTGACATCATGAATTGAAATAGGGTTAAATGTTCGAAATAACAAATGTCCGATGTTGTTTGTTGAAATGCTCGATTTGACCGATGTCCTCACTTTTGTCTTTCGGAAATTCGCAATAATAAGAGAAGTTGATTAGCATCCATATTGTTGACGTTGTCGATCTAGAAATGTTTTACTTTTTGGTTGGGCACGTACATTTTTGGGACGTCCCTCAGTAGTGAGAGACATCCTCATGTGTTTGATCCGGTAAGAAGAAGACAACACACAGCCGATAATGAAAAGAACAACACTCAGCCGATAATGAAAAGAACAACATTCATTTCCGTTTCAGACAGTATGTCTGCGTGTTATAAAATCTTGTGTACTCTGCACAGGCATCATTTGCGTGGTTCATTTTTTTCGATGCAGAAAAAAATGCTGCGTCGCCGGAATGTCAAAATTTACTTCTAAAAGGGGGGGGTTAATGCTGAAAAAACGTGGGTTTTCGGTTAAATCTTGTGCGCGCTGCCCAGGGCTTAACTCGCTACTGATTCACGCGTTTTTATTTTATTTTATTTTTTAATGCAGAATTTGTGCACTGCGTCGCCGGAATTTTGACATTTATTTCTATTGGTGGTGGAGGGGGGAGAACGCGGGATTTTCTGCAAATCTTGTATCCGCTGCCCGTATTCTCAACTTTTGAAGCTGCCATACGACAGGCATAAATAAGACAATAGGAAGGTAGCAGCCTGATCCATAGATCAATCAGTCATTATTCACAATATTCTTGGGGCATTGTTATGATGATAACATCACCTACTCTGATATTGGTAGTCTAACATGTAGATAAGCTGTTCATATCGCGTCAATAGTCACGAAATTACGTAATTAAATTGCGTAATGATATCATCATCATCATCATCATCATCATCATCATAGATCAGTTACTGGTATACGTAATATATTTTTCCAGACGATCTGCAATGAGTGAGAGTGATCCACACCATCGTAATTTGTAATGCCTGCATTAGGGTCTCTGTGGGATGTTTTCTTCTGCTTGAGAACTACTGGTTCAACATGTTTTATACCTACTGAACACTACGATATACTGTGATTTGTCGGAGAAATCTGAAAAATTCAGTAGATAATCTATCCATTCCCACGTTGCAGTGGCCGGGCATACTGAGCGTTAACTGTTTTTTAACTGTTGGAAAAAAGAGAGAAGCTGACTGTAACTAGATCTGGCGGGCGGGGTGACCTCAGGGAGATGTTGGATTCCTTCGCCACCGGCTTTCGATCCAGAAGGCCGTCGAAGAACCCGTTTTCTGCCTTTGCCCAAGTCTATAGATAGTACCGACGACTCATGTTCTACTCGCCTTCTCAATGGGTGCCAAACGTGACGCAGGGAAAAGGATTTCGGCACTAGTAGATACAATCGAACCTGGTTACAACAAAGACGACGAGGAAATTGTTATTTTTTTCGCATTCAGAGGTTTTTCAAACTCATTTTATTATTTACCCCCAGTAGCCAGGATTTGTTCGTGCTCGAGATTTGCTGTGAAGTTCTAGAACAGTCTAGAGGCCGGTGTTCGACTCCTGGCTACTCCGGTCATCGACATCTTCTCAAGGAAAGAGAAAAAAAGGAAGCTGTAAATCAGCTCGTCAAGAGGCTAGGCCAAGTATTAATGCGTTAGCAATAAATACGTGCATTTTACTTCCAGTTACAGTTAATGCGATTTCTAATTAGTAGAGGTCAAACGACTGGCCTTCCTTGCACAGAGATAAACGGTAAATTTAGTGTTCTTGTACGACTTAGGTAGGTATCTATTTTATAAAGTCCATTTCACAACAAGCTATTCACGTTTTCCCCGTTTATATGTTTGCGTTCACGTTCTTTTCAAGTCTTTCGAAGGACCTATTGCAAGGTGGAATGTATGGGTCTGTTCCCCATAATTGAAAAAAAAATCCATTAATTAACACTAATCCAATTCTAAGACTTCATTTCTCGCCTGTTGATCGGCGCAAACAACTACGACTGGAAGCCTTCAGAATATCGGTCTTTACCCACTAGGCTCCGCGCATGCGCTCTACCCACTCCCCCGTTCACCCTTTCATAATATAAGAGCCGTTTAATTAATCCACAGTAATCCATTTGGCTTCCGCATCCCCTCCTCCACGTCACTCGTTCCTCTTTATACTCGAGTGGTATTTTCTGCCGTTTGTCTTCTTTCTTCCCTTTTCAAACTCACCCTCTGTCGCAGTTATTTCTTCTTTTATTGGCTTATTCTCGCTTATTGTTCCCGCATCTTCTTCAACGGGGTTTTTTGTTCGTTCTAGTGATTGGTTCCATAAGCTCCTTAGCAGCCTTATTGCAGCCACCAATCTTTTCCAAGCCTACGCCGTACGCCACTTGTCGTCAATGGGTTTTTCGAACCCCTTCCAGACTGAGAATAAGCTCAACATAATAATTATATTGAGTTATGCGGCATGACTTAAAGAGCAAATTTTGGAAGAGACCTACTTGAACAAAGTTGGTGAGCTTGCGAAAATGTATGTTCATTTAGGGTGATTTAGGGTATACACGTTTCAAGACAAACTTTCGGCGAATTTCTCCAAAATCTCAAAATTTTGATCAGGTCAACTCAGTTTTTCTCAAATGTCTGCATCTTTTTCAAAACCACTCAATTCACGATTTTCCAATAACGTCTGTTATACAAATTAATGCCTATTTCATAATATTTATCTTGACTGTTTTGTTGCTTTGAGCAGGTGTTTAAATGTGGGGGCAATGTACCTAACTGCTGACAAAATCGCAGGTTTGACTGATGAATATTGTCGACTGGAATGTTTCGAGTTGAATAAAATGACTGATGACAGTTAGGACACTTGCAGATCAATAAAAACTCGTTTTTGGTCGGTCAATAGTGGCATTGAAAATCTGTGTACCACGCTGAATCAACCAGTGGCAAAAATTCCGTCGAAACTATAATCTTATAGGTATAGGTATAGGACCTTGTTTTATCCTGTTTTGTTACTGTAAAATTCGACATTTTGGCTTTAGGCCGAGTACCTAACTACTGTAATATTTGTGTGTATAACATCATTATATGTATAAGTGACATACAAGTGGATAATTTCAGATAGGTACCTAGACAATCATTATCATTCGTTTGCCTCCCTCAACTTCAAATATTTGTCTGGAGAGTCTTCTTACTTCTCTAATTGGTTAGGAAACCCCAAAGCAGTTCTGCCGATTCATGGATTCCAAGGCGTGCGATTCCGTGACTAACCACCTTCAACTATGACTGACGACTCGCTAAGTGGGGGCGTTGCCATCGTTTTTGTTCTCGCTCGAAAAAGAAACAAAAGCATAAAGAAAAACAACGACTGAACCGTTTTTCCGCTGGTCTTACAGAGAACGGGAAGCCAACGATTGTGAATGTCCTGCATTCCAAGGCACCCGTCAAGTTCTGGTCAAGCCGTATGAACCGATGAGCGAATTTTCGAAGTAACGTATAAAAGTAACGTAGTTTTGTATTAACTTATAATAACCCTTCAAAACTTCCTACTGCTTACCATTTATTTGACTGTACGGAATCAAATTTATTTTATTGGGATTTATTGGCATTAGGCGTAAAAGAAGAAGAAGAAGAAGTAGTATTTATTGGCATTTAAGAAATAAAAAATATAAAACAAATTAAATAAATACTGCAAAATGTACCAATGCCTGGCAGTTAAAAAGTTCATAAGAACTTGTGTAAACTGGCAGAGCCACTTAATCTAGGCCGAGCGGAGGTGTCTGTATCACATCACATAGAACAAGATATTCAGCAGCTGCAGTGCAGAATACAAGCAGATGTTGAATCGAGTATCCCAAAATACAGCAAAATTCTGCATTTCCCCTTCACCGTGGAGGATCACAGTATTGAACGATGTGGATCATATCCATGTGGAGAATACATTCCCCGATTAGTGTAGATATCTTTAACAAAACTATAGAATAGTTGGACAGATAAGAACAGTAACTGGAATAAAAACCGGGAAATAAGAACAGGCATTGCAAATCTGTGGCCTCTTGATTAATTTATTTCTGGGGTTGACGAATATATGGCCAACAGCCGAGTCTGGGTGATCCACGCTAGCCATAAATGATTGCGTTGGGAATTAATTTAACGAGGAAATGGGGACGTGACGCCGAATAATCCGATTAACGACGTATCCGCGGTTATCGTAATGGATCACGATCATGAGGGCTGTTTCTCATTTAGGTGGCAGCTGATGGAACCTTCTCGCCCTCGGGACATGAGCAGTTTAATTCAATAGAATCTAGTGGGTGTTGGGTCCGGAGGGTAGGTGATTCTTGCAGTGTCTGTCAGTTGTGTAAATTAACGTATCATCACTTGAGTATTGAGTTTGCAAGTATTTCATCAATGTTCAAAAGCCTGTTCCATCATACTAGTGGAGTTTGTGGAAAATCGCAAGTTTTATACATAGGTGGAAATAAACACATGTTGATCGATGAATCTTGATATAATATGTTTCTCAATTTTTGACCATCCTGGACGTCAATGTGACGATAAAAATCCGGAATTCTAGGTCATAGCCTAATTGACTGTGTGTATGTATGGCTTTTTGTTCGAACTGCCAAGTACTATTATACGTATCTGAATGAGTTACTTACGTCCTACTTACTTTGAATAAATTATAAAATTCCTTTCTTGTTTTCCAGTTGGTGTCATTTAAACAAGAATTCAACTCTTCCTTGAAATACAAATGAATATTGAAGGGTGGCCTTTAGCGTTTAGCCGTACATAGAATTCATAAAAACCATTAAAATGTTCGATTAAAATGTAGGTTAATGACCTACGTTAGTTCGACGATTCGCTCATATTGTCATACTGCACGGCTGGATCTTTCAGGATGAGCAAAGATAGTTTTTGCAGAACAAACCTGAATGTGTATTTACGTTCTTATCCTCTGAACGAATGAAACTGTACAAATTGCATCTGTACAGCTGTACAAAGCTGATGCTGGCCAAGGTTGGGAAATGAAACTATACCTCGATAAAGCTGGACCTCGATGGAGTTCGGAATCCATTTATCCAGGATTAAGAAGATTATATCCAAAAACCTGTAGATTATCCACTATCCTCCCCGTTTTTTGGATTAGGATGATAAGATTTTTGGATTAACAGATCTTGCAGGGGAAGCATCGAATCTGCAAATTTCCTATTCGTAACATAACGCCTACACTTGACCCATTGCGCGACACGTAGGTCTGTGAGCCCTAAGGGAAGTTTGAATTTTTTATTTCAGCCTTTTTCGTACATATGTACCTACTCGAGTTCTTATAATAAAGTATGTTCGGACAAGCAGTTCTGAACCATTTGGAATCGAACCATTTATGAATAGAGCTGAAAAGGGGGGATGAGACTCGTTCAGAATTTTCATTTCTAACTATGTCCGTCCGAACGCTAGTTCATAACTGATAACCAGAATAATAACTCCCGTAAGCTATACCTAACCTTCTACCTATCCTTTTAGGAGAAAAATAAATTTTTAGGAAAGAAAAATAAATGGGGAATGAGTTGGGATATTTATTGGGTTTTGAAACCGCAGGTACCTACATACTCTGAAGTAGATGAAAAACATCGAAAATATTGTCTTCATTACCTAGTTGCTAAGCAGAGTAGTCAAGTAGTCAAATTTTTGACTATTCTCAATTTTTCAAGTTCTCGAAATATTGGGCGAAAAAAATACCCATTGTATATTTATTGTGAGTTTTCGAGTTATCAATTTTTGAGAATTTCAACCCTATTTTTCATTCCTTAGTGATACGTGAGCGTGAAATTCCGACCTTTGGGGAACAGTTTGACCCTAAATGGGATATTTTCGTATATCTACCGAATTTCATTAATTTAGATCTAATAGTTTCGGAGAAAAGCGAATAAGGACGGCGGACGGACGGATTTTTTTAAATTCGATTTTCGGATTCTACGTATCTTGAAACGATAGATCTTGAAACGATAGCAGGTGAAAACAATTCGCATGCCTCAGACTACCAGTTCTGAAGAAAATCCGGAACCTCTCGAACTGGTTCTGAATGGTTACGAACTACTTTGTCCGAACATCCGAACTTCCAGTTCGGTATCTTCCAGAACTAGTTGTGATGCTGTCAGTACAGCCAAAAACGGGCGTGGTCAGTTACGAACGGTTCGGAACTACTTGTGCGAACATACCTATTATAATAGTATTCATTGGTCAACGATATGCCTACATTGTCATCACCGTTATTATTGTTATGGTAATTGCAAATACCTTAATCCTGGGATAGAAGATACAGGCAGCGAAGAAAATATATATTTATGTAAACAACTTTTTACCCACCTCAGAATTTGGAACTAACAATGGTGGAATCTGGTCTGAGTTTAATACTGATTGAACACAACGTACTTTTTAAACCAAAAAACTACAGGATAAAAATAGAAATATAGTCTATTTCCACGTAAATTAACAAACTGTAGACCGGTTTCGGTTGTTACACCATCATCAGTACACGATAGACTGATGATGGTGTAACAACCGAAACCGGTCTACAGTTTGTTAATTTACGTGGAAATAGACTATTTCTATTTTTATCCTGTAGTTTTTTGCTATGGATTTCCACTACTCCGCCGCAAGTGATTTAAGTTATATTTTAAACCAAGTGCCTGTACCTTTTCTCTTTCACGACTTGCCTTATGTTTACCTGCTGCAGGCATCCTCATCGATTTCAACTCCATTCCACGCACTCTACCACCAATCGAGCTTCCGGCGCCTATCCCACTTTGCTTCAACCCTCTCGCCACCGTCGCGTCGGCATTCCCAATCGACGAAATAACTCACTTTCGTTTTAGGACGTAGTTTGCCGCCCACCCGGTAACAGTGTTGGTTATTTAACACGGAAATTCCATCGGCCGTCGAACCGAATCTTCAATTCCTTCTGAATGTGCAAGAACATCACTTCTCCGTGTCTTGTCAGCCTTCATTTGCTTTACAACCTCAACTTGAGTAGTAAAATATATGGTAGCTGAAATGTGTATCTGGGTTGTACAGTCCGAAATGTGTACAGTGGGAGTTTTGAATAAAAATCTCAAGAGTAAAGTATTCTGATATTATGGGCTATTTTAGGAAGAGATAGATACCTATAATGTCCATCAAGGAGTGTTTTCTGTCTGTCCGCCTTACGCCGTACTGGCCACTTTTCTTAGTTACCATGAAACAAAATTGATGAAATTCGGGTTATAGGTTCCGCTCGGGGTCTAGTTCGTCCTCGAAGCTCGGCGTTACTGTCAGTCATCTCTAAGGGGTTCAAAATAGGGGGTTGAAATTTTCAGAAAGCCGCAGCTCGAAAACTTTCGATAGAAGGGTATGGTTTTTTTTACGTTATTAAATTTGTCTTGAGCTAAACAATTTTTTGAGACCACCCGGAGCATTGTACGTCCAGCCGTTCATGTGCACCAAAAAGCTTCGTCAACGTGATCGTGAATCAAACGGTATAAATCCGGCCCGGATATCATCGCTAGGGAGCACCTGATTATAATCAAGGATGGCTGTATGAAGTCGAGCTGGTTGTTCTGCGATATTATTTCATTTGCTAAGTGATGGACTATTGGATTTTGTTGGTAGGTAGGTACTTCTGAAACTAGAACAAACGTTATTGATGGGTAAATTATTACACAATGGTAAATTATTACACAACGGCAAACTATTACACAACGGTTCATCTACCAAGAAGGGGCTGGATTTTGTTGATCGGTACTTTTGCAAATTGAACAACCGTTGAAATATTATTGATGGGCAAGTTATTACACAACGGTTCATTATACTTGACCACGAGGGTAGTTATTGACCACAGATAACAGTGATCTTCGCAGAAGGGGCATCTATTTCACTCCACATCAACAATTTTCCTTCAGAACTTCATTATTTGCGTTTCTTTTTGCCATTTTAGTTAATGTTTGTCATAGACAGAATTGTTTTAGCAACATTTAACTCGTGATTTAGGTAGGTACCTAGTAACGATTACGGGGTTAGGTACTAACCTACGGAGGGTCTGCTATCTACATATTATGTATAGACTAGTACATATTATATAGATGGGTTATCTATACAGAGATCTGTGATCTGTAACAGAAGGGTATTCTGTACAAAATAATAAACCGTTATGCAGGGATTTTCGATTTAGATCTCATGGGCAGCCTGTGCAGCTTCATCATGTCCAAGACATGATGTTCGTTTCGATACTCCAGCTTTCACCTTGATCGCCCTGTACTAACGTAACTCCTGCCTAACAGCCTGAATTAGATTTCTTCGGTGTAGCCTGGTATTGCGGGTTCTCAAGGTCTCAGTTTCTACTTTCTAGGGCAGAGGTCGTTCCGGGGTGCGGATTTTCAGTGCTCTGGCACTTGTTTAGTGATATTCATCGACAGGAAGGTTCCACCTAGAACTACCTACCTACTAATTTCGAAGGAAAACCTCGACCTGCAGCCTTTGACCATCCGTGTAACGGGTCTTTTCACGAACCGAACCAACTGATCACGTAAAGCCTATGTTCTACATACTACATCACACATCCATGGCACGAACTGACGCATCATACCTATCAACTTGCTGCCGCCAATTAGGGTTGGTATCCCTTTCAGAGAACTTTCGAAGAAAATGAAGCTACTGCAATGGGTCCCAAATTTTCAGAACATGAATTTTTGAATTTTTTAATGCAAATCCGTTTCAGAGCATCCTGATTTCATCCCTAGATTTTAACAAAATATATAGGTAATCTATATAAATGTATATATATTTTTTTGTGTCACTCCAGACGATACACCATCTCGACGATGCACCTTGGGTACATGACAATAATGCCAAATTTTGCCAAAATGTTCGTCTTTTCAAACAAGGATGAGTTCGAAGATGAGCATTTCCAAAAATTCTAAGGGGATCAAATTTGAGTCTAGGGGTTAAAAATCGGTTAAAAGAACTGCTAATATCGCGAAAAATTTACATAAAATCACTGAAAGTGGTATGAAAGGGTGAGTAAAGACCGAAAAATACCATTTCAGTGGTTTTTAATTCATAAAATAGGGGTCACATTCGGGTTTTTTGGGGGTAAAAAATTGGTATGAAGGGTTTAAATCAATAATAATTCACCTGACGTGGTGTGGATGGTGATTCACGACGGAGGGACCTTTTCGATGATAACAATATATTTTTCTCAAAAGAGTGGGTCAAATTTGACTTTTTAAGGATCGAAAATTGGTAAAAATTGCTAAAATCACGAAAAAATGAGTATAATTTTAGAAAAAGTGGTATGGTTCCTAGCTATATCATCTTTCTACACAATACCACGAATACTTCTTTGGAAATTCGCTCTTATAGCCATGCTGCATGACTGGCACTTTTTTATTATCATTACGACAAGCCACAAGCTGGCGCGGATCCAAGGGGAGGGGGGGGGTTACAGGGGTCATGACCCCTGTGACCCCCCCCCCCCCCCCCAGAATCAGCCTGCACTTCAAAAAGCAGAGCTGAACGAATTGTTCACAATAAACCCGAAAACAAAAAAAACCAAACGAAAACGAACCCAGTTTTTGTGAAATCAAAAACCAGAAACAAACCAAACGACCAAAGTCAACTTACCATATTGTTAACTTAAAACATTGGAAACAAAATATAACAATAATTACGATTAATCTTTTTATAGAGTACTGATTTTTTTCTGTATTTGGTTTGTAGCAACACTTGTAATTTGTTTACATTTGTATAAGTTCCAACTGGGACGATCATTTATAACTGATTTGCAAACTCTGAAGTTAGCTACGCTGCCATAAAATGCGCCAATTTGTTTGAAAACACATTAGGACACTTTTTTAGAAGAAAATTGAAAATAAATACATTTATCAGTTAAATAATTAATAGATATTGAAAAATATTTTTTACATAAACAATGAATTTTATAAATAAATACAATTAATTTTGTAAGTAGACAAATTGGACGAGTTCAGGCATAAGGTTGAAAATTCGGTTTGTATTGTTCGTTTAGTTATTTTGTTATTTTTTGTTATTTTTTATATTGTTCTACCCTGTGACCCCCTCCGGAAAAAAATTCTGGATCCGCCCCGGCCACAGCTTTGTGGTTATTTTGGAGGTTTGTCGTGAGCTAACCCTGTGGTGTCCTTTCGATATCGCTAATGGGTTCACGCAGAAGAGGAAGTAGGCTGCACACTACAACCGGTGCAGTTTGATCAGTAGAGAGTTCCTAAAGACTAAAGTCGGGAAGATGTGTTCGGATTTATCTCAACTGCGCATGCGCGTCGCCCAAGATCAAACTTATTTCCTTAAGTTCGACTTATTCGGCCTTATACATAAGGCGCGTTATCTCCCAGGGCACAAACTTTAGGAATCGTCTTTAACCTTACTCAGGGGTAACAGTGCACAGCTTTTTGCCGCGTTTTGTCGTTTTGGTTTATTATTCTGTGAATAATACACCTATGTATTCGCTCAGCAAAAAATTTTTATAACACCCCCTCAAAATTTTTTCTTTTCCGTTTCAAGGTGCGTAGATTCCAAAAATGCAATGTCCGTCCGCCGTCCGCCGTACGCCGTACGCCGTCCGCCGTACGCCGTATCACGTGTACAGGCTTCATTTTCGGTCTAAAAAAGTCGTTCTTTCGCACACATGCTCCATTTGGGCCCTAGTTGTGTCCCGAAACTTTTCAGCCCGATCGGAATATACCCAGGGGTGTTATGAGTGAATATGTGTATAAAAATAGGTACTTTTTGCGTTTTAACAACATGTTAGTAACATGAGCTTTTGAGGTATCTTTTTCCATGTTTTTGAGGACGAGAAGACCGAATATGAAGTTGATTTTGACCAAAGACGCGGAAATTGAGGTTTTACCAAAGGTTCAGCTCCCAAAATTGGTTTTTTATGAGTCAAAAACCTGGAAAACTGTCTGAAATCACCATCAATGTGTACAATAACATTGGAAAAAGTGTAAACAGGTGAATCAAGACCATTAAATGCCACTACCAATGATCAAAGATGATCTTTAAAAAAAAGAGAAAAAAAAGTGTACCTATTTCATGTTTTGGGGGCCAAAATTGGTGGAAATCATCAGAAATAGCTATTTCAATCATTCCACATGAAAGAAACAATACAGCCAACAAAAATCTCTAGAACTCCAATAGAATAATAAACCCATGTGACAAGGACTTTGCAGCGTTTTTTGGTTTATTATTCTGTGAATAATACACCTATGTATTCGCTCAGCAAAAAATTTTTATAACACCCCCTCAAACTTTTTTCTTTTACGTTTCAAGGTGCATAGATTCCAAAAATGCAATGTCCGTCCGCCGTACGCCGTCCGCCGTCCGCCGTACGCCGTCCGCCGTATCACGTGTACAGGCTTCATTTTCGGTCTAAAAAAATCTTTCTTTCGCACACATGCTCCATTTGGGCCCTAGTTGTGTCCCGAAACTTTTCAGCCCGATCGGAGTATACCCAGGGGTGTTATGAGTGAAAATGTGTGTAAAAATAGGTACTTTTTGTGTTTTAGTAACATATTGGTAACATGAGCTTCTGAGATATCGTTTTCTATGTTTTGGGGGACGAGAAGACCGAATATGAAGTCGATTTTGACCAAAGAGTGGAAAATTGAGTTCTACCAAATGTTCAGCTCCCAGAATTGATTTTTTATGAGTGAAAAACCTGGGAAATCGTCTGAAATCACCATCAGTTTGTATAATAACACTGGAAAAAGTGTCAAGACGTGGTTCAGGACGATTAAATGGCACTACCAATGATCAAAGATAGTTTTAAAAAAAAAGAAAAAAATATTGTACCTAATTTGTGTTTTGGGGGCCAAAATTAATGGAAACCATTAGAAGTAGCTATTTCGATTATTACGCATGAAAGAAACAATTAATGAACAGCCAACCTTTCTGTAGGTATGTCCAATAGAATAATAAACCCATGTGACAAGGACTTTGCAGCGTTTTTTTTAACGCGTCATGTGTCGTCGGTCCTCGCCATCGCCAGCGTCTTTCAAAGTTACTCCAAGCGTCTTTCAAAGAATTTACTAGATTGTTGTGATATCAACTTAGGATAAAAAAGTGATTTTGATGTTCAAAATACACCTCAAAAGCACTTATAATATCGTCATCCGACAACAGTCCTTGTCCGTTGAGGTAGAGGCGAAAAAGATGTTCAAGCTCTTCCATGATGAACTTGAAATAAAATAGAATAAACTAAAAATGAAATGGAAACGGAACGACCAGGAAAGAAAGGCAGCTGAAGCTGAATGGATTTCGCGTTGTGCTAAGTTAAGTGACGTTACTTTTTAATTCGCTCCTACCCCCACCACTTCTGTCAAACCGGACTTATTGGTTAGCATCCAAAGTTAGCTCGCCTTAGATGTGGCCAAAGGATATGGCCGTTCCCTAATGAACTTATCTCTTAGGAACTCTCTATAACATTTTTAACTGGAAAAAATACCCGGTGCAGTTCGACCATTTATACCAAACCAGCAGTGCAATTCGACAGCACCCGGATTTTACAATCAGTGAAAAGGTTCTGAGATGAGTCATGCAGTTCGGGACATTTCATTAAGCATCTAGTAATATATTTAAAAACTCAAGAGCGAAATGTTTCATGATATGGAAATCATGAGTGAAGTCAGAAAAATGGTCTCCTGGTCGGGGAATTTGTCAGTATTAGGTCAACTGTCAGGATCAACCGTGAGGTAGGATGTAACGGAATGTTGAACGGGAATTTCTCTAATAACAAATTCAATGTAGCAACCTATAAAAATTCCAAGACCCAAAGCTGAGTTAGATTGAAATGGCCCTGTAGCAACTTTATATGCATACAGCAGTTTAATGCATGATATAGCGCTTTAGGTAGGCGATAAAATTGATGATAGTAATTAAAAAATTAGGGCAATCGTAAAATTTTGTAGATCTTACCGTAGCACTGTGAATACATAATATGTACCTTAATGAAATTTTGATGGGGATCCGCCCATTGATACCTACTGAGTTATTCATAAACCAATCCTACCCAGTTTTTAAGGCGATAGAAATTTTTATGAGGGCTAAAAATGGGTTTGGAAATTTTTTCAATTAATTTTGTAATAGCTCTTTTAGTGGTTTGGTTGAGTCTTCGTGTCTACTAAAACATAATGCCGGACGTCGTGGTTTGGATCAACATTTCTAAGGTTAAGTGTGGATTGTACCCAAAAATGGTCACGTCTCAATAAATACGCCAGTTAATACTTGACTAAATTGTACATAAAATACTTGACATTAACAGTCACCGCGGGATGAACTCCTTTATTTACGCACAGGTGAATAGCGAGGTGAATCATGACATTTATATGGTAGGGTAGGTGGGGGCAAAGCCCTGCAATTTTTGGGTTTTTGTCCATTCTGACCAACCATGAGCAGATTTCCTCAAAATTGTACGCCTGAGTTTTAGGTAGGGATCTTACCTTCCACTACTGGAAACACCAATCACCTCCAATCATTATCCACGGAAAAATTTGATTTAAGAAAAAAGAAAGAATTGCAGGGCTTTGCCCCATTAGATGGGGCAAACCCCTGCAGTGCATAGCTTCGCCCCAATTAGATGGACATGGATAAGAAAAGATACTGTTATCAAAAACTCACAAAATATTGGTTTAATTCCTTCTGAAAATTTGCAAATCACAACTGGCCTTAAAGGTTATTTTAATTTCGTGAACATACGAGTACCTACCGTGCGGTAGGTATTACCTACTCTTAAAACGTAATACACACCTATTTAATAGATAATAAATAATAAATAATGAAGTATTTTATTAACAAGGTTAGGTACAATGCCAAAATATGTTCCAGTACTAAATGGGCAAAGCCTTGCACTCAAGGGATGCAGGGACTTGCCCCGAAGAACCTGCAGGGACTTGCCCCGCTTGGTGTTTTTGGGAATGGCGCGTCAGTAAGGTTACGTGAAGCGAATTGAAGCAAAAGTTAATCCACAACATCAAAGCTTAGTTGCAGTACTATTCATCGATAACTGGTTGATGCATTTGGTGCAATCCAATCTCGAACGATTTTGAACTGAAGTTTCAAGAAAATTACATCAAAAACGTGAAAAATGAATTTATCTCATTTTCTTGGCCTGCAGTGTTCCCAGACGCCTTTGCTTTGATAACCGAACACCTGTTGCAAAAACCCAACTGCTACCTGGTGACCAGTTCTCAAATCAATCGCCGACTGTTCAAAAAATCGATTCAGGGCTTTGCCCCATGCAGGTCTTTGCCCCCACCTACCTTTCAACGATAAAAGGTAATTTGTCAAAAATAGGGGCCTAATTCGTGTTTTTTGGGGGCCAAAATTGGTGGAAATCATCAAAAATAGCTATATCAGTTATTGCAAATGAAAGAAACAATAAATAAACAAACAAAATTTCTGTAGGAAAGTGAGTCCAATAGAATAATAAACCCATGTGACAAGGACTTTGCAGAGTTTTTGCCTGAGGAGTTGGCGTCAGGTAGAAATTTTGTGGATGTGGACAGTAAAGAAACTTTACTTTACAGTTCCATAACTTCCAGAACTGTTCTCGGAAGGTTGACTAGAAATCGTTATTCCTTTTGTGTCTCTGCGACTGTTTCTTTTCATATTTGTAGTTTCAGGTAACATCGTGTCAGTTGTAGTACCACGAAAAACTAATTAGTTCGGTAGCTCGGTAGGGAAACGTTGCGACTGCATGAATTGATGGATCCTTGGTGGGTGTGCTGGTTTCTTCAGAATAATAAATGCCCTGGTGATACATCAGTGCACCTACTCAGTTCGACAGTAGATGCGCCTCAAGATTCAATATATGTACCTGCCATGTGGTATAACTAGACGCATAACATGCACCACTAACTACTAGAGACGGAATTACATGGGTATTTTTCAAGTGTGTTGCGAGTAAAGTGATCTGCTGTACTATAAAGAGGTCTACAGCTGAAATAAAGATCATTAAATCCGTGCAAATTTGACCGAATCTGAACGTCGTTCTTTTTTTCCTATACAAGCACACAATAGAGGTACAAAATATTAAACTTGTATTGTTCTTCTCAATGTCAAGGTTGTATACGCTGTTAAGAAGCTGTCTCTTATATAAAAGAAAATCACAGTTCTTTGTTTTCAAAACGGAAATTGTAAGGGAATGCTGGTGCCCCCCAACCCCACGGAGTGGTTGAATGAAAAAACGAATCTTTTCAGAATACAGGACAAAATGCGTCCGAGTGTGAGTTGTTGTATGAAAAGGAGCCTCCCCAGAAATAAAACCGCCGAGCCAAGGAAAATCCGCCTGAAAATAACAGGGGACGAATTCTCTCTTGGAGACGGTTTGATGAAACCCTGTGGGAGGGAGAAAATTGCAATCAAGGGAATGGAATCCTGCCGTCACTTGATGATGGGACGGAAGGGGTGCGCGTTCACATGACGAACCAACCAAAATGCGTTCACAGAAATCGCTCAATACCACCAACTGCACCAACTTGTGGACGCCGAGAAAGTTCGCGCATGCGCCGATGAAATGACTTGAAGACAACCTGTGAATTTATCAGCCTTTTCTGTTCGAATCAGTGGACCTTTGGTTCGAACTGGGTTCTTCGATTTCATCATTGCCACCCAACGCACATAGTGTTGTTAACCACATCCTCTCCACGAGTTGGTTAGGATGGTGTTCCTCTGCAATGCGGAATAAACACAAAATAAATAAACCTTTAGCTTACCACTAATTTGAATTAGTTAGGATGGTGTTCCTCTGCAATGTGGAATAAACTCAAAATAAATAAACCTTTAGCTTAGGTACCACTAATTTAAATTAGTGGTAAGCTAAAGGTTTATTTATTTTGTGTTTATTCCACATTCCAGAGGAACACCATCCTAATACTATACTACACTAACACTACACCATCCATACTAATTTAAATTAGTGGTAAGCTAAAGGTTTATTTATTTTGTGTTTATTCCACATTGCAAGATGGCTTACCACAAAAGGCATACAACGAAATTCGATGAATTGGTGTTCCTGTGGTACCATCGATGGAAAAGGTTATTCTTTGGCTAAAAATCGAGCTGCTGCCAAGAAAAATGCTCCGATGAAGGTTCTGGCTCCATCTGTGAACCAGTCAGCTTTTTACTATACCTGTTTTTAGCGAATTTTTAAAGAAAATTAAGCTATTGAAATGGGTGAAAAAATTGCAGAACATGAATTTTGAAAAATTTGTTATAGACAAATCCGTTTCAGGGCATCCTAAATTCATCCCATTCATTTATATGTATAATTATGTAGATATTTATATAAAAGTATGTGGAGGGGGTGGTCTTGAGGGTCAGTCAAGATCTCCCTCTCCACATGCTTTTATATCTTCACCAGTCGAGAACTACACAAAGGTATATAAATATTTAAATATTGTGTCTCTGATGACGATATCTTTCCTCGGGTACATGATAAAAATTCCAAATTTTTCCAAAACGTTAGTATTGCCAAAGAAAAGGATGAATTCGAAGATAAGCGATTTTCAGAAATTCTAAGGGGTCAGATTTAGGTTTTGGGTTAAAAATCGATAAAAACGGCTAGAATTGCGAACAATTGATATAAAATCACTAAAAGGAAATGGAAGGTGAGTAAATACAGAAAAATACCGTTTTAGTTGTTTTCCATTCAGAATAGGGGTCAAATTTGTATTGGGGGGGGGGGGGGGGGTCACAAATTGGAATTAAGGGCCAACTCAATTCACCTGACGTTGTGTAGGATGGTGATTCACGACTTTTCGATGATATAAGTATTTTTCTCAAAAATGAGTGGGTCAAATCTTATTGACTTTGTAAGGGTCAATAATCACGAACGAATTATATGGTTTTACGAAAAGTGGTATGGTTTCTCGCTATATCATCTTTTTACACGATAGCACTAATTTTTTTTTTGAAAATTCGCTCTTATAGCCATGCTGCATGACTGGAACTTTGGTCTCATATTTGCAAGCGTTCAGTTCTTCACCAAGCCTCTCCTTGTCCCAACTTTCTGAAAACCAAACTTAAACGCTGTTTTGTTATACTGATGGAGACTGTTTGGTATTAGAACTTGCTCAATTTTCTGCTTGATTATTAAATCCAACAGAGCAGAAAGTGTTGAATTATAGTAGCCAATATGGGGTCGTTTTCGTTGTCCCAAACAGCATTTCCCCTCTACTCCAAATATCTGCAGAGTCCGATAAGGAAACACCCTCAGCCATTAGCAACCAACTTCACGCCTGGTTTCCCTCCTGATTTCTGTTTTGAAACTTACACTTCTCGACTCCCCCTCCTCAAGGACGTTTAACTCGTTGTCTGCTGTATCCTCAACTATATTAAGCCTCGTTTTAAAATTCTGACCGAGCAACGTAGCTTCGTACAGGGCTTTCGAAACCGTCAAGAGGGTGTAGGCCGTTCAAATCTCCCTTCCAAGATCTGCACGCTCCCTGAATACTCAATGAGGTCTGATACTCAGTCCTCGAGGTCTGTGGGAATCTAACCAACCATCTCAACTATTCACTTAACCGAAAATGTAACAACCTCGTTCTGTAGATCTTGTTTCACATGTGTTCCAAACTGACGATTCCGCCCTGGATTTTAATCGTGGTTCAAATGGTTGAGATAATTTTGTAATCAGCTTTCAGTAATAATTATTAGTGGAGCTGTAGGAAACGTTGCAGCATTTGACCATGTTTTACACTTAATCTAAGAACTATGAATCCCGACAACCCTTCAAAAATCTTGTTCACATGTGTTCAAAACTGACGATTTCGCCCTGGATTTTAATCATGGTTCCACTGGTTGAATTCTTAATCAGCGTTCAGTAATAATATTATTAAGTGGAGCTTTAGGAAACGTTTTAGAATTTGACCACGTTTTATACTCAATCTAAGAACAAAAAATTCCGCCAACCCCTCTAAAATCGGAACCGCAAACATTTTACTGATGAAATCTGAAAAGCAATGTTCCCAGCAGGTTTTGAACTAAGTAGGTACCTACTCAACCTGATGAGTATGCTCGAAACTCCCCAAAATTGTATGTCTGAATTGAAATGAGTAGTATCAAAATGTCTGTTACATTCAGTGGGTATTTACTTTAATCATTTTTCTAGAAAATTATGAGAATTTTTCTCTTTCCAGTAGCCTTTTTTTGTTCGATTATTGAATCCAACAGAGCAGAAAATGTTGAATTATAGCAGCCAATATGGGGTCGTTTTGTTTGGGGTCGGAGTGCAGCTGTTCTTGCCTTAAGACCAAATCTAGTCACTGAAATAAGACCCACTCCGCGTTATCCAATTTTGCTGTAATTTTCTCACGTACCTTTGTTTCACAAACAAGAAGAATAACAAAAACGAGAACAATAACGAGCCACCTTGCACATTCAGAAGGCTTCCCCAGCCTCAGGACTTGATGGAGGCAACTTTCCCCCGTCGGTGGTGCCGCGTTGCTGCCGTCTTCGTCGTTTGCAGGCTTCACCCCTGAGGCCTCAGTTCAGTCCCAACGGAAGAGCCGCTCCATCTGACATCCCCAAAAGCTCTCCCGCGGGACGCCACTTCGTCCGACTTCCCCGCAGGCACATACTTGAAGCCCTCAAGATGGCGAAGGCCAAGCGGGGTCGGAGCCATCCCATAACCGTGCTGTATGGCCGCATCCACCGATCTGCCAAGCGTTCTGCCGTGTGTTTAATAAAAGTATTCATTTGAGGGGCAAAAACCTTTGTTTCTGATTAATGGTTTGTACATTTATGAATCATTAACAAGGCTCTGTTGTTGTATATAGTAGGGTTTGACGAGCAGAGTGGGGATCGTGATGTCACAATTCCAGAACTTGCATGCAAAATTGATACATCCTGTTAAAGTGTAGATGTAGACAACAGAAAATGGAAATAGTGCAGTCAGCCTCACCGTAACCTGTTAGACGAAATTATGAAAAGATTGTGGTCGCCTCGATATACCTACTTAGTTGTGGACCTTAAGTTCTTCAATAGACGTATCGTATTTCGTCGTATTCGTGGACTCCCAGGCCGCCATACGAGCACTTGGTACCACAACCCTCAGCAAGATCACAAGCGGTAGACGACTCTCTGAGGTCGCTCAAGTCCGTCCGAGAGTACGGCGGTGTCTGTCACCTTCAGTGGATTCCGAGCCACTGTGGAGTCAGGGGGAACGAGGAGGCAGACCGGTTGGCAAAGGAAGGTACTAGAAAAGCCCAGCCTGATCCACCTAGAACGCTGTGCTCGGCCAAACGGGAGATAACGGCTGCAATGAAATGTCACAACAAGGAAGCAACAGAGTCGGCGAGCGCTGGAAAGGACTGGGAGCTCCTCACCACAGAGGAAGGCAAGATTTCCCCTTTTCTCCCTTGGCGAATGTCAGTGGCCCTGTTTAGGATGACCACTGGCCATGACTACCTCCAAAGGCATTTATTCAGGACAGGGGTAGTCGACACGCCAATCTGTCCATTGTGCAACCTGGAAGCCATGGACGCCCGACATATCATGGAGTGCCCTTCACTGGTAGGCATATGCGGGTCCACGCCAGAGGAAACAGCGTATGAAAGATATTGGGCAGCAAGACGTCGAATGAATAAGAAGGGCGTTGGATTTAAAAAAAAAAATCGTAAATTCGGGTTTTTAAGTTCATTAGGAAAATTCGCCTTTCGTCCAGTTGAATGTATACCAATCTCCACGAGCACTCAGATTTAGCAAACGGTTCTACAAGGGAAAACGGTACATGCTGTAAAACAATTTATGGGCAGGAAGTCAGTCGAAACGGATACAAATTGCTAAGGTTGATCTCCCTCACCCACTCGCTCCCTCGCCGGCTTGCGAGGCAACCGACGTTTACGACAGGTGCGGATTAATCTGGCTTGCAAAGACAATCAAAGGAGGGCGAGAACCGTTCGCTGTGTTCCACCATTAATGAAAACGGATTCAAACTAATGACTTCTGCCCGGCCTGACCTTTATAGGGGTTTAAATAGCTGAATGTCTCAGGAGCGTTGCTAAGGATTCGTACTATAATAGTACCTTAGTGCTAGTTATTTGTCTTATAGTGAAACATGACGACTTTTGAAACACACTTGTTGATTCATTACTCGAGTTTCATTCAATTCTGAGTGGCATTTCGAAGGGGGACGGGGTTTGCCAACCCGTGCAGGATCTCTTGGTCGGTCTGTCGCAAGAGATGGCAGGACCATTTGTTATTCCCTCGGAAGGGAGCAGCCTTAATTCTTCTGCGTTCCGGTTGGTTGGTCCTTTTCCGTTCCTCGCAAAAGAAGTGGTCGCTGATCTTTTTATGCCTCCAATTGTGCTGATACCGAAGTGGTTTTGTTCATGTCAACGTCGTACTAACTGGATACTGTTTGTGGCGGTAAACGATACCAGTGGGTACGCCAAATAAGAGTTTCAGCCCAAAGAGTCTTGGGTATACTCGTAGGTATCTGAATAGTGAAATTTGAAGTCGTAGGACACAAAATTAGACATTTTCGCCGTTCACCGCGCCAATGACTGATACGCATATAGCTAATTCTGATAGTCCAGTGAGTAGACCATCACCCAAAAATGCCCCAAAATTGATTTTGTGTTGCATTTTGCGGGGCCACTGCTGGCCATACGCAGCGAATTGCCTATCTACTCGCCCCAACTTGCTCTAGCTCCTCACCCGTTGGTCCTACATTCAAAAAATCAGATATTTATAGTAAATTTTGTCTAAGTACTTCAACTTTTTAAGAGTTGTATTTCCGATAAAATCATAATTTCGGAGTTACGGGCAAAAATGTGCGTAATTTTGGTTTATTATTCTGTGAATAATACACCTATGTATTCGGTCAGCAAAAAATTTTTATAACACCCCCTCAAAATTTTTTGTTTTCCGTTTCAAGGTGCCTAGATTCAAAAAATGCAATGTCCGTCCGCCGTACGCCGTACGCCGTACACCGTACGCCGTACGCCGTCCGCCGTATCACGTGTACCGGCTTCATTTTCGGTCTAAAAAAGTCGTTCTTTCGCACACATGCTCCATTTGGGCCCTAGTTGTGTCCCGAAACTTTTCAGCCCGATCGGAATATACCCAGGGGTGTTATGAGTGAAAATGTGTGTAAAAATAGGTACTTTTTGCGTTTTAGCAACATGTTGGTAACATGAGCTTTTGAGGTATCGGTTTCCATGTTTTTTTGGACGAGAAGACCGAATATGAAGTCGATTTTGACCAAAGAGGGGAAAATTGAGTTCTACCAAATGTTCAGCTCCCAAAATTGATTTTTTATCGGTGAAAAACCTGGGAAATCGTCTGAAATCACCATCTGTTTGTATAATAACCCTGGAAAAAGTGTCAACACGTGGATCAAGACGATTAAATGGCACTACCAATGATCAAAGATAGTTTAAAAAAAAAGTACCTAATTTGTGTTTTAGGGGCCAAAATGAATGGAAACCATCAGAAATAGCTATTTCGATTATTACGCATGAAAGAAGCAATAAATGAACAGCCAACATTTCTGAACGTATGTCCAATAGAATAATAAACCCATGTGACAAGGACTTTGCAGCGTTTTTTCTTTTCACGTAAGGCTTTTTTCGGTGATACCCAGGTGCAACTAAACAACTCATTAACAGCCACTCGATAACAGGGTTCTAAGGAATAGGCGCTCAAAACTAATAGGTATTAAAATCGGGGAAAGTTCGTGAAAACAGCCGTAGCAATAAGCCTGTCAATACACTCGATTTCTTCGCGTATCCCCACAGCTAGTCTGTCTAGCGAGAAACGTGGGCAGTCTTGTTCGTCAAAACCGAGGATCGACGATGATTTTCTCTTTAGGAGAAAACAGACGTATAAAAGGCCGGAAGAAAACCGGATTTCAGCCGTCCGGTTATAAATCATGCAACCTGCCAATCTCTGTTAGTAGTTGAAGGCGAGACGTCTCTGGTGTATTAGACAAGCGGCTCCGATAATGTGCATCTATTACTCCAAAACTCGCGGAGAAAGTGAATTTTATACAAGTAACGTGGGTGAGGCCCACGGTTTTCTAGTGGTAAAAGTCTGTTTAGAAGCTGTCGTCCGCGAACGGCTTATTTAGTGACGATGCACCTTCAGCAGGTACTTAACCACATGAAAATTATTGAAATAATTGAATAATATTCCTAACTTATTCTACATGCGTAAACGTGGACGCTTTTGTTAGTTGGAATTGTCTACTTCCCACCGGGTCAGCGTCCCTCTAAATCCCGCAAATCCGATTTGGGATTCTATCTCGCCCCTTTTTGAAATAAATCACCGAAGTATCCAACGGAAGTGGTTCGGTGGGGAATGGGACGCGTAGGCTCTAAATTACCGTAAAACTAACTTTCGGAGGGTGTTAAAAGGGACAAAGTTGAAACCGAATGGCGCGAACACCGATCGACCCGTAGCAAGTTCGTTGCTGTTCGGTTTTCTACAACTCCAATCACTTCCAGCTTTTTTACGCAGTGTCGTGTGTTACCTACTGAAAACAGTCATAAAACTTTATAAACGCAAACCCATTGTTACTGTAATAATATTAGTTATTTCACATCCATCCAAATAATACTCTGTTGAAAAAAAACCCCTACCTATGTGATTTTTGCTTGAATGTAGCGAACATGTGAGTGATTTGCAGTCATAAGTACACTTTTTAACATGTATCATGTTTTAGCTCTGGTATACTAGCATTTTAACATGGATATGTTTTTGCCCTGGGGGGTCATTCTAAAATTTGCGACCGAAAAAAATGCAACGCTGCAACCGATAAACAATTTGGAGATGTGCGTGTGTAGTTACCGACAATACCCAGCGAAACAATAATGAAATGAGCACAAACCATTTTATTGAACGAATTTGAAGGTAGCGATTGGAAGGTAGCACCTAAAAATGTGCCTTCTAATAATGAAATGATGATGATGATGTTGGAATTTGTTAGATCCGAATAGTGGTCGTCTACGTGAACGCTCTTACGAGAAGGTTCGTCAGGTGCACACTTCTTGTGCAGCTGCATAAAGTATTTCTTACTTTAGTTATCATCGTCCGTTATTGTCTATTACTGACCCAATTTCTGTACAATAAATTTTACCAATTGCACTTTTTTCATTATCAATCAATTCAAAAATTTATATCATTTTTCCACTTCATGGAAAAACATTGAAAAGTGGATGTGAAAATACAGCGCCCAAAAACATATCCATGATTCAATGTTTTTCCATAAAGTGGAAAAATTTTACTGTAAGATTTGTAAAGAAAATTGCTCACGGTAATGGGGAACTTGGGTGTTTTTGCGAGTCGATTTTGCGCGTCAATTTTTTTCGCGTAGAGGTTTTCACGTACAACCGAGTAGTTGCTAGGGAAATGAAACTTCTTTCATTTTCATCGGACAAAAATCGTTTTCCATTCGTTGGAAAGCTCTTGATTTATCACGAATTTATTTCGTATTTGTTCTTGGTATTTATTTCCTAGTTTCATACTATAACTATATAAATGAATGTTATAAATGGATAGTAAACAATGACGCTTGTTTTCGCGCACAATGCATAGTGGAGAGTCGCGTGGAAACATGATACATGGTTGCAATTTTTGGTTCATAACCATAAATCTTCTTTATAATACATAGTGGTATTAATTATGACAACAGTTATTTACTATAAATAAACGTACCTAATGAAGCTGTGTGACTTCTTGATGCTCTGTATCTACCATTTAAAATCCTACTTAGTTGTCTGCTACCCATATGAATGACGGTATTCAATGTGACTCTCATGCCCAATATTGAGCCTGTTCCCAACTACCTTCTGCATTTGGGTATAAAATGTACACAAAATGTTTGTCAAGAGGGGCAGTATAGCTTTCTCATCATTAATATAATTCATATACCTGATTAGCTGTAATTTGCTGGTCTTCTACTCATAGATGAACCCAGATGATTTTCTTTGAAAACCTTCTTTTCTTTGAACCTTTTGCTGAATAATACAGCTGTACTGTGTATTTAATGAAACCTTCGTGATTTCAAGCCATGAATTAGGGTCCGAAACACCACAAAACATCTGGGACGCTATAAATTTCACTTAACCCAATCGTAAGTTACCCTATCAGAACAACCCCCAGCTTAAACGCGGGCTTAAAACGGATGTCTATATTTCATTGGTAGTTTCTGACATATTCTGTAGTTACGGTCTTTCTTGCGACTTAGTGATAGTATCGTCATGCGATTCATGCGAGTTGGTGAAAACGGTGTTCCTAATCGGATTTATGGAGGGGTTTCCCTATCTACGGTGAGGAAAATCGGCCCAGGTGGGATTTAGGAAATTGAGTTTGCTTGGGAGGCGGAAACCGCTTGAATGATAATATTATTATAATCCGATGAAATGACAGCCTTGGGGTATTGGATGCTACTGCTAATGGATCGCGATAGATTTTGAGACCGAGTAAGTCAGATATTCCAAAGTCAAATCTGGTTTTGGGGCTAACAGCCTTCAATTTGCTCCATTTTGTAGAGGTATTCATAATCAGTCCTATTCCAAAAACCATTCAACACCTTGTGCAGAACATGGGATTTGTTTAGGTAGGTACTTCGTAATTCACAGCTCTTCAGTAATAAAGCTCTTCAGTAATGAGTACGAATAATATCGTGTCATAAATTTGAGGTCTAGAAGGAAATACCGAGAATGTCCGCTTTTCTACAAAAGCGAGTTTTCTTGTTATTTTTCCCACAACTCTATTTGGGATTGGGGCACTCAACAGCATTTTACGGTCCAAACAAATCCGAAATGGCTACAAAAAATCGGGCCTTGAAAAATAATGCTCAGTCGTAAAAGTGACAAGGTTTAACGACTTTAGCCAGTAAAGTCCATGTCATACCAGTGAGCTGAAGCAAGCCTTGCTGAAGTTGAAGCTGTACTGTTGCTCTCCTGTTTGAAATGATCAAGTGGAGATTGCAGGTTTTGCGTCTAAACTCTGTATTGTAGCTGTAAACTGTATTATTATGTAGGTAGTGTACAAAGTCACGTCGGTCGTGTTATAACGTAGGTATTTTTTTAAAGTTGCCATTTCAATATTTACCTGTAAGTAGCTCATTGAATAAACTATGATGAGGTTCTTGACCGCTGGAATAAGTAAGGTAGGAGGTTCCTGAGGTTCGGCCAGTGAAAACTATTATCTTTACGCCAACGTTTCGACGAATTTATTCAACATCTTCAGGGCTAAATTGACAAACAACATGAGTGAGACTAGGGTAAAAAATAAAATTAGCATGAATGAATGACAATGTGGTAGGCTGACAATACAGAATATAGGCATTACAGAACAACAATATTGTGCTTATTCAAGCAATATTTACTGATGAAACAGGCGTTGGAAAAAAACAAAACAAAATGGTGTATGATACTAGACAAAATGGTGGATGATAAGCTACAAAATGGCGGATGATGAGGTTGACATGACTGATGGTCAGTTGGGGCTCGATTTGTGAATGATTAATGTGATTATGATGATGAAACATAATCTAATCATTAAACATAATCTAATCATTAAACATAATCTAATCATTAAACATAATCTAATCATTAAACATAATCTAATCATTAAACATAATCTAATCATTAAACATAATCTAATCATTAAACATAATCTAATAACATAATCTCTAAGGTGATGGGATGGGGGGTGGGATTTTATTTTTTACCCTTGTCTCACTCATGTTGTTTGTCAATTTAGCCTGAAGATGTTGAATAAATTCGACGAAACGTTGGCGTAAAGATAATAGTTTTCACTAGCCGAACCTCAGGAACCTCCTACCTTAGCTCATTGAACCGTACAATATTAAGTAAGTACCATGGAGTAGGGTTACGTAGAACAATATTGTGTTGCAGGTATGTACGTTCCTGCAGGAAATAGAAAAAATTACTTCTGGCTAAAATGATGAGATTATGGAGAGTCAGGAGAGGTATTATCCGACCGCGACGTTCACTTGAAGGGGTTATTTCCAGATGGGAAGCTGCGGCGAACCGCAGCACGTCTACGGTGTCCGCGTCCGGGAAGATGAACAAAGGGTCAACGGGCCTCCAGGTGGCGAGTTGGAGTTGCAAGTGAAGAAAGCGAGGGGCGATGTAGCGCTAGGAGTCGGAATGTGAAGCACAAAAAAGGTATAGGAGGCAGCGGAGAGGGACACATAGGGAAGGGATGCGGGATAGCGGTTCACAGTACCCCCCCCCCCCCCCCCCCCTGTTCGGTGTTCCCAAGGATAATGCGGGATGATGTAGGTAACTCTGGTCATCTCTTTCATCCCTGGCGTTGGCGGGTTTTTTTTAGAACCTGCTGAAACCGATGAAACCAATTAGACGGTTATCATCGGACCGATCCGAATATCGCCAGCTAGCGGACCGACGCCGAGCGCCTCACCTTTAGCTCACACCTCTTGCACCGCTCATTTCTGACTGATCGAACTGAGGTAGCACTAAAGTTCTCCATATCCATCATTCATTTAAAAAAAATTGCGTGTGTGCTCATTAGCACGTTGATTCTCAGCAGAAATCTGGGTTTTCGACTGTAATACGCTGCAAAGTCCTTGTCACATGGGTTTATTATTCTATTGGACATACCTACAGAAATTTTGGCTATTCATTTTTGTTTCTTTCATGCGTAATAATCGAAATATCTATTTCTGATGGTTTCCATTAATTTTGGCCCCTAAAACACAAATTAGGTACGCTCCTTTAATTTTATTTAATTTAATTTTATTTTTTTACTATCTTTAATCATTGGTAGTGCCATTTAATCGTCTTGATCCACGTTTTGACACTTTTCCTAGTGTTATTCTACAAATTGATAGTGATTTCAGACGATTTCGCAGGTTTTTGACTCATAAAAAATCAATTTTGGGAGCTGAACATCTGGTACAACCTCAATTTTCCACTCCTTCTTCAAAATCGACTTCATATTCGGTCTTCTCGTCCCCAAAAACATGGAAACCGATACCTCAAAAGCTCATGTTACCAACATGTTGATAAAACGCAAAAAGTACCTATTTTTACACAAGTTTTCACTCATAACACCCCTGGGTATATTCCGATCGGGCTGAAAAGTTTCGGGACACAACTAGGGCCCAAATGGAGCATGTGTGCGAAAGAACGAATTTTTTAGACCGAAAATGAAGCCGGTACACGTGATACGGCGTACGGCGGACGGCGGACGGACATTGCATTTTTGGAATCTACGCACCTTGAAACGGAAAAGAAAAAATTTTGAGGGGGTGTTATAAAATTTTTTTGCTGAGTGAATACATAGGTGTACTATTCACAGAATAATAAACCAAAAGGAACTCATCATACAGGAAGCGAATGGTGACACCACGAAATACTCCCACCGAAATACCCTACTAGATAACTGCAGGAACGCCAGGTCTACTTTTCGTGTTGCTTGTCCAGATTTACCTACCTAATTTATTAAGCATTGAGCTTTAAATACCTAATATTAGGTACCTACCAAACCTTCCAGAGGAATCCGTCGTCTCTAGTTGGTTGAATATTGGAGGCGAGCACTTTCGATGTAAGGACGTCATCGTGTACAATAAAAAACGCTGCAAAGTCCTTGTCACATGGGTTTATTATTCTATTGGAGTTCTAGAGATTTTTGTTGGCTGTTAAATGTATTTTTTCTTTCATGTGGAATGATTGAAATAGCTATTTCTGATGATTTCCACCAATTTTGGCCCCCAAAACATCAAATAGGTACTTTTTTTTTTTAAGATCATCTTTGATCATTGGTAGTGGCATTTAATGGTCTTGATTCACCTGTTTACACTTTTTCCAATGTTATTGTACAAATTGATGGTGATTTAAGACAGTTTTCCAGGTTTTTGACTCATAAAAAACCAATTTTGGGAGCTGAACCTTTGGTAAAACCTCAATTTCCGCGTCTTTGGTCAAAATCGACTTCATATTCGGTCTTCTCGTCCTCAAAAACATGGAAAAAGATACCTCAAAAGCTCATGTTACTAACATGTTGTTAAAACGCAAAAAGTACCTATTTTTATACACATTTTCACTCATAACACCCCTGGGTATATTCCGATCGGGCTGAAAAGTTTCAGGACACAACTAGGGCCCAAATGGAGCATGTGTGCGAAAGAACGAATTTTTTAGACCGAAAATGAAGCCTGTACACGTGATACGGCGTACGGCGGACGGCGGACGGACATTGCATTTTTGGAATCTACGCACCTTGAAACGGAAAAGGAACAATTTTGAGGGGGTGTTATAAAAATTTTTTGCTGAGCGAATACATAGGTGTACTAGCCTGACCGCTCGCTTCGCTCGCTATCCGAGATTCGCTGTACGCAGTATCGTGGAACCAACAAACGACGGAAAAATCCCATACCCTACCGGGTATTTGTGCCCAATTTTATCAAAATCCGTCAAGCCATTCAGGAGTTGACCATGGTCGACCATATTTCCGCTATGGTCAGGGAATTAAAAATGCGCCTACGTTCAACTTGGGAGGCTACCGGATATTGCTGCCAAATTTGGTCGATATCCGTTGAGCAATTCGGGATTCGACCATGGAGGGGCCCATGGATGCGCTAAGGTCGACCGCGGGGGTAGTCCGAAGGGTCGATCGTAGATAGAATTTCACGTAGATTACGAATACGCGATAAAAAATAAGGGTTACCATTTCAATTAACGAAGTTGACCATGGTCGACCATAGTTCCGCTATGGTCAGGGAATTAAAAATGCGACGTTGCACAACTTGGGAGCCTGCTGGATATTCGTGCCAAATTTGGTCGATATCCGTCAAGCCATTCAGGAGTTGACCATGGTCGACCATAGTTCCGCTATGGTCAGGGAATTAAAAATGCGACGTTGCACAACTTGGGAGCCTACTGGATATTCGTGCCAAATTTGGTCGATATCCGTCAAGCCATTCAGGAGTTGACCATGGTCGACCATAGTTCCGCTATGGTCAGGGAATTAAAAATGCGACGTTGCACAACTTGGGAGCCTACTGGATATTCGTGCCAAATTTGGTCGATATCCGTCAAGCCATTACGGAGTTGACCATGGTCGACCATAGTTCCGCTATGGTCAGGGAATTAAAAATGCGACGTTGCACAACTTGGGAGCCTACTGGATATTCGTGCCAAATTTGGTCGATATCCGTCAAGCCATTCAGGAGTTGACCATGGTCGACCATATTTCCGCTATGGTCAGGGAATCAAAAATGCGCCTACGTTCAACTTGGGAGGCTACCGGATATTCGTGCCAAATTTGGTCGATATCCGTCGAGCCGTTCGGCCGTGAAAAGCAATTCGGGATTCGACCATGGAGGGGCCCATGGACGCGCTATGGTCGACCGCGGGGGTAGTCCGAAGGGTCGATCGTAGATAGAATTTCACGTAGATTACGAATAGGCGATAAAAAATAGGGGTTACCGATCAAATAACGAAGTTGACCATGGTCGACCATAGTTCCGCTATGGTGAGGGAATTAAAAATGCGACGTTGCACAACTTGGGAGCCTACTGGGTATTCGTGCCAAATTTGGTCGATATCCGTCGAGCCGTTTGGCCGTGCATAGAATCACACACACACAGACAGACAGACAGACAGAGATCCGTTTTTATAATATAGTAGGGATTATTCACAGAATAATAAACCAAAAGGATTTAAATCCTTTAGACCATTGAACCCTTTAGATTTAAATACCTAAACTTGATTGTTCAAAATGAGGATTTTTCGTAAATAGTTTTCTAAAAATCCAGCTATCACAAGTAATACATGAGGCAGGTGGTGACACCACAGTGGAATACTCCCGCTGGTAAGTCTCGAGCATCGATTGTGCCCACCTTCTCAATCACACAGGGAGAGGCATCTTTCTTCACCTTCCATTTCTAGCAACCAAATAACACAATGGCCACTTAATATGTGACAGACACACTAGCTGCGCCTTCTAGCCGGCCATACTCAACAACGCACCTCGTGAAATAATGACGTAAACGTTTTTAATTATAACTCAAGTGCCTGCTCTCAAATTAGCCCCTAAATTATATTTGTATCATTTATATTTGTACCTATTTATCTTCTATTATTTTGTTACAGATGGCGTCGTTGTGAATTCCGGTCAGGATAAAGTGGCAGAAGCAAAAAGATGGCCGAGCGAAACTATTGCGTCGTTTGCTTTTCCTGTCATGAGGTAAGATTCTAAAGTCACATGATTCTTAATTCTCATACTGCAGTACCGTATTTCAAAGCTACAATATACCTACCTACAAGCGTTCCCTATTTTTGAAGTCGAATTCCTAAGTACATAGAGTCAGGGGAAATAATAAGATGAAGTAGGTATTTAAGTTGAAAAAGTTCTTTTATGTAGGTACCTACCAGACGTTTTTAATGTCTACCTTAATTTTGGTTTATTATTTTCAATAATGAACGTTTGGAATCGAGCATGAAAGAACAAATTAACCCTCTCTCAAAATTTGATGGTTTCCGTTTCATGGTACAAAGAATCAGAAAATGGAATAAAAATAAACCAAAATTATGTCCGTCCCCCGTACGCTGTACTTCTCACTTTCCTTGTTTATCATGAACCATCGTAGGTCCCATTTGGAGTAGTGGGTCCGCGAAGTTCGGCGTACTGTCAGTCATATCTAAGGGGTGAAAAATAGGGTTGAAATTTCCAGGACGTCGTTATCTCGCATTTATTTTTTTAAGTTTTCTTTAAATTAATAGTTCTCGAACTTGGGAATTTTTGGAGACCACCCGGACCATTGTACGTCCAACCATTAACAGTGAGGCTCTGAAGTTGCACCGAAAAGCTTCGGCAACGTGATAGTGAACGAAACTGTATACATTCAGCCCCAGATATCATTGCTAGGGAACACCTTATTATAATCTGCATGGCTGAATGAAATCGAGTTGGTTGTTCCGTGGTATTATTATTTGATTTCCGATATATAAGAGGAAAACCATTTAGAATGGAATTACCAAAGATAAACAAAACATTCTCAGGCCGGAGCCCTAATTACCGTATGATGGTGGTATTTAATTTTTTATTTAACTAAATTCATCCACTTTTCAATAATGAGAATCACCTCTTTATTTAAAAAAACTAATACTTTAAATAACCACATAATGAATATGGATGAACTGATCTCCCCTCGTGATGATTTGCGATATCTCATGTATAATCTGGATCAACGTGGCAAGCTCGTAAGAAATTGAAGTGCTTCTATAAAATCCAAATTTATTAATGTGATATAATATCTTTTCATGAGCTCCAGTATTCTGATAAGAACTACACTGTAGACCAACGAACATCAGTGTAAGGGAGCAACGATGGCGACTCACGTAGGCCACCACAAGCTTGGCTTATAGGCCTACGTTATCCTTCGAAATGTACATAATATTGTATTATCCAATGAGTAATGGGTGGAAAAAACCCAGCAATGTGTAGATATTATCATTTTTGTAATATGAAAGCAGGAAATAAATTAATTTCAGTTTCATCTGATGAATGATGGTTATTTTGGATATTGCTACTTTTGTAACTTGAGCAGTTATACGGATTTGGTATATATAATATGTGTTTGATTCACATTTCCCAACCAACAGCACCAGATTTTGCTTGCATTACGTGATTACTCTAAAATCTTGACAAAAATATTTATACGACCTGAGATGATTGGGTGTCGTGTTGTTGAAAAGCTAATAAACCAACAAAGAAGCCCTCCTACACTAAGTAATATCTTGAACCCACCTTAGTAGCCGTCCCATAAAAGAAGTTGTAGACCCCCATCTTCGGTCCCAACTTATGTTGGACAGACTCCGTTATGAACCATAAACTTCATTTAGGAGCAACTCGAAGCTTTGTGGAAAGAAATTCCGTAGAGATGCCCAAGTTGAAATCCCCCAGTCCTTTATTACCTACCAGCTCTCCTTTTGATTCAGATTTTTTTATTTTTAAATCTAGTGGAACGCAGATAACGAAAAAGAATCCTGAAGTGATTTCGAGACAGGAACGGTGCTTCTGGGGATTTTTTACGACTCGTCCGGTGAAGCAGGTTTTTTCTTTCGTGTACCTTCTCAGTGATGGAGCCAGTTTTCTCAGTGGATGATTATGAGTATCCGCTCTTCAACAGTCTACAAACCCCACGTAGCGGTTTTCTGTTTATAAGAAAAATGTTTATTTTCTAACTTGGGTTAGGCACGTAACCGCCATTAGTGTGCGAAGTGTCCACTTGCAAACTGACCCATTCATGAACCTGTTAAATGTTGCTACTTTTCATCATCATTAATTCGAATTGGAGAGAGAGGGAAGGTCATCTTTCTGTCTACGAGCTTAATCACTCGTGATGAAATCGTGGAAACCCATTTCAAAGAATAAAAAAAACCACAGTCATGCAGCATGGCTATAAGAGCGAATTTTCGAAGTTTTCGGCATCTTCCTCCTCCGCCTAAAATTTTCTGAAAATTAATTTTCGGCCAATGTTTTCCCAACTTGATACCATACAAAATTAAAACAGGAGTAGTTTTACGCAAAGTAAAATTTGGGGTGGAAGGAGGGGGAGGGGGAAATCAAAAATGTTTTGAATACCAGAAGAGTAGGTATTGGGTACATAACAAATTTTTTGTTCCATTTTTTGCCGAGTAACACCTCGGTTTGTAGATTTTCCAACGCTGAACACGATGGTGAAGTCAGAATTGCGATATCCCATTCCGTTATCAGATTAGAGCAGACGAACCAGGAAGAACATCTCAAGAAATAACCACGTTCCTTCATCTTCAAAGTGCTCCAGTTTGAGAATGGAATGAGATATCGCAATTCTGATTTCACCATCGTGTTCAGCGTACAAAAACCTTTAAAATGAGGTGTCACTTGTCAGACTTTTTCATTTTGGGAATTTATGGGTAATTTTCCCCCCCTAAAACTCCCCAAAACTCCCCCTTAGGGTGACCCGATTCTGCTCATCTTCGAACTTAGCCTGTCGATTGCCAAGACAGATTTTTCGTGCAAATTTGAACTTTTTATCTCAATTCTTTCGAGAGTTATCGTCTGGAATGACACATACATATATAAATATATAAATATATATATAAATATATAAATATATAAATATATAAATATATAAATATATAAATATATAAATATATAAATATATATATATATACATATAATTTTTGGTGTCTTTCGGCAGGGAATTCAGGATGGTCTGAAACGGATTTTGGTATAAAAATCTTTCGGAAATTCGAGTTTTAAAAATTTTGGACCGAGAACAATAGCTTCCTTTTCTTCGAAAATTCGCTAAAAGGGAGTTACTTAAAGGTTGTCTTTTTCCACTAATACCCGAAAAATACGCTGTTGTACCGGTTCTCTGATCAAACCATCGTCAGTAACAAACAATAACCGAAGGCACATTAGAGAGAAATGAGCTTATAAATAGTAACAAAAGTGAAAGGTAGTCAGTTGGGATTGGTGTTGACGGTGAAAGGAGAAGGGGATTTTTAAAAATTTTTATATGTAGAAATCTTGGTAGTTTGAAGGCCGTTTTCAAAAATAAGCGTGATTTTTTTAATGAGGGCGATTAAAAGTAAAAATGCGGCAAAAAATGACGTATCAGGTCTGTTGACATCTGACGGGCTGCTGGCCCAAGGAGGTGGAGTAGGTACACTCAGAGGCGAAGGTTCCCAATGCTGCCAACAACCCAAGATTAGAAATGGCAAACCTTCTGGAGAACCTTTGCCGTGACCTTTCCCTTGGTTTGATTTTGAGGTCGTGTTTTTTAAATTTAATTATAAATTTGCGGTTCCATCCATCCGTGCATTGCAGTTCTGTACGTTGTTTGAAATGATGCACCAGCTGTCTAAGTGGGATGTGAGTTGAACTACCCGGCAATTTACCTCATACGTATTTCTAGCGGGAACTCAGAAATTCACATTTCACAATGTTCTCTGCCTAGACTTTCGTACAAAAACACCTCATTATATGGTCAATAAGTGAATTTCCGTTACTGAACAGGATTTGGCCAAAAATAGCCCATTATCAAGACAGATGCAGAGAATTATAAAAATAATCGCATTTTCACATGAGTGAGAGTTCATACAGTAAATTATTTTCAGTGCTAAAACTGTTCTTGGAAACTCAAAACACTAAGTGATAATGAGAAAATGGTAGGTACTATAGTTAATTATAGGGGCGATAAACGCAACTATCGAGATAATCGAATGTTGCGATTATATAATATATCGATTTCACTTCATTCGATGTTTGATTTATTACCTTTTGTCTTACCAGGATCCGATCCGGCCATTTCTGACAGGAGTAATCGATATGTAGTCGCAACATTCGATTATCTCGATAATCGCGTTTGTCGCACCTATAATGCACTGGTACCGAGAAAATAATGTATCAGCTGACGAAACAGCATTTGCTGTCTACCGGAAGATAATTTTGAGGACATTTTCTGCGATGTCACCAACAATCACAAGTCAAGCTGTTGTGAGTAATAAGCCACAAAATCGCTGCATACTGACGTAATGATGTGCAAGACACTACTCGATCATTTATTTTAATACTGTCAGTATCTCCCTACCACTTTACTTTTACTTTACTTCATTTATTGGCATAAAAAAAAGTACAAAAAGTATATTACATTACAAATTATAAAAAAAAGTATGTATATATATAAACATAGAGACACACTTCGGTTATTCAAAAAGATTAATTCAAATATTATCCTAAACGACTCGTAAATAAGAATAAAAACTGACGCCCACCAGAAAATAAGGTCCTAAGACCTTGTGCTATCTGGTGGAATCGCCAATTCAGCCACAGCCGTCAGAAGAAAAAAGCAACTATGCCCGCAAGTACAGCTCTACCATCCTCTTAAAACCTACTAAGCTATTAACAGCTGAAAAACTAATATTATAGGCGTGGCACTTTATAGGCGTGGTCGAATTCTGATGGACTGATATCAAAATTCCTGATATTATTCAATATCGTCTTCACTGCCCTTACTCTATCAGTAGGACAGTCGATGTTTTAGCATGAGGACAGTGTTATTGACCGTTTAAGGCATAGAAATGAGGCAGGAATAAAAGGTCACTATCGTAATTCCGTATTCTAAAGAATAGTTGGCCGAACGCTGTAGAGTTGTGAACGCAGTGTCGTTGTCACTTCACCCTCGTAGTAGCGGTTTTGTTCCTACCCACCACCTGATATTGGCTATGAGGGTGTTCATTATTGCAGAGTCCCCTTCTTCCTTTATTAGAGAGAAGAGATAGCCCTGCTATGGTTTCCCATAGGAAACTGGATACGCCCCGGGTGGCTCTAGTGACAACTTGACAACGCACCGTGAATGGCGAAAAAAATAACCACCCGCTTCCAGTATAAACTTACCTCCACCAACTACGACGATGGAAAATGTGGCTCAATATTACAATGGGTCATGCGCATGGGTGGCAAAAGCTTTTTATATTATTTTTGAACGAAAGTTGGTTCCATTGTAAGAATTTTGATGAGACCAACCGCACTGTCCTACGGTGAAGCCCACTGTAGGAACTGCTGGAATCTTTGAAAAATCATTGAAAAAGTACTGTTCATCGTAGAAGAGTGCGGTTGGTCTCAAAATTCTTAGAATAGAACCTTTTTTCCTATGCATCAGCGTGGCTTAAGGAGCGAATTTTCAAATAAATAGTTTGGGAATTTGAGACTTAAAATTTACGGTAGTCTCCCAGAGTACTCAAGGCTTGACAGGGCACTTGTTGAGACCATAGTGGCACATTTGCACAAAATTTATGTCGAATAATCATTTTTGGGTGTTTGAACCAAAAAATTGCGATATTGATTACTTGATGCTGTGTGGACGTGCTGAAACTACTCGCAATCGATTCAGCGACCAAAAAAAAACGTTGTGAACGAAAAGTCACATGCCTACATTTAAAAAAAAAACGCTGAAATTATTAAACAACGGTTTATTATTTACCTGTGATGCCCCACAAACGAAATTTCGTTAATTTTGGTTCACGGTAACTAAGAAAAATGCGATGTACCTACGGCGGACGGACAGAAATTTTGGTTTATCATTTTCAATAATGAACCTTTGGAATCGACCATGAAAAAAATTAATTCTTCCCCCCCCCCCCTCCCACCCCTCAAAATTGTATGGTTTCCGTTTCAAGTTATGTAGAATCCGGAAGTGGAATAAAAACGTTTCTGCCCGTACGCTGTAAATCGGTAAATCCGTACTGGTGAATAATAAACCGTTGTGTAATAATTTGCAGCGTTTTTTATCCCATTTTCGGATTCTACATACCTTGAAACGGAAACCATCGAATTTTGAGAGGTTAAAATTTTTTTTTTCATGCTCAATTTCAAAGGTAATTGAAAATAATAAACCAAAATCACTTCAAAACACAAAGCCGGTACTAGTACCTTCTACACAATCAAAAGCGACGGAACGAAAAGAGATGAGATAAAATTATAAAAAAAGTTCTCGACCTGGCCTGTGAGACTTAGCCCAGCAACGGCGGGAGTAGCTATGGTGTGTACCGAGACGCAAGTCTATGGTGTTCCACCAAAGGGGACGAATGTGTTAGGAGCAGTATCAATATGTTATGTTCGAGCTTCCGCAAACGTAGTTTCTTATTGAAAACCCTACTCAGCTGAAAACCGTCAGATTTTCGGAGGATTGTAAGTTGGGAACCGACCGCGAGACGCGCCCTTGAATCATAATAATATGGCTGCTCAATCTGTGAATGTTGGACAGTTATGATGATTAATAGTTCTCGCGATTCGAAATCCATCAACATTAGAACAAGACGTGAAACAAAATCATATTCAGACAATCAAATCATGTCAGTGCGAAACTATTTGGTTTTAACTAACAGCAATTCCTTGATGAGACTTTCGGCAAAATTACTTTCAGTTACGACCTCAGGGCACTGGAATGGGGAGAAGAAAGCTTGAAAAAGAGACCCTTTGGAAGCACTTCCACCCCTTAGGAAGAAATAAAGGCTTTGTTATTACTTACTCCACTGTCTGGTTGATCCTATCTTATTATTTCCGGGGTCTCTTTCGTCCCTCTTTTTACGAGCTACTCTCGGACAATGTTGACCAGATCCCGGCGGTAATCGAGGTCCAGAAATCCTGATATAATAGTACAGACAGAGGAATTGGTAAAGATCACTTTGATTAAATAATAATTGATTTATTGATAGTACCTGTAGAATAAATTATGCGGATTACGTAGCTTGAAATTCGGTGTCATGGAACTATTTTCGGGTCTGTTCGCCAACTATACGTGAAGCATTTTCGAACCGAAATTGTCTTGATATGTAATGATTTTCGCAAAATACGTACGAAGCTTGAGCATTGCGAATAGAAGAAAAGCTACAGAGATGTTGGCTGTTTATTTATTGTTTCTTTCATATAAAATAATTGAAATAGCTATCTCTGGTGGTTTCCACCAATTTTGGCCCCCAAAACTCGAATAAACTACGCTCCTTTTTTTTAAAATAAATTATCTCTGATCATTGGTAGTGCCATTTAATCGTCTTGAACCACCTGTTGACACTTTTTCCAGTGTTATTATACAAATTGATGGTGATTTCAAACGATTTCCCAGGTTTTTGACTCATAAAAAATCTATTTCGGGAGCTGAACATCTGGTAGAACCTCAATTTTCTATTCTTTGGTCAAAATCGACTTCATATTCGGTCTTCTCGTCCCCAAAAACATGAAAAAACGATACCTTAAAAGCTCATGTTACCAACATGTTGCTAAAACGCAAAAAGTACCTATTTTTATACACATTTTCACTCATAACACCCCTGGGTATATTCCGATCGGGCTGAAAAGTTTCGGGACACAACTAGGGCCCAAATGGAGCATGTGTGCGAAAGAACGACTTTTTTAGACCGAAAATGAAGCCTGTACACGTGATACGGCGGACGGCGTACGGCGGACGGACATTGCATTTTTTGAATCTACGCACCTTGAAACGGAAAAGAAAAAATTTTGAGGGGGTGTTATAAAAATTTTTTGCTGAGCGATTACATAGGTGTATTATTCACAGAATAATAAACCAAAACTAGGAGGTGCTAACTTGGTAAAATATAAGTGAAACCATTTGGGGACTAACTGCTACCTGCATAATTATGGTCAGCTCTTTTTGGTTTATTATTCTGTGAATAATACACCTATGTATTCGCTCAGCAAAAAATTTTTATAACACCCCCTCAAAATTTTTTCTTTTCCGTTTCAAGGTGCGTAGATTCCAAAAATGCAATGTCCGTCCGCCGTCCGCCGTATCACGTGTACCGGCTTCATTTTCGGTCTAAAAAATTCGTTCTTTCGCACATATGCTCCATTTGGGCCCTAGTTGTGTCCCGATACTTTTCAGCCCGATCGGAATATATCCAGGGGAGTTATGAGTGAAAATGTGTACAAAAATAGGTACTTTTTGTGTTTTAATAACATGTTAGTAAAATGAGCTTTTGAGGTATCGTTTTCCGTGTTTTTGGGGACGAGAAGACCGAATATGAAGTCGATTTTGACCAAGGAGTGGAAAATTGAGGTTGTACCAGATGTTCAGCTCCCAAAATTGATTTTTTATTAGTCAAAAACCTGGGAAATCGTCTGAAGTCACCATCAATTTGTAGAATAAGACTAGAAAAAGAGTCAACACGTGGATCAAGACGATTAAATGGTAATATCAATGATAAAAGATTATTTAAAAAAAAATTAAGATAAGGTTTTAAATCAATTTAAGTTTTGGGGGCCAAAATTTGTGGAAACCACCAGAAGCTATTTAAATTATTTTACATGAAAGAAACAATAAATAAACAGCCAACGTTTCTGTTTCCAATAGAATAATAAACCCATGTGACAAGGACTTTGCAGCGTTTTTGTATTTCCGAGACTCTCCGATAAACCTATTATATTCTGATAGGTTTAAATTAATAAGGGATCATCAGTGTAGCAAGGAGTGTAGCAAGGATCAGCAGTGTTTCATTTCATTTAGATTTCAGAGTTAAGGAAAACCCTGTGCAAATGCTCTGCTTAACGTTCGAGAAGATGCTCTTACTTGGACTCAACTCGGAGCATTTTTCACGGTGTCTGTCTGTCTGCTTGTACTTCAGAAGTTGCATTATAATGCTTGGTGTCGCAGTGGCGCCAGGGATCGGCGCTCCAGCTGTGGCATTGCAAAACCTAGAAAAAACTAATTTTGAACATGTTGGTGCCACGCATCTGTATATCAACTCCTCCTGTGACTCATTCTTCTAAAACTTGGTAAATAATAATTATGATGTGGTAACTTTTCTTGAAAATGTTGTAATGTTATGTATTTACAATACACGCAGTGCTGAGGAACAGATACCGGTATTCCAGACGAAATTATAAAACCGTTGCTCATTAATACACCAACCTACCTCGAAATATTAACTCAGTATTTTTTCACTGGACAACCCAGTATAGATTTAGGAATCCCGTCCCGTTTGGCAACCGGTTCTCTCGGGGTTAAGGATATTTCGCTTGCATTTAGCGGCCAGCACAAATCATCTTTTTGAATATTCATGATCACAAATCATGTCACCGTTGATATCCTTATTATGGATCAGTGGCAGTAGTGGGATATGTTAATTAGGTATGCGTTTCGCATCACTTGTGAGGAGATATGTAAAGGGGATAAATACCCACTGGGTAGGGTATTTAAAAACTGGCTATTTACCCTAGCCTCGAATAACAGCCTACCCAATAATTACCCAAAAAGTGGGCATTTATTCTTTTTCGTTGGAAAAAATAATTAACATAGACGTGGCGAGGTCTAGATGATTTTCAGCACTCCTATTTTTCTTCCCTCTCCCCGTGACGTTATTATTCTGTTATGTGTGTCCAACATGGCTGCAAAACTATCTCATCCACTTCTTGTCTTGAATCTAAACGATCTCAAACATGAATGAACCATCGGAATGAGATTAGTATAATATTCAAAAGAAGAAATGTGGTTGAATAGGTCGTGAATAAAATGAAGGAAAAATACGAAATAGGCGTTTTGTATTTTGGAACATAACAAATCGATTTGAGTATGTTTTGAGCACTTTATTATAAGGAAAGAAGTCAAGCTGTTCAAGTAAAACGGTACCTACCTGTATTACATTATGGTATAGCTGAAGGTGCACGTAAAGCGCTGTCACATTTTGCGTTTTATTTTGAGAAGAATTGTGAATGCAAAAAACCATCGAAGTGGCTCGTATAGTTTGGTTTTCCCGTTTGGTTTCCGAACCTGTATCTTTGAAGAATAAATACCCGACTAAATACCAAAATCGGATATTTACCTACCCTGGAAATAAATAATAGGGTATTTTACATCTCTGCTTGTGAATCTCTATGGCCGCACCGCAATGAATTCACGTTGTTTCTTTTGGAGTTGTAATTTTGGCACAGTCGGAACGTGTACACATTATCTACCTATCTATTATAACAATTTGAAGGAGTTAAATAGACCTATTTTAGGGTGGGTCTTCACGTCCATATGTACCGGATTTCAACTCTATAAATATATTAACAATTGGAAGCATTCACAGGACGTTGTGTACCATATTCCAGCCTAGTGAATCAGGAGAGGCAGTTTTAGAGCAAAATCAGCTGAGTTACTGAAGAATTCTCCATATATAATATTTTGTAGAGCCCAAACATTCCCAAGAGCATCCTGTATTAAAAATCTATTGCCAGCAGCAGGGAAAAATGAATATCCCTCAAGTTTGTACAAAATCTTCTGTGTCGTACCGAACTCCAGTTCTCGTTCTCTGTAAATGGAACCGGAGTCGGTGTTAGCCCCCTCCCCCCCCCCCCTCCCCCCTCGCCACAATTTATCTGAATAACTGAAGAATGCTTATATAGAAAACCGTCAGGGCCTAATGAGATGAACATTTGCATCAAATTTCAACTTTAAAACCAGTTGTGTCTAATGAATCTGCAGCATTGGATTAAAATCAACTGCATTACAAGAATACCTGATTCATTAATCCCTTAGTGCACCACACTTTGGAAGCTGTCAGTTATTTATTAGGTACCAAACTGAACAGCTAGCTGCGGAACGTGTTATGGTAACAGCCTGTTAATTGTAAAATCGGTCCGGTTTTATAATGACCATTTTTGTAAAATCCCGCTCGTGCTGATGTTCTTTCTTCTATTAGGCAAGAGGGCGATATTCTGAGAAGTTTAGAATAATAAGTACCTCTACGTCTAACCTCCTCCCTGAAACCCCTCCCCGGTATAACCTCCACCGTGTTGAAAAAAGTGTTTTCTAGAAACCCCCAAGATGGCCATCACTGCTGGAGCGACAAAAGAAACCAGGTAGGTAGCTACTAAGAACAGCGTGTTGCAGTGTGTGTTAACGCAGAAGGATTTGGAAAGAGAAAAAGAATATCACCTTTGGATGGCAGTACCAAGAAATATAAATTGGCAAATAAAAGACATCCAGGTAGAGAAAACACCGCAGTATAGGTTTTGATACGTTTTCATATTCCTCAAAGGCAGTTAAATCGTGAATAACTACATAAGAAAGTTGAAATTGAAGAACATTTTTTAAACTAATATGAATAACGCAGGAGAACCCCCCCCCCCCTCCCATGGATTTCTCAGGAACCAAAATTTACCCCAAATTTGGATGATAGTTGGTGACCGGCCAGAAGATGTTTCATAATGAATGAGACGTACGAAAGGCAGTCTCAGCGTGGCGGATGTTAATAATTATAGTAACCTGTTTTCTTGAGGGGAAAACTACAAACTGGCTGTTTTTAACGAGACGTTCATGCCCCATCACCTTCCCCTCAGGATGGCAATTCTCATCATATTTCATATTTCGTCACGCTTTTTTTTGTTTGGTCGGTGAAGGGGGGCTAAAAAAAAGGTAGAAACGTTCGAAAAACAGTGGGAAACTTTCGCGACCGTGGAAATCCGGATTAGGAGCTGCCTGCTCTAATGCTTCAGTCGTCTGCTGGCGTTTAATCATAAAACTCAGAAAGGAGCGTAAGAAATTGAGAACTAATAGGGAACCAGATTAAGAGTTGGGCTGTATTGAAATAGGTTTCAGTGTCAGGGCAGTACCTACCTCCTGTTGTAATGTTTATCCAGACCAACAGTCCAATCGCATTGCATTAAACCACTGGATTGGTTCTGAATAATATATGATCGTATGAATCTCAATGCAGGATTGTGAGCATTTTCGATTCCCTAACTTGGTGCCGTTGTTATGTATACAGCGTATTTCGCAGTGTCTCAGGCTCAAAGACCAGAAGACCATTCTCATCCTTGGTACGTCAGTATCGTTCAAAGTGGGAGCAGCTTTATCCTGATGGAAACTGAGACTTGGATAGCTGTTTGCAGCAAATTTAGGCCCTCTTGCTTACAGCCAGGTGGATTTCCTCCTTTCATTATTTAATCATTCGTGATAATTGTGCCCAGGTATTTTGGACCGTAAACTGAATCTGTTTCGACCAACATTAATGTTGGAAGGGGTTTCGACCAAATAAGGCGTATGAAAGTGTTTCGTTTCGACCAGAGGCCGTTTTCGCATATCGTTATATTTTACTATTTTCAGTGAAATTACTATTAAATGAAGTGTAAAAGTGATTACTATTAATGTAACCGTATGCAACACTCACCTAACAATTTTTGCCCGGAAGTGTCGCAGGTTTACTGTGAAATGTCTGCAGTGTCAATTTAAAAGGTGTTGAATCTAAACCGAAGCTGAATCAGATCGTTTGTCACGACAGACTTCATGGCTTCAGTTGCCCCAGTTTCCTTGGCATTGATAACGTTAAATATATTTGGATGACTTGTACCTATAAAATTGCCGGTTATAGTCCTAATGAATAAGCGATTCTTCCCCAATCGTCTTTGTAACGAAAGGTAAACTGTTATCGGCATGTACAAAACAAAACTGCTCTTCGTTCACTAAAACAGTGCTCTGGGGTTCAATAATTGACTCGTACATTCAGGAATGACTGGAATTATTTTTTTCTGGAGGTGCCTTTACATATTTTGACTAATCGATTTCAAATCAGAGTGTTCAAGCTGTGATGTGACAAATCGAATTGATTTATTGGGTTTTCTGACAGTTGTTCTGCCGCCTTTCTTTTCAAAAATGGAGGCAAGTTTTCTCTTTCCACTGTTCGTGATTGTGTTCATTTTTTGTAGAAAAAACTCGCTCAGATTGACGATCCGTCACTGTCGTCACATAGCACTTGCGATTATTACAGCGAAAATGTTTGTCGCCGTCCTTCAAAATTCTACGCTCGTTTAGTTTATAATTGTTCCCAATAATGCAGCACTTCCCTCTTTTACTTCAATGTTTAGCACTAATTTCGACATTAATTTCGCATTTTTGCAGCAAGATCGGAATATACCCAGGGGTGTTATGAGTGAAAATGGGTATAAAAATAGGTACTTTTTGTGTTTTAGTACGAGAAGACCGAATATGAAGTCGATTTTGACCTGAGAGTGGAAAATTGAGGTTCTAACGAAGTTTCAGCCTTAAATATTCAATTCAATTCAATTCAATTCTTTATTCAAAAACATATTAAGTACATAATGAAGAATATAAGTTGTACAGAATCATGCGAAAACCAAGTTCATGAATGGGCCCCTAAGGTCTTGACGACCCGTCCAGGGGCTGGTTGACACTGAACTAGCTTATTAGTTTGGATCGATACTTTTAGCTGGAAACAATGTATTTACAGACAATATTCAACTTGAGTGGAAAGAAAAAAAAAAGTATATATGAATGGGTATGTAGCACCTATGCCATCCATATTCCAAGATAGTAATTACCTAACACATAACACAGTTACAATTAAATATACAATTGTTACAATTACACAGTTACAATTAAGTTACAATTAATATACGTTAAATTTTGGTCTAAAATCGTCCTTCTTCGGCGCAAAGTTTGGGTGCCCCTTTGGGAACACATTTGTGCCGTAATTGTGCTCCAAAGCTTGGCAGCCCGATCGGAATACACCAAGGGGTGTTGTGGGGGGAAAAAATGGGTGTAAAAATAGGGGTTTTCGAGGTTTTTTTGAGGTTTTAGTGAATATGAGCTTGTGATGTATAGTTTTTCATGTTTTTTAGGGCGAGAAGACCGAACATGAAGTCGATTTTGACCAAAGAGTGAAGAATTGAGGTTGTAACAAAGGCTAAGCTCCCGAAATTCATTTTTTATGAGTCAAAAACTTGGGAAATTGTCTGAAATCACCATAAATTTGTATAATAACACTAGAAGTATTATCAACAGGTGAATTAAGACAATTAAATGGCACTATCAATTCAAAGATAATCAGATCTGTAAAAAAAAACAGCGTAGTGTTTTTGGGGGCCAAAATTGATGGAAACCATCAAAAATAGCCATTTAAATAATTGCACATGAAAGAAACAATAAATGAACAGCCAAAATATCTGTACGTATGTCCAGTAGAATAATGAACCCAAGTGACAAGGACTTTGCAGCGTTTTCATATCAATATCAGTTTTTCAGGAGAACTTTCCCACAAATCGCACGTCACGTAGCTAGCAGTGCCTGGTCCAAACTAGTTGTGTGGTAAGAGTCGAAACGCAGTCACTAGAAAACCTCGTTTCGGTCACCGTTGGTCGAAATGCCCCGGTATTTTGGAATGAAGTTCCCTTTTTGCAGTATACTTAAGAATCGCCAGGGAAGGCGTAGTGATGACTTGACAGTTGATAGGGATGGGGACGAGTTTGACTCAGTACAGGAATGGGCTACTCCAGGCGCGGGATTTGATGTATAGTAAGTAAGGCACTGGACACGAGGCCGTTTCTGAAGGAATGTTGCGCTTGACGTCTCCAGAGATACATAGCTGAATAGTTTGCTCTGGGGTCTGCCAGACCGAGGAAGGACCAGGGTCCGGGAGACCGTGACGGATGACCCACTGCCTCGGACGTCACCGGACCCTAACGCGATCGCGGCGAAACGGATTCTCATTCGCAATGGCCGGAAGATTGTTGAAAAGGTAAAAGTATCTTCAAACCCCACAAAGAAAAACCTGTTCGATTGAAATGTATAATTTCATACCAACTCCTTTTCACTGATGCGCCATTTTGACTATGATTGACAGAGGTGAATCCCAAGAAATCGGGACAACTTTCAAAGAACTGGTGAGGCTAAACTGCATCTTATTTTTCTGTAGGCACTTGACAATTCACTGTTCACATTTCAGAATTGGGTACAAAAATTCTTCATACTGGCATTATAGTTTGACAAAATGAAACACATGGTTAGATCAACAGCTAGTCCAAATGGTTTGTCCAAAGCCCAATTCGACTGGTACAAAATGATAAACCATCGTGACTTGACCAAACAAATACTTATACCAAGTAAATGATTGACTTGTTGATTGACTAGGAATCCCTTAAAATAAATACAGCGTTCACATAGGGCACATTGCCTTTAGTGCCTGTATGCCCAAGTCAGCTGCGAAAAAAATGAGTAAAACAAGTTTTCTGCTACCCGTGAACATAAGAATTTTTTATGACTAAAACCAAAAGCGTAGGGCAGGGCGTTAGGCGATATTTTACTTAAAAGTCCGTAAAAAAAATCACGTTTACTGCAAGAAGATGACAATACCCTACTCAAGACAAAAAATGTACTTGAACGCCGTCAACCGCACCTCTCTACCTCATTCCGTTCCAGAGATATGCTGTTTTAATCTGGAAAATGAGAATATCACGTTTTTTTTTTTTCATATAAACCCGAATTTCTCCATTTTACCTTAGTTTATCTCAGCTCTTGACCTCATTTTCGGAAACAGCGTTAAATTTCATGTAAGATTTGCCACCGAGGAACCTTAATATAGCCGTCCAAAAGTTAACAGTTTCTTTAAAAAAATGTAGAATTTCTAAAAATCTTTGAAGGTTTCATACGTTTCCAAAAAACATCCTGCAAACTGCCAAACAAAAACAAATAAAAATTATAGGTAGTTGCTAACCTCCTACTTGCAAAACGCACTCTCGACATCTGTTCAGTAAACAAACAAAAGTAAGAAACTGCAATCCAGGAACTAACATCATGAGTTCACCATCACCTCGCCTTTTTGTAGGTTCCTACTAACTTTTTTTTCTCGTTCAAACTTGATTTTCTTCACTAAATTGAAAGATAATCGCAATTTCGAGTATACCGTCGGAAAGCTTATTAAATTTCACAACTTTTCTGAGATACGGCAGTTTGCAGGATTTTTTTTTTGAAACGTAGGAAACCAGCGCCGGATTTAGAAGAGTTGCGGCCCCCGAACTACGTTGCATTTTATTCTCTGTATTCACCACACTCATTTTTTCAGAGAATACTAAAATGGATACCATAAAACTCTAGTCAGTTGTTTCAAAAACATAGAACTCGAAGAATATAGATAAATGAATTGTTTAACCGTTTATATTTTTATCGATTAAAAAAAATTTGCGGAATAGAAGACCTTATTTATATTATGTTTTATTATTATAAAATAAATTTGATGATCTCTTGCGGCCCCCCGAGGTTTGCGGCCCTGGTCCGCGGCCCAGTCGGCACTTAGGTAAATCCGGCGCTGTAGGAAACCTTCAACGATTTTTAGAAAATCTACTTTTTTTAGAAACTGCTAAATTTTGAACGGCTATTAAGGTTCCTAGGTGGTAATTTTCACACACAAAGGTACACAAATCTTTCATGAAATTTAACGCTGGTTCCGAAAATGAGGTCAAAAGTTAAGATAAATTGAGGTAAAACGGAGAAATTTGGGTTTCTACGACAAAAAACTTGGTTTTCTCGATAAAACGGCATATCTCTGGAACGGATTGAGATCGAGAGGTGCTGTTGACGGCATTCAACCACATTTTCGTTCTAGTTCTACCCCCTTGAGTTACCGTCTACTTGCAAGACACCCTGTATAATCGATGCACACGTCTATGCCTTTCATACTTCCACTACCTACACAGAAACAGCCGCTCTCTTTGAAACATATAGCGATTGTGACAGAGAGGGTAGGTGTGGATGGCTGGTTGAGTGAGAAGGATAGCGTAGGTGTAGGATGTGCCCAGGCGAGATATTTTATGTGAAGCTAGCACCCTAAGTTATTAACACCACAGTGAATACTAGATCTTTTGTGAGGCATATCCCAGGTTGTTACCACCACATGGATATGCGAGGGATAGGCGAAAGCGAGGAGGCGTGAGGTGAGTGAGAAAGAGAAGTCGCAGTTAGGAGTGAGAATGGAAGAGTGAAGAGCTGGGCAAGCCAGGCGCCTTATAAAGGTGCCTCCACCTCCTCCTCCTTCTACCAAGGGGCCGTTACCAACCTTGGGTGTCGCTGGGAGTTGGTGGAGGGAGAGCCCCATGGCCTTCTACCAAGGTGTTGCACAGCTCGTATTTCTCCTTCTATTTATTGGTTATAAGTTATAACTGTATATTGGTCTATACATTACATTGAGTGGTATAAGGGGGTACCACGACAAAACATACCGACACAAAGAATAATCCCGGTATTCCCAACCTGAGATAAGTAAGGGTCCCTAGCTCATTACTCTCATTCGGTTGTGTAAAGGTCGTTTCACACCACCTCACATATTTGACTGCCGGAAAAAAACCCCAGCCATTCAAAGAAAAACTTGGCAAAACCCACTCACAGGTAATTTGTGAGTTGAGTGCGTCAACACCTAAGGTGAAAGGTATTCTTCCTGTTTTATATCGGGTTCTCTGCTTCACTCAATAGTTAATTTCCTATAACAGAGAACTGAAGATGGTAATTTAAACAAAACCGGTATTCCCAATCAATATCCCTCAGAACGCTTCGTTTGAAACGAACGAATGAAATATCAAGACAACCATCCGTCAGAAAACGCGCTGTCGTTATTTTTCCATCTAAATTTCACCGACGAAGCTCTCTAACAACAAAATCAATTGTTAAATCGTGATTATTGTTGAACGGAAGTATTTCCTATCAGATTGCTTCAACTTCCTGCTGTTGTTTTAGTCTTAATTTTCAAATCCTACCATTATTTCACATTACCTACCTAGCAACATTAGTACCTGACGCTTTCTTGTACGGTAACACTCCGGTAAAACTGGAATCATCAGAATAAAAAACCATCCTTTGCGAACATTTACGGTTTTGTTCAACACCCTGGGACTATATTGAGGTAGTAGGGTACGTACTTAATAACTACTATACCATCTCGAAATACGAGTAAATTGGTAAGGGAGTACAGGAGTGTTACTTCCCGTACAAGAGGTGTAAAAACAGTTACAGAAGTTCCTGAAACGTCTGTCCGATATGTTCGATACTGTCGGATTAAAACTGTCGTTAGTTGGAAAACATCTGCTATCGACTTTCAGTAAATCGTGTAATGGTAAAAACACTGAACACCGGTTGCAAACCTTCGATAGTTTCGGGCTATCGATGCTCATCCCTACTTCGAAAGCAGAGGAGGTCGTCGTCGTATAGCGAATTTTCAAAGAAAATGAAGCTATTGCAGTGGTCCAAAAATTTCAAAAAAACATGCATTTTTGACTTTTTTGTGGGCGAAACCGTTTCAGAGCATCCTGAATTCATCCCGATTTTAGCAAAAATATGTGTATAATATACATAAATATTTGCATCACTCCAGACGATATCGGTCCTTGGGTACATGATAAATTCCAAATTTGCCAAAACGTTATTACCAAACAGAACGACGAAGACGAGCAATTTTTGTAAATTCTGTGGAGTCAAATTTGAGTTTTTAGGGGTAAAAATCGGTAAAATGGCCAAAATTGCGAACGATTTATATAATATCACTGAATGTGATATGGAGAGGTGAGTAAAGACAGGAAAACACCATTTCAGTTGTTTTTCAAAACATAATAGGGGTTAAATTTGGATTGGGGGGGGGGGGGGGATTTGTATTAAAGGCTAAAATCAGTAGTAATTCACCTGACGTTGCGTGGGATGGCGATTCACGACAGAAAGAGGGACTATTTTGATGATAAAAATATTTTTCTCGCAAAAGAGCGGGTCAAATTTGATTTTATAATGGTCAAAAATCGGTAAAAATGGCTAAAATCACGAAAAATTATATAATTTTACTAAAGTTGTGTTTTCTCGCTATATAATCTTGTTAGACAATAGGACGAATATTTCTTTGAAAATTTGCTCTTATAGCTATGCTGCATGACGAACGTATCCGAAATTCCGTGATGCCTACCGGCCAAAAAACCCATTTACTTTTACGGTGCCGTTGGTATGTTTTCGTTTCGTTATTTCGGTTTCTTCCTTCAATCAAAACTCTGATGGGATGGTGCCTAGTCGTGACTGCCGTAATTACAAAAAAAAAGTGCGATTTCTTCTCAAGAAGCATGTCTTTCTAAATTACCTACACGCCGCGGCACTCTTGTTGCTTTGTGGTTTGTGGTGTCAGCTACCTCCCTGTTTATATGTTTGTATTGAAACAAACGAAGATTTTTGTGTTTTTCTTCAAAATCGGAAGTGTGACCCCCCTCAATGCGTCGGTCGCTCTTCATGGGACGCTGAGCGTTGTGGGAAACTTCCCCAAGACCCCGTACTTAGCGAGCCTCGGCGATCTAATTCATTTACACATTTTTATCGTTCAATCGAGAGATTTTTCACGGTATTTCTTTTCTCGGCTTCTCGACTTTCACTGATTCATTAGCAACTTCCAGGGTTTCTCGTTCTGCGCGTGGGACTTTTTCGTGCCTACTGGCTTTTGTTCCCTCGAACCGACGACCCTTCCCTACGTTATAGAGGACTACCGCAAGCAATAATATGAGTTGTCAGCGAATTTTCGGAGGAAATTAGTGCTAACCCATTACTTTAGGTCCAAACACTGTAATTAATAGGGAAGTAGGTAGTTATTAAGAAAAAGGTACAAATCAGTTCCAGAGCATTCTGATCCAGAGTATTCAAAATGCTCTGGAACTGATTTGACATTTGAATTAGCATCGATTTTTGACCTTCCTTGGGTCAATAGCCGTCTAAAACTGCTACTGCAAATATTAAGTTAGGAACTAAAATAAAACCTTCATAATATTTATATACGCGTAGTTATACGCATTGCTAAGTTTTGACGCGGAAATCTGTAATAGTCATTACGATCCACAGTTATTTAGTTTTTTCCTAAAACTTTAAATAATAACCAATATTATTATTCACAGAGTTGATCATCTCTTGGGATGATGTCTGTAAAGGTAATCATAACATCATAAATATGTGCAGCAACGTTCCTACGTTCCACTCACAATCAGTTGAATGTTTTTGACCACCCTCCTATGTAATTCAACTTCATGTTTCTAAGTTAAATTTCATCATTACGTGGATAAAAATTCTAAACTATTCATTGATGACACCTCTTGATATCAGAATAATTATAGTGAAAGAAGAGAAAAGGATAAGTTCCCTGTACCCTACGTTTAGGCTACCTACTTCAAAGGGCAGATGGCCAACGATGTGGGCAGAGGATGGAGGTCAATTAAATGCTTTTCAGACCGTAAAAACTGCCCCATCGTGAAGATGTCCCTTGAAAAACCGACATTCCGTCTATTTGGAATCCTTCACTGTGTTCATTGGATACAAAAGTGATTCAAGGCTGTTGTAATTGTTTGTAAAGAACTGAACGATTAATCGCCTGTTATGATCGGGTTTTTTTTCCTCGAAAAAAGCCACTATTACTCACTGCTGCATAATTACTAGAATCATCATCAAGGCAAGATCTTTTAGAATAATGGTGGCCCGAAGTTGTAAACACTGCTAATTCTTCGATCTTCCACAGGTCCAATGCCCTGTTCCATGCGCAGTACATTTGAAATGTTCAGAAATAAGTAGGTGGCGTATGGCAATGGCTGAAATATTAAGGGTAGGTAAGTGCAGGATCGTTCGCAAATGGTTCCGTACCTATCGAAATACGACCCTTAATTAAATCATCTGCGCATGTGCAAACATCCCCTGACATCATGCTGCGCTCAAATGTAAACGGTAGTTGGAGCTGGCTCGTTGGGGGAGGGGGGGGTACTGGTTGGTTTATCGTTCCGTATGCAATTACCTTGAAATAACATAAGTAGGTACCTTGAAATGTCTATAAATTTATGGCACAGCGGCATTGAAGAGATGAAATATTTTGGATAGGTGCGCAAGGGCGGTTTGGCTCCCAAATCATCCAAATAACCGAAATACGATAAAAAGTTCGGATCGAGCATCCGAAAAAATTTCCTTTGGATCGGGAATAGTGAATTACGAGCCAGTCCTCGGCTAATTCAAATATTCTTTATTTGAGAGTAGTTTTGGGCTAACCTCACCCATCATCAAGTCAGAGATGTTAACTGTCCATAACCACAAGTACAACTCACACTTCAATCCAATGCAGAATAATACAAAGTTAACTCTGACTGACGATAAGTGAGATAGTCCGAAACTAGTCTAAAATTAAGAATTTAATTAAATTATTAGCAGAGGGTCAATTAGTCATTCTATTCCCGATTAGGTCGCCCCTCCAGTACCGTCGGCAAACAATATTTCCTTCGGATTAAAAATGTGGATTGGGCAGTACTTAGTAGGGAACTGGTTCACTTACGGGCTCATTAAGACTGCACTAGGCCCGAAGATTTCACTTAGTCTGGCCTTTTGAGGAAAAACGTGCTAGAATATAAATGCGGATTTAAAAGAAATTTCAACAAAAAAGAAAAACCGACTTCAAAAAAGCTGTATAAAACTAAGAAGTAAAGGATCATTTGTATGCTGAAAAAACGTATTACATAGTTTATTCAAAGCCATTACACCACATTTTTGAAATTGGCGCCAAATTTCAACTAAATGTCATCAAGGGATACAATATGAAGGGCTGTATTTAGTTTTTAGTTAAAATTTGGCGTCGACTTCAAAATTTTTGTTGTATTGCCTTTGAATAGATCATGTGCATTAAAATTATTTTTTTACTTTTTAGTTTTACACTGCTTTTTTGAAGTCGGTTTTATTTTTTTGTTGAAGCTTTTTTCTTTTTAGTGCGATATTTTTAGTAATATACCTCATACTATCGAGTACTGATGCCATCATTACTGGGGCACCCACAGTCCTTGGCAGACTATTTTCTGTCCTCAAATCGTGCAATGTCTGTCATAGCACTAGAACTCGAAGAGTATTTAACTGGCCTAGTACAGACCCATTACTATTTTTTGTTTACTTAGAAAATTAGTATGGGACCACCGGGGGATGATCCTCTTTCATTTGAAAAAAGATTCATGGAAATCGGTGCAGTAGGTAGTTTTGGAATAATCGCTGAAGAAACATTTAAAAAATAAAATAAATAAATACATTTTAAAAAATAAAGAACATAGAAACAGGTCGAATTGAGAATCTCCTCCTTATTTTGAAATCGGTTAAAAATTGCTTGGAATATAACTACCAAAAAAATTCCTGCCCGTCCATTGGGTCGTACTTTCTTTAGTTACCATGAACCAGAATTAATGGAATTTGGTTTTAGGCCCCATTTGGGGTCTAGTTAGCTAAATTGATTCCGATTTAAGTTTTAAGTTGAACTTGAGGATTTGTTGATACCACCCGAAGCATTGCACGTCCAGCCGTTCGTTCACAGTAAGGCGCTGAAGTTTGCACCGAAAAGCTTCGTCAGCATGAGTGTGAACCATACGGTATACCTACATCCTGCAAATTATCATTATTTCTCGCGAACCACTGGCCAGATTTTGCTCAAATTTGGTGGGTAGTTGGGGTGTAGCTCCTAGATGGTACCCTGTGAATTACTAAACGATCGGATGATTAGTACTGCCACTGCGCATGCGCAAACGCGTACCCGAGGTGCTCAGTTTTTCAGGAATGAATGACTCGATTTTGCTCAAATCCGGTGGGTAGTTGGGGTGTAGCTTCTAGGTGGTACCCTGTGAATTTCAAAACGCTGGGATCTTTGGTGTCATTGACTCGATTTCGGCCTTTCGTGAGGGACCAGGACCAGGATAGATATATGATTGGAAAAACTAACTACTTATTTGATTGAGTTTAATAATATTAATGATTTCTTATATTATTTGGTTATTATAATTTTAGTATAATATCTCGTTTTAAAGCAAAATATTGAAGATATAATTAAGATAGGGATTTTCCTCCCCTCAGTGTCTCTTAGGGCTGTCGATTTTCGTGCGGATAGAAGCTAGGTAAAGGAAAACCCCCGATCTTGTGAAGCTTGTGTGAGCATCACTGGATTCATGAATTTTCCCAACCAGGTCATTCCTGGACTTCAGTGTTGTAGTAGACGATAGGCGTTGACTGAAACGCTGTGTAAGGAATAATGCCATGATTTTCAAAGGGGCCGCCAGTCTGGGAGGCCAATCGATATATCGAACTGCCTACCGGTTTTACCAGTCATGAGTAAATAACGTCGCGCCTGCCTATGTTGACTTGTACCAAGGAAAAGATCAAGAGGTCGTAAAAAGTCATGAATCGTGTAAATCAGAGCCATAATTTAGATGTAGGTACCTAAAGTATGCATTACCAATAGGTCGAAAATCCGCCTATTTTTCGTCTAAAATTCTGTTTTGATAATTGATGAGGAAAATCGGGTAAGCCAAAGTTTTTTCGAAGGCAGGGCATCTTGAGACACTTTTTTGCCCAGTAACGCCATCGCGAGTTTCGTTCCTTTTGATAACTGCTTACGCCTCTCGCAAAAATAAATGAATAGGAGTAATCTCATCTCAACATTTACTTTCCAAAAAAAAAAACGCTGCAAAGTCCTTGTCACACGGGTTTATTATTCTATTGGACATACCTGCAGAAATGCTGGCTGTTTATTTATTGTTTCTTTCATATAAAATTATTGAAATAGCTATCTCTGGTGGTTTCCACCAATTTTGGCCCCCAAAACACGAATAAGGTACGCTCCTTTTTTTTTTTAATAAATTATCTCTGATCATTGATAGTACCATTTAATCGTCTTGATCCACCTGTTGACACTTTTTCCAGTGTTATTCTACGAATTGATGGTGATTTTAGACGATTCCCCAGGTTTTTGACTCATAAAAAATCAATTTCGGGAGCTGAACATCTGGTAGAACCTCAATTTTCTATTCTTTGGTCAAAATCGACTTCATATTCGGTCTTCTCGTCACCAAAAACATGAAAAACGATAACTTAAAAGCTCATGTTACCAACATGTTGCTAAAACGCAAAAAGTACGTATTTTTACACACATTTTCACTCATAACACCCCTGGGTATATTCCGATCGGGCTGAAAAGTTTCGGGACACAACTAGGGCCCAAATGGAGCATGTGTGCGAAAGAACGAATTTTTTAGACCGAAAATGAAGCCTGTAGACGTGATACGGCGGACGGACATTGCATTTTTGGAATCTACGCACCTTGAAACGGAAAAGAAAAAATTTTGAGGGGGTGTTAGAAAAATTTTTTGCTGAGCGAATACATAGGTGTATTATTCACAGAATAATAAACCAAAAGTTAGTGGTTACCATAGCCCATTCGAGCAGAGTGGCAGCACTTCAGAACTACATACCTACTTGAAATACGTTCATAATAGGTACCCACACACGTTTGTAATGAAACAATCTAGTGAGATGGGGATAAATGTACAGAAATTCTGTTTTATATTGGAGGATGTGATTTTGAAAAATCAATTTTGCTTGAGATGTTGGGTCTTGTGTGGTTTTATATCTGATTTTTATTGCTATTCATATGTGGCGGCTTCTTCAGGCAGAGCGGGTCGAGGTGGATGAACCTTAAGAACCCATTAATCTACATTATGCTTATAGATTTTGCCATGTTCTACATATATGCAGGCCGCACCACCTTGTGTCACCGTGCATTCTTTGCATTTCAATGGAAACCTCAATATTTTGCCGCAAACAGGTGAAATTTCGATTTCCCTTCTGCCGGATTCGAGGAGGTCAACATTGTCGCCCCAAACATAGTCCATCACGTTTTCTTTACCCTCATTACCGAAGAAACTTGAATTGCTTATAGGAATCTCCTCGTCGGTTTAACATGCCTAAGGTCTCCAAGATGTCCGCCAGCTCTCGGCCGCGGCAGCGGTTCCTTTTACGACTAAAAGGCAGTTTATGGGTCGAGACGGACAGCAAGAGGTCCTTATAGACGTCAAGAACCGTTTTGCGTCTGTCTATCCAGTCGGATGTTACCTAAATGGGATTTTCACGCTACATCGTGAGCTAGATGTGTTCACACCTACTGTCAGATCGAATGGCGAATCGAATCCCGCATTGTTTGGTATCGGATTCCTGAATGACTTGAATTGCAGATTGAGATAAATCCAATCCTGTGGTAGAAGATAAGTCCAAAAGAGGATACATCACATCCATCATTCATGGCCACGTCTTTTACCAGAGTGTGGGGATCCAGACAAGAGCCTTCATCAGATTCAGAGGATACCTACCAAGTACCTATTCTACAAGGTTTGCCTTTCTTGCACAAAACGACTCTTTTTTTATGGGGTGCCGTGCACGAACTACTCACGCCTCTGTATTTGAGAGCCTGAACGTACCTACTCAAACTAAGGGGTCCTTGAAACAATTTGGAGGAACCTTCCGTCAGACTGAGCCCAAATTCGAAGAGTACCTTGTTTTGAATTGGTTTTGATTGGCTCATAATCATTAAAATTAGATTGCATGAAATCCATTTGGGCTATCATCTGTCATCATGCCCACCTCTTGCAGCTGACTAAAATTATGGAAATCCAGTTATCTACAAGATACTTGGGTGCACACCTACCTACTTTCGACGTTCCAACTATTCGACAATGTGAGACAAAGCATCCCTTCTTTGTGATGTGCCGGGGTGTTCTTTATTACTGGCCCCAATTTTTGAAATAATTGCTACGCGAAATAAGTTTCAGGAGCGTTTTGAAATCTAGAAGTCACGTACTTTGCTGTATAAATAGTGATATCCATCATTAGGTACCTATACTGTCTCTTTCCCGTGCTACAAGACCAGCGGTCTGTCGCGGATTTAGATTGGTTAAAATGTGTAGATTCGCCTGTGTGTACGTTAGTAGATATCTGGATGTTCCCTTCGCTCGCATCTCAGATACTGTACGCACCTAGCATCTCCTATCCATCCAAAATGACGTTGCGCTGATTAGTTAATTGCTGTTTAGTTGATCTTGATAGGATCCATCCAAAATCGAAAAGAACAAATTAGCTGAAATACTTCTGTAGATTAGTTGATCTGGATGCCCGTTTCGCTCGCATCTCAAAAAAAAAACCAGTCATGCAGCATGACTTAATGAGCGAATTTTCAAAGAAATATTCGAATTAATGGCTATGGTTTTGTTTTGCTTCGAACTCTCGTCTTCAATTAATACTTCTCACATTTTTCAATCTGACCACTCTAAGGGGGTGGGGGGGGGGGGGGGGTAAGAGTTTGAAGATTATCCTAGTTTTGGGTAATTTTTGCGCACTTTAAATGCTCTAATTTAAGAACGGATTTAGATATCTAAAATCCGATTTCATCATCGTGTTCAGCGTGCAAAAACCTTTAAAATGAGGGGTCACTTGTTAGAAAATAACATTTTGGGGATTTTTGGGTAATTTTTGCGCACTTTAAATGCTCTAATTTGAGAACGGATCAAGATATCTAAAATCCGATTCCACCATCGTGTTCAGCGTGCAAAAACCTTTAAAATGAGGGGTCACTTGTTGGAAAATAACATTTTGGGGATTTTTGGGTAATTTTTGCGCACTTTAAATGCGCCAAAACCCTCCTTAGAGTAGGCCAATTTCGCCCATCTTCGAACTTAGCCTTTCGATTGCCAAGATAGATTTTTTGTGCAAATTTGAGCTGTTTATCTCAATTCTATCGAGAGATCGTCTGGAGTGACACATATATATATATATAAATATATATATACATATAAAAAAGTGTTAAATTTCAGGAATCGTTTTAGAATGGTCTGAAACGGATTTCTATGAAGAAAATTTCCAAAAATTTATATTATTTAAATTTCGAAGCCATTGCAATAGCTTCATTTTCTTTGAAAATTCGCTAAAACTGATAACATCAGGTAAACGAGATCACAAAATACAGATTCGTTCGCGAATGAACTATTTGAAGGAGGGTTGGGGGCCAGTAATAAAGAATTTGACTTGGGAAATTCTTTGTTACTGGCTCCCGCCTTTATCGACAAGCATCGAGTAATTGCTCTCTCAAGGCTAAAAGAAGTGGAAAGTACGTGTTTTCTAGATTCCAAAACGCTCCTGAAACTTATTTTTTCGTCGAGTTTTCGCGTAGTAATTAAATTTTGAAAAATGGAGGCCCTAACGAAGAACACCCAGGTTCTGTATGAGGACTGCTATTGTTTCCGTATTTGGGCCAAAACATAAGCAAACCTCGATAAACTTGGCGGAAAACCTGTTGTCGGATTCTGCCCAGATTTTGAGGCTCAGGCGTAGTTAATGTTCATTACAAGGAAGTTTCATGCTGTACGTAAGTTCTGTCAATCATTAATTCGCCTTGCCATCCTATGCCAACATCCTCAAATATCAATTTTTTTCACGTTCTCAAATACATTTTTTCTTCGCCAAACACGTAGTTTATCGAAAGTGACGTGTGAAATATCTCGAGTTCGCGTTAATCCCCGATCTCAGTGGCTGGTCTCACGGCACCCGCGCATTCGTCACGTCTTCGGACGGCGTAAACACCGGTTTCGTCTCGCTTGAAACTGAATTACGATAAAGAAATTTAAATTGCGGATCTGGCGAAAACTCGCTCTCACAGCTTTCCACGAACAATCAAGACTCTTCTCGTGCTAGGCGCACGAAGCTAATTAGAAGTTCATCAAACTCTCCTAATAACTGGATCTAAGCTCGATAAAGTGCTACATACTACAACTTTATGAAGGACGGTGTTCGCAACATGTATTATTGGGTAGGTAACAAAGGACGCTGTGATAATGGATTTGAGCCCTCCGACCTTAAATGAAAATAGGCCCTAAATTAATAACTTGTTATTTGAAAACAACTGCAGTGCTAGCAACGTAATTTTGTATCACAAAAGTTCTAGTTCGTGCAGCACGACTATTTGAACTAATTTTCGAAGTTGCAATTCAATATTATTCAGAGTTATATATTTAGAAATAATAATGGAAAAATTGATTTTGTTTTCATAGTTTTCATCATTGTTTCGAATAATTGTAGCTGCGAGGAGGCCTACGCTGAGTGAAAACAGTAAGTGAATATCACCGACGCGAATGTACGGTCGGAGATGAAAAAATTCCGATTTTTACGGATTCTTACGGGAAATGTCACTCTGATCACGAATATACCGCATATCAGGGGTCTCCAATAGTGCTTTCATGGGTTAAAATGCAAAAAACCTTTTTTTAAACGTGTTTGACCTCACTTTCACGTCGCTTACATTCTTTTTCTTTTTTTTTTTGAGCAGGAAGGAAATAGAGACATTTGCACTTCCTAGAGAAACGTGCTCTTGGAAGGTTCAGCCACTTCCTGTGGTGTTTCTCGAAAATTGCCGTTTTCCTGCCACATTCAATCCACATTTTCCTCAAATTGACTTGGCTAAAATGGACGCCTGTTTTTATGCCATATAGCTTATTGAAACCTTAAAAAACATGAGCTACATGATTTGAACCTTCAACATCACTCATGAGGTGCGAGATAATATTCCCCTTCTTACTTTCAGTTGTTTTCCCGATTCTCCATTTTTCATAAAATTTCCGATTTAAAGGAACTCGAACAAAATCGTAAATGACTGAATCGCAGCTCGTCGCAAGAAATTCCAACGGGATTAGGTCGAGGAATAGTTGGAAAAAAAAAACCACAGTCATGCAGCATGGCTATAAGAGCGAATTTTAGAAGTTTTCGGCATCTTCCTCCTCCGCCTAAAATTTTCTGAAAATTAATTTTCGGCCAATGTTTTCCCAACTTGATACCATACAAAATTAAAACAGGAGTAGTTTTACGCAAAGTAAAATTTGGGGTGGAAGGAGGGGGAGGGGGAAATCAAAAATGTTTTGAATACCAGAAGAGTAGGTATTGGGTACATAACAAATTTTTTGTTCCATTTTTTGCCGAGTAACACCTCGGTTTGTAGATTTTCCAACGCTGAACACGATGGTGAAGTCAGAATTGCGATATCCCATTCCGTTATCAGATTAGAGCAGACGAACCAGGAAGAACATCTCAAGAAATAACCACGTTCCTTCATCTTCAAAGTGCTCCAGTTTGAGAATGGAATGAGATATCGCAATTCTGATTTCACCATCGTGTTCAGCGTACAAAAACCTTTAAAATGAGGTGTCACTTGTCAGACTTTTTCATTTTGGGAATTTATGGGTAATTTTCCCCCCCTAAAACTCCCCAAAACTCCCCCTTAGGGTGACCCGATTCTGCTCATCTTCGAACTTAGCCTGTCGATTGCCAAGACAGATTTTTCGTGCAAATTTGAACTTTTTATCTCAATTCTTTCGAGAGTTATCGTCTGGAATGACACATACATATATAAACATATATATAAATATATAAATATATAAATATATATATAAATATATATATATACATATAATTTTTGGTGTCTTTCGGCAGGGAATTCAGGATGGTCTGAAACGGATTTTGGTATAAAAATCTTTCGGAAATTCGAGTTTTAAAAATTTTGGACCGAGAACAATAGCTTCCTTTTCTTCGAAAATTCGCTAATATAAAGAAACGTTAGACGAAGCATTTCGAGCTTTTTGAGAAATTCACTTCCAAAATTGACGTACGAAATGAAGTTTGAAGTGTATTTTTCTATTTTCGTACTACGACGAAATTTGGAACTATTCAAATTTTCGGGATAAAACAGTAGAAATGCCTTACATACCTGCACCAAAGGTAGCCGTGGGTGGTACCAAATACCTAGTTTAACAACGGAACTTGAACTGAACACATGATTCATCATTGACGTTTAGGCCGGGACACTGGACGGTGGTTTTCGCTCTCCAGTGAATCGTACGAAACTTGTGGGGTCAGGAAACCTTTCAAATCGTACCCGGTGCTGTCAAATTCAAATTTATTTATTTACACAGTGTTTCATAGGAATAGGGTCCAGGGACCCCGCTTAGTTCCTGTACATAGGAATTACGTTATTTCAAATTATTGAAGACGGCTTACGGATTATCCGGTGGTGAGTTAATGCTGTAGTTTCAAAAATATAAAATAATTATTGGTTTTTCGAATTTTTTCTCATACTCGATGCACTGTGCGACGCCTTGACCATAATCCACCTTCTCCTAACATCTAACAGAATCCTTCTCAAGTCTTTAGAGCCGTTTCATCAAATTCTTGCCTAAATAGTAGAGCCGTTGACGTAATGATGGATGGGATGTTGTGACTCTAAATTGCGCATAACCCTTCCAAGAAATTGAACTCTAAAATTGTTTTGATTCACATTCGAAATTATCGAATTTTACTGTCATTATTAATTGCTCACCAATCATTATTGCATAGACTACCTAACTATGCATTTCCAAGTGAGATTCAACGTGTTTTCCAATAAAATTCAACATTTTCCATCCCTTTTTCTCTCTCTAACCGTCCCTCATCTGATTCACCATCTTAGCTGGATTTGACAGATTATTTTTCTACCTCCCCTCAGACGGTAGTAAATGCAGCGTTGCACGTCATTACTAAGTGATCCCTGCAATTTTTATCATTGTGAGTTTCGAATCCATTTTAGAGAAGATCGTTTATCTTCAGTCACCCTCTGGCACTTGGTTCTATTGGTTTTTCGCCTCGTGTCGTGGAGTAAAGGAGGGTCGTAAGTTGCAACGTGTTTGGTAAGCACCGCCAAATCAAGACTGATGGCCCCTCAGATCAGCATTGATCCGTCAGGCGACTTTTTAGACGTTAGGATTTCTACCTAACATAACGAGGGAAGCTAACTCACATACCTAAACTACCAGTTGCAAATGGTTTGTCGTAGATTCAATTCGTGTGAAATCTATACATGTATATTCACCTAAAGACTATTTTGGTTTATTATTTTCAATAATGAACCATTGGAATCGAGCATGAAAAAAAAAATTCTTACCCCCCCTCAAAATTTGATGGTTTACGTTTCAAGATATGTAGAATCCAAAACTGCAATAAAAATATTTCTGTCTGTCCGCCGTACGCCGTACGCCGTACGCCGTACGGGCCACTTTTCTTAGTTACCATGAAAAAAAATTGATGAAATTCGGGTTATAGGTTCCGTTCGGCGTCTAGTTGGTCCTCGAAGCTCGACGTTACTGTGAGTCATCTCTAAGGGGTTCAAAATAGGGGTTGAAATTTTCAAAACGCCTATACCATTTTTTTACGTAAATATTTTTACGGTTTTAAATAGTTCTTGAACTTGCGAGTTTTTTAAGACCATCCGGAGCATCGTACGTCCAGCCGTTCGTTCACAGTAAGGCCCCGAAGTTTGCACCGACAGGCATTTTCGACTCCAGTGTGAATGAAATTGTATACAATTCAAACCAAATCTCGTAACCAGAGACGCGCCCACAATAGGAATTTGTGAATACGGCCAATCATTGGTAGGGATCACCTGATTGTATTGGCGGAGTATGAAGGCGAGTTGGTTGTTCTGTGATATTATTTAATTTGAAAAATGATGGCTCTATTGGAGTTTGTTGGTAGGTAGTGAAACTTGAACAAACGTTGAAGTATTATTGATGGGTAAATTATTACTACGGTAAATCATTACTCAACGGTAAATTATTACGCAAAGGTAAATTATACCATCTACGTAGAAGGGGCTGGAGTTTGTTGGTAGGTACTTTTGCAACTTTTTTCACTCCTCATCAACAATTTCTTTTCAGAACTTCATTATGTGTGTTTCTTTTTGTTAGGTACTGTTTGTCATCGGCAGAATTATTTTAGCAACATTTAACTCGTGATTTAGGTAGGTACCTAGTAACGAGTACGGGGTTAGGTACTAACCTACGGAGTGTCTGCGATCTACATAATATGCATATAATAGAATAGTACATATTATCATATTATATAGACGGGTTATCTATACATAGAGCTGTGATCTGTAACAGAAGGGTATTCTATACAAAATAATAAACCGTTGTGCAGGGATTTGCAGCGTTTTTTAGGGTCGACCCTTGAGAAAGCCAGGCTTCCAGATTCCACCTGTTTTCGATTTGAGGTTTTTATTTATTTTATTTTATTTTTATTTTTAACCCTGGATTTGACATTACTAGGTATAATATCCCGGGGGGACCTTTTACTCGGAAGCTAGGGACTAGTTATTATTTCAACTGAAGTCCCGGTAAGCTTCACATGATTCCGTCAGAGGTGAAGAGTCAAATCTCTGGTCGAGTAAGTACATGCAAGCTTTTCAAAGCTTGTATTGGTGCACACCGGAGACGAGACGCAGAGGTGCGGCGAACTGCTAACAAAATGGAGGGAGGTGATTTTTTTATACAACTATTTTAGAAAATATTGCTGTGGGTACTGAATTTTTAGTACATGAATTTTTAAGACATTTTTCGATTCAGACCATTCTGAATCCGTCCCTAGATTATAACTTTTTGTATTTAAATACTTGGGGCCTTCACAATAAAACACGGGTCAAATTTTAGTTACTGATGATCAATAATCAGATTATAAAAATTGTAGAAAATCACCAACAATTGCTTTTAAATCACTGAAATTGTAGTAGGACGAAACTTCGAAATTTTGCTCATGTTGTATGGCTGGAACTTTTTTAATAATAAAAATGTTTGGAAATAATAGCGTTCAAATGTGAGGACAAAACCGTGAAATTGTTAGTTTATGTAGGTAGGTACGTTATTTACTTGACTTCAAGTAACTGATTAGTACAGCTGTTTTCCGAATCCTTATTTCTGTGATTTAAAAGCAATTGTTGGTGATTTTTTACAATTTTTATAAGCTGATCATCAGTAACTCAATCAAATTTGACCCGTATTTTATTATGAAGGTTGTGAGGTGGTGGGGGTAAATAGAAAAAGTTACAATCTAGGGACGGATTCAAAATGGTCTGAATCGAAAAAGACTCGAAAAATGTATCAAAAATTCATGTACTAAAAATGCAGTAGCCATAGGCAATATTTTCTAAAATAGTTGTATCGTCTTCCAGTATTGGTCCATTTCCTGGTGAGTTCAAGTATACGTCGTGGTAAACTTGTCATTGGCTATTGTTCGTAATCTCAATCAAATTTATATTGATTTATATTACCGTTGTGCTATCGGGGTCAAAAGGTGTTTTTATGGCGAGCCAAAGTGAACGTTGAGATGCATGCGGTCGCCACGCACTGTTGGGCTCCGCCATCGATCGCCCCTTATCGCATGCTATTTCGAATTTCGCTTCAAGTAATTAACTTCTTCTCCTCACGTGAGAATTCCACTTTCTTCTTTTTCTTTCCCAGTCTTATATAGATCAGATTCTTTTTTTCTTCTTTTTTCTTTTTTCCTTTTACTTTTCATCCCATCTTTTAGATCTTAGATGAATTAATTTAATCGAAATCGAACTTTTGTGTACGCATGCACAAACATTAAATTTTTGTCGTAATGAGTTGGAATGCGGAAGATGTGCGGCTTGGCCTCGAGATGTTGCCTTGCTGATTTCTTCAAAAACAGCTTGCGCCAACATGAAATCCTTGTAAAGCGCACAACTGTGTGTACCAAAGGAAGGTAATAATGAGTCGGAATTTGGAAGACAAGTGCGGTTTGGCCTCTGGATGGTTGCAAACGAATTTAATCAGAATCGCACTGTAATTTCGTCTGCGCATATGGCAAACATGAAAACCTTGTGTGGCGTATAAGTTTACCAAAAAATGTAGATATTAATGATGGCGACATGGAAGCTTTGTGCACCACTTTGGGTTGTCGTAACAGTTCCGTTTTCCGCTCTTTACATGAGATCTTTGAGTTGGATTTTTGTTTCATTTAGAGAGAGAGAGAGAGATTTATTCAATATTATTTACATAATTACGAATATAACAATAAGCATTTTTTTCGTAATGTATAATAATTATACCTTTATGTTTTCGAAATCACGAATACTATTGCCCAACTGTAGGCAAGCCTGTGTTGTTGGGCAAGAGACGTTCTTGTTACATTGTAGATTCACGCTTATGTCGATTATTTCCAACCCGTGTTCTCTGTTTTTATGTTATGTATTTTTTAATCTGTTACACATTTAATTTATGATCATTAGCGTTATTATAACTGTTTTACATTTTATTAATTTACATATATACTGGTGACGATTGCCTTAATTTTTTTCCATACCTATGGTAACTAACCAGGAGTACACTAGGTTCTTGTACTGTGTTCTCTTGTGGGCCGAGGGACATCTCAGAAGCAGAAGGAATAAATAATGAGGGCTTTCTTGTGACATTTTGCTAATTTTCACGCATATTGTATAATTTCCCAACTTACAAGAGTGTTAGAATACGAAGGAGCCTCGCTCTACACATCTGTACAAGTCACTCGGAGAAGGACCGGAATCTCGATCGACAGTTGGAGTGGGGCATAGCGTGGCTGAGGGCGCCTCCACGCGGAGGAGCGTGTGGCCTTGAGAAGTCCACTCACTCCAGCGTTTTACTTCCCCTCCACCATTGCACTTACCGCAGATACAGCGGCTTTGGGGGGGTCGATAGCATCGGGTTACCCCAACAGAAACAACCAGATATCCACCTGTCTTCCCCCTCCCCCGGGAGGTCGCAGATCTGCATAAGCATATTTATTTATTTATGTATTTTGATACATAACGAGCAAAGCCCAGTTTACAAAGGATAATGAGGTTGCGACGATGTCAGTTGACAGAGTAATCACATAAAGGAAGTAATACACCGGTAAAAATCATTTACGAATAAAATAATAAGTGCATTAACATAAAGCCACTATAGCGGACGAATTTCCATGGAAAAACGCTATTGGTCATAACCAGTACTGCATAATAATACAATTACCTACCAATATTGCAATTGGTACCTAGGTGAAATACCAAAATTGGTAGTAGCTAGGTGGGTACATGGATTTTTGAAATAATTTTTGATTCTCCAAATGTGAGAACTGAGAAAGGTGCGAAAAGCCCTGTTTCTTGTTGTTGGGATTTTGGGGTATTTTTTCGCGCTGAATCAGGTAGTGATGTCAACTTTTTGATTCACGATCACGATAAACGGGCCAAAAAGTTCATTAAAATGTAGGAAAATACGAAATTTTGTCGCTAATTTTATTTATTTAGGTGCCTATCTTATTTTATTTTGATTAATTAATTTTTGTTTTCGATTTTATTTTTTTGGGGCGGTACAAACCTCATTTATGTATTGCAGATTCGAATTATACGGAAAATTTCACGTAGAAATGACCCGTCACTCAAATTGTCCATTTATTCTTCCCAAGGAAGGACTGCAATCGTCGAAATTAATTTTTGATGAGGTAGTGTGTTTCAAAAAATGCATTATCGCGATCGTGAACCGAAAATCGACATCACCACCTATATGAGTACATTTTAAAAACAAACATGGATTTCCCGTTTTCCGCTCATTTTCGCTCACCCAAGAATTAGAGTGAGGATTTCGAGTGGTTTGTTCATGAATTCTGTTTTTTTCCTTTGGAGTAGAATCCACATCTGAGGTTTCTATCTAAATAGTAAACAAATTTAGCGTCAAAATTTCATACTAATTTCAACATAGGTATTTATGAAATCTTTGGTCCATTTATCTACAATGACATGAAATTGTTATTACCACGTGATTCAACGCGAGAAAATACCTCAAAATCATGTATCAAAATTTAGTAGGTAGATGATTGAAAACATTTTTAAAAACGCTGCAAAGTCCTTGTCCACGGGTTTACTGTTATACTGGACATACCTGCAGCAATGTTGGCTGTTCATTTACTGTTTCTTTCTTTTCCAACAATAGTTTAAATAGCTATTTTTTATGGTTTTGGCCCCCAAAAACTCGAATTAGGCTTCTGTTTTTGATAAATCTTTGATCATTGATGCTGCTATTTAATTTGCTTGATTAACCTGTTAATACTACTTCTAGTGTTATTATGTAAACTTATGGTGATTTCAGACAATTTCCCAGGTTTTCGGCTCATAAAAAATGAATTCTGGGAGCTGAAACTTTGTTAGAACCTCAATTTTCCACTCTTTGGTCAAATCATCATCTAATTTCTCGGCCGAGTGTTGTCATCTTCAATATAAGGACGATTCTTACTACTGAGGGACGTCCTAAAAAGTTGAAAGAAAATTGAAATTACTATCGTGTAGACCTCTTCTCCAGTAGACGGTTTTGATCGAACTCGAACAAAACGTCAACAAAAACCCTAGGTATTTTGTTCTACCATCATGCAATGTGTTATTGAAATACATAATAAACCGTTCATTACTTTGTTTGCAGAAGCAGCATCGGCGGTTTCCTCCGTCAGATCTGCCTCAAGCCGTCCCAGCTGATCGGCCACCTGCATTCCATCGTTCCAGCGACCGTCTCAGCTTCATGTTCCCCCCACTACGGCGTACCCAACGACCCAAGGTACACAGAAAACCAGCGAACCCTTTATTATTCTCCACACTTTATTATTCCCTTCTGATCCATTCACTTAACAGGGAATTAATTTTAAAGTTCTTACCCAATGTAACGTTTTGACGCGTTTTGTTAACTCTCATCAAAATGTTTCAATTCAATAATAGTTGAATTTATTATTTCAAATAGTTAAGAGCTTTATAGAAAGAACTCTACTTGTTCTGTAAGTGTGACGTCTACTGTTCCAGGGCTCGTATAAAAGTAGTTCCTGCTGAACAGAAACAGCTGAATACATGAAGTCGATAGGTAGTTTCAACCGAACTTATTTGAGTAGTTTTAGCGAATTTTCAAAGAAAATGAAGCTATTGCAATGTGTCCAAAATTTTCTGAACATCCATTTTTGAAAATTATTCACAGGCAAATCCGTTTCAGAGCATCCTGAATTCATCCCTAGATTTTAACAAAAATGTATGTGTATATATATTTATATGATGTAATATATTATATAAATAAACTTGTTTGTGTCACTCCAGACGATATCTGTCCTTGGGTACATGATGAAAATTCCAAATTTGGCCAAAACTTTCTCCTATTGCCAAACAAGAGTATGAGTTTGAAGAAAAGCAATTTTCAAAAATTCTAAGGGGTCAAACTGGAGTTTTTAGTGGTCAGAAATCGGTAAAAACGGGTAAAACCGCGAATAATTTATGTAAAATCACTGAACGTGGCATGGTAGAGTGAGTAAAGACAGAAACATACCATTTCAGTTGTTTGTCATACAGAACAGAATAGGGGTCAGATTTGGATTTTTGGGTTAACAAATTTGTAACTCTTTTGGGCTAAAATAAATAGTAACTCACCTGACGTTGTTCGGGATGGTGGATCACGACGGAGGATCTATTTCGATGGTAAAAATATTTTTCTCGAAAAATAGTTGGCAAATTTGACTCTATAAGGGTCAAAAATCGGTGAAAATGGCTAAAATCACGAAAAAAATGATAAAATTTTACGAAAAGTGGTATGGTTTCTGGCTATGAATCATCTTTTCACACAATATCACGAATATTTCTCTGAAAATTCGCTCATAGCCATGTTTCTACATCATCTGTCATCTGTTTACGTATTTCCCATCTAATCGTACTTATCTTAAACTTGAAATACTTATTAAATGCATAAGTAAATCCCTACTTTTCTCACACATGTTGAGTAGGGACTCTTTGCGATGTATTACAGGAAATATTTCTTATTAATTTACCTCTGTGCGATTTTTTAAATTGCGTTGTTATTTTCAGATTCGTGGTTGAGTCGAGGATAGGCGACCTCGTGGTAGGTCGCGAGATGGTCTGCCTGGATCAGATGCTGACGACTCAGGTGTCAGTTCCGCTTCTCTACACTTGCTCCGACTCAGTTCCCTTAGTGTCACCTGGGGAAACCGAATTGAAGGTAACCAAGATCGATACATTAAACCCATCTCCGGATGAAGAATAAAACTATGTGCATTGCTCTTGCTGCGTCTTCTCCTGGTTCAGCAGAAAAGGCTCAAGTTTCACAGCTGATCATTGCTTAACGAATGGGACGAAATTTCCAATTAAAATTATACTCCTCTTCATACTGAGATGAAATTTCGTGACTATTCTGATTATTCCCAAGTTCTGGTTATTACTACACCTCAAGCCGCTTTATCAATTGGAAATACGAACATTCATTATTGTAACATCAAAAACCGAAAAGTCGAAAATTCATTATTTTAACTTTCAGAATCGATCGGAACTGGTCACATTTGGTGGAGCCCATGGTAGGTAATTAGCTAGTGAAAAACTCGAAAAAACCTCGAAAATGTACAAATTTGATGATCGGAAACGACCAACGGAAGTTGAAGCAGGTTTCTTCGAAAATTCGCTCACTAGCTCATGCTTCATGACTGGATCTTTTGTTTCCTCTGTCCAGCATTATGGTTACCTACATCATTGTTGTTAGAAGATGTAGTTACGTTTTCTCGAGGTGTAATCTGGTCATTTCAAGTTCACATTGGCGTTAGAAGAGCCGCTCTTTATCGTGAATATCGAAAATCTCAAGCTCAACGCCCCTGTAAAAGGTTGTTGAGAGTCTGTACGTACATGATCAAAACATTTCGAAAAAAATCCACGGATTACCTGTCGTCCCGGTATTTCCACAGTGCTGGATCGCTCCTCAGATCATGTGCCCTCCCGCATGAGCGTATAATTGGACTCCGTGGGAACGCAAAGTGAAGGTGAACTTTATGCCTGACATTTACCTTCGAAAGCAGTTAAGTCGACTCAAACCCGCCTTCCAAATGTTACGAAACCGAATTCCCTTTCCCCATTCGTGGATCTCCCGAGTTCTGCAAATAACAGCAGGATCGTATAAGCTTGTTGGCTGAGTAAGAGCAAAACTCTAGCTGGGAACGGCGACGTCAATGAGCTACTCTTATATAAGACTAGCCTGACCGCTCGCTTCGCTCGCTATCCGAGATTCGCTGTACGCAGTATCGTGGAACCAACAAACGACGGAAAAATCCCATACCCTACCGGGTATTTGTGCCCAATTTTATCAAAATCCGTCAAGCCATTCAGGAGTTGACCATGGTCGACCATATTTCCGCTATGGTCAGGGAATTAAAAATGCGCCTACGTTCAACTTGGGAGGCTACCGGATATTGCTGCCAAATTTGGTCGATATCCGTTGAGCAATTCGGGATTCGACCATGGAGGGGCCCATGGATGCGCTAAGGTCGACCGCGGGGGTAGTCCGAAGGGTCGATCGTAGACAGAATTTCACGTAGATTACGAATACGCGATAAAAAATAAGGGTTACCATTTCAATTAACGAAGTTGACCATGGTCGACCATAGTTCCGCTATGGTCAGGGAATTAAAAATGCGACGTTGCACAACTTGGGAGCCTACTGGATATTCGTGCCAAATTTGGTCGATATCCGTCAAGCCATTACGGAGTTGACCATGGTCGACCATAGTTCCGCTATGGTCAGGGAATTAAAAATGCGACGTTGCACAACTTTGGAGCCTACTGGATATTCGTGCCAAATTTGGTCGATATCCGTCAAGCCATTCAGGAGTTGACCATGGTCGACCATAGTTCCGCTATGGTCAGGGAATTAAAAATGCGACGTTAAACAACTTGGGAGCCTACTGAATATTCGTGCCAAATTTGGTCGATATCCGTCAAGCCATTCAGGAGTTGACCATGGTCGACCATATTTCCGCTATGGTCAGGGAATCAAAAATGCGCCTACGTTCAACTTGGGAGGCTACCGGATATTCGTGCCAAATTTGGTCGATATCCGTCGAGCCGTTCGGCCGTGAAAAGCAATTCGGGATTCGACCATGGAGGGGCCCATGGACGCGCTATGGTCGACCGCGGGGGTAGTTCGAAGGGTCGATCGTACTTAGAATTTCACGTAGATTACGAATAGGCGATAAAAAATAGGGGTTACCGATCAAATAACGAAGTTGACCATGGTCGACCATAGTTCCGCTATGGTGAGGGAATTAAAAATGCGACGTTGCACAACTTGGGAGCCTACTGGGTATTCGTGCCAAATTTGGTCGATATCCGTCGAGCCGTTTGGCCGTGCATAGAATCACACACACACAGACAGACAGACAGACAGAGATCCGTTTTTATAATATAGTAGGGATTACAGAAGCCCAGCTCTCTAAATTCACTCATCCCCTGAAAACACCATATAATCTTCGTTGTCCATGTGCAATCACTCAAGTATCTATATAGGTATACCCATTCTCACTTGAAAACTAAAATTCTTCAAATGCTTTTCAATTATTATGTATAGCTAGATAACGTGTTTTATTAATACAAATTATACAGTAATTTCGAGATACCAATTAACGAAAATCACAATACAGCTTAGCCTCAGTAGGCTGTCTTCTATATACCTACTCGTAGCTTCAAAACCTTTCATTTACAATATTAGTTATCTATATTTCCTACGTAAATAGTTTAAAAAAATTAAAATCGTTCCATAAAATCTAGTTGGAGTTTATATGGGTGATGAAGATTCTACTGAGGCGCAGGCGCAGACTGAAGTTGAAGCCTTGTTTTTGATTGTTTGGTATTAAATCTAATTGGTTATTTTCGTTAGTGTAAGAAGTAATATCACCATACCTTTTGGAGGAATCCTTCGTCACTAGCTGGTTGAGTATTCTCTCGACAGCCTCCTTACATCGAAAGTGCCCTTCTCCAGTACTCAGCCAGCAAGTGACGACGGATTCCTCCGGAAGGTATGGTGATATTTTCGATTGTTTGGTTAATTTTCGCTGCAATATGGTTGGAACTCCATCATTATGTGCAAGGCTTCAAAATAATATATTTTCATGATTTGGTTATTTCAGTTATTCCACATTCCCATATTCAATTATTCCCATATTTTCTAGTAATTGCACAGTAATTGTGTAATTAGTAACTATAATCATTGTAGTTGTTTTCTATACACAATGTGGTGATTATTTTAACGATAAAGATTAAAAATTCCTTTTTTCAGAATATTTTGTAGTTATATTCACATAATTTAGAATTAATTCCATACGTGAATCAAAGGTAATGGTCCGCAAACATGTTTGTTAAAAGGAATACAAAATCTGCATTCCTAGTTGGAATTTCGGCCAACCCAATAGTTCACATTCAATGCTTCAAAACCGCAAATGATTTTGATATTTCGAACATAAAAAGTGAATATCACAGTCTGACATTGATACTCTCTTCCAAAAAATATCGCTCAAATGTTGATATTTGATACTGCATGTTTAAAAAAAAATCAACAGTTGAAATTTTTTTAAATATCACCCTTGATATTCAAGGTTTTATATAAGAAATGGTAGCTCACTTCCTTATAATCGACAAAATATTAACATCTCATAATCCCCGACTATGTGGCGGCTGGTTTTGTGTATTTCATAAATGCAGTAATTAGTGCAATAATTTGCTACCTGAGGATAGTTGTGGAACTAAAGTAGTCATCCTATCACCAAATAATATCCTGATTTTTATAAAATGCCTATGATAGGTCGCGAATGACCCCTGTGAATTTCATCTGAATCGTTTCCCGAGTTATGCTTGTGGCAGACGAGGTACCCTGTTCGAATTTGGTTATTTAGGGCCCAATCCGAATCGAGCCTCCAAATTTAGCTCATTTCGACCATTCTTTCCTTGTAGGACCGACAGACACTGAACCAGAATCGTTTGATGAGGACTCGAGGGGAAATTTTGTAGGTCTCCAATATAAAATATCCCAAACCTGATTACAAGGCTTCCGCTCACCTCTCCCTTCCTGCCGAATTTCGGCTATTAACGGCTCGTTCCTGTTGCAGATTTCCATCTGGTTCCGGGAGACGGACTTCCTCCCGGACATGGGCCGCGTCCGGCGCACTCTCCGCGGCGTCGGTGACGTCTCCTTCGACAAACCCCTGTACATCGCGACGGTCCTGGAAGAGCAGGCTCCGCCTCTGGAGGTCTGCACTGTCGCCGTCAAAGGCGCCGCTTCCTACTCCATGGTGTCGCTCCTCGACGCCAGGTACCTTCTCGAATCAATACAATTTACCAAAAGTTTTATCTTATAAGTTTAAGACTCCTGATTTTACAACTAGAGGATTAGAGACGCATGAATCTCCAGATTTTACTACAGATCCTCTACGAAAGAATATTTCTAACGTTTAAGATTTTTCTAACCTTCATTTTTTTTCTTAATAAATTCCTGATATTTCTTAATAAATTCTTAATAAATACCAAAAGCTTATCGTATGAGTTTAAAGGTGTTTACTCCTCTTTTACTCCTAATTTTACAACTCTTTTCACCCAATGAACTATGACATGGTCGTGGAGGATACACGACACGTGAATCTCCAGATTCTACTACAGATTCTCTAAGAAAGAATATTTCTAACGTTTAGGACTTTTCTAACCTTATTTTCTTTTCTTAATAAATTCCTGATATTTCTTAATAAATTCTTAATAAATAGCAGAAGTGTATCATATAAATTTAAGGTGTTTACTCCTAATTTTACAACTCTTTTCACCCAATGAACTATGACGTGGTCGTGGAGGATGCACGACACATAAATCTCCAGATTCTACTACAGACTATCTAAGAAAGAATATTTCTAACGTTTAGGACTTTTCTAACCTTATTTTCTTATCTTAATAAATTCCTGATATTTCTGAATAAATTCTTAATAAATAGCAGAAGTGTATCATATAAATTTAAGGTGTTTACTCCTAATTTTACAACTCTTTTCACCCAATGAACTATGACGTGGTCGTGGAGGATGCACGACACATAAATCTCCTGATTCTACTACAGACTATCTAAGAAAGAATAACGTTTGGGACTTTTCTAACCTTATTTTCTTTTCTTAATAAATTCATGATATTTCTGAATAAATTCTTAATAAATAGCAGAAGTGTATCGTATAAGTTTAAGGTGTTTACTCCTAATTTTACAACTCTTTTCACCCGATACACGACACATGAATCTCCAGATTTGGCTAAAGATTCTCTACGAAAGAATATTTCTTTAAGATTTTTCCATCCTTCATTTTGGTTTATCATTTTCAATAATGAGCCTTTGGAATCGAGCATGAAAAAAAAGTCCCCCCCCCCCCCCCTCCCTCTCAAAATTTGATGGTTTCCGTTTCAAGGTACGTAGAATCCGAAAATAGAATGAAAAAATTCTGTCCATCCACCTTACTTCGCACTTTTCTTAGTTACCATGAACCAAAATTAATGAAATGTGGTTTGTAGGTCCGGTTTGAGGTCTAGTTGGTCTGCGAAGCTGGGCTTTACTGTCAGTCATCTCTAAGGGGTGAAAAATAGGGGTTGAAATTTTCAGAACACCGTAGCTCGAAAACTTTCAATAGAAGATTGTGGTTTTTCTTTAACGTTTTTAAATTGATTTTGAATTAAAGAATTTTTTGAGACCACCCGGAGTAGGTATTGTACGTCCAGCCGTTCTTTTGCACCGAAAAGTCATGTTTTGGCGTATTAGCATGGAGTATTGCTAGTTCTGTAAACGCACAGTTTAATGCACAGTTAGTTTTCATTTCATAATTTTAATGTAGGTTCTATTGTTCGTATTGTATAATTTTTAAATATATGCAATTTAAAAAATAGAACAAGGAAACTATACAACGACTATCGTATTAAAAATTATAATATACTGCTAAAATAATTCTGATGGAATATCGGATCCTCTCTCAAAAGTGAGGGAAGATTTTCTTTTCTAACTGGGACCTCGTGAATGATGATGGGTAATTCATCAAGGTGGTAAGTTCCTATGAAGCATGTGAAGGACGTACTAATGATTTCCTCAAGACAGCTAAATTTGTTTTTCAACCTTATTCAACGATTTCGTCTTACTTCTTTCCAGATCCTCTGGTATGTTCAGCATCGGCCCTACTGATGGGATAGTCACGACTTCGGCTCGCCTAGACAGGTTTGTGCTCCGCCACATTGAACCTCCCCAATCAGGCTACTTTAATTCTCACGAAGGTAGAGTTTAGGTTGAAGAGAAGCCTTCCGACTGGATTTCTGACTGACGAAACCTGAGGAAAAACCTCTGCAACCACTTGACAGTTCGGTAGTTATGCGAGTAGAATAGGGGCAAAATTGCACTGATTTTGTCCGAACGTTAATTTTGGACGATTTTCATGGTATTTTCCCGTCTTTTTCCCATGTCCCGAAACAAAATGATTCAGGACTTGAACTTCCCAACTCTCTCCCTTGAAAAATTCTCCACCTTTTTGGGTAACCTTTATTTATTTGACTAAGGGTACTTAGGGTGATCGTGATAGTTGCAATCCTAGACTCATTCCAGAAGAACCATTCAAGAAGAATGAAAAAAACTTCATTATAAATATGCAGGGTTAAATTTGAGATCACTTACCAACGAAGGACTTAAATAATTGTCATTGGCAGTGATTGTGTGGTAGGTAATAGGGAATTTAAAATTTGCAGTACCTATCTATGGAGTAATACGATACAATTAGGAACACAGATTAATTGTGTTTACGTCAGTTGTATGTACTTGAGGATGCTCAGAATTGAGTGAAAAGCTTCTTGCTTACATATAATTGTGGTAAACTAAAGGTTTATTTGTTTTTATTCCACCTAAGGCTTACCACATAAGGTCTACGGTGAAACTTGATGCATTGATGATGCCCCGTACTGTGCACATTTGGAGAACCAATAAAGGTCCTTTTTATTTCAGGAAGTTTTGAGATGAAAGTCCTCCAATCGTACCTCGTATGAATAATTTTTGTCGTTACCTACGATTCAAAAACTCTGATGATGGTTGAGAATAATAAGCTTTGTTCGCACTGGCTTTTCCTGACAGTTAGCTGACTCCTAGAAACACTTAAGAAACCATCCATGATCCAGTACCGTCTTGATATGGGTTTGAGGTTGATAATCGTGAAGGCAGTGCATGGTCAGTTACTCGTCCACCCTATCTTCTTTGTACTGGAATGACGATCAGAAAACTGGCGTTGGGAAGTAAGGAAAACACTGTGAACAGCCGGTCATGGATGCTACACAGTCCGAAAAGAGCCCGAGGGAACGGCCAAACGCCTTTCTGACGGTCAGATAACCGTCAGATGGTCACTGGGAACAAACCTATAGTAGCAAACTGCTTGATTCATCTCTCCTACCTATCATGCCTTGGTGTGTCAATGTGTTATTTTGATGACAACTAGGAATGTACTCACATATTGCCCGCTAAATAAAGTCTTCATTAAAACGCCACCCCTCCCAACGATTTCCCCTACCTATCAAATTTTCCCGTACTTTCGAGACACTACTGTGGCAACCCCGGTTAGTAATGCTCCAACTTAGACTCACCTCAGTTTGTTACAGTATTCGCTCCTCGAAAAATTATGCACTGAATAGGTCTTACAACCTAAAATTTGGGGGATATACACAACATTGATGTAAAATAAAAGATATATCAGTTGGCATTTCGTCATCAGTTTTGTATAATACACATCACATCATAGTAATTTGCTGTCTTGAAAATTAGATGACATTTTATTTAACTCCCATTTTTAATGAATTATTTGAGTTCAGCACCCCAAAAATACGTGAAGTAAGTAGGTACCTAACCAGTTATGCATAATGAACTAAAGGAACTACCTTTCATTGGATACTATCAACTGCTCGCGTAGTATCCACCGTTCCTATGAACTACAAGAACTAAAGAAGTAACTCAGTCGCCTTGTGAGCGAGTACTAGTGGGTACTTGTTCTTTAGTTCAGTTAATTCTTTAGTCCAGAATTAATAGTTCTTTAGTTCCCCCTTCCTACACCTACATCCATCTGTAGACACTGGATTCTGTTACTCTGTGGTCCTAATGAATGAACGTTCGTTGAAGCCAACTAAGTCGAGGAGTAGTTCAGTTGGCGGAGTTAGTTCTTCATAAGTAGTTCAGTCAGGAACTACCCACCTCTGGTCGTTAGTTTGTTCGGTCTACCGATGTCGTGGTACCCCTCAAATGTAACATATACCACTCACATGTACTTACCATAAACAAGGAGACAGACGAGCTGTGCGACGCCTCGGTTGAAGCCCAGGATGGTCCCCCTCCATCGAACTCCCAACGACTCTCAGCGGCCGTTAACGACCGTTGACAGACGGGGGACGATGTGAAGGCACCTGTATAAGGCTCCTGGCTCGCCCAGCTCTTCATTCGACGGACCTCACTCTTACCTGCGACTTCTGTCTTTCTCTCACATTGGGCCTCCTCTCTCCCCTACCCTACCATATCCCTTAGCGTCTGCTGTGGTGGTAACCGCGTGATGCTTTACCCTCTAACACTCGCTGTGGTGATAACTGTGGGATTTTAGCATCCACCACCACTGCTGTGGTGGTAACCGTGGGATGCTTCATCCTCTAACGCTCGCCATGGTGTTAGCATCCCTTTCCTTTAGCGTCTGCTGTGGTGGTAACCACGAGACGTCTTTTCCTCTAACACTCGCTGTGGTGGTAACCGCGGGGTGTTAGCTATCCAAAAAGACTCCTAAGGGGCACATCCTCCTCTCTCCTGCGACCTACCCAAGCCTACCCTACCTAGCGCTCACAACAACCGACCTTATTAAAATCAGCACTTTGGACTGATATCAGTTTTCAACTTAAGTTGCGACTTGTCATTCATTTTATTGACAAATTTTTTGTCAACAGAGAAACTATGGACGTCCACTATTTCCGGATAACGGCGACGTCGGAAGACGGGCAGATACCCGCTAGATCCGCGACGACGACGCTGCAGATCAACGTCGGCGACGTGAATGACCACCCGCCGACGTTCGAAACGTCGGCGACGGGTACGACGTCAGCGGCTCTCAGCGAGTCGGCACCCGTAGGGAGCGTCGTCGCTCAGCTTCGGGCATCCGACTTGGATATTGGGATAAATGCTCAGGTTATTTTGTGTTTGATATTCATTCTAGGAGCTTTACTCCTTTACTTCTTTATTATTGAAGAAATAAATAAATAGCCACTTAGCACATTCCATTTTCCATATGTCAATTTTAGTAGTTTCATTAAATGTATTTTTAACCTTCGGGTGGGCGCACGGTGGCATTTTGATCGTCTTCAACTATGATCACATTTCTAGCACATAATTGCATATTTACACCGTTGGTGATTGATTTTTCTACAAGTACTTTATGAAAGCACACATGAAGCGCACAATTGAGTATTCAAACGAATACTTATTAAAAACGTTTTAAAAATTTTATTAAAAATGTTTTGAACAGTGTTTAAACATAATTTCGACAATACCTATGAATAAAGTCGTCAAATTTTCATTTTATTTATTGTATTTTGAATAGATCCAAAAAGTAGGACGAAATGCCCCAGTTTCAAAAAAGAGGAAGGAGGGAAAAAGTAGGACAGATGGTAGCCCTTTACTGCACCCAAAATCTTTTTATCGACAATTGGATCAATATTATTCTATATGAGAAGGTATCTGTTTGGAGACAACGAATATATAAATATGAAAGGATCAAAATAGCCCAAGTTGTGAATTTAGCCCAGCTGCATTAACAGAATGAAGGCGCTAGCCTACGTTAGCCCCAAATCTAATTGAATTTACTTAATACAATTTCAACCTCGTTTGTATGATTCTGATTTGGTTGCTGTTGTAGATTGAATACTCGCTGTTGAATATCGAATCCGGTGGGTTGGACACTGGTGAAGGTGTCTTCTCTATCGATCCTCAGACTGGTTTGATTTCTACCCGACAGCCCCTGGATCGTGAAATCGCTGAGGTACAATAAAAGTAGAATTTTACTGGTCTGAAATCAATTAATTGTTTATTAGAATGTTTTTCAAGTTGATGAGAGCAGTTCCAATTGGACGAAAGAAATAACGAATATTTACTTGGTTTCCAAGTATCTTGATCCCAACAAGTGTCTCAATGTGAAGTTTTTCCTACAGGCTTCAGGACTTTCCCGCTTTTCCCATTTCGTCCGATTATAATATATATTTATGCAAATCCTCGATTTTAGAGTCACTTCACCATCGGTGAACCCTATGATTACCTATAAATAAGATGGAGGATTGTGTTTCCAAAAAGAAAAGAAAGATTAGGTACATCATAATATTATGCACTTACTTCAGATTTGGTCTCATCGCCGTAAAAAACATGAAAAACGATAACTCACAAGCCCAAGTTCACTAAAACTTCAAAAACACCTAATTTCGCACCCATTTTGGAACCATAACACTCCTGGGTTTTTCCGATCAGGCTGCCGTGATAGGAGACACAACTAGGGCCCAAATGGAGCCTGTGTGGGAAAGAACGATTTTTTTTAGACCAAAAATAAGGTATATGTCGATGACGCGGTGGACGGACATTATTTTCAACAAAAAACAGTCCATAGATTTACAGGTAAATCCCGAGATCTATGAACTAATTTGCTGGATCAGCAGCCTCACAGTGGGAGTTGGAAATCACCAAAAGGCGCCTGTGGCGGTACCTACGTATCGTGTGGCGATTGAACCAATAGGCAGTTGTTCGCAGTGACCATCTGATGACCATCAGAAAGGCGTTTAGCCATTGGCAGTGCTTTTTGGACTGCTTAGCAACCATGACCGGCTGTTCGGAGTGTTTTCCTGACTATCCGGAGCCAGTTTTCTGAACGTCATTCCAGTTATAGGGCGGACGAGTAGCTGACCATGCACTGCCTTCTCGATTCCCAACGATTATCAAACTCGGACGCAAAATCAACGTGGTATGACTTACTTGACTTATCTCCTGTCACTCCTGAGAGGAGCATAGGGCCTCCACGAAGTTTCGCCATCCCTCTCTGTTTCCTGCCAACGTTTTGACTTCCTGCCACGACTTCCCAGCCCGACCAGCCTCCCTCTCCACAGACCTTCTCCACGTATCACGTGGGCGTCCCCGTCTTCTGCACCCCTGCGGATTCCAGTCCAAAGCACGTCTCTCGATGGCTCCCTCATCCTTCCTTAGGGTGTGCCCGATCCACTTCCATTTTCTCCTCAGAATCTCAGCTGAGACCGGCTTCTGATGCGTCCTCTCCAGGAGCTCTTCGTTGGAGATTACATCTGGCCAATATATCCCTAGGATTCTCCTCAGGCAGCGGTTAGCAAAAACCTGGATCCTCCGGGTCAGCGTCCTCGTTGTTTTCCAGGTTTCTTACGGTTTTCTAGGAGTCAGCTAACCGTCGAAAAGTCCAGTGCGAACATACTTATTGTGTAACACTTACACAAAGTGATACTGAATGGTTAGGTATTGGTGAAAGCAAAGAATGAAATGGTAAAAGAAAGACTGAATTAAACCAAAACATTGAAAGTTTAAAAAAATAATAATGTACGTAGATAAATTTAAATTCAAAGTGTACTTTAACAAAATAATTAGTACGTACAAATTAGTAGGATGAAGTTTTGCTTTAAAACTGAACAAGAAGAGTAGGCAACCTTTATAACAATATAAGAGTTCCGAGCTGTTAGAAAAGGGAGAGACATAAACTTTTTGACATGGCGTCTGGTGTTGATTCCGTATTGGATGAGTGAAAAGGTGTTCTTATAATATTTTTTTATTGATTTTTTCGAATAGTAATTTGGAAATGTTCAGATTTTTCTGTAGTCATACCCAATGTTTTAGTTGGTTTCAATACAAGGGTAGGAGGTACCTAACCTATTCTGTAAGAAAACTCTTGTACCTAATAGAACTTTTGATTCAGATGTTCTCTGATGTGCAGAGTAAATAATCTTCATTAATACGTATATATCCTGTAGGTGTACACAGTCGTGGCACAAGCCTCAGACCTGGCGCAGCCTCACGACTCCCGTCTCTCGTCCACGGTCAGCCTGGTCGTCAGGGTGTCTGACGAGAACGACAACTACCCTCAGTTCGGAGAGAGGACAATATCCGTCAGTCTGCCAGAGGAAACGCCCAGCCTCAGTAATCCGGTCGTAGCCCATGTGAAGTAAGTTTAAACATTTCTGTCCTTCTAACGTAAACATGTGTGTGTGTATATCGGTTCCGAACAATATGTTCACCAAAGAGGAAGGTGGAAGGTTTTGAGATAATAATTTTAGGCATAGCTTTCATGAAAATAGTACAAATAACAGGAGATCTGATCTTCGCCGTACATCCGGCGAAAGAATTTTTTTAATGAATTTTGACGTATTACGTAATAGGTAAGATAAGTACAATGAAATCTCTAGCACAGACACAAAAAACCCTTAAAATTCAAGCTTGCTGTAGGTAAATAGCAGCGCAAGGATTCATTTTTTCCACTCTTATGAGCTTTGAATGTCTTCTCAAAATAATTGAGAAAGCTGCGTGTTCTGGAGTTTCATGTTTAGTTCTTGGCATACATATTGCTTCCTCCAACCTCCATTGCCAATACCTAACGTTTTCTTCCGTCGCAGAGCCTCAGATGAAGACGCCGGTCAGAACGGTGCTTTGCGCTACGCCATCATCGGAGGCAACACCCAGGGACAGTTCGCCATCGATTCGCAATCCGGTGAAATCACTTTGGTCAAACCCTTGGACTACGAGGCCATCCGGAGCTACCGTTTGGTCATAAGAGCTCAAGGTTTGTTTACTTACCATTACTATGACGAATGCTGAGAAACCTTCCTAGCTTGATATTCAGTCTTCTATCCCTGTGAAGAGAGACGAGAGAATCCAAAAACTGCACCAAATTCCACCTGCAGTTTGGAAAATAGTGAAGTTTGACTCTTGAAAGAGGGCTTCTTACCTTCTACATGAAAAATACATAGAGAAGAAATTTCTGAAAAGTTTCAGATAGGGATGTTGCATTTTACTCGATTTACTGAATTTTCCATAATCTACAGTAGTTCTTTCATATTTTGGCATTCTTTAGAATGTCGTAGTTACTGTTTTTTTTTCATGTCGGTACGATGCCATTCACCCAATTACAATTTTAAACGTATTTCAATTTTAATTGCAGATGGTGGCTCGCCTGGGAAGTCAAATACGACCCAAGTGTTGATCAATGTGAAAGATTTCAACGATAACGCTCCCCGCTTCTACACTTCGCTCTTCCAAGAGTCAGTTTCAGAAAACGTCGGGATTGGATTTTCCATTGTTAGAGTGAGTTTTTTTGCCTCGATTGCTATGTGTGCTTGTTATTTAGCCTGAAAGAACCAACAGAACTAACAGCAGTATTGAATCCTTGTTGGAAGGCTTCCTCCATACTACATCCACTCTTGTCGTTAGTGACCAACCACCACCATCTCTTCAACATTCAAATTCTAGCTTCACGCTAATGTCACTTTTACCTCTCACGGGTTTACTTCCTAGTTTGAATTCCGTGGTAATATTTTTATATTAAGATATATGTAGATGAAACATTCTTCATTAACTTTCATTACATCGTTTTAATATTCCTTGCTTGAACACTGTTCTTTTTATTCTCCTGGCATCCCTACAGCCCTGGGGAAAAACGCATAAATAGAAATCAAAAGTGAGTGTTTCGTGGTGTCGAGATCGTCTGTGGTACCAGACCGGCCGGTGGTCTGTATCAGTTAGCCCCCGATTCGGCGTTCTTCGTCCTTGTTTCCAACTTTAGTTGGTCGTTTCGTATATTCCCACAAATGGCTAGTGGTATAATAATTAACAATTTATTATCGGATTGAACCTTGCATCTGGTTGAGTAAAGCGTTGATTTTGGTAATACTTGCAAGTATGAAGAAGCTACTTGTAACCATAATCCATCTCAAATATACCCAGATGTAGCTGTTTCTATTTGTGCCAAACTGAGTTATTGGTCCTTATTTGGGTTTAGTGACAGAGGAGACTCTTGCGGGATGTCTGCTTCATCAGAACAGCAGATATCTGCACTGTAAAATTGTATACCATCATCCCCTCTCCATTAGAACTACCTATACACTCAGTCTTGTATTTTCACCTTATTTTTTGCTGTTTGCCATACCTACCATATATATCATTTATCTTCAGGTCCAAGCGTACGATGGGGATGAAGGTGAGAATTCGGAGATCGAATACAAAATCTCTGGCCACTTCAATCCCTCTAACCTTCCCGTCTCGGTCGATCCTGTCAGCGGTTGGCTTTTCACCAATAAGGAGCTTGATCGTGAGGCTGAGCCTAAACTCAACTTTGAGGTAAGACTTCTGCAATACCCATGCCACTCACACACACAGACTTCACTTAAACTTAAACTATAAAGGCTTATCCAGCTGTACAGAACGCAGATATTTAATGTAATCCATGCCCAGTTTTAACCCACTCCAATAACCCATCCTCAGGTATTGGCAGTGGATCATGGATCGCCCGCTAAAACTGGCACAGCTACGGTTTCAATTGTTATTCAAGACACCAATGACAACGACCCCGAATTCAGTCCCAAAGAGTACGCCGCCAACCTCGCAGAAGATGCCCCTCCTGGTACAAGCGTTGTCGCTGTTCACGCTACAGATCCTGATGAAAACCCTAGGTCAGAACGTTGCTCATTCTGTCTAAACCTTCAGTATTTAAACCTCCGTATAACTGTTTTCTAAATTGCAATGGAGGTATGTGCTGTAACGCCTGATTGCGATTGCAGGTTGCATTATGAAATATCCAGCGGTAATACGAGAGGAAGGTTTGCCGTAACCACCCAAAACGGCAGAGGTCTTATCACTGTTGCTCAACCTTTGGACTACAAACAAGAACGAAGATTCGTTTTAATCGTAAGTTCCTGTTCATTTGCTGCATACTAAGCACATTCTAGAAAAAAATCATTTTTGTAATACCTATTGAACTTTGTATTATGTACTTCAGGTAAAAGCTACCGACTCAGGTGGTCGATTTGACACAGCAAACATCTATATCAACATCACTGATGCCAACACGTTTTCTCCTGTTTTTGACAATGCTCCCTACTCTTCAACTTTACCTGAGGACTCGAGAGTTGGTACGACTGTTCTCGTTGTATCAGCTTCTGACGGTGACACTGGTGTTAACGCCCAGGTAATGCATTAAAATGATTATTTACTACGAATTTCATAATCCTTGTCGATTTTGGTTCCAAACATATATTGATTTTGTATTATACAGATAACATACAGTTTGTCCTCTGAAACGGATCATTTTGCCATTAATGCTGATACTGGAGCTGTAGTGACGACAGCAGTTTTGGATCGTGAAACGACGTCTGGTTACCTTTTGTCAGTTACCGCTAAAGACAACGGTAAGTGACAACAAACTGATTGCTGCTAGTACACAGGCTTTGATCTACGAGTATTCATCTCATTGATTATCCAATTAATGGTTCAATTTGACGTCACAGGTACTCCTCAGTTGTCAGACACTACCGATGTAGAAATCACGGTGACTGATGTCAACGACAACCCTCCTAAATTCACTCAAGAAGGTTATACTGTAGCGATATCTGAAGACGTACCAATTGGAACATCGGTCATTCAGGTAAAATTAAAAAATTTTTCGCTCATTTCTCTTGCAAAACAAAGTGTAGACAAAATCTGTTGATTTTTTTTATATCTTTCAACACTAATGATGGTTTGCAGGTTTCAGCATCCGATGCCGATGTGGGGCTGAACGGCCGCGTCAGGTACACTTTGGAAGACACAGATACTTTCATCATGGAGCCAATCACCGGCGTCGTCAGGGTTAACAGAGCGTTGGATAGAGAGAGTGTCGCAACTTACCAGCTGATTGCTGTAGCTTCCGACAGGGCTACTCCCCCACTATCGTCAACCGTTAGTAACCTTCAGCTAATGCTGTGACAAATATAAATTTGATTGAGCTCATTGATGCACTTGGTGTTGCTACTTATGTATTTTGGTACGAATCTGGCATTCTTATTGAATTCAACTTCCCAAGGGTTTGAATTCCGCTTATGTATAGATTTTCATCGCAGTGCATAGATAACTGTTGACTCTTAAAGATCATTAATACCTGAGGAATCCTCAGTGATTTCCATCCAGTTGAGTTGTGCCATTCATATAGGATCAATTTTCCGTGCCATATAGATAGACCGAGCGAATTTCTAACCTTTCTCATCCAAATTGCATTTCTTCCAGGTTATAATTACAGTTAACGTCGAAGACGTCAACGACTCCCCACCCACTTTTGAGTCTGACCGTCTCTCCCTATACATCCCTGAGAATTCTCCTGTTGGATCGACAGTTGGTGAAATCTTTGCGTCTGATCCCGATGTGGGAGTGAACGCTTACGTCCAGTATACTATAATTGGTGAGGATCTTACCATCATATTAGTTTGTCAAGTGGGGTACGAATTCAAAAAATGACGTAGTCCAAGGTAGATTATAACATACCTGATTTATTCAACACAGTGCAACAACACAAACATAATGCAAGAAAGGACTCAAAAATGACTATAATAATGGCTGTAATACTTATTACTGGTTAATGCTAGAATATAAGATATTAACCACAATCTACGATACAATTCAACAATCTACAATAAAGTACTGCAACCCATTGATATGTTAACTTTTCATCAAAGGACTCGTTGAATTCGTATTCCCAACTTCTCCATACGGAACTTAGTAGCCTTAGTAGTATCATAAGGTAGGTTATCATAAGTAGCCTGGTTATAAGAATTTCTGCTACCTAGCACACAAATGATGTGGGAATAAATATATTTCCACCCAACACAGCCATTATAGACAGCTGGTCTGTATATTATGTTTGTATTCGCTCAGCAAAAAAATTTTGAAACACCCCCTCAAAAATGTCTCTTTTACGTTTCAATGTGCGTAGATTTCCAAAAATGCAAGTTTCGTCCGCCTTATCATCCATGTCTACCTTTATTTTCGGTCTAAAAAGTTCGTTCTTTCGCACACATGCTCCATTTGGGCGCTAATTGTGTCCTGAAACTTTGCAGTCCGATAGGAATGTTTGATTGGCATGATCGGTGTTAGCAGCCTGGGTGTTATGGGTGTAAAAATAGGATTTTTCAGGGTTTTAGTAAATGAGCTTGTGAGGTATCATTTTCCGTGCTTTTTAGGACGAGGATACAGAGTATGAAGTTGCTTTTGGCCAACGAGCGAAGAATTTAGGTTCGAACAAATTTTACCCTTACATTAACCTTCAATTGTTGCCTAAAAATCGTAGTTCGTTGGCTCCATTTGGGCCCTAGTTGTGCTCCGAAGCTCGGCAGCCCAATCGGAATACACCCTGGCGTATTGGTGAACAATTTATGTAAAAATAGGGTTTTTCGAGGGGTTTAAAAAAAATGTTCTAGTGAACTGAGCTTGTGAGTTACGTTTTCCATGTTTTAGATTGATCTCGAACTTGAGAATTTTTTGAGACCACCCGGAGCATTTTATGTCCATCCATTCATTTGAAACAAAAAGCTTCGTCAACGTGATTGTGAATGAAACTATATGCGTCAGCCCAGAAATCATTGCTAGGGAACACCTGATTATAATCACAGATGGCTGAATGAAATCGAGTGGGTTGTTCCGCCATATTGTTTCGTTTGTAGAATGGTGGTTATGTTGGATTCTGTTGATAAGTACTTTTGTAACTTGAACAAACGTTATGATTCGTGAATAATAACAAATAATCAATGATAGTTGAATCTACCGAATATTTTTTTGAATAACTGTCATTCCCTGGCCGGCTCCAATACTTGGTTTTGTGCTTCCTTGGGGGGGGGGGGGGGGGGGAGCACGGAAACCACAGAAGGGGGCATCTATAAGTAAAAAATAAACCGTTGTGTATTAATTCGCAGCGTTTATTTATTTTATTTTTTTAAATGCAAAACGCGTATTACCTGCTTCTCTGCCTCCTTTTGTGATCAGTACATGTGGGACTTTATTCCGTTTTGCCAATTCTAAGAACATTCCAACCTCTCTGTAAAGTTACCCCTGATATTGCGAGATCCGTTTTCGAATTGAAATCTGCTTTGCACAAGCATTTGAATTTCAGTGCTTGGTACCGAGCGCTGAGGTGTTACGTTTGGTCAGTGCCTGTTATACAGCAGTCTAAAGGCTGCCTCTATCAACCGCTTAGAAGCATTCGAAATGTGGACCCTGTGGAGAAGCTGCGTATCTCGTGGGAACAGCATGTTAGAAATACTGAGGTTCTGTGTCATTTGGGTCATCAGGGCAGGGAGCTTTTCCAAGCAGTTGAACGACGCAAGGTCGGTTACCTCGATCATGCCATCTGGGGATACCGCAATATCTTTCAGCGTCTTGTCTTCAAAGGATGATAGTTGGCAGTAGGGGAATAGGCCGAAAACAGTATTCCTTACTCCGTGATATAATACATCAGTGGACGGATATTCACAGTTTTGCTGAGCTTAATAGAGCCAGTGCGGTGGAGCTATCCCTTATCTTGTTGAAGGTTATGTATGAGGATCGGTTGCCTATCAGTGATGTCGTCCATGACACTCAGAGAAGAAAAGATAGAAGGCCCAAGCCCCTTGATTTGCCAATATTAAAACCTCTCAATAAAGTTACAGTCTTGCTTAAGAGCTTTGCAGTTATAATAACGTGATGATACTGAATGTGAATTACTGCTACATTACATTGTATCTCATTTCAACGATATTATATTTTTTAGCACATGTTTTGCATCAATTCCTTATTGAGTGTTCTGTTCAAGGCGGAGAGGACGCGTCAAGTTTCTCGCTTCAGCGTAGAGCAGGCACAGACAGAGCTGAACTCATTACACTCATAGAATTGGATTACGAGAGTGATAAGAAAGAGTACCATCTCGTCGTTCGGGCCACCTCCGCTCCCCTCCGATCCGACGCTCATTTGACTGTAGTGGTCACTGACGTAAATGACAACGCTCCAGTTCTACCCGACTTCCAGGTAATTTGTTACAAATTTTGAATATCCAACCCATATTAAGTCTCGCTGCTTGTTGTAAACAGAATTTTGTTGGATTTTACTGCAATTGTTGGCCGTTTCGGATTTTAAAGGTGATCTTCAACAACTTTCGAGAGTGCTTTCCTTCGGGCTCGATAGGTAGAATACCTGCCACTGATGCTGATGTATCCGATAAGGTAAGAAACTCTACATCCTATTTCCTATATTCATTCACGTATCTATTGATGAACGCAAAACGGTTCAGATGAATCTTAGTTGAAAACACCATAAGCTTATCTAAATTCTTTGACTGCCATAGTGAGAGTTGTGGTGTGATGGTTTCCTCTCACCATAGCCAGTCATTGCAGTGACATGTAGCCAGAGAGGGAGTTTTTAGAAGCTAGGTTATGTGGGCAACTACGGATATAAAATACCGGGATGCATGTACAATTGATACAAGCACCTTTAGATTTTCAAAACACCTTCTAATTGGCACTGTCCGCCTTACTTTAAGGCATTGCCAAGTACTTGTACCCATTAATGTCTGACGATGCCTTTAATTAAAGTGGAAGAATCCAGAAATTGTTGTTACAAGAGGGCTTAAAATTGAAAGAAAATTAGAATAGGGGTTGTTGAAGCTACCTATGAAACTATCAAATTTCAGAAACTTCCAGATTTGGCTAGAAATCGTCATGGCAGTGACTTGCGAAATGGGAAGAACTTTCAGAAGTTACCCAAGTCAGGGATTAGTTGATCTGATACTTGAATGACACCTCTAATGGAATAAAAAATTCAACTTCATACCGTTTCTTATCTATTTTGAGAAAATTCTTACGGTTTTAGTTACGATATCGTTTGCTGTCTGGAAACAACGCCCAACTGGTGACACTGAACGACACGTCGGGGGAGCTCACATTGTCTCCTCAGCTCAACACCAACGTTCCAAAAGTCGCCATGATGGAGGTCTCTGTGTCAGGTATGTTCTATATATTTATCCACTATATGTTATATAAAGGTGGGGTGTTTTGATCCGTGTGGCATTTTCTTGACATTTAATGTGAGCTCTGATAGCGTATTTTACAAAAGAACCACAATACTGTGGATCTTAATCTTGTTCAGAACTGCACAGTATTGATGGCAGAAAATCAGCAGCTGGTCTTTACCTCGATGTTTCATTTGCAGATGGGGTCAACGAGGTGAAGGCTTGGATGGAACTGACGGTGAGGCTGATTAGTGATGACATGCTCACTAATTCGGTGACTGTTCAGCTGGCAGAGATGACTGTGGAAGCATTCCTCTCCCCATTGTACAGCTACTTCGTCGAAGCGGTGGCGGCTATTGTGCCCTGCCCAAAACATAATGTTTACGTTTTTAGCGTCCAGGTTAGTATTAGGTCTGATGATTTCCTAATTTCAGCGTAAAACTCCATCTGGGCGTGTTTGAGCGTTTGCGTAGTATTCACCTGGTGCTGAATAATTATCTCCCTTAGGTACAGCTACCAGCCGTAAATCCCATCATTGCCATGGGTGTTGGATGGTACTTGGTGGAGCGCGGTTGTTCGACTTGAAAGAAAATGGCTAAAAATGCTGAATTTATTTTCACTATCCATGATTCCTATTCTTATCTCCTGCCCAGGATGACCCTGACACTGCTGACATGCGCATTCTGAACGTCAGCTTCTCAGTTCGGCAGCCTGATGGCCAAATGTTGCCAGCTCAGCTTCTTCAAGAGCGAGTCCACCTCAACAGAAACCTCCTCAACAAACTGTCCACACTTCAGGTACAACACGTTCATTTGCCATACAAGTAGTAAAGTAAACAGCCTTTCCAGGCCGGGGCTTTTCGTCGGACTGCCCTGCCAGCATCACAGACATGATCTGCTGTCCTCCAATGAGAGGATCAGAATTCGATCTGATAATTTCGCTCTTTACTTGGTTCGCCCAACAGCTACGTGGGTCATACGTGGACGTGTCATAATGTACTAACCATGCTCGGGGTATCTTAACTTTGGTGATCTCACGGGACCGGTGTTGGTCTCACGGGTCCACCTGATAAGGCCATCATTTGCCATTAATGGTATGGATCTCTGGGTTAATGATGAATAAATATTTAATCATTCCAACGTTCTGGCTATGATAGCGAGGGAATGGATGAAACTGCTGTGGTGTTTATTTTTGATTTAGTTTGGGATAATAGAATATGTACTTCTTCAACCAAGGCGTTCTATCACAATAAGACATCAGTTTTACTGTATGTGCAAATAGTCACCTCTTCACGGATTATTGATTATGACTGCTCTACCAGGTCCTGCAGTTCGATGACAACCTATGTGTTCGTGAGCCCTGTTTGAATTTCGAAGAGTGTCTGACAGTTCTAAAATTTGGGAATGCTTCCGGTTTCGTCGCTTCCCCCACAATGCTGTTTCGACCGATCTACCCTGTAACGACGTTCGCTTGCAGATGTCCTAAAGGGTCAGTATCATCTAGATGTATACCTACCTAAGTAATACATGCTAGGTATCATTTGCTCCAAATTTTTGTAAATAATTGGGCCCTAATTAAAAATTGGATAGGTACCACGTCTATAATAGGCATCTACCAATATTGTACGTCCTCTTACTAGTTTTATCCCTCTTGGAATTCTGTCCTGATATTGTTGGCAGTTTGTTGTTGGATAGGTATCAAACCTATCCAACCCTGTTTTAGATCTGATATCACCTATATTTATGTCATACCAGCTACCCACACTAGATATTTCTAGGTAGGTGGATTACCCCCAGATATTATCAGTACTACTTGGTGTATTTTACTAATCTTCCACTTTATTTAGGTTCATTGGGAGAAAAGAACACTACCTGTGTGACACAGAAGTCAATCTGTGCTACTCGAATCCCTGCAAGAACGGCGGAGATTGCAAACAAGCTGAGGGCGGCTTCACTTGTGTTTGCAAACATGGATTCACTGGTTGGTCAATATTTTTAGGAGTAATATTTATATTGATTATTTATACGCAGTGGAAATTTTGTAGTTTTAAAACTGACGGATTTTCATTTGAGCCCATTTCATTTATCTAGGTGAACGTTGTGAGACCGACTTGAGTCAAACTTGCAAAGATTCTTGTCCCCGAGGATCCACTTGTATGCCGCTGGAGTCTGGTGGTTACACGTGCGAGTCATGTGCGCCTGCTGGTGGCAGCTTCCAGAACTACGGTATGTCGTATCAGTAGGTCCTAGGGATTACAATGAAGTTCGATGGTTCTTAATTGTGGAATTTATTATATCCTCCCAGCGGTCATTGCAAAAGTTCTCCCGTATTTATATCCGTCACAAGCTCTACAACAGTAAGAAGGTATCATTTGATTTATATTTATATTTCCAGGGCGTTCCTGCGAAGCTAGAGCTCGTTCATTCTATCAAGGCTCGTATTTGACTTTCCAACCAATAAGGCAACGGAATCGAGTTCACATATCTCTTAAGTGAGTTACCAGCAATTTTTAAAACAACTGCAGAAATGCTCATGGTCATAGACACGTTTATTTGATTTCTTTCCCCTTTGTGAGCACATTCCCCTTTCTGTTCAGCATTCTTTTCGCCTCCTGTTGCTTCAGTTTGCAAGTTTCAAAAACAGTTTTTGAGATTTTGTTGATCCAACTTTGGTTCTTAGTATACTGATTGTATTTCTGATCGTTTGGTAGATTCAGCACAGTGGAAAACCACGGGTTGCTGCTGTATAACGGGAGGTACAATCTGCGCCACGATTTCATCGCTTTGGAGCTTGTGGATGGTTGGACTGTGGAATTCTCATTTTCTCTCGGCTCTAAAGTTACTTCGGTGCACGCTACCTCGTCTGAACCTCTCAATGACGGCGCGTGGCATTTGGTCACCATTTTTTACTATAACAGGGTAAGCGTTCAAGCAGGTTGGTAAGGTAACTGTATTATTAAGGTATCTTTCCTTGAGTGGGCCCTGTTCCCAAAGTGGACCACTATATTTCATTGGTAGGTGCTGCAAAAAATCAAACAACAGTGCCACAAACTATTATTTCAGGACATATTGTCATGAACGAGTTATATTACCTAGGTAACTGCATCAATAAAAGAAGAGTTAGCCTTGTAAGAACCAGCAATCATGCAAAAGGGCCACGAACTATAATTTCAGGGCACTTTCAAATTGAATAATTGTATTCCCATCGTACCTTACTGAATCATGTTTGCCCATGTTGACTTTGATCTCAGGGTGAGCCATTTTACAAAACTCATTGATAGGTGCTGCAATCGAGTAACAAGGCCGTCAACTACAACTACAAGTATAATTTCAGGGTATTTTATAATAAATGTTCCCTGTGGTTTCTTGATTCACACAACTTTTATCTCATTCAGCTTATGTGCTCACTGTGGTGATCAGTATCTCGCAAAATGAGGGTTAGCTTCAAGCCAACATAACTTACCAGTGCATGGCATTTGCTCGCCACTTATTTTGCAACATTTGTGCAAGGCAGGGAGGTAACTGAATAAGTGTAGTTGAAGGAAGTTTGTGTAAAGTGGTCCCGGTACAAAAAATGAGTCATTGCATTTTGAAAACAATTCATTGTGTCCCTTTGGTTTCTTGATTCATTCAGCTTTTTAGATCATGTTCAGTCTATTTACTTAATGCTGTGTTCAGTACCTACCTATATCACCAAATAGGTGCTAGCTTGATAACTCTATAATTGCGTTGCTTATTCTTATTGTGGAACAAAATTTCCGTCTAGACGGCTACAGTATCTCTCGACGAGTGCGATACGGCTATAGCTGTCAAGTTTGGCGATCGCATCAACATGACATGCGCCACTCAGATGTCCCAAGAGTTGGAATCCCGCTGCGCCTTGGTCACCGAGTCCTGCCATAGGTTTCTCGACCTAACCGGACCCCTGCAGATCGGCGGACTTCCCCCAGGTCTCGCTAACCCTCATCTCAGCCAGACGTCTTTTGTCGGATGCATCGCCGACGTCCACGTCGACCACAAGCTCGTGGATCTCAACAAGTCAGTGACAGTTCTTCATCTCATTGGCATATCACTTTAATCAGTCATCATCGTCATATTGTCCCTTCACTGCAATAACTTCGCGTTCTAGATTCGTCGGGAACAACGGCACTAAAGTTGGCTGCACTGAGAGGGACAGCTTCTGTTCTTCATCTCCCTGCAAGAACGGCGGAACTTGTTCCGATTCCTGGGGAACCTTCATCTGCCAGTGCGAAGAGGGCTGGTCCGGGCATGATTGCTCTCAGGGTGAGTTCCAGTACCTAATCCTACACTAAATTATATGACTTGGGTATTACTTAGTTCAAGTCTCCAATCCTAAACTGTCTAGATTTCCTTCTAATTAAATAATTACCACTCATCCCAACAAAGTGTCAGACCGAGTGAAATTACATATTTTACTGATGCAACAGAGATATCGCATGCCACCCAGCTAAGTATTTCCCCCTCTGTTCATCCGCGTCCTATAAATTTCTTTCACTTTTTCTATTTTGCTACTTTAAACTAAATGGGCGAGAGACGGTGGCGTCCGGAGAGGGCAGTAGTGCAGTCTGGGGGAACCTAAGGAACTAATGGGTAAGGCCTAACGCCTTTTTAGCGAACGTGAATTTTTCTTTTTTTTCTAGGCAAATCCGTTTCAGAGCAACCTGAATTCATGCCGAAATTTGTGCGTGTGTTTGTGTTACTCCAGACAATATCTATCCTTTGGTACATGATAAAAATTCCAAATTTCGCCAAAACGTGCGTAAAAACGGCTAAAATCGCGGACAATAGAAATAAAATCACTGAAATTGGTATGGAAGGGTGAGCAAATACAGAAAAATACCATTTCAGTTGTTTTTCATACAAAATAGGGGTCTAATTCGGAGTGTTATTAAGGGCTAAAGTCAATATTAATTCACCTGACGTTGTTTGGGAGGGACTATTTCGATGTTAAAATATTTTTCTCAAAAAGGAATGGGTCGAACTTGACTGTGTAAGAGTCAAAAATTGGTGAAAATGGCTAGAAACACGAGAAAAATATATAATTTTACGAAAAGTGGTATGGGTTTCTTGCTATATCGTGTTTTTACACAATAGCAGGAATATTTCTTTGAAAATTCGCTCTTATAGCCATGCTGCATGACTTTTTTTCTTTTTCTTTTTTTTTCTTTTTTTCCCCAATTCTCTTGCCTTCGAATTTCATGGAATGGCGGATGCCGCAAACTTGTAATATCTACGTAGGGCAGGCGCGGATCCAAGGGGGGGGTCACAGGGGTCATGACCCCCCCAGAATCAGCCTGCATTTCAAAAAGCAGAGCTGAACGAATTGTTCACAAACCCGAAAACAAAAAAACCAAACGAAAACGAACCCAGTTTTTGTGAATTCAAAAAAGAACTATACAAAATCTAAAAAGATTCGATCAAAAATGTCAAAATTAGTCGAATATAATTGTACACTTGGTCCTACCAATGTTACTTTATATTACAATTATGTCAATAAATTTACCTTGGTGTATCCGTCAAATTAAACCTTGTTTATTTCTTCTTATTTTTGTTAATTATTATCTTGTTTTTGTTTCGTTCTCGTTTTCTTTCCTGCCAAATTCAGTAAAAACGATATTGAACTCACTGAGATCAACAATAGATTGTTGTGGTTTCAATGTTTTGATTTGCAAACTCTGAAGTTAGCTACGCTGCCATAAAATGCGCCAATTTGTTTGAAAACACATTAGGACACTTTTTTAGAAGAAAATTGAAAATAAATACATTTATCAGTTAAATAATTAATAGGTAGATATTGAAAAATATTTTTTACATAAACAATGAATTTTATAAATAAATACAATTAATTTTGTAAGTAGACAAATTGGACGAGTTTAGGCATAAGGTTGAACATTCGGTTTGTATTGTTCGTTTGGTTATTTTGTTATTTTTTATATTGTTCTACCCTGTGACCCCCTCCGGAAAAAAATTCTGGATCCGCCCCTGACGTAGGGTCCTGAAAAATATATTTTTTATTGGGGGTTTGTCGACATTGAAGATTTGAACCAATTTTGCCTTGCAGCTACCTGCGTATTTCACTTTTTAGAAGTACATATGTGTGCAGAACTTCAAAGTAACTTCAACAATCAATTTAAAGCACTGTTCCTTACATATTTTGTTTGTTAACTAGGTGTGCCATTATCTTGGAGCTTCAATGGAGAGGGACAGCTGGTTTTTAATCCTCTGCTTCGACCCATACAACTTCCATGGGAAACTCACTTCTCTGTGAGAACTGTACAAACTGACTGCTTCGTCTTGGGCATCTCTATTGGACAAAATTCTACTGCTACGTTTACTGTATGTCTTTTTTCTGAATAGTATTAGTAGCACTGTGTCATTCAAGTGCCTTGCGTTGAACTCAAAAATGTCCATATCATTTTTATAGTTAAGTACCTAGGAAATTAACACACCGGTTTGTGACGACATGTTACCTAGATTGAAGATGGGTTCCTGAAGTACTCCATAGACTCGGATCACGTCCTCCTCTCATCCTGGAAGGTATCAGACGGATCTTGGCACCGCGCAACGGCTTCCGTCTCTCCTGGTGGGACGGCGACTCTGTCACTCGATGGCACGAGAAGTGCAGCTGCTGCTGTGAGAACGAACCCCCAAAAGCAATTCATTGGTCGGCTGGTCGTAGCTATGGAAACAGGGTTTCAACCTTTCATTGGCTGCATAAAGGTATTCAGACTGCTGCTAGTGACAACTTGTCAAACCAAAACTAAGTGTTCACGTTGTTTTAAAAGCGTATTTTTCCTTAGAACTAATTTCCGGATGTCAAATCTATCTCTCTTAAAGTACCTGTCAAGTCAAATGTTCACCAGATACATTCAGGGTTACCACCCGTCCTTAATCAAGACAGTCCTGTTTTTAAGCTCTGCACTTTAATCTCAACCACTTCCAAGATGCAAAATGCACCTAGTTTTCGTTTAGTAATTCGAGTCCTCTAATTCTCCATACCTCATATTGTGGAGTTGTATGTAAGTACCTATCAGTATGTTACACACGTGGATTCCTGTTTAATTAGCTTCCCACTCCATTATAGTTATTGGCCCTCTCACAAGCAGCTATTCCTAACCTTATTCAAAATTGATTTTTCGCTCCAGGATATCAGACTGGGCTCTTGGCAAGGATTGCAGCTGGTTCAGAATCCTACAACAGCCACAGGTGTGTCGGAGGGTTGCCGACAAGATGCTCATTGCCCCGAAAGCTGCCCCCCGCATCGCCACTGCCACCTGTCTTGGCTTTCGGGAAACTGTGCTTGCAATTCCGGTAAAAACTTGTCTCATCCATTATTTTCAACGTGTCAACTGCAAAACAATATACCAAGAGTCTTCATGACAAGTTTATATCATTTTGCCAGGTTATGTTGGTGAGGAGTGCACCAGCGTGTGCTCGCTGAACCCTTGTGAAAACGGAGGCACCTGTCTGATAACTAAGGAGTCACCTCTTGGTTATGCCTGCTACTGCAATGACACGTTGTATTCAGGTAATTTCCATCTGAACCTCCAAGAAAAGATATTTAATTATTCTATGTCTAAGGACTAATACAAACCTAAAAGCTACCTGACGTAACTGTAGTTGCATTTGCTCCGATGTTCAAATGCTCATTTGCTCCAATTTAAATATCAGGTAGTGTGTACATGTTGTACCTAATCATTTTCAAAATCCTGTAAAATCAGCCACTTTCTTCCAATCAGCTGACTTGGGAGCCTGATCTTCCACTTAAGCTGATTTGAGAACCCAGTTTTCCATGGCAGTCAATGGGTCCTGCATTTTCAGTTGGTACATGACGTCACCTCACTCCTTTTCATTATAAATCTTCAAAATATGAGTAGGGGAAGGGGACTTTACAGTGAAATAGAGTGAATGCTGACAAGTGGTGAAAGGTTTTTGATTGAAACTAGAAAAGTTGTGCAAAAAACGAAGAACTTGTATGTGAAAATCATAATAAAACTTGTCGTGATGAAAAATCTGTACCCAGAAGTCCAGGTATGAGGGGTCATTTTATTTATTAATGAATAAATAATTTGTGATTATGACCTGATGTTTATGATGCTTAATTCATGGTTTATTTTCTTTGTTTGTGAATATGATCTAAAACTTTAGTCAAGCCCAAAATTCTGTATGTTCTCCTTCCTTTCTAGGTGATTACTGTGAGGTTGAGAAAACCATCACTTGCCCGTCATCCTGGTGGGGGTCACCAAACTGCGGGCCGTGCGATTGCGACCTCGAGAAAGGTTACTCCCCCCACTGCGATCCTATCAATGGGAAATGCAAGTGCAAGGTACACTCCTAAACTCACCTACACTCACAGGTCTACATGTAGAATACGAGTATATTATGGATTTTTTCTGGACATATCCATGTTTTTCATTGTCGTGTTTATCAGGAGAACTACTACTTCGTTTCTGAAGAAATTGGTTGTGCCCCGTGCTCGTGCTACGCTGCTGGTAGCCTGTCTACACGCTGTGACTCGACTTCAGGCCAGTGTGATTGTAAACCGGGAGTTGTTGGTCTCCAGTGTGATCAATGTCCTAACGCATATGCTCAGGTCACTCACCATGGCTGCGAAGGTGAAGGCATTATTTGTAACAACATGACTTTAGATGATAGTCATTAATACTTTGTAAATTGGGCAATTTTTGCCCGTATAATAAATAAATGGCTACATGGATACTGAACATGGAATGCCATATATCCATTAGAATGTTCCAAAATTCTTGACCTTTTTGGACGTTATATCTAAATGGATGTCATTTATATTGCCCCATTTGGGAAAGCTCTCACAAAAATCTTTCAGTTGATTAAATAAATAAGTTACCATTCCCTATGTTTCAGGAGGGACAGAAGTATTCATAAAATGTTGACAGCAACATCATGTTGGTTAGTAGATTGATTGAAATGTTCGATTTCAGTTGTCTACGGGGGTTGCCCTAGAAGCCACACTGCTGGTTTGTGGTGGGACAGAGCTGACTATGGGTCTCTAGCGAGCATCGCTTGCCCTGCTGGCAGCCTCGGCAAAGCGACGCGTCTCTGCGACAAGGCTCTTCCTGGATGGAGATCTCCTGACGTCTTCAACTGCACGTCCAACGACTTCGTACCCCTCCGCCGTCTTGTGAGTTGATGGTTTTGTAAATAGCTGTAACTAGTTATACAGATGGTACCCTAAAACAATGTTTTCCTTCTGCCGAACGTTTATTAGAAATCAATGCCGACCTACAAGAAGAGGCCGTTTTCAGTTCCAAAACCGATTATTCGTGGCTGAACTACTGGCCAGTACACTAAGTCTGGATTGATTTCTAGCACAGTCTGTGACGAGGCGAGAAAACGTACTTATTTCACTTTTTGAGCTGCATCAAAATTTCTGAAAATTGCCAACTTTGTAGATTTAAGATAGTCAAGGATGCACAATTGCATTACTGGCAAACATTGATCAAGTTTCCGTTGCCCAACCAGTTGAGCCAGTTGGAGGTTGGAGACGTCTCTCTGAACACTTACGTTGCCACGGAAACTGCCAATTCCCTCGTGTCCGCTCTCAACTCTTCAACACCAGCACAGATGAGGTCGCGTCGCCTCTACGGCGCCGACGTCCTGGTGTCATCAGAACTCGTTGCAAGACTCCTCAAATATGAAGCTAACCTGACAGGCCTGTCCCTTAGCCATGTGCAGCATGCTGGATACATTGAGGTACGTCACAAACTCATACTACTCAAGTTTTAATTTCTTTTTTTTTTTAAATGGCGAATTCAAGAGTTACAATTGTTTGTGTGACATAATATATCTGTCTACTAATAATAGGTAACAAAAAATATCTCCAGAGAAGAGAGCAAATTGAATGGTGTACCAGATACAAAATCCAAATTAATATGCACTGAAAACTCACAAGGTTTGCAAACATCCTTATGATATGTTGGCAAACCTGGAGGACCTCATCCAATCAGCATCAGTTTTACTATCAACCTCCCTTCATCAGTTGTTCGTTTCCGTCCCACTATTGAAATCACAATCCTTCTTTTCCTCTTTTCTTCCAAAACAATTTCCTGCCCACCTAACCCAATTGAGCCTTGTTTCTTTTACCATTTTAACTAAAATATTCACCAGTAAGTAAATATTGATACGTCTACATAACACAGAACGTCCAAATCTTAATGCAGACTTTTCTTTAATTTACTATTATACTAATAATAATTTCATCATAATTTACTATCTAGAAATGCAACTTTATAATAATCAACAAATTAATCATTAACTATACTCTTGTAAAGACTTGAAAATAAAGGGTTTCCTTCCCTTCTATGAACCCAGCTGTGTCAAATCAATGTTCTACAATAAATTACGTACATCATGTTTTACTTCAACCACTTAACAGAAATATTGTATAAAAATTTTCTTAAAAACGCAATATTCTAGTTTTAACGTAAATTCAGTTCGAGTTTATGTACAAATTCCATCAGCATCAGTGCGCGTTCTAATTACCGTTTCATTCTTCTACTCGAGAGCTTGCGCTTAATTTTCGTCCACCAATGGGATTTCTTGGTTTCATCGTCTGTCCCTAGATGCCGCCACATGTTTGTGCCTCTCTCGAAGCTGTAGTGTCTGAAGTATACGAAGATGTCTTTCTTCATTTCTACAGCAACTCTCTCTAGAAAACGAACAACAAATCTTGATGAGTGTTTTGAAATCTTCAGCGAAGTGCCCTTCTCTAGCACCCCCCCCCCCCCCCCCCGGGAGCCCTGCTGCAAGGGCTCTTAAAACATCACATACCATAATGTAGTACCATGGTTACAGGGTTTTACTCTAGAAGGTTGGGTTTAGAATCTTGTATGTAAGGATGTAGATCGGTAATTCATTAGTTATGTACCTACTCAAATCATGAAGAGAATTTCGGGTAGGTATATAAGGTAGTGTGGGATAAAGCTTTGAGTAAAAAAAAGAGCTTTCAACTCATCATCTAGCCCCTGCCATCACGACTACAGCCCCCGTCATTATATTTATGCCTACTGGTACAAGGGTGGAATGAATCGTGGGCATTTCAAACCACCTTTACACGGTAGCCAAATTTGGACATTTGTCCGTGGATCTATGGATTGATCTTCAAGTCTACGGACTGTAACCTCCGTTTCCCCTAGTTTCATCTCGAATCTACTGACTTCAGCGCCAAATGGCATTGACGTACTCATATTGAAGTATTTCTTAATGAGCCTTTACGAGGGTTTGAAATCACCCAGAAGTGACAGTGGCAGTGTGAAAGTGCGGTTCAGTCAGAGCAACAACGTTGAAAGGATCCATCTTATTCGTACATATCGTACATACTCAACAGTAGCGGTGCGTGGGCTCTGAAAATGGTGGGCCACCAAACCGGGACACAACAGCTTTTTCTACAAAATACCTGTAAATGTTTTCCAACAGTGGAGTCTTCTTATGAGAAATGGGTGGATTTTAATCAACCGCAGCTCTTAGCAAGTCAGAATGTAAGCACTGTGTTCACAATAGTTCTGACCAGTACCCGGGATTACCAGAAGCTAAAGGTTCTATAGCTTCATACTGACTAATACTCAGCAAAGGCCTATCTCTTCCTAAACTTTTAATCATCACTCTATCTATCCTCGTAGGAAAATGACGAAAATTTAGACTGTAAGTTGGCCACCGAATTCATGTGGCACAAAAATACAGAAGCAAATAAACAACAACTAAAAACAACGAAGTAGACTAAAATACAACGAAGTAATGACCCGCCGGCCAGTACCTACTTGGATGGAGAATCAGACTAGAAGCTAGGTACTTATCTGTGTATGTTGACGTCGATCAATCCACAAGACCACAGACAGGACACAACGCACTTAATTATCGCAAATCCAAATCTGTCCCGGGAACTCGAATGGGAAAATACAAAATTCGAAACGTAAGCAGAAAATTGAAAACTCAACATAGGAACAGAATGGCGAAAGTGATAAGAATTTTTAGGGGAGGACAGATCGAAGGACAAGCATCTCGTATCGAGATGGCAAGATGAATTGAAACAATTCAATCGATTGTGAACACAAACGATTTTTGGATGGAAATGTGGGCCCCGGGCCCAAAAGGGGCGTGGCTAACCAAATTTTTACTCGACTGAGCTTGCGCGGACGGGCCACTTTTCTCGGTTACCATAGCGACACCAGGTCCCAGGACCTGTCAGTTTCAGAAGCATAGGTTTCGATTTCGATTGCAAGACACCGATTAGTGTAGCTATATTCCGATAAAATGCTCGAATATCCATAGCCAGAGAACTGTCGAGTCGCTGTTGAACTTCGTGAAAAATGCTAGGTACAGCATACGGAGGTAAATTCGAATGCCAACTGAACAAATGGTTGGCATTTTTTTGGAGTTTTTTGTGTTTCTGGGTGCCGGGGCAGTGGCCCAAGTGGCCTTATGGACGCAACGCCCCTGATCCTCAAAGCGTCTAACGATGCTTAACCCCCGTTATAAGGTAACCAACATTTGCAAATTTGTCCCTAGATCTACGGATTAATCTGTAAATCTAAGGACTGTTTTTCAATTGACCTCCAATTCCCCTAGTTTCATCCCTAATCTACTTACTGATTTCTTAAAGAGCTATCTGTGTGCGCCTTTATGTGGGTTTGAAATCACCTGTGCAGCAACTTTGGAAAGATGAGAGGGGATACCTAACAAGTAATTTCTTCACGAAATTTTATAATTTTGTAGCAATGATTCCTCACAGACATACTGTTTTGAAGCGTATAAATTATAATGGACAGCATGGATGTAACCATACTGCCGTCCAAACCAAGAAAGCCATAGAACAAGGACCTCTAGTTTCGAAAAAAACGCAGGTAGTTTTTAGGGTGTAAAATGGGCATTCTTCAATATTTTCCGATTTTTTTTGCAATTGATCCAAATTTAGTTTCTGCGTCTGTAGCACCATGGCGCATCAATTTTGGTAGAATAAACATCAATTTGTGTAAGCAGCTGTTATTCTCCGTTGTAGAAGATGATTAGAATTTTGCTTCAAAAAACTGTAGAGTGTCTGCTACTGCTTTTATTCGTTGGACGCTCATGCTATGGTTGTTCCCCACTGTAGTTTCTGGAGTTGTTTCACCCCTTTCCCAAAGAGAAAAACAGTACCTTTATTTATCCTTGTAAAATACGACTTACCGCGATGTACAAGCCACCTACCATCGATTGCTCGACGCTTTTGGCGCTCATCCCAAAATTTAAAAACGGTACTGTCTGACGAATTGAGACAACTGTGAGAGGGATACAACAAAGAAAACCCGTACTTTCCTGGTGTCCATTAAATTAAACTCACAGTGAATTAACACCGTAGGTCTGGGATCTACTGTTTTTATTTGTTGGAAGAACACACTGAGTTTCATCGTTGGAAAACTATCAAAAACTCGAATAACCGTGTACGCTTTCCTGGAATAACTTTTTGAGGGAAATTTTCCCAACTTTTACAACTAGATACCAAAATAGGTCTTTAAGATACGAATCCAGCCATACCAAAATCTCTAATTGGAAAAAATCGAGTCCACGGCTATTTTACTTTGGAGGGCAGCATAGGTGCGATTATGGTGCAACTTTGATACGACTTGATTTTTAAGACTATCCAACTTGCTTAATGGCTGGATACAAAAATAAACTACTTACCATTCAAATCCACAAATATCCGCCCACTGTCTATCGACGCGTTGTTCGGGTGGTCGGGAGGATATAGATTAATTCCATAGTCCCTCTTGCACGTATCGCCTGAAAATCGAGAATTGCCGTGGTTCACCATTTTTTCACACCATTTCCAGGCGCACGATATGACAGTCACACAAAAACCTTATAACGCTACTTATCCCCATTTCTGTCGGGGTTTTTCTACGAGATTTTTATAACAGTGTAACCAGGTTGAAAATAATTATCTCCTACAAGATAACTCTTGAGATAAATTGATTAATTTAAGAGGGGCGTCCTCGACAGATGTTCCCGTAACGTGTGGTGTTCCGTCTCGAGATGTTTGGGGGAGGCTTGAAAAAATTGGTCGACCCTCTCAAGATGAACAAACTGTCGACTCTTCACGAACTTCGTTATTTCTTTTGGAGAATTTCACAGACAGTCGAACTTTGGAAACGAATTTATTTCTGAGTCTAAATGGGGCAGCTGTGTAACAGGAACAGAATTTCATTACCAGGCAGAAAAGAGATGCTTGTACAATACTAAGTTATTCTGGAGATGATGGGCCTACTGGCGCTTGTTTTAGTGTACCTATATTAATTAGGTGTATATTACATGTATTCAGTGCTGAAATTTAAAAAATTTGCCCACGTTTTAACTCATCTATTGGGGTACTAACGTTTCCGCCTTCAACAGCAAGATCCTTCATAGTAAGTTAATCATCATTGTGAGTTAGTGGGGAAATTTCGTCAACTTTAATTTGGTGGGGGGGGGGGGTGTATATATAGATTCAGAACTCCTGGAAAATGGCAGTTTGAAGCCTGTTTTCAAAAATAAACAATATTTTTTAAATTACATGATTAAAAGTAGAAATGACGTATCTGGTCTATTGGCATCTGATTGGCTGTTGGCCTAAGGAGGGGGAGGGAAGCTTTGGAAGGAGAGGTTCTCAATGCTGCCAACAACCCAATTAGAAATGGCAAACCTTCCTGGAACCCTTTAAGAACCTTTGCTGTAACTTTTCATGAACTTCCCCTCAGTTTGATTTTGAGGACTTTTAGATTTATTTATAAATGTATGGTCCCATCCATCCTTCCATTGCTGTTGTTCATCGTTTGAAATGATACGCTAGTGCTCTAAGGGGGATTTGAGTTCAACTACTGAGCGATTTAGCTGATACGTCATTTCTAGCAGGGAACTCGGAAATTCAAATTTCACGCTCGTTTTCTGCGTATGCTTTATGACAAACACCTCATTATGCTGTCAGTAAGTGTTAATTTCCGTTATTGAACAGAATTTGGTCAAAAAATGAGAATTTGTAAACCACGAAAATTGTCCATTATGACAAAAACAAAACTGTCTCTTAGCTTTCACGCTACTTCGGTGCAAACTTCAGGGCCTTACTGAACGAACGGCCGGACGTACAATGATCTGGGAGGCCTCAAAAAATTTCAATATAATTTTAAAACCTTTTTTAAAAATCGAGATAACGCCGCCCGAGAAATTGCAATCCCTATTTTTCGCCCCTTAGAAATGACTGACAGTTACGTCGAGAGCTTCGCGGACCAACTATACCCTACATGGGACCCACAAACAAAATTTCATTAATTTTCGTTCATCGAAACGAAGGGAAGTGTAAATTACGGCGTATGGACAGACATTTTTCTGTTCCCTTTTCAGATTCTACGTACCTCGTAAAGGAAACGGTCAGATTTTGAGGGGGGGGGTGGGTAAAACTTGCTTGATTCCAAAGGTTCATTATTGAAAATAATAAACAAAATACATGTTATGTAATAATATCTTTTTTGGATTTAATAAAAATTGTAGTAGAAACATTTAATGTTCTCAAAACGTACATGTTCGTTGATGAATGGGATTTCAGTGTTCTTGATTGTTATGTTTTAAGTTGTTTATGGCAACTTACTGATGCCAGTACAGAGTTGTATTTGGTTGGTACTAATTAGCTAATTGTCGATCTCTCTGGACAAAGGTACTTCAGGCTACTCGTCTAAGGACGCACTTGTTGAATAAATTCACCTGACAAGTAATTTGAGGGGCGTCAATTTAAATATCTTTGTCTCGTATTGCATTGTGATTCGAGTACCCACCTGGCTACTTCTCATTTTTACGTTATCGGCTGTTGGATGAAGTTGACGTAGCAAAGGAAAATTACAACCGTCAGGGTTATTTCCTGGTAAGGCAGATTGATCATTCGTTTTCAAGTGAGTTCTTCAAAAACTTCGCGATTATCTCCAAGCGAATCGGAAGCCTGTGTACAGAGTAATCATTGGAGCACGTGATGAGAAAGTATAATCGATTACATAAATGTGATTGCCGTCCTTTTTGTTATCTATCTGTGACCTAATTAAGTGTTATCTCGTGGTCCATTTTTAGATGCTAGTTGGATTGCACAGGGCTTGCAAATCGGTGGAGATGAGAGCAATAAGGGGGGGGGGGGGGGGTGTGCCCAACTTTTAACTCCTAGCGTTTTCACGCACGCGCACACACACCCGCTCTTTACAAATGGCTAGTCGTCAAAATTTAACTGCAGCTCTCAGCAAGTTAACATATTATTAGCGTTCGGTTGTACCAGATATCCACCAGGCACAGATTTTTCGTGGTTGTTCCTGTTCTTGAAAATCGAACCACACACCATACGCTATGCACTCTGCCTTAACCCATAGCACCCTCTACCGTAACAATGAAAACGGGAAAAACATCGGAAATTCGGTGCCGCATCAACTCTTTCAAAACTTCTGTGAAAACAAATACAAAGAAATTGCAAACAAGACTCCAAGCAAACAGCAAAACTATAACCGGATCGAGGTTTCGAGTTTGAGAGTCAGCAGGTTGATGAATATAATTCAGCAAGCCCACACATTCGCACAATACCTAATCCTGGTATACAATACAATCCTGGTATGTGGTAATTACCTGGTATGTGACAAAACATCCTAATGAATATAATTCAGCAAGCCCACACATTCGCACAATACCTAATCCTGGTGTAAAATACAATCCTGATATGTGGTAATTACCTGGTATGTGACAAAACATCCTAATGAATATAATTCAGCAAGCCCACACATTCGCACAATACCTAATCCTGGTGTAAAATACAATCCTGGTATGTGGTAATTACCTGGTATGTGACAAAACATCCTAATGAATATAATTCAGCAAGCCCACACATTCGTACAATACCTAATCCTGGTATGTGGTAATTACCTGGTATGTGACAAAACATCCTAATGACTATAATTCAGCAAGCCCACACATTCGTACAATACCTAATCCTGGTATGTGGTAATTACCTGGTATGTGACAAAACATCCTAATGACTATAATTCAGCAAGCCCACACATTCGTACAATACCTAATCCTGGTATGTGGTAATTACCTGGTATGTGACAAAACATCCTAATGAATTGTAGTAATACGTATGTGGTGACTACAAATTATACACTGATCAAATCTGACTCCAAAAGATTTATTGTTAACGGAACCCAATAACACGGAATACTGAAAAATGGAAGAACTGGTTTTGGCGAAGATCGAAAGAATCGGTCAATCGGGAGAATTGGAAGAATTTGAACAAAACAAAATATCGGACCCCACCAAAATTCAATACTCTCCGAACTAATTTTGGTAACATATGATCGGAACGAAAATTTTGAAACTAGAAAAGAACTGTAGTGTCGCTACAGACACTCCCCTTCCTCCGGGGACGAGAAATGCACCCGTCGCACGCCGCGGGGTTTGAGAGATACGACTTCCTTCATCCGCTCTACAGAGCCAAGTGTTTGGGGCGACTCGGCAAGGGCATACGCTGGCTTGAGACGGTCCACGGATACAAAGGTGTCCTTGCCCCGGACATGTAGCTTAAAAAACTTGTCGGATCGCTCTAAAACAATGAAGGGTCCATCGTAGGGTGCCTGCAAAGGTCGTCGGGAGGCGTCATGACGAAGAAAAACATGGGAACAGGATCGAAGTTCGGGATGGACGAACGTTGTCTTGGCCCCGTGATGAGTTGTTGGAACAGGCTTTAATTGACCAATGATGTTTTGGAGATTGGCCACAAACTCTGATGGTTCCTGTTCAGCGGGGGCATCAAGAAACTCACCTGGCAGACGCAATGTAGTCCCATACACAAGTTGAGATGTGGTGGCTTTCAGGTCCTCGTGGAATGCCGATCTTATGCCAAGGAGAACTATCGGAATGAATTCAATCCACTGGGGAGATGCATGCGCGCGAAGAGCGGTCTTAATAGTTCTATTCAGGCGTTCAACCAAACCGTTGGCAGATGGATGAAAAGAAGTAGTGTGGATGTGACGCATTCCCAGAACTTTGGACAGTGACCGGAATAGTGCGGATTCAAATTGGCGCCCCTGATCACTAGTGATTTTGAGTGGGACACCAAAACGACTGATCCAACCAGCGATTAGCGCCCGAGCAACAGACTCGGACGTGGAATCGGCTATGGGGATACACTCAGGCCAGCGGGTAAAACGGTCTATGACTGTGAGGCAGTAAGAACAGCCCTGGGAAGACGGAAGTGGGCCTATAAGGTCGACATGAATATGCGCGAATCTTTCGCCCGGAACGAGAAACTCGCTTGGTGGGCTAACTGTGTGGCGTTGAACCTTGGCGCGCTGGCAGTTGATACATGAGCGGGTCCATACTTGACAATCACGCGTGATTGATGGCCAAATGAACCTCGCCTTCAGCATTTTCTGGGTAGCTCGGTTTCCTGGATGGGACAAGTTGTGCACCATGTCAAAAGCTGTTCGACGAAAGTTGGCAGTGATGTAAGGGCGCACCCGTCCTGTAGAAGTGTCACAGTAAATGGGGATGTCAGAATCATACATGCATACTTTTATGAAATTAAATGAGTTGGATTGTTGCAGTGTCTTGAGCTCGTCATCACATTCCTGCTCTTCAGCTACCTTAGCCCAGTCCATTTGAGCAAAGGAAGAGACAGCTGATATTCGGGAAAGCGCGTCCGCCACTACATTGGCCTTTCCAGAAACAAAACGAATGTCGGTTGAAAATTGACCAATGTAATCAAGATAGCGAACTTGCCTAGGGCTTGCCTTTTCAAGATTTTGTCGGAATGCGAATGTGATAGGCTTGTGGTCAGTAAATATCGTGAACACCCGACCTTCCAATAAATGTTTGAAATGTTTAATGGCCTCATAAATTGCAAGGAGCTCTCGATCGTAAGCGCTGTATTTAGTCTGGGTTGGATTCATCTTTTTGGAGAAAAAACTCAGGGGTTGCCAATACCCTTCGACTAATTGTTCAACCACCGCGCCTATCGAGGTGCCAGACGCATCCACCGATAGAGAAAGAGCGGCATCATGAACGGGGTGAGCGAGGAGTGTGGCCTCTGCCAGACCCTCCTTACAGCTGGTAAATGCCTGCTCCAGTTCAGGAGTCCAGTGAATGGGAGTCTTGTCGCGCTTCTTACACCCGTCATGAAGTGCGTGAAGCATGGCCTGACTGTCAGCAGCATGTGGAATAAAACGACGGTAAAAATTGAGTTTTCCTAAGAAACGGCGTAACTCGGCAATGGTAGTTGGCTTGGGGTAGTCCCGAACGGCTGAGACCTTCTCCGGGAGGGGTTTTGTACCCTGAGGCGAGACTAGGTGGCCCAGAAATTTCGCCTCGGGAATTCCGAAATTGCTTTTGCTAGCGTTGATTACGATTCCGAATTGGCGAAACCTTTCAAAGAGTTGTCGGAGATGTTCAAGATGCTCCTCCTCGTTTGTGGATGCGATCAAAACGTCATCAATGTAGGGGAAACAGAAACCTAGGTCTCGAGTGACTGCGTGGATAAAACGCTGGAAACTTTGGGCTGCATTCCGAAGGCCAAACGTCATGACTGTAAACTCAAACAAGCCAAATGGCGTAATAATTGCAGTCTTGGGAATATCTGCTGGTTCCATTGGGATTTGGTGGTAGGCCTTGACCAAATCCACCGTGCTAAAAATTGTTTTTCCAGCGAGTGTATGGGCAAAATCGTGGATGTTTGGGAGGGGATACCGATCGGGAATGGTGCAAGCGTTCAGGGCACGATAGTCCCCGCACGGCCGCCAGGTACCGTCTTTCTTAGGAACCATGTGCAGAGGGCTGGACCATGGGCTGTTGGAAGGTCGACAAATCCCTCGTTCGAGCATGTAAGAGAATTCGGCCCGTGCTATGGCCTCTTTCTCCGGAGATAACTTCCTAGCTCGTGCATGAATTGGAGGTCCCTCAGTTAGGATGTGATGGGTGACGGAGTGCTTAGGAGTAAATTTTCCAACGGAATTTGGATTTGTCAAATCAGGGTAGCGAGAAAGTAATGCAAGATATGGGGAATCGTTAGCTGGCCCTACTGTAGAAATTCCAACGCATGAAACGTCTTGTAGAGTGCCCGAAACGTGGAGGGAAGTGCAATTGTCTACAAGTCTCCGACCTTTGATGTCTACCAACAAACCAAAATGATGTAAAAAATCTGCGCCAATGATCGCTTTGTCGACTGCAGCAATTGTAAAAGACCAACGGAAAGAACGTCGCAAACCAAAATCCAGCTCTAAAATTTGACACCCATATGTGTTGATGGTCGTCCCATTGGCGGCATAAAGTTGGAATTCCCCAGGTTTCGGTGTAAATTTTGCACGATTAGCAGGAGGGATGACCGAAATATCCGCACCGCCATCAACCAAAAACTGATATCCGGAAGCCCTGTCTGCCACAAACAGGCGACGTTGTGTGAGGGTCGAAGCGTCCGTCGCCTCTAGCGACGACCCTGGGAGTTTTCCGGAGCGTCGGTGAAATGCTGTGGAGTTGTCGGAGTGGATTTGGCTGAAAAAGTGCAAGGTGTGATGCAGCGGTACGCCCTATTCTTGTAAAGGTGATGGTATTTGCACACCCCCTCGTAGTGTGTCGGCTCGTCGAGCCTTTGGTTGCGCGACCTACTCCGAGGCCGAGATGTTTGATTTTCTAGGGCGTCTAGGCGTGTGGACAAATTTCGGATCTCGTTTAAAATTTGGTCGTCGCAGTGAGAATCGCCTGAATCTGCGTGGGTAGGCGCTGTAGCCAGAGAGATTTAAGCAGTGCATCACTTACCATTCCTCCGGACAGATCTCTCATCTCGCGTAATAGTTGAGAAGGACGTAGGTCACCCAGCTCAAGGTCGCTGAGTAGCTTCCGAAGTTGTTTTTCCTCCGATTCGGAATAGTGGTCTTCCAGCCGTCGTCTGAGGGTGGCATAAAGGTCCTGTGTTGGTGGTTGCAGGATGATGTCGCTGACGCACGCCAACACGTCGCTCTCCACAGCTCCAACTAACGTGTGGTACTTGGTGACGTCGTTCGTGATGCCCGCATTGAAAAACTGGGAGTCGAGCTGTCGGAACCAGAGTCTGGGATTCGCCTTCCAAAAAGGCGGGACCCTTACGGTTACTCGATTCACTTGAAGTGACGGAGGCTGTGGCTCAGACGAGGTTCGGGATTCCATGTTCGCTGTTCAGATCACGTCGGGGTCACCACTTTTGTAGTAATACGTATGTGGTGACTACAAATTATACACTGATCAAATCTGACTCCAAAAGATTTATTGTTAACGGAACCCAATAACACGGAATACTGAAAAATGGAAGAACTGGTTTTGGCGAAGATCGAAAGAATCGGTCAATCGGGAGAATTGGAAGAATTTGAACAAAACAAAATATCGGACCCCACCAAAATTCAATACTCTCCGAACTAATTTTGGTAACATATGATCGGAACGAAAATTTTGAAACTAGAAAAGAACTGTAGTGTCGCTACAGAATATAATTCAGCAAGCCCACACATTCGTACAATACCTAATCCTGGTATGTGGTAATTACCTGGTATGAGACAAAACATCCTAATGACTATAATTCAGCAAGCCCACACATTCGTACAATACCTAATCCTGGTATGTGGTAATTACCTGGTATGTGACAAAACATCCTAATGAATATAATTCAGCAAGCCCACACATTCGTACAATACCTAATCCTGGTATGTGGTAATTACCTGGTATGTGACAAAACATCCTAATGACTATAATTCAGCAAGCCCACACATTCGCACAATACCTAACCCTGGTATGCAATACAATCCTGGTATGTGGTAATTACCTGGTATGTGACAAAACATCCTAATGACTATAATTCAGCAAGCCCACACATTCGCACAATACCTAATCCTGGTATACAATACAATCCTGGTATGTGGTAATTACCTGGTATGTGACAAAACATCCTAATGAATATAATTCAGCAAGCCCACACATTCGTACAATACCTAATCCTGGTATGTGGTAATTACCTGGTATGTGACAAAACATCCTAATGACTATAATTCAGCAAGCCCACACATTCGCACAATACCTAACCCTGGTATACAATACAATCCTGGTATGTGGTAATTACCTGGTATGTGACAAAACATCCTAATAATATTATTCAGCAAGCCCACACATTCGCACAATACCTAATCCTGGTATACAATACAATCCTGGTATGTGGTAATTACCTGGTGTGTTACAAAACATCCTAATGAATATAATTCAGCAAGCCCACACATTCGTACAATACCTAATCCTGGTATGTGGTAATTACCTGGTATGTGGCAAAACATCCTAATGACTATAATTCAGCAAGCCCACACATTCGCACAATACCTAATCCTGGTATACAATACAATCCTGGTATGTGGTAATTACCTGGTATGTGACAAAACATCCTAATGAATATAATTCATCAAGCCCACTCATTCGCTCAATACCGTAGAGGGCGTTTATTAGCGAGAATAAAGGTTGCAAGAAACTGTTGGTTGGTGTCCCTTAAATTGTGAGGTAAGAGAACTGCGAGTAGACTGACTTTAAATTCCTTTAAGAAAAAATGCAAGCATTTTGATGAGTATTTCCACTCTGATTTATTCATTGTTTTGATTAGCTTTAGGTGTAATTAATTTTTTTGACGTGCACATATCAGAGGAATTTTTTTTTAATGATTACTCTGACCTTGGTTGATATCTTTGTTTCCCGTCATCTGTTGATTTGTAAATATTGTTTATTATTATTTCAGTTTTTTAATACAATTCTTACTGCAATTGTTATGAGAACTTTTGACCATTGCCATGCAATATTCTTTGTTACTGGGAATAAAACCTATTTTTTATTACCAGAGACATTCAAAGTGCGGCATTTATTTTTGAAAAATATGGCAATTTTATGGCAATTATTCCGAACCTCCTCCCCCCTTTAAAAGGAAAATTAAATTATAGATCATTTAAAAGTCATGTCACAATAATTACTTTATTAATTCTTTATTAAGTATATTTTATTAATAGGTAACTAGTATATACAAAACTATTTGCAAACGGGGGTCGGCTGAGCAGTAGCCTCACGTATCTCTAGTACAATACAATACAACGTCTATCTACCACAAATTAGCCGTTTTTGGATTTTGTAGTGCCACAACCTGGTTATACCAAAACCTATATAGCGATACCTGACAGTACGAGGAGGAGGTATAGGGATTTAGGGCCTGAGGTCATTAAGGGAAACTTGGAACCCTTATAACGGTCACTGGCGGCCGTTTATCTGACATATTAATTGCCTGAAACCCTGAATATGGCAAAAACATTGCCAAAATATCATTTTACAGCCTAAAGTGGAATTTTCCTCAGAAATCGGCGAAATATGCCATTTTAGTGTGGCACCATGGCAATATAATGTTTGAAGATCTCTTCTTATTACACTGCTACACGCGTTTTACATTTACCTTGTTCTGGCGCCTTGATTTTACACATGCTTGCCTCAGCCCTTCAAGTTCGGTCACAATCCCATTAGAATATTCCTCTCGTCAGCTCTCAGTTTTCTCCCCGCTGTTATTCCCTAAACCCGAACACGAATTCAACACGAAACGGTTACAAGGAGACAACTGAGCCTCTCTCGGTATCACCGAGCCTATTTGAGCGTTTCTTTCAGTTTTTTTGTTGTTTTGTTTTCATTTGGTCTTTCAAGATTTGTTTCTTCGACAAACTCTCTTGGGGTCTGTTTTTATTGAGTCGATTATATCCTGACCCATTGTCGACCTTCGAAGACCGATTAGTCAAATTTCGTCGAGCCTTCTTACAGCAGGTTGTTGCGCAAATTGAGCTGAATATCCTTGAGAACACCACACGCACATCTCGTCCGTAGGTATATTAAGTAATAATTGTACTAACGCAATTGATTATGAACTACGGAGATGATTACTAAATGTCATTAAACGGTACTAAATTTTTTTAATTCTCAAATCCGAATACGATTACGTTAGTACCTACCTCATTTTGATTTATTATTCTGTGAATAATAAACTCAGTATTCGCTCAGCAAACAGTGTTTTTTGAACACTCTCTCAAAATTTTTTCTTTTGCGTTTCAGTGTGCGTAGATTCCAAAGTGCTATCTCCGTCCGCCGTATCATCCATATCTGCCTTTATTTTCGGTCTAAAAAATTCGTTCTTTCGCACACCGGCTCCATTTGGGCCCCAGTTGTGCTCCGAAGCTCGGCAGCCCGATCGGAATATACCCAGGGGTGTTATTAGTAAAAAATGGTTGTAAAAATAGGGTTTCTCGATTTTTTTTTTAAATTTTTGGTTTATTATTTTCAATAATGAATCATTGGAATCGAGCATGAAAAAAAAAATTCTAACCCCCCTCAAAATTTGATGGTTAACGTTTCAAGGTATGTAGAATCCAAAACTGCAATAATTAAAAAAATTCTGTCTGTACGCCGTACTGGCCACTTTTCTTAGTTACCATGAAACAAAATTGATGAAATTCGGGTTATAGGTTCCGTTCGGGGTCTAGTTGGTTCTCGAAGCTCGGCGTTACTGTCAATCATCTCTAAGGGGTTCAAAATAGGGGTTGAAATTTTCAGAACGCCGTAGCTCGAAAACTCTCGATTGAAGGGTATGGGTTTTTTTACGTTATTAAATTTGTCTTGAGCTAAACAATTTTTTGAGACCACCCGGAGCATTGTACGTCCAGCCGTTCGTGTGCACCAAAAAGCTTCGTCAACACGATCGTGAATCAGACGGTATAAATCCGGCCGGGATATCATCACTAGGGAGCACCTGATTATAATCAAGGATGGCTGTATGAAGTCGAGTGTCCTGCGATAATATAATTTCATTTGATAAGTGATGGACTATTGGATTTTGTTGGTAGCTACTTGTGAAACTTGAACAAACGTTGAAGTATTATTGATGGGTAAATTATTACACAACGGCCAATTATTACACACCGGTAAATTATTACACAACGGCAAATTATTACACAATGGTACATCTACCAAGAATTTGATCGGTACTTTTGCAACTTGACCAACCGTTGGAAGTGTTATCGGTGGCCAAGTTATCTTCTTAAACTGTCATTATTTTTTAATGCATTGGAATGTTTGTTCTCTATGGTTTCAGCAACTGGTGTGGGTTGTCGGTGAGCTCTTGTCGGCCCGCGCGCTTCCCTTCTGGTCGAAAGTCGAACAGCTGACTGGACGCCCGCCCCACGACCTTCACACGCTTTTCACGCTCTACATGACCACACTCACCGCAGACATGAGAGACACCTATACGCCGCCATTTGAAACCGCTTCGGACAACATGGGTATGGGACACTTCCACTTTCCTCTTTTAGGAAAACCCTTCGGAAAGCTAGGCTTCCAAATGAAGTTGTGATGAATTTAGAATTTTCATCACGGTGGCGTGAAGGAGAAAAGTCGCAGGCGGCGGTAGTCCACCGATCATCTACGACTTTGGGAGGAGATAGAGGTGAGTGAGGGAATTTACCTAGGCGGCGGTAATCCACCGATCATCTAGGTGAGGGGGAGAGGTGCTTGTCTAGGCGGCGGTAGTCCACCGATCATCTAGACAAGAGGAAAAGGTAGGAGGTAAATTCCCAGGCGGCGGTAATCCACCGATCATCTGAGAGGAGGAAGGTAAGAGAGAGAGAAGAGAGGGCTGGTTAGAGGAAGTGTCGAATGAAGCTAAAGCTCCAGGATCCAGGGTTATATAGGACTTGGAGGCCTCTCCCTCCAACTCCCTGTTGGGAGTTGGTAGTGGGGCTCCAGGTTGTGTTCCCTGGATTCTGTTGCCTGTCTCCCCACTCAGATGTTTATTAGCGGAAAGTAAGTTTTACATGAAGATATTGGTGAGAGCTTAAAGTTGCTGGTGGAGTGTTCCCGGGAGGGACTCACGACAGAGGTCCCCCCAGTTCGAACCAATGTTTGAGGAGCTGGAGGCGCAAGGTGACAGAGGCTGAGGGCTGCGGCAAACAAAAGTGGAGCTGAAGGCGCAAGGTGACAGAGGCTGAGGGCTGGCGCAAACAATCGGTGGTGCTGAAGGCAAAAACGTGACAGGGCTGACTTAATTCTAGGACTTAATTCTAGTAAGATAGTAAGCATAGGTAGCAGTAACATAGGTAGCAGTAGCATAGTAAGTAGTAACATAGGTAGCAGTAAAGTAAGTAGTAGGATAAGTAATATAAGATATAAGTAACATAAGTGCAGTAGTGGTGTAGAAACAAGTACAGTAGTGGTGTAGTTGAATGATATTCACAATGATTACAGTAGTGGTGTAGGTGAGATGATATGATTATAATGAGGACAATGGCATAGTAGACTAATATTTACAAGGTTGGTATGTACAAGGTTGGCATTTACAAGGTTGGTATTTACAAGGTTGGTATTTACAAGGTTGGTATGTACAAATTTGGACAGGGTTTACAGATTGGAACGGGGTGTTGAAGTTCGCCGTTCCCTGGGTGTGGATAGTGTGTGGTGAAATGTAGTGAGTGTGGTGTACTGATGTAGGTGTAATGTAGCGAAGTGTGTGGGTGGGTTTGTGTGTTGGCTGCTGCGGTGAGGCGGCCACGGCGGGGCTGTGAGATTCGGTACAGTGCGTGTGGGTTAATAAGACACAAGCACTGTCCCGAAATCTCAAGGCCCCGCCGTGATTGCTCAGAGCGGGGCGGAGGACTTGGCCGCCGGGACGCGGGGAATGCGGGGACGCTCCCTCCGTCCGTTTCGCCGCCCGGGCCGTTTTGTCCCGGCGGAATCTATTGGGGATATCCCCGGTGGTGTTGGGGGGGGAGGGGGTGTTGTGGGTTTGGTGGGTTGGGGTGTTGGTGGGGGAGAATTCGAAATTGGGGGGTCGAAAATCGAAAATTGGGGGGCGGAAATTTGGGGTTGAAGAACGGGAGGCGGGGGTTTGTAAGTGACAGGGGGGGTTTTGATTTGAACGGGGGGTGGGGGGGGCATGAGTTCCGCGAGGCGGAACTCGCGAAGAATGGGGGCCATTAATGGGTCGGCGGGGGTGTAGGGAGGGTGTACCCCGGTGGCTTGTGCTGCGCGAAATTCGCGCAGTATCCGCCACTGGGGGTACTTCCACCGCCGGGGCCGGGGAGGTAACCCGGAGATCCGTGGCGGGACAAACAGAAGCGATGAGGTCGGCCCGGGCGAAGGGGGTAGGGGGGATAGCGGGTCCGGGACGAAAACGTCCCGGAGTATGGCCGCCATTTCCGGATCCGAATCGAAATCCGGAAACGGCGACGGGGGTGACAGTTGAGGTTGGGAGCGATGGTTCATGGCAAACGGACGGCGGGAGACTGATGGCTGATGTTGGTTGAGGAAGGACAGGGGCGGGTTTGCAGCGGGCGAAAGGTACGGTGTGGGGTTTCCCGTCCATTAGCAGGGTCGCGGTGGTCGGTGTGGTGCGGATGACTTGAAAGGGCCCGGCATAAAGGGGCTGAAAGGTTTTATGCATGCCGGGCTCTTTCAAGTACATGTGAGTGGCAGTGTAAAAGCGTTTGGGGTAAGTGGTGTCGTTTGTCGGTGTTGAGGTGTGGAGCGGTTCCCTGTTAATGGACGGGGTGTTGTGTGGAGGGAAAATGTCGGCCGGTAAACGTAGAGGGTCTCGGAAAGCGTGTTGTGCGGGACTTGTGTTGTCTGAAGGACGGGCGGAAGTGCGAAGGCTGAGTAATACGTAGGGGAGGGTTTTGGTCCATGAGGGGGATGTGGCTGATGTGGAGATGGCTTGCTTAAGGACCGAGTGCCACCGCTCTATTTTCCCGTTGGATTGGGGGTGATAAGGAGTGGTGCGGATTTTTTGAATCCCGATGGAACGGAGTAGGTCGGCAAAGTGGGCTGATTCAAACTGCCTCCCCTGATCGACCGTGAGTGTCCGCGGACAGCCGTAGCGGCTGATCCACTGATTTAGGAAGGCCGCGGCGACGGCGTCCGCGGTAATGTGGGCGAGTGGGATGCACTCAACCCAATTGGTTGCACGGTCGATCATGGTGAGGCAGTACCTCTTCCCCTCGGAGGGGGGAAGAGGGCCGACCAGATCTAGATGGACGTGTTCCCACGGGAGGGAGTCGGGAATGGGTTGAGGAGGTACATGGGGGTGAGCCGAGACCTTAAATTGCTGGCACTTCTGGCACCCCAGAACCCAGGTACGGATATCTGTGTTCATGTGGGGCCAGAAGTACCGCGTCTTGATCAGATCCCGGCTCGCCCGGATGCCGGGATGATGGAGTGAGTGGTAGTGGAGGAACAACTGCCGTCTCAGCTCTGGTGGCGCGGTGAATCGGCCGTTACGTCGCACCAGAGGTTGAGGGGAGGCAGTTGTTCCAATTTGGAGGCGGAGATGAGGTTGGAGAGTGCGGGGTCGGAAGTTGGAGTTTGGTGTGTTTTTAGGGTTTGTGGGGAAGGGAAAGGCAGTAACTCCGCCACCGGCGCGGGGGTGGGGCGGGAGAGTGCGTCTGCTACGCAGTTGTCGGCCCCCGGCAAATAACGAATATCGGACGTAAATTGCCCGATAAATTCGAGTTGCCGGAGGCGACGGGGGGAGGCGGATTTACGGTTTTGGAGGTGGGCATGTGTGAGGGGTTTATGGTCAGTGATGACAGAGAACTGCCTGCCCTCCACGAAGTCACGGAAGTGCTTGATGGCTTCGTGGATGGCGAGGAGTTCTCTGTCAAAAGTGGAGTAATTTTTTTGAGTTGGGGACAGAGTTTTTGAGAAGATACCGAGGGGTTGGGGGGTGGCGCCGGTGTGTTGGTGGAGTACTGCCCCGATGGCCCAGTCAGACGCATCGGTCGTGATGGAGAGGGGAGCATGGGGATCGGGATGGGCTAATAGAGCGGCGTCTACTAGGTCCTTTTTGCAATTTTGAAAGGCGGTTGTGAGGGCGGGGGTCCAGGAAATGGGGCGGTTATCGTTCTTTTTGGCCGGTTGTGGGATAGCGTGTATGAGTGGTTGTTGGTGTTGTGCTGCGTGTTTGATGTGTCTACGATAAAAGTTCAACATACCCAGGAAACGGCGAAGTTCTGAGACGGTGCGGGGTTGGGGGAAATCTGTGAGAGCGTGTACTTTGTCCGGGAGAGGCTTGATCCCGTTGGATGAGACTTGGTGGCCGAGGCAGCGGACGGAGGGCTGGGCGAGGACGCATTTTTGAGAGTTGATGGTGAGGCCCTCGGCGGAGAAGATGTCGAGGACTTGCTTGAGGTGTGTCAGGTGTTCGTGTGGGTCCCGGGAGGCGATCAAGATGTCATCCAGGAAGCAAAATACGAATGGTAGTCCCCGCAGAATATTATCCATATAACGCTGCCACGTCTGGGCCGCGTTCCGGAGGCCGAAACCCATTTTTATGTACTCGAAAAGGCCGAAAGGCGTTATGATGGCGGTTTTAGGGACGTCGGGCGGGTAGATATTTATGTGGTGGAAGGCTCTGGAGATGTCTAGGGTTGAGAATATGGTTGTGTTGTGGAGGTGTGAGGAGAAGTCTCGGAGGTGGGGGACGTTGTATAGGTCTGGTGTGGTCTTGGCGTTAAGGCGGCGGTAATCGCCGCAGGGGCGGATATCCCCGTTGGGCTTCTGTACAATATGTAACGGTGAAGCCCACGGGGATTTGGAGGGGCGGATAATACCATCTGCTATGAGATTATCGAAATGCCGCCGGGCTTGGGACAGTTGGAGGGGGTGGAGGCGGCGGGCTTTGGCTGAAATTGGGGGACCAGAGGTCTCAATGTAGTGTTGAGTTTGGGAGATATGTGCTGAGGGGCGGCGCTGGGGTTTGTATTGGAGGAGGAGTTGTTCGAATTGGGTTGGGGGGCGATCGACTGTGTGGATGAATCCGGGGATTGGCTTCTGGGTGGAGGGGTCGAGCAGGCGCGCGTTACGGACGTCAACCTGGAGGCCGAAATAAGCGAGGAAGTCGGCCCCCAGGATTGCTTTCTCTACGTCCGCCACGGTAAATTCCCACTCGTACGCGAGCCCGCTCATGTGGATGGATGAGCGGTACGTCCCGTACGAGGGGATGGTGGTACCGTTGGCGGCGTAGAGGAGTTGCCGGTAACAACGCGCCTGTCGCCTGAGAATGTTGTTCGGAAAAATGGAGAGCGCCGCCCCTGTGTCGACGAGGAACGGGACATTCGTCTTCGTACACCTTAAGAAGAGGCGCTGGTGAGCTGGGGTGGAGTGCGGTAAAATTGCGGAGGCGGTGGACGGATGTGTTGGTGGTGGTCGGTCCCCTGCGAAGGAGACGCGGGGCGGTTCTTTGCCGTTCCGGAGAGGGGGAACGGTAGCGTCGGCTGGGGGGCTGGTCCTCTTGGTGGCGGGTGGGGAGGTGCCGTTCCGGGGAGGGGGAACGGTAGTGGCGGCGTGAGTGGCGGCCGGAAGGGTGGCTGCCCTGGAGGCGGGCGTGGAGGGGCCGTTCCGGGGTGGGGGAACGGTAGCGGCGGCGTGAGTGGTGGCCGGAGGGGTGGCTGCCCTGGAGGCGGGCGTGGAGGGGCCGTTCCGGGGTGGGGGAACGGTAGCGGCGGCGTGAGTGGCGGCCGGAAGGGTGGCTGCCCTGGAGGCGGGCGTGGAGGGGCCGTTCCGAGGTGGGGGAACGGTTGATGGTGGGGTGAGGGTTTTGGCGGCGCTGGCAGGCGCGGCCGGGAGGTTGGCAGCCGTGGCGGCGGCGTAGGAGGGGTAACGAGGCTTCGTGGTGGTGGTGTGAATGCGGGCGGGGAGGGGTTGGTTGTGGTCCCCCCCGTGTTGGCGAGGAGGGGGGCCCGCCGGACTTACCGGCGGGCGGCCGCGTTTCCCTGCTTGGAGGTGAAGGAGCAGGGGGGCTGGCATTTTCGGGCCTCCCCACCGAAGTTAACGTGATAGAAACATCGGTGGGGGGGGGTCCGCTGGGAGGTAGGCGGTCCTGGTGGGGCGCGCGGAGGTGGAGGGGGTCGCTGCGGCTGGAGACTGTCCCCTGCGTTGCTGAGGGGGGGAAGTGTTGCGGCGTTCGGGCGAGCGCTGGCGTCGGTGGTCGATGGAGGGGGGCCGGCGGCGCTCTCGTGACGGCGTCCGGTCCCGCCGCGGGGTGGAGGTGCGGGGTGCGTCGATTTCCGTGACGCCGGCGGCTGCGGTGAGGTCGTGGACCGTATCGGCGAGACGTAGAAGTGGTTCGTCTGGGCCGTCGAGGTGGCTGGCGAGTGCCATTTGCATGGGGTGGTGTAGGGCCCGCAGCCAGAACGTCCGCGCGATGTCGGCCGTCATCACGTCTTGCAGCTGATGACGCAGACGGCGGTAGAGATGGGAGGGCTTCAGGTCGCCGAGGTGCTGTGGTTGGGAGAGCGCTGCGACGCGTGCGATCTTCGACGGTTGGTACAGCGTGACGAGGCGGTTGCGGAGGTCGTCGTATGCGGCCGTGGCGTCGGGAGAGATGTCCGACGTCTGTAGGAGGATCTCTTACGGGAGCAGTGATATGATGCGGGAGTAACGGGTTCGCTGGCTGCGGATGTTGGCGGCCGAAAACGCAGCGTCGACTTGGAAGAACCACAGCGCGGGGTCGTGCGTGTAGAAGGGGGGCAGCGACAGCGGGAATGACGCTGAGGCCGTCGTGACGTCGGCGGCGGCGTGTGCGGCGGCCGCGGCGGCAGCGGCGGCGGCGGATGCGGAGGAGCCGGGTGGCGAGAGGCTGGTGAAGGGGTTGTCGGCTGCGTCAGTTGTCGCAGCGGTCGGCGGCTGCAGTAGGGATGGCCGGAGGAGCGGCGGCGTCGGTGAGTTCGGGTCCATGGCTGTAACTAAAATTCAAAATGAGTTAGTTTTGAATTTGAAATTCGCAATCGGCGGGAGCGGAGGTGCGTTGAGAGCTGGAGTTGAGCGGTGAGGGTGGGCCAAAAAATTGCGAATTTACACTGACTGTTTAAGCTGCATTTGAATTTAAAATTGGGGACACCGAACTAGACTGGGGGCGACACATGAGGTGGTAAGAAGGTAGGAAGGGTAGAAGGTTGGATGAACGTCGGGTTCACCACTGTGATGAATTTAGAATTTTCATCACGGTGGCGTGAAGGAGAAAAGTCGCAGGCGGCGGTAGTCCACCGATCATCTACGACTTTGGGAGGAGATAGAGGTGAGTGAGGGAATTTACCTAGGCGGCGGTAATCCACCGATCATCTAGGTGAGGGGGAGAGGTGCTTGTCTAGGCGGCGGTAGTCCACCGATCATCTAGACAAGAGGAAAAGGTAGGAGGTAAATTCCCAGGCGGCGGTAATCCACCGATCATCTGAGAGGAGGAAGGTAAGAGAGAGAGAAGAGAGGGCTGGTTAGAGGAAGTGTCGAATGAAGCTAAAGCTCCAGGATCCAGGGTTATATAGGACTTGGAGGCCTCTCCCTCCAACTCCCTGTTGGGAGTTGGTAGTGGGGCTCCAGGTTGTGTTCCCTGGATTCTGTTGCCTGTCTCCCCACTCAGATGTTTATTAGCGGAAAGTAAGTTTTACATGAAGATATTGGTGAGAGCTTAACGTTGCTGGTGGAGTGTTCCCGGGAGGGACTCACGACAGAAGTGTTCCTGTATTGTGTTCAATTTTTGTGAGAAGTGGGGGGGGGAGGGAGTGGCCTCGCATAAATCCGTTTCAGACCGCTTCAAAACCAAATCCATCAAGATAACTAAACCATAGATGGTATGCCTGACGAAAATCATGAGGGGCACCCTGGTCGCAGTTTACATCCAATTTTCATGCTTTATTTTGCATTTAACCAGTAGTGGTGCATGGTCTCTGAAAACGGCGGGGCACCGAAGCAGAACAAAAAACCAACAGATTTGTCTTCCAAAATACCCCAAGGCAACAACACCTTCCCTTTTGAGCGATATTCAGCAAAAAGCTTCCTCATTTACTGATAGAATGATATTCAGCAAAGCTTATATCTTTCGATCAACACTCTATCATCGTGCGAAAACGTCAACAGTTTCTACTGCAAGTTAGCCACCGAATTCGAGTGTTACAAAAATATAGTAAACTAAAATACAGCAAAAAATTGACCCGTCAGCTGGTACCTGCTTGAATGAAGAAGCTATTGACTGGAAGCTAGGTAGTTATCTGTGTGTAATGACGCTGATCAATCCACAAACCACAAGTAGCAAACCACAAAACGCACGTAGTTACCACAAATACATATGTCATCGGAACCGGACCGAACGCAAAACACAGAAAATTGACGCAAAAAATGGGAAATTGAAAACAGACTCAACAGAGAAAGCTAATGTGATTCATGAGAGAACAAAAACAAATCAGAAGACCAAGACGCATCTCATATCGAGATGGCAAATTGAATCGAAGGGATTGAATCGATCGTGAAAAAGAACGATTTTGGGGTGGAAATCAGATTCTGGGGACAGGGCCCAAAGTGGGCGTGGCGAACAACATTTTTACTCGACTGAGCATGCGCGGACGGGCCATTTTTCTCATTTGCCATGGGAGCACTTGGTCCCAGGACCTACCTGCCAGTTTCAGGAGCCTAGGTTTCGATATAAATTACAAGACATTGATTACTGTCGCTTTATTCAGATAACATGCTTGGTCTATGGAATTAACGTTAAGGAACCACCATGGATGCTCTGCTAGAATATTGAACATCCATAGCCAGAGAAATCTGGCAATTCGCTGTTGAACTCGGTGAAAAATGCTAGGTACAGTGTATGGAAGGGAAATTCAAATGCCAACTGAACAGTGGTTGGAGTTTTCTTTACTCCTAGTGTTTTTTGGTGCCGGGGCAGTGGCCCAAGTGGCCTTACGGACGCAACGCGCCTGCATTCAGCTCAGTTCTGGGTCTAGTTGTGCAACAATAAAATATAAAATAATATGATTTATTTATCAAAACAAGGCAATGTACAAAAAACAAGATGCTTCGTAATGAGGAGTATCCATGTTCCGTTTATATTTACTTACCAATTTTGGTTTATTATTCTCTGAATAATACACCTATGTAATCGCTCAGCAAAAAATTTTTATAACCCCCCCTCAAACTTTTTTCTTTTCCGTTTCAAGGTGCGTAGATTCAAAAAATGCAATGTCCGTCCGCCGTACGCCGTCCGCCGTATCACGTGTACAGGCTTCATTTTCGGTCTAAAAAAGTCGTTCTTTCGCACACATGCTCCATTTGGGCCCTAGTTGTGTCCCGAAACTTTTCAGCCCGATCGGAATATTCCCAGGGGTGTTGTGAGTGAAAATGTGTGTAAAAATAGGTACGTTTTGCGTTTTAGCAACATGTTGGTAACATGAGCTTTTGAGGTATCGTTTTCCATGTTTTTGGGGACGAGAAGATCGAATATGAGGTCGATTTTGGCCAAGGAGAGGAAAATTGAGGTTGTACCAGATGTTCAGCTCCCAAAATTGATTTTGTATGAGTCAAAAACCTGCGAAATCATCTGAAATCACCATCAGTTTGTAGAATAACACTAGAAAAAGTGTCAACACGTGGATCAAGACGATTAAATGGCACTACCAATGATCAAAGTTAATTTGAAAAAAAAAAAAAAAAATCGTACCTACCTACCTAATTTGTGTTTTGGGGGCCAAAATTGTTGGAAACCATCAGAAATAGCTATTTCAATTATTTCACATGAAACAAACAATAAATGTACAGCCAACATTTCTGTAGAATAATAAACCCCATGTGACAAGGACTTTGCAGCGTTTTTAAATGAAAGTAGGTTCCAATCTAAGAGTTTTGAGACTCTTCTAAGATGAATATTTCTTTTCATATGAGCTTTCAAAATTTCGGCAACAAGTGACGTCATCTCACTCCTACCGCCTGGGCGGGTCCCCCTTTCCCACTGTGACGTCACTTGTTCCCGAAACTATGAAAGCTCTAGAAAAAGAAGTATTTATCGTATGACAGAGTAGTTGGTCTCAAAATTCTTAGAATGGAACCTACATTCATTCAAAAATATAAGCACAAGCCATGGGTACTCCTCATTGTGGTATAAGCATGTTAAGACAACATGAAACTCCAAAATTGTACGATTTGCCCACCAAGGTTTAAAAACTGAAAGGACTTGTATTCCCTGGTGAAGTCTTGCATAGAATTATACTGCCATACCATTATTTTTATAATAGTCACTACTGATACTGCATTGTTGGAGTTCCGTTTATAAAATTCTGTGCAGCAGCGAGTTGAAGAAATGTTTGATGATGTTGAAGCAGTTCTACTGCTAACCAGCTTGGAATTTCCTCAAAAGCCCGTCTTGTAAACTTGTTCACAATAAATTCAAATACTATACTGCTTAGAATTAAGCCAAGAGCCTAGCAGTTTCAAACAGTTGTGATTCGGACTGAACCAATCTGTGTTAAGAATTCACACAACATTGATTTGTTTGCATTTACTTCATTGATTTGTTTATTTTACTTCATTCATTCGTTCAGTTGTGATCCGTGAATTTCAAAATTCATGTAGATACCTACCTAAATCTTCTGATTCACAAAATTATTTTTATTTATTTTTTTTTTTTTTTTTTTTTTTTTTTGTCCAACTGATTTAGCCTAAAAGTCGGAACACATTTTTTCAAAAATTTCTCCTCCAAGGTGATAACTTATTCAACTTGGTGATCTTATAGTTTGTGTGGGTTGCCAAGGTCGCAATGAGGAATGGACATAGGTCGGAATTTGCTGCTTTTGACCTCAGAGTCGGATTCAGCACCCTCGAAAAACCTGTATCCCAATTTTCAGCTCCGAAATCTGAGTAGTTTGGCGGGAATAAGCTAAAGGAAAAAAAAACCACAGTCATGCAGCATGGCTATAAGAGCGAATTTTCGAAGTTTTCGGCATCTTCCTCCTCCGCCTAAAATTTTCTGAAAATTAATTTTCGGCCAATGTTTTCCCAACTTGATACCATACAAAATTAAAACAGGAGTAGTTTTACGCAAAGTAAAATTTGGGGTGGAAGGAGGGGGAGGGGGAAATCAAAAATGTTTTGAATACCAGAAGAGTAGGTAGGTATTGGGTACGTAACAAATTTTTTGTTCCATTTTTTGCCGAGTAGCACCTCGGTTTGTAGATTTTCCAACGCTGAACACGATGGTGAAGTCAGAATTGCGATATCCCATTCCGTTATCAGATTAGAGCAGACGAACCAGGAAGAACATCTCAAGAAATAACCACGTTCCTTCATCTTCAAAGTGCTCCAGTTTTAGAATGGAATGAGATATCGCAATTCTGATTTCACCATCTTGTTCAGCGTACAAAAACCTTTAAAATGAGGTGTCACTTGTCAGACTTTTTCATTTTGGGAATTTATGGGTAATTTCCCCCCCCCTAAAACTCCCCAAAACTCCCCCTTAGGGTGACCCGATTCTGCCCATCTTCGAACTTAGCCTGTCGATTGCCAAGACAGATTTTTCGTGCAAATTTGAACTTTTTATCTCAATTCTTTCGAGAGTTATCGTCTGGAATGACACATACATATATAAATATATATATAAATATATAAATATATATATAAATATATATATATATACATATAATTTTTGGTGTCTTTCGGCAGGGAATTCAGGATGGTCTGAAACGGATTTTGGTATAAAAATCTTTCGGAAATTCGAGTTTTAAAAATTTTGGACCGAGAACAATAGCTTCCTTTTCTTCGAAAATTCGCTAAAACTACGATTATGTTACTTGTTACTTGTGGGGCTTTAGAAGAATTTCACTTTGGAGCATGCGCAGACGGAAGTTGCAGTACTTTTTTGATGAATTTGATGTGGGGCCAGCTGAGGCCAAACCAGCTCCTACCCTCCGAATTTGAACTTATTGCGACCATTGTTTCGTATAGTTTTGCTCGGGACAAGGAATTGGCCACAGACCTAAGACGCGGAACCAAATTATGTTCCTTGATGTCTGAAACGTAAAAAGCGAGTAATTGTACTATTAATTGTCGCAGTAGGAAATTTTTGTAGTATACAAATCGTGTATTATAGTCATGGAAACATGTATAAGTTTAATGTATGAGTGTATCTATAGCTGGGTTCACATTGACGAGTAGTCGACGCGCAAATTTCAAACGCGTAATTGAATTTGATTGGCTCATCAGGTTTACGCTCTTTACACGCGACGGCTTTTGAACCAGAGTATCCAAGATCAAAAAAATCTAGTTATTTACGCTTTTTACGGATCTGCGCGTGGAGTTCTACGCAGGCGAAGGCTGGAGCACGGGCTATATCTCGTCGATTACGCACCTTACGTCCGTAACTACTGTTGTCCACGTGAACGATTTGATGTTTTTACGCGCTTTACGTCGATTACGCGTCAATGTGAACCCTGCATAACAACAATGAACGCATTATTACCACAATCAACTAGGTAGGACCTAATTTGTTTACACAACTAAGTACGTATTACTGGTAAATTCAAGTAATTGAACCGTTCTCACTCAATAATACCATTTTATTTCATTTTGCAGTTCTGGGATTGGACACAGTCAGCGCTGAAAGCTTATTTGGCTATGAGGTTAGCTGTCATTCTATTTCTATTTATTTCAGTATTTTTCTTCATCATTCGGTGTACATATTCTTTACTGTCTACAATAAGTATTCAAAATTTTGTTCGTTTGTATCACTTAGTAAAAAAATTGAAGGTTCTGAAGAGTAGGTTAGTCCAAACACCAAAATATGGACAGCAGCTGTTGAGTGTGGGGGAATGAAAGGTCATTGTGGGTGCTGAAGTCAGCTGTGGAGAATTCCATCTCATTATTAGTGTTTCTTATCAGCTACGTTTCAGTGTCAAAAATTTCCATATCCAGTGATTTCTCCTTTCAGAATGATGTAAAATTCTGTTAGAAACGCCTGACCCGTTCAATTGTTAAAACAGTTGAGATTTTCTTCTAAAACCATCAACTGTCTCCTTAAAAGGATTGGCTCCTCATTCGTTATATACCTTCGTACATGGTCCACTGTAATTCCTTTACAGATCATGAGGCCATCTGCTGCTGCGCAAACTGCACAGAGGGACTTCAAGGAGACAGTGATACTGCCTGACACTTCATCCATATTGTTACCTCCCATACAGGTAAACCTCAAACTCTGTGTTGAAACATAAAGTAGGTAACAAGATTCATGTACACATTTCTTGCTGAGGCTGCTTATTAGAAGGTGCCGAACCCCTACCTGTCAGTTACCCATGAAATGTTATATTGTCTAATTTTTTGGAATTATTCTGTTGATTCTAGGTTGCCAGCCTCATTTCTCGTCACTCCAACTCCTCATCCTCACCAATGGTTGTCTTCCCCAAGTACAACAATTATCTGAAGGCGAAAGTCAAATTCGACGAATTTTCCAGAATTCTTATACCGCTTGAACTGCTCGGGATCAAAAACCTTGTTCAAGGTATGTTTCCAGTGGACCCCAAACGGGACCTACAAACCAAATTTCATAAGTTTTGGTTCATGGTAACTAAGTGAAGTGCGAAGGACAGCGGACGGACAGAATTTTTTGATTCCATTTTCTGATTCTACGTACCTTGAAACGGAAACCGTCAAATTTTGAGGGGGAGGGTGTTAAAAAGGTTTTTTTTTCCATGCTCGATTCCAAAGGTTCATTATTAAAAATAATAAACCAAAATTGGGCTTGTAAATTGTTGGAAACTATAACGGTTTGAAATTGTAGGGATGCTCATTCTATAAAAAGCGAAAAACTTTTTCGGGGAGTCCAGAAATTTAGAATGCAGCTGTAAAACTTTCCTAGTAATACGAACTAAATCACTCGCGAAGAAATCTTGGAAACTCGTTTCAATTTCAACGTTTTTCTTCCTTAGCAGTAGTCTGTAACTATGTACTGGATGTACCCAGTATTCTCTGCTGTCTTTCTTCACAGTTTTAGTCACCGTTTTTACGTGTTTTTATGATGAGGGTAATAGGTACAGCTTTTCTCGATAACGTAAGGTCTCGTTGGCCTGTGTGTGGGCAGTCTTTGTGGGATTGTTTTTATTGGCCAATCGTGTTGGTAGTCGTTTTCGTTGATCAGCTAGTATATCTTTCGTAGGTGCTGTTTAATTAAATACTGTTATGGTTGTTAATTTTATATGTTATGAGTGCCTTATATTCTTTTTAATTTAACATTGTTCTGGTATTCAATCTAATGGGTTATTTCCGCTAGTGTAAGAAGTAGTATCAACATAAATTCCGGAGGAATCCGTCGTCACTAACTGGTTGAGTACTGGAGGCGAGTGCTTTCGATGCAAGGACATCGTCACCAGGCCGTCAAGAGAATACTCAACCAGCTAGTGACGGCAGATTCCTCCAGAAGATATGGTAATATGAATATTGTTCTGTTTAATATTGTTAATATTATGGGTACTGTTTATAATATGTTCATGTCAGATACCTACATGTATATTTTTCATAAAATTAAAATTACCGCATTTAGTAGGTATATTTTTCTTTCAATAGGTAGTAAAAAATATCATTTGACATCTGTCTGCAGGTGAAGTGAGCGCAAAAGGATCTAGAGTAAACCCCGCCTCGAACTCCGCCACTGTGTCATACGCTATGTACCGGGAAGGCAATACATTCATGGCCAACAAGTTCGATCACACTGTGACGTCACGGTGGGGTGTTGCCGTGCAGCTTGGATCTTCTGTATTGACAGTCGTTGCCACAAATAAAGGTAAATTCGATCATAGAAACCACTTGGTTATTCCCCTGTCTGTAGTGTTCCCCAGTTTCGCCCATGCGGGATCAACTGTGGAAACTATTTCTACTAGCTCTTGATACCTCCGATTATTCGAAATCACACCGCTGTTTGTTCTCGACAGATGGCGCCGTGATCAGTTCCGGCCTCAAACTACCCGTGAGACTCCAGCTGTGGCTGAACCAGGCTGTGAAATCACCTCGGAACAATCCCCAGTGCGTGCGCTGGACCCACGTTAGAGGGTGAGTTGTATATAATTTGTTGTTTGTAAAATGGAGGAGTACCTGCCTGTTGGAGACTGGAATCGCCTTATTTAGATGTGGAAAACTTAGAATGTGAAAGATGAACGAAAAAGAAATCAGATATGCGTGATATCAGATAGGGTTTCAAGTAATTTTTTACTTCAGTTTCACACGGGTTTTTGTTTTACAATAGGTAATTACCTATTTTCCCCTCAGTTGCCTACTTCGCCGCCTTTATCGGATGTTAGAACATTGTGATCATACAGACATTCATCAAGAAAATTCTTCGTAAGCTAAATTCATAAACAGAGCCAGTTTTGTATTATGATGATGTTTTTCTATAACTTTCTGTTCATTCTTCAGTTTTGGCGAATGGACGAGAGCAGGGTGCCTCACAGAGCTGCCTACAGGGGATTGGTGGAAAGCACCAGTGGTCCTTGTAAACTGCACATGTACGACCTTGTCCACACATGCCATAGTGGTCGACCTGGTTGCTGAACACGTAAGTCGCCGTAGCTACTTGTTTAAAATCCCCATGTTCTCTCTCAGGAAACACAGGGTTCAGTTATAATACTTGATGATTCTGGAGCAAACTTTTCGATGGTATTTCATGTTTCGAATTGTAATTTAACAGTACATAAGGGAGCCTACAGAAGCTGAAGAAGTCTACACGTGGGTTGGGCTTTGTGTTGCTGTTTGGTGCCTGGCGACAACAGTTCTCATCATCGAGCTGACATCCAGCGTTGGTAAAGCAAACCACGCCACGATCCAAGCCAATTTCGCCATATGCCTTCTTATAGCAACCATCCTCTATTTAGTCGCACTGAAAGTCAACCTAACCTCTACCTTGGTGAGATATACCGACCTTTCTCCAAGTATTTCGTCCAAAACCATGAGCCACCTGTTACAGCATTGTTGTGCTTTTTTTTTAGGTTTGGTGCAAACTTGTAGCCATGACGCTTCACTACGTTTGGCTCTGCGCTCTCATGTGGTCGTTCATTTACTCCCTCCATCTTTACCACCTGCTAACCCGACTGAGGGATGCCAACCGTGATCCCATGGCAACGCAGTATGTCTGTGGGTACGGACTGTCGGGAGTCATTGTGGGCCTCTCTGCCGCTCTCAGGAGCCACCAATACGGGAACTACTACTTGTGAGTTACAAATTAAATAAATGGTTACCTACATAATTGTACATTGTTAACTTCATCACGTATCCTGTCAGTGAGAATACACAAGGTACATCTATGCTCTGATCTATGGCCACTTAGACAGCAGGGTTAAATCTGTTTTGTTTACTGTGTAGAAACTATTACTTGCTCTACTTACAAATTCATACAAATCAATCCTAGAAATGTTGATAAAATAAGTACTTTTGAACTACCATTGAAGTTTAAACAAGCAGCATAACAAAATAAGCCTTATACAGCACATTCTGTTATTCCTATTCGAGGAATGACTTTCCTACCCCATTGAAAATTTGGCCAATAATTTCCAGAGATAAACATATCAGAATGAGCTCTGGTCATTTACCTTTGGGGCGCATCATTGCCAACATGTTGGAGCACTGCTCAAACGTTCGTGTCGTTCTTTAGTACAGTAAATTTCCTCTAATCCGTAATCCTACGGTCTGTACGCTGGATAATCCTGCACAACTTTGAAGGAAAAAAATTACATAAATTGCAAAACATCAAGATCATGTTTGTTCATGTTTCACGTTTTTTTGTGATCGGAAGGCGCGGGAAACAAGGGGAACAATCCCATGGGCCCAACCATCTTATTACTCAGCTTCAGATTAAATTTTTTGTAAGCCTACCTACTGAATTTTCTTTGTTTCTTTGTCAGTTATACATTATTTTGTAATTTTCTATTCTATTAGGTAAGCGGTTTAAATGACAAAAAAAAACGTGTTTTCCTGTCATTTTTAATAAATTGTTTAAATCGCGTACCTATTTCTCGATATTCATCCTGTAATCTGGAATATTCCGTAATCCGGCATGCCGCAAGTCCCGAATGTACCGGATTGGAGGAAGTTTACTGTACCATCTATTAAAGCTTTCCATTGACTTGGCAGAATATCGATCCTATCTGTTGACTGGTGAAACATTTATAGGACTTGAACAATGCATTTGACCAGCATCTCCATCAGATTACTCATTCTTACTTTCCAAGATGAGTTCAAATTGGTGATATGTTGGTCTGTTCTATCCTAACAGTGTCTACTGAAGATAAATGTTGAAAGTAGTGGTCTCTGTTATCTTTACAGCTGTTGGATCTCGATACACGAGTCAGTGATCTGGGCTATGATCGGGCCTGGAGTTGTAATGGTTGCTTCGAAGCTAGTCGTCCTTTTCATGTCCTTAAAAGCAGCTTTTACGATTAACAACAGCATTGTCACTTATGGAAACCTAAGGTAAGGGTTTAAGTTATCTAATTGTTTCTGATGAGGAGCATTTTTAGTTATTTTGAACTTGTTGTGTCATCTGGTTGTGGTGTCTGACATTTTAAATGATGTGAAGATTTGCTACCTTTGGCCTTGCATTAAATGGTGTTTGTTATTTTAGGACAATGCTGTGGGTTGATGTGGGATGCCTCCCGCTCCTTGTCGGTGCCTGGTTGTCAGCTTTGGTCAACGCGTCGGCTCATTCTCCGGCCGCTACGCTAGGCCTAGCGCTGGTCGTGCCATCACATGCAGCAGCGCTTCTTGTGTCGACAGCCGCCACTTCTCCCGCGCTTAGGCGGCTGGTCCTGCGGCTAGCCGGCCGCAAAGCTCCTCCTCCTCCATCAGAGCGACCAAGCTCACCGCCAGCAGTAAGTTGACCTGTGTGGAGCCCTATGCTTCAACCTCTATTTCTGTCACAAGTGTTAGAACATTGTTATGAATATTTCAACACTTACAATACCAAGCAGGTACAGAATGGATCTAATTCGGCTCCCAGCAATGCCGGTGTTGGTTTTCTATGAGCATCCAAGCCTTCAGGAAGAGGCAATTGATAAGCCAAATGAATCAACTGCAAAGGATTGGTTCAAAATTGATTGCATAACTGGACAATCTCAGGCAGTTATTCTGAAGTCTTCAAGTATCTACATGAGTTTTGGAATCAATGAAAATCCATCATCAAATTCAATTTCAGCGGTCCTCGATGGCCTACAGGGCAACCTCAGGTGGTAACGCAGTTTCTAGTCCAGTCGGAGCTGGCGCCACGGAAACCGCCAGGCGCCATCTCGGCATCTCCAACTCGTCCACCACTTCTCGCTCAACAACAAAAACTTCCAGTAGCCCATACAGGTACGTTTGTCAATAAAAGGGTTTGATTAGTTTCTGTTCATTCAACTAACAGTAAACTCACTATGTTCTCTATGCAAGTTGGTACAGTTTATTGAGATAATGCTGTAAATTTAGCCATTTTTAAGTGGTTTGAAATCATGCGGAAAATGAAGAACTACAGTTTACTGGTGCCCAGCCTGACCTGACCTAATGTTATATTATGATCTCTGAGGTGTAGGGTCAGTTCAAGTAAATACCTCCAAGACACCAATCCCATTTTATTACAAATATGATGAAAGAATACTTGACCGTAGTTTCCTATTTTTTGGAACCAGGAGCGATGCCCAGTTGCGAAACACATCTACAAGTACTTCCAACTACGAGCCCACTGCAAGGGAGAGGCGTGGTGCTCACACTTCAGACTCTGAAAGTGAGGTATGCATCGCATTTTATCTATTATCAAACGGAAGATTGCTTGCGAAGTTCAGCAATTTGACAGATAGGCGAATGGATGCAGTGCCAACCGTGGGCATCCCTTCATGGATACCAATTATAGAACATGGATGCAAAAGTGTGACATTTCATTATCAGTTCATATTATTTAGATATTTTCGAAATCAGCCATGAATTATTGTTACCACAAACTGGACGTCTGGACTGTAGACATTAAGATGGCTAGGGCATGGACGCTAGAGCTGTCATTGATTGCTAGGACATTCTGGAAACCAGCTAGGAATTGCTGTTCCCCCTAAATAAACTGATTCGTCCAGAGGATGGAGACTGGATTGTAACTAACTTGTTACAGTCTTGAAACAGCATGAACTTGTTTGGTCATGGCAATCATTCTAACCTTTGGTTCTACAGGGTTCTGAGAGGAGCTTAGAGCTAGCATCATCCCACTCGAGCGATGAAGAAGCATCGAGTCGAAGAGCGTCTACTCTCAATGGCCAAACTACAGTGCCAAATGGTAAGTTTTCTCTCAGTTTACCCAACAAACAAACTACAACACAAAGCAATCACCCCAAACTCTTGTGAACCAAATCCTTTCATTTTCAGGTACTTCGAACGGGCTGCCCCCCGCCAGGTGGCCCCACTCCGGTAGCGGCGGTATAACCTACCCGCCACAGCTCAATATAGACTCAGAGCTGTTCAAAGCAGTTTACGCCACAGCCCGCCATGGTGGTAAGCTCTTCAAATTCCCTAATGACGCTGATTTATTGATTGCTGAAGTAAAACAGGCTGATGATTTGACCACATTTACGTTACCAGGTAACCTCAGTTACCTACCTGGTTCAGTCGTTCATCTGTTTCTGGATAAGTGATTCTCAGCTAACTTGTGTGTAGTGAGCAAAATCTGTAATGATTAACACCAGGCATTCAACCTCTACTCACTGAGAATAGAAGATCGTCTATTCTCAGTGCCTCTACTCAACCATTCTGTCACCAAAGTTGGGGGTGTCCCACCTTGAGGACAACGAAACTTCAGGGATCGATTCTACGGCTAATTTCAATTCGAAAAATTTCTCCTAGCATTTGTCTCCAAACCCCGGGCTTTTTAAAAGTTTTCGGGGATTTAAGATTTTTTCATGTTTTTGGCCTTATAACTACTATGTCGACCTAAAAATAATATAAACAGCGTTGTTTCTGATTTTTTTTTTTTCAACGCTGAATCGGATATTATTCCTAAAACACGCTATTTTTTTTTACTTCTAACTTTGTCATCATGGTCTAACTTGGATATCATGGCAGGACATCGTACTAACTATAGAATAGTTGGACTTGGGCCATTAAGAGTGGACGAAGCGCAGGTTGCATAAAAGGAAACGTGAAAATACATCGGGGTATCTACCAGAAAAATATGGTTTTAATGCTCTGAAAAAATCCTTAGTGCTCTGATAACATCAGAAATAAGTTCAGGGGATCGAAAAATCAAATTTTACATTGTCGAGAAGGCTTGGGGGGTTTAGCGATTTAACGTCCCCATTCCCGCGAAGTCGATACCCCACAATTCATACTCCACAGTTCATAACCAGGTCGAGTCACGTGGTCTAATACGCTAAAACACTTGATTTCCTTGAAAAATTCACGTTTTTTCACATTCAAGCGGCATTTTAACCTGACCCTTCAGGTTTTTGCGATGGGACCCCCCGCCGAAAAGCGACAGGAAAAAGTGAGACCAAATAGTGAGACAAAAGTAGCGCGTATTTTAACAATGATTTTCACTTACAACCGAGTAGTTGCTAGGGAAATGAAACTTCTTTCATTTTCATCGGACAAAAATCGTTTTCCATTCGTTGGAAAGCTCTTGATTTATCACGAATGTATTTCTTATTTGTTCTTGGTATTTATATCCTAGTTTCATAATATAACTATATAAAGGAATGTTGTAAATGGATAGTAAACAATGACGCTTGTTTGGTTGTCACTTGGTTGTAGTAAACTACGCGGCTAAAGCATGTTTTTGTTTAATAGCGAGGGTGACAAAAACCTGAAGGGTCAGGTACACCACATTTTAGCCGTCAGGCTTTAAGCGGAAGTCATCCTGGGGTGCAGGGGGCGAAGCCCCCGCCGAGGCGCGCAGCGCCGAGTTTTCCCCTAAAAATACCGCTATAAAAATAAAAATGATACTCGGTACCATTGGATAGATGTTTGGGATCCTGGGGAATTTATACAGGAAATCAAATTTTTGTTGTGATAAATATGAAAAATCTAAATTTAAAAATAAATTGAGCTTTGGACCGATTTTTTTATAGCAAAAAATTTTTTTCCCCGGGAAAGGTGATGGCTAGATCTGGTAGGTTTTTAGCGAATTTTCAAAGAAAATATAGCTGTTTGGCTCGTTCCAAAATTTCAGAGATGCTCCCTGTGATCCGGAAACCCCTCCAAAAACCGTTTCATGCATCGGAGATCTAAATTATTGATTTTCACTTTTTCGTTTTTCGTATGTTATATATATTATCCGTGTGTGTGTGTGTGTTTGTCATTCTACATGGTAAGTCCCTTAATTTCCATGTTAAAAAATTCGTTCTTGCGCAGAAAAATCTCGGTAAGAGTAATGACGTTTGTTACCCAGCCTAAAAACAAATTTTTGGTTCAAAAAATCAAAACTAAAAAGATTTCAGCAACATTGGCATGTGCGGTGTTATCATGTTTTTTGGGGCTCTAAATCGATCCCAGTCCGGTTAGACGCACCCAGCGGACCATATTTACAAAATTGTAGTCCAAAATCCAAGAAAGTTGCATATTTTTTATTTAGGCATGTGAGGCTTCGTTTACCATGATTTTTTGGTCGCTGAATCGATTGCGAGTAGTTTCAGACGTTCAGACTGCATGAAGTGATCAAAAACACAATTTTTTGGTTATAACACCCAAAAATGATTTTTTGGCAATTTTTTTGCACGGCGTGCCACTCTGGTCTCAACGAGTGCCCCGTCAAGCCGTAATGGCAGATGACCATTAATTTCATTCTCAATTTCCCGAACTGTTTCTTTGAAAATTCGCTCCTTAAGCCATGCTGCATTGCTTTTTTCCACGTTACATTATTGAATTTGTCGTGGTACCTTCTCACCAAAGCAGTTAACTATGAAATTGGTGAGTTAAGAATGATGTTTATTTGTGACGAATTTAAAAAAAAAAGGGATGATGTTGATGTTTTTCTTGTCTTTGAATCTTCTAAGCCTTCTATTCTTCCTAATTTCTCTGTACAGACGCCGACATCCCACATCGCTGGACATCGTCGACGATATCAGACAACGAGCTCGGTGGCGGTATCTATGGAGTACGGGGAGCGACGGACCCGTCCAAGATCAGTAATGTGTACTCGGATCAAGAAGACAAAGCGTCTTTAGGGGACAAGTACCTGTTCCCATATACCGGTGAGCGAATCTGACTTACATAATGCCACATCGAAGAAAAACGGAGTTATTGAAAAATAGCTATTTCCCCTAATACACGAAAAAATGCGAAAAATACACTGTTAGGTATACCGTTTTCGGTGATCGCCAGTAACAAACAATAATTTTTCGTGTATTCGTGGAAATAGTCTATTTTTCAATAACTCCGTTTTTCTTTGAAATGGGTTTCCACAATTTCTTCGCGAGTGAATTAGTTCGTATAATGCCACATTCTTTTAAGTATGATTGGAAAGTGTGAAAGAAGCGTTCATTACTTATTTAAATTGGAAACTGAAAGAATCGTTCATTACTTATTTAAATTGGAAACTGAAAGAATCGTTTATCGCTTATTTAAATTGGAAACTGTGAAAGAAGCGTACAGTGCTTATTTAAATTGGAAAGTGTGAAAGAAGCGTTCATAAATTATTTAAATTGGAAACTGTGAAAGAAGCGTTCAGCGCTTATTTAAATTGGAAACTGTGAAAGAAGCGTTCGTAAATTATTTAAATTGGAAACTGTGAAAGAAGAAGCGTTCATCGCTTATTTAAATTGGCAAGTGTGAAAGAAGCGTTCATCGCTTATTTAAATTGGAAAGTGTGAAAGAAGCGTTCATAAATTATTTAAATTGGAAACTGAAAGAAGCGTTCAGCGCTTATTTAAATTGGAAACTTTGAAAGAACGTTCAGCGCTTATTTAAATTGGATTCTGTGAAAGAAGCGTTCAGCACTTATTTAAATTAGAAACTGAAAGAGGCGTTCAGCGCTTATTTAAATTGGAAAGTGTGAAAGAAGCGTTCAGCGCTTATTTAAATTGGAAAGTGTGAAAGAAGCGTTCATAAATTATTTAAATTGGAAACTGAAAGAAGCGTTCAGCGCTTATTTAAATTGGAAACTTTGAAAGAACGTTCAGCGCTTATTTAAATTGGATTCTGTGAAAGAAGCGTTCAGCACTTATTTAAATTAGAAACTGAAAGAGGCGTTCAGCGCTTATTTAAATTGGAAAGTGTGAAAGAAGCGTTCAGCACTTATTTAAATTGGAAAGTGTGAAAGAAGCGTTCAGCGCTTATTTAAATTGGAAACTGTGAAAAAAGCGTTCAACTCTTATTTCATTCATTTCCGACACTTGTGCCTGAGAGACATGTTTTTTTTTTTTTTCAAATTAGCCACGTTTCTTGTGCTGTTCGAAAAGTTCTCTCACACTAATCGGTCGGTCTATAGGTATTCAGAATCCAACTCTGGATTTTATTAACGCTTATATTTTTATTATTCCTTGAGTAAGATATCTGACATTGTCCAAATCATGGATCCTACTTGGTACACATTTTGCTGAACATTACCCCCATTTGAAGATATAACAATTTCTTGAAAAGTTGTGCCATATTGAGCCAGTCTTCGAACACAGGCTTGATATCGATGTTCCAAGTCGCTCACAGCTCTCATACCCCTCTCACGTCGCTAACCCCACTATTACCTAGGTACCTACTTACCTCGCTAATCATACACTTACCCACCCTGGGCCCATTAATACCGGTGGTGTTATTAGCTAGGATTAATTAACTCTGCCCAATCCGCGATGAAGCCAATCATCCGCCATGTAGTGATATCTCGCGTAATTGAATTCATACTTGGCCACTCCAGTCTGGCGGCTATTAGATGCATTTAGCGTATTATTATGGATCTGTGTACTTCGGCGCACTCGAACCATTTACTATTATCGATAGTAGTAGTAGTAAATAGGGCTTTTACGTTTTAGCATGGAACATGCTTTAGCCATGACCTAACTGCCGGAAAACGTTACCGAATTTTGTTACGAAAATGTGACACTGGAAGTAGCGCATATTTTAGGTGAACTTTCCAGTAAAAGCAAATCGTTGTTAGGGAAATATAGCTTTCAGTTTTCATCCCACGGAAATCGTTCTCACTCGTTGGAAAGCTGTTAATTTACGCCAAAATTGTATGCTGCCCGGACTGCTATGAGAACGAAGGAAGCTGAGTTATACGCCAAGTTGTTGATGAACTTAAACAACTTCCGTTGAATCTACTAATATGACCGCTTGTTGTTGGCGAGCTTCGTTTATAATCGCTTTGTTCGTTCTGTCCCCTTGTGGCTAGCTCCAAGCAAGTTCAGTTTTTGCTTGCACCGAACTGGCTTGGTGTAGGGTGAGCTCTGAACACGCTCGCTCAGAGCAGGGTAAGCCTGGAGCTTGTTCGGAGCACAGCCAGCTCGAACGGGTCGAGGGTGCATGTGCGGAAGAGCAGTGCTCAGCTGCCCCTGGTCTTCTCGTGGGGCACGGGAGGGCCCCACGAACACCGAATCATCTGCTCCCGGACAGCACATACGCCGGACCACTTGGCTCGGAGTTCGCCCTGGGTCTGCACGAACAGCGATCTTTGCCTCACCCCTACTACGCATGCCCTGGTTGCTCTGAACAAGCTCTGAGGGACTGTACAAACAAAGCTAATAGGTAGAGCGAGGTCGTAATAGACCAGTTACTGTCGTTTGTAGAAGCTTTTAAGGGACTGCTTCTTAGTTATATGTTTTGTTTATCGGTATTGTTTATGTGCATTGCGTAATAAAATTTCTGCGAGACCCCGGAGCCTCATATTTACATATTCATTGAGTAGTGTTCGGCTTCCGCTCCGTTGTTTGATGTTCTTCTTTCTCGGCCCTAATTACTATCCTTTGACATCCTCAAGTAAATACACTCTACATTTTACCAATACATCTACGTCTGCAAGTAGTTCGGCATACAGTCCTACTTCTGATGTGCATCATAAATTCGAGCATTCAAACTTTATAAGTGCTCGATATTTTATGTTAATTCTATACTAGTACTTCCTTGTAACTATTAACGCTTTAGTTATATACTATTAAAAACACCATGCAGGTAAAGCATTTCCATGTTTTTATAATTTTAGATAAGTAACTTTAAACAATTGTCATTTTGAACAAATATTTGCTGGATTTAGAGAGGTTTTAGACTGCTGATATCCGTCCGTCTGTAACGTGGGAAGAAAACTATTTGAAACTGTGAGGGTCTGATAGGCTGGCCAGTGGCAGCAGATGGGAGATGCCCTGTAGGCGCGTTATATCCGTATGATGAAGCAAGCGGCTTTCCTTGAATCACCTTTTCCTTTTACACGTTTCAGGTTTTTCACATGCGTAGAGGAAGATTATTATAAAACCATTATCGAAAGAAAGTGTTCTTTATGGATACATGGTAACTGCCCATTGCTCGATTCCCTCGATCATGGCATCTTCGATTCAACCTCGTCTTGTTTCAGCGGAAGAAGACCACACGCTGGTCGGGTCCGGGACCGTCCGCCCGTACGGTCACCCGCCACCGATGGTCTACGGGCAGGGGACTCCTGGGATGATGACGCCGACCAACGGAGTCGCCAATTCCCCTTCGCCCCTCGCCATGCACCACGAGTACGTCATGTACCCCGACATCTCCGAGAACGAGTTAGTATAGTTTGTTCATTCCCATAATCACAGACTCAGGTTTGATAGACTGTCTACCAACTCGTGACTTTCCTGGATTAAGCTCAGTTCGGTTGATAGCTGCCTGGATTGGAATCCCTTAGGCCGGCCGTCCATTGGACGCGATTTTGCGCGAAATGTCATGTTGGAGATGTGATTCTTTTTACATCCCAATAACAGATTCAATTTATTGGTACAACCATTGATATTTTTCACAAAAAATATGAACGCACAATAAGAAGTTTGAACTGAACTCCCTTTTAACCACCCTGGAGTGCCTCCCTCATGACGAAGTAATATTGTCCTCGTTTGTTTCGATCCCTCATGGCTGATTTGCACTCCTTTTCTCCATTTCTCACTTCATGATTAAGTTATTGGTCTCAAGACGATTATCGAGAAGTGCTGGGACGGTAAATAGCGTGAAGTATACAAACCTGATGCTTCTGGTACGTTGGCTAAACTTTGAACTTCCAGCCAGTCAGAGAACTTTTCTCGACGTTTGAGTTCTCATCGTTCAAATATCTCTCAGTGCATATTCCTTGTGGTTTACGTCATTTCCAAACCATTCCATAAAGAATTCTGAAGCAAAAGCACCTACAACTACACAAACTACAATTTATCCTGATCCTGTCTCGAGCTCAAGTTGGAGTTCAAATCATCAAACCATCATGAAATTTCGTATTTGATCCGTTGAATGTTGGCCAACCTGCATAGATTGGTGATTAACCAAAGCAAATGGGAATCCCGTCACATTTTTCTCTGATTCTTCATTTTGAACTCAGTTTTCTTGTATTTCTTTCAATTCATAGTTTTCCATATATTTTTACGCTATATTCAACCATATCATAAGAAATTCAAAAGAAAATAGCACACATACCCAAACCGCAGTAAAATCTACCACATTAATTTTACCTTAATTGTAACGAACATTATTATTGCTAATTTTACCAGTCTTTTTATCCTTCAACTATTTAATGGATTGTTTTTCGTTGTTTCTGCTCTCAAGGGAATATGAGGTATAGTAGATGGAATTCTCTACCCGAGTGCCAATCACTGCCGCACTAAACTACCGCTTCTCACTAATATTGGAGTCACGCTTTGCTTCCCTAACAATTACGTTTCTTTATGCTCATTGATATTCGTCATTAAGATATTGAAGACATTTAACATTGTAAAGGTACACTATTGAAACATGATAATTATAGTATTATCGTTGACGTTGATTGGTAATTTGTACGTTTTCTGGTTTGCAGGAAGGCTACGAGTGAAACTCACGTCTGAGGGTGAGATGGTGGGATATTGAACTGTAAATAAGTCAACTCTACGCACCTAGCGGACTTCTGTTGAAAGATGTCACTCGCTTACTTGTAAATAAGTTGTATTTATGTTCAATTCGACTGATATATAAGCGAGATTGTCAGCTGTTGCAGTAGGTATTCATATAAGTACGTCAATATCAATTGTTTCGAGTTATGACGGATTTTGGCAAAATTGACGATTTTGCACATCGTTGAGATTTGTTTTAAACGGTCATTAATAAACTCTCACGATTTAGTGGGACCTACTAATGTGGATTCCTGTACTGAATCATACTGATTAACAGGATCTGCTAAGATCATCATAGTGGTGTGAAGCATCGAAATTTTGTACTATTGATATTTTCTACGATACATTCAAACTACCATTGTATCGACAGTTTTTCGATTTTCGTTATTACTTATTTATTGAAATTAAATATTCAATACTTCCTGATTTATACATCGGCCGGTGATTGCTTAGTTGAGCGCAAATCCCCTTAAGAACGTTTGAGTGCAAATATCGAAAAAGGGAAGGGGTTGGTTGAGCACAACATTAACTGTTATGTACTCATGCGGTAATTGAGCACAAAAGAACTGGTTTATGGGGTTCAGAAGAACGGCGTGAACGGAAAAGGTAGGTATTGACTGAAAACGCAATGTATGTACATGCAAGCCATTGTAATTAATCATGCGTCATTGAATTTAAAAAAGAAAATTAAACTAAAGATGGGATCAATAAAAAATCAAACTACCTACCTCTGCCAAGTTGTAGCTATAGTTAGATGCGGATCTTTCCAGCAGTCTGAAAGGGGCGTTTACAGGGCGCGAGTCAACTCCCGAGGCAACGCACCCCGCGAATTTGATGCGCGCGAGTTACCAGGGAAAAGGGTGAGCCGTCAGTATCCATGAGGCAGCCATGGTGCCACTAGTTCCCCGTGCAGCTGCTCATTCGTGTTAACTTTATCAGCGTGCATTTGGAAAAGACGGCCAGAACACCAGGGAAACGTCACTGCCGTTGGTGGGTGAGGGAACTATTTTGTCAACGAATGCAGCATGGCAGCAGGCTGATGAGATGCAAGTCGAACTTCTCAATGCAAGAGTCAGTCTCTTGCAGACTGCAAGTCAAACAAATCTTCTCTTTTATTTTTGTTTTGGTATAATTTATATTTAAAGTTCCACAAGGGGGATATTTATACTTCTAAATTAATTGGATGCGTTGTTCTTGGTCCATCTTCACTCGGGAGTCACCAACAGGCAGTTCACATTGAGCGAATCTACTGACCACCTTTGAATCCTGTCGGAGACTGACAGACAGATGGCTCGCTGCGCATCAGCCTCGGGAGTCAAAGTTCACAGTCTAGAACAGTCTGAGCGAGTCTGACTCGCAGGGTAAACGCCCCTGAAGAGGTTTGCCCTTTTCGCTTAGCGCTTACTAATGCAGGGGGGGGGGGGGGGGGGGTGCTCCGTATGCACTGGAAGTGATACGGAGCGACCAAGTGATAACGCGTGCTCTTTCGTACACGAGCGTTTTTATCCCATTGTGGTAAAGTACATTAGGGGGCCTCCACGGGTATGAGAGGCGAACAGACTTTAGGCGATATCAAGTGACGGATCTTGTTTGGATGGGATTGAGTTTTCAAGCGACCTCAGCTCCCAATCCCCTCGTCACTTCACCTCCGCAACCTCCCATTTCATTTCCACAGAACTGCACTGCTAGCTAGACTATGTGTATAGTCGCCTCTAATGGAGGACGTCAGCCACTTCGTGTCGCGTCCTCACAGTCGCCTCTCATCGCTTGGTCGCTCGTTATCGCTTCCAGTGGAGGACCGGCCTAAATCTCTCGTTGAGAAGTGAATCAGGAGAAAGATTAATAAACTCAAACTTTTAATATTTGAACCCAATGCCTCTACTCTTTACGTAGGTAAACGGTTAGGGTTCTTAGGTAAGTAACAAACGAAAATGCACGTAGACGTTTGCGCTGAACTTCTTCCATTCCCAACAGTTCGTTGAGTAGCAGTCATTTCCTGTGACCAGTGCGCTCAGCTGACACGTTCCAAGTTTCGGAACAGGCGTTCAACTCTTTTTTATAATATCCCGTGATCCCACTCTGCGCTCAGTTTCACAAACCCTGTGCAGCCTGAGATACAGGTCACAATCCATTAAAAATAACAGCTTTCCCATTGAAATTATAATAGAAAAAATAACATGGAAGTGGTGAAATGGTGAGAAAAACCACTGAAAACAACATGAAAATAGCTTTTTCTGTAACAAAATGTATGTAGGTATTAGTGTAGTACATAGGTATGTACTACATGTTATTATGGTGATTTTCATTTCATGAATTACTTGAATGGATAAGTCAATACTATCGATGGTTTTACACCACTATCGTGATCATATGTCCCACAATCACCTCTCAAGTCGATCTCATGCCTCCTCGATTAGCCTTAATTTTGTATATATTCTCGTCGGTACCTATCATTCAAATGTATCCTCACGGCGTTATTTTTATCATGAGCTTTGAAATAAAGAAATGGTTTTATTATGAAAGCTGGAGACAGTTGAGGAAACATTACCACTGAAGGAGTTTTCGATTGTTGATTACTCACATCGGAATTGGCTAAGTGTCATTTTTCTGAGCAGCATTAAAAGTAATGCGATCCCGTTGCATTTTTACTGCTGCGTCGAAAAATGAAACCACCAGTGTAAGTTGAAGCTTTGTGGGTTAAAATGGTAATTTTCGCACGTCTTATTAAAAAAACACTGTTCAAAATTGTGGGGGTAATTTCTCGTTTTTATTGGGATTTTTTTCGTGATACCACCATCTGGTTGGATTTCGGCTGGTTTCGTTATGTAAGATACGAATGGTCCCACTAAGGTTAGGTTGGTACAGCTGGTGAGTTCTCATCTGTGTCGTGTTGCCTGCATTGTGAACCGAGCCTTACGATGTCAGATACATTAATCATTAAACCGCGGTCCTAATGGATAAATACTTTTTTTACGCATACCTCACGTTAAATCAGTATCAATTTCACAAAATTTCATCACAGATCAAAATCATCTTGTACCTTTACCTACCCTTACCCCCCCCCCCCTCCGCATATATCAGGGCATGCGTGCCTGTAAATTTTGATTTACCTACCTATATTTACGGCTTTTTGTGAATGTTTCAGCTATGTTTACATGTACATAATTTTTATATATAGGTACCTACATTATATATAATTTTATATATATGGTTTATGTTGTTTGTACATATTCCTGTATTAGGTATATTGAAAAAGGACTGTCTGGCTAGTTATAGGTACTTACTTCTTATTTGAACGAATTTTGTTAAATAGGTAATATTATTTCGCTGTAAAAAAAACCGCATTATCCGTTTTGTTGTTACATGTATTTATTGTAATATTAGAACCAATGTTTCCAAGATTAATGCAAGTTTATAATATTCTCTCAAGATTTTTTATCGCGGTTACGCTTAATTACAGCTCGACCACGTTAAATCGCATCGTCTTGAAACATCGATATTCTTTGTTTGTGGACCTGAAAATGTTGTCAAGCTGTTCAATTTTTTCATAAACCTCCGTTAGGTATTATAAATCGTCTATGGATCCAAAACGTCGCCTGTAAGTAGGTATGTAATTCGTACGAATTCACTCATTTCAAACCATCTTCGATGAGAGTTCAGAATCGATCAAACAGACTGAAATGAAAAATAGAGGACGAACTGTGTATATTTCCTTGGAAAGTTGTATTTAAATAAGAATTTGTACATATATGTATACATTTTAAACGATTCACCTAATGTTCCAATCGTAATTTATTTAATTTTTTTGTCTCCACTTTGTGATGATCGATATTAATCATTTATGGAAACCATTTAGTTTTGCGGTGTTTAACCGGTAACTAAAATCCTCTCACAACACCCTTAAATTATTTTGTGTTCAATAAACGTACTAAGTAAACATGACAAGTAAAGGCATAGCCATCACATTTTACAGACTGTTTTGTTTTTATATACTTACCTGCTTTTTGTACATACTGTAATGTTGAAAATGAATGTTGTACATTTTTGTCTAGACATGATTATTTATAACTATTTAAATATTAAGATCTTCGTTTTAATTGTATTTCCCACCCCATTAGTGCAATTTTCTTTTTACAGAATAAAAATGCGATTTTTAAAATGACTTTAAGCCATAGTTTTATAATATTTCCTGATTTCTAACTTATACATTCCGAGTGGTTGTGATATTTCAGTTTCTAAGTGATTTCCTCCGTTTTATTAAAAGTTCTTTAAAAACATAAATACAAATCGTCGTTAGGTATTATGTATTCGTCGATGTAATGCTAATTCTCTCTCTGCCATACTATTCGTATTATTTTTTACTGTTTAGTGCCAATGAGCTTTTATTTTTTGATATCCTACTTTCGCTTCAAACGTTGTTAAAAACGTAATAAATTTGCCCCTAGTACCAACGCTTTATTGTGTCATAGAATAGTCACTGTCTGACGTCTGTGCCTCGTTTAATACGATATTGTAATAAATAAAGTCTTGTACAATTTTCAAGAAAATTTGTGTCATAAAGTTACATATGTAATATAATCATTACAATATTATGTATGTAAAGTCCTTGTAGTAGTAAACTAGAACAACGCGACACGAACAAAACGTATTTTTTGGCATTTTTCTACTAAATTTTTTTACGTTGTTTGAATATAACGATTGTGTGAATTGAAGGATTTGTATAGGATGTTTTGAACAAAGGATGTCCACCGATACCTACTCAATGTTGAGTTATGAAAGATCGTAAAATATATTGAAATGATATTAAGCTGTGTATTTTTTTTTAAATTTCAAACTTTCCTTGATCCTTGTGTATTGACGTAGTCTTGCAGCATGACCATATGAGCGAATTTTCAAAGTTTCTGTCTTGTTGGAAATTTTTGCCTAAAAGTTTTAAATATGTTCAAAAGAGTGAAGCGCTAAACGAGAGGACATTTCTATTTTGGATTAAAAAATGTTTTACTCTCAACAACATAATATGCTAAGTAGGTACTATATTAGAATATGATGCAGAAATAAGTAAGTGGATGGTCCCACCCTTGGTAGATAGTAATCAAACATTTCTGCCACAATTTTAAACCTCAGTGTGGTGTTGGAGGTCTCAAGATTTCTCCTTGAATCCATGGATCTTGGAAAATCATATTGGTGTTAGGTGAAATAAATGACGTTAGGTGGTCGAATGGTACAGCCCTAAGTTACCTGTAATGGTCACATGGGGTATGTTCGGACAAGCAGTTCTGAACCGTTCGTAACTGTCCACTCCAATTTTTGGCTGTTCGGTCAGCATTAGAACTAGTTCTGAAAGATTCGGAACTTCGATGTTCAGACGTAGTAGTTCGTAACCATTCAGAACCAGTTCGGGATTTTCTTCAGAACTTGTAGTTCGAGACATGAAGTATGTTCGGACAAGCAGTTTCGAACCAGTTACGAATAGAACTGGTGGGAGGGGGGGGGGGGGGGTGAGAACCGTTCAGAACTTTTAGTTCCAACTCTGTCCGTCCGAAAGCTTTTGGAACTAGTTCGGAACTAATAACCAAAATATCAACCTTATCCCTTCTTCTGAGCTATAAATAAAGCAATACAAAAATACCAAACACTGAAATTCATGAAAAACGTAGACAATTTCCGTAACTCTGGCCACTACTAGTGCTTTTACCTGAAGTATCCTATCAATATCTAAGTTTTCAAAAAAAGAAGATTTTTCAAGAGCATTCTTGTGGGATAAGTTGCTGGTCATTAAAGCTACTTTGAACCTTGTATACCCAGATTTTTGGGCAAAATTTCGACTAAAACATCATAATTCTCGAAATGTTGGTCGATTTTATAGGAAATACTAAACCGATATGAATTCTTCTTATTAGGTACCTACAACAAGTGGGCAAGTTTTGTTTACAAAATTCAACTGGGGACTGAATTAACTAATCTTACTAGGTTATACACCTATCTAACCTAGGTCCTGAGTAGGTATAGACTCCATTCAAGGTGACACTGCAATGTACAACGTAATTTGTCAAGGCATTTTCCTTGAAATTAACCAGTCTTATTCAACAACATTACAATCTCAAGAATGTAGTCAAGTGTAATGGGAAACAATAGTGCAAGCAAAGTGATAAAACATTTTCTTGTTATTTAATGCAAACATGATGAACGTACAATCAACAGTAGGTACCAACAATAGTACATGGAAATATAAAATAGGAATATAGGTTTATAGGTGAAAAACGAGTTCCCAATCACTGAATTGTGGATCAGTAATCTCATTTTCCTCTTCATTGTCACTACAACTTGAAGAATACATATTTCTTGACCACGAGACCTTCAAGTAGTCCTCACGAGCCAAATGAGTTGTAGGTAAACAGGCAAACTTCAACTTCTAAACAATAGCAATAACCATAGAATGAATACCTATGCTTCTTAATAACAACATGAGCAATAATGAAACAAAATGACAGTAGATGCCACAAGTTGAGGACAGTATAGTAAGGTTATATGAGTGCAAACGTCTACTGGGCATGTCTCGAACTACAAGTTCTGAAGAAAATCCGGAACCTCTCGAACTGGTTCTGAATGGTTACGAGCTACTACGTCCGAACATCGAACTTATATTTCGGAATCTTTCAGAACTAGTTCTGATGCTAACATCCAAAACGCTGCAAATCCCTGCACAACGGTTTATTATTTTGTATAGAATACCCTTCTGTTACAGATCACAGCTCTATGTATAGATAACCCGTCTATATAATATAATATGTACTATTCTATGCATAATTATGTAGATCGCAGACCCTCCGTAGGTTAGTACCTAACCCCGTACTCGTTACTAGGTACCTACCTAAATCACGAGTTAAATGTTGCTAAAATAATTCTGCCGATGACAAACAGTACCTAAAAAAAAGAAACACACATAATGAAGTTCTGAAAAGAAATTGTTGATGAGGAGTGAAAAAAGTTGCAAAAGTACCTACCAACAAACTCCAGCCCCTTCTACGTAGATGGTATAATGAACCGTTGTGTAATAATTTACCGTTGAGTAATGACTTACCGTAGTAATAATTTACCCATCAATAATACTTCAACGTTTGTTCAAGTTTCACTACCTACCAACAAACTCCAAAAGAGCCATCATTTTTCAAATTAAATAATATCACAGAACAACCAACTCGACTTCATACTCCGCCAATATAATCAGGTGATCCCTACCAATGATTGGCCGTATTCACAAATTCCTATTGTGGGCGCGTCTCTGGTTACGAGAATTGGTTTGAATTGTATACAATTTCATTCACACTGGAGTCGAAAATGCCTGTCGGTGCAAACTTCGGGGCCTTACTGTGAACGAACGGCTGGACGTACGATGCTCCGGATGGTCTTAAAAAACTCGCAAGTTCAAGAACTATTTAAAACCGTAAAAATATTTACGTAAAAAAATGGTATAGGCGTTTTGAAAATTTCAACCCCTATTTTGAACCCCTTAGAGATGACTCACAGTAACGTCGAGCTTCGAGGACCAACTAGACGCCGAACGGAACCTATAACCCGAATTTCATCAATTTTTTTTCATGGTAACTAAGAAAAGTGGCCCGTACGGCGTACGGCGGACAGACAGAAATATTTTTATTGCAGTTTTGGATTCTACATACCTTGAAACGTAAACCATCAAATTTTGAGGGGGGGTAAGAATTTTTTTTTTCATGCTCGATTCCAATGGTTCATTATTGAAAATAATAAACCAAAATGGACGTGGTCAGTTATGAAGGGTTAAGAACTGCTTGTCCGAACATACCCATGCGCAGTAAACATTTTCACTCATATAACCCTTTTATAACCTTACTAGACTCTCCTCTACCTGCTGGATTTTGTTGATGGGAACCTACTTTTGCAACTAGAACTTTTATTGATGCTGAAGTATAGGATTTGCCGATTTAATTAAACCTTTTACCAAATGAAACAAACCTTTTGCCAAATGAGTTAAACCTTTGGCCAAAATAATTCATCTTTTTCCCAAAATAATTAAACCTCTTCCCAATACAATTCAATTTTTTCCCAACATAATTAAACTTTTTCCTGAAACAATTAAACCGCTTGCGAGAAAATATGGAATTGTATGTACTTATACGAATTGCTAAACAGTTTAATCATGAATTAGGGACTACAGAAAACTTAATAACAAAGACCTGGTAAACAATCTATGGGTCAATGAGCGATGTACCAAATTACAGTTGATGTACCTAGCGGTTCTCCATAAGTGCAAAACATCCTCTATATCAGGTAAGTAGTTCCGTTTCAGGTTCCTGTAGAAAGTAAACGAAAATTCGGGCCTTGGTTCACTTTCAGTTACAGCTGTACGCCTTCGCCCAGCAACAAAAATAGAACTTGAGCTAGAATCGAACAGTACAGGAGGAAAGTGGTATACTGCTAGGAGAAAAGGTAGCCGCATACCTTATGAAGTTGTATCCCTTCCGAGTGATACCTGTCACTCGGAAGGGATTCACCAGTTGTGTCTACTTCATGTAGTGCTCACTGAGTTCGGCGTTTATTTATTTCTCTCACAATCCCTTTTTGCTAAATGGGTCATTTCAAAATTTCGGTCACATTTAGGGCATTAATTTTTCAGAAAAAAATAATTGAAAAATGGAACGGTTTTTCATTGCTAATCATGCCTTATGGGTCTCTAAACATGTTACCCAAGTGATCATGCATAACCTTTTACCTAACTGTAGATACGCCATTTTGAAAAAAATCACTTTTGTAGGGAGTGAGGTAAATATGTAGGGAGTGAGAAATAATGAAATAAGGATTCATAACATGTTTAATTCAAAACGTTTGAACAGAAAAAATATTATGAAATAAGAACATAGAAATACGTATGAATTTAACGAGCATAAAATATGAAAATAATTTAGCCTTATCTTAACATCACAGGCCAGTTACGACACGATTGGCTAAGCTGCAATATAATTCTTGACTTAGGTATCCATTGAATTAAAACATACAACGACAGTAAAGAACACGAATGAGCAGAAAGTAGCTCAACTTTTCAATTAACGAAGTTAACCATTATTTTAGTGTAACGTTGAAACAGGTGGAGCAACGTTAACAACAACAATTAAATTTTGACACTTCAGTCGTAAATTATAGGAACATCAAAAAGAAGAAAAAATACTGTTGAACCAGCTTACTAACTTAAACTATAAATCAGTCTTTCACTTTTCACTCATATCAACGTATTCGTCAAAACAGTAAACCATCTTTCTCTTTGTTAGGATAATTCGAGGCATAGGAAGTACATGGATAACATCATCAAGTTTCACCAAGCACTCGTCATTTTCTATGACAGTGAATTGTTTCCGTGACTTTTCAAAGCTTCTGAGACCATTTACCCAGAGGGAATCATTTTCCTGTTCAAGTTTCTCAACAATGCAAACTTAACGGAATGACTTGTTTCCATATCCACGGAATTTGATTGGGACGTAGGTTCCTGGGGCAATACCTCACAGCGAATTTATTGATGTCCGCTGCAGCTTAGTGACTTCATGACAATGGGTGGAAGGCCCTGGAAGAATAATGGGTTGGTCATCCTGGATTTGGTTTTCTGAAAGTGGTAGTCTTGAAATTACTCTGCATTCAATATCGTTGGGCTGGTTTCCTTCTGGTGGTTCACATAAAATATCACACTCCACGGTTAGGATATCATGTTCCGGTGGCGAATGAAGGTCCTCAGATATGACCCCAGAAAGGTTATGAGTGCCCAGAAGATGCTTTCTGCAGTCGAAACAATGAAAGCAGCTGAGTTTTCTCATTTTGCGTTCATTGGGTTGTCCTTCTGAAAAACGTACCTAGGACACCCTGAAAACAAACCTTCTGAGTTATTATTCTACTTCTCCCCTCTTGAGATCCCCCTCCTAATCATCCCTAACCATTCGCCTACTTAAATAAGACTTGAGCGGTGATCCCTGGGTGGTTGGAGGGGGATCTCAAGAGGGAAGAAGTAGAATAATAAAATCCTACCTTTCTAGTAGTAATGTCACTCAGAAGGTTGTTTTCAGGGTGTCCTAGCATCCAGGGATCACCGCTCAAGTCTTATTTAAGTAGGTGAATGGTACAGCACTAGCTACTCAATTTCAAACACGTTATACATGCCAAATAGTGAACATGCTCACTCCCTACTAAGCAATCCTCACTCCCTACACTTTGTGAGACAGTGGATATTGTAGGGAGTGAAAGAGTAGGGAGTGAGGTTTTAGCCTCTCACAGCCATTACAGGCCTGAAATCAGTTTAAACGGAGTATACCAAAACATTTTTGACGAATTCCCATCAACTACACTAATTGTCACTAAGTGTAATCATATTCTACTTACCACAATCGAAATGCTACAAGTGTAGGTAGTGAGAGTCAATAAAACCACGCTTCAAGTTCACATGATGACGCCTCCAGTAGAGCTGACCTGGAAAGATCTAGAAAAATCCAACCACCTGTGTCGGCACTATCTTGAATAAGGGTTGCCAACGGTGTTGAAGCAACTTCAAAAATTCCCTTTTCCGCCAGTTGGGGAGTACTTTTCAAAATATTGTAGGGAGTGAGGATGAACTGTGTGACAGTCAGAAAATGGGTTGGTAAGGTGACTTGCTTTGACCCAAATGTTTTGTCTGAGGTGGATATCAATTTTAGATTATATGCTTTCATCATGTTACTGGATCTTTAGCCCGCAATAGGAATACTTTACACTGTACTGTTTATGAAAGATGCATACCTCTAGCCAGTGACAGTAGTAGGGAGTGAGAAATCATCACTTTAGTATTTTCTGCTGGGTCCTCTGGCAACAATTTTTACTGATTTATCCATGGTACGTGTACATCTACATTGTTGAATCATGATAAAAATTTAAATGACTGCATTTAGATGAGATTTGACAAAATCATTGCCCAGTGACATGAATGTGACCGAAATTTTGAAATGACCCAAATGTTTAATTGTTTCGGGAAAAGGTTTAATTATTTTGGGAAAAAGTTTAATTGTATTGGGAAGAGGTTTAATTATTTTGGCAAAAGGTTTAACTCATTTGGGAAAATGTTCAATTCATTTGGTAAAAGGTTTAATTAAAAATGAAAATGCTATATTATTGATGGGCAAATTATTACACAACGGTTCATTATGCCATCTACATAGAAGGGGCTGGATTTTGTTGATGGGTACCTACTTTTGCAACTTGAACTTTTATTGATGTTGAAGTATAGGATTTGCCGATTTAATTAAACCTTTTATCAAATGAATCAAACCTTTTGCCAAATGAGTTAAACCTTTTGCCAAATGAGTTAAACCTTTTGCCAGAATAATTCATCTTTTTCCCAAAACAATTAAACTTCTTCTCAATACAATTCAATTTTTTCCCAACATAATTAAACCTTTTCCCAAGACAATTAAACCGCTTGCGAGAAAATATGGAATTGTATGTATACGAATTGCGAAACAGTTTCGCTCTATATCAGGTAGGTAGTTCCGTTTCGGGTTCCTGTAGAAAGTAAACGAAAATTCGGGCCTTGATTCACTTTCAATTACAGCTCTACGCCTTCGCCCAGCAACAAAAATAGAACTTGAGCTACAATCGCTAGCACTCATTATAACACTCATTCGAATCGAACAGTTTATCAGTTTAACAGTTTATCATATTCCCATACTTTGCCGGCGCGTGTATGCTTCTCTTCATTCTCCAAGACGACTGTCCAATTTTACACCCTTTTACTTGAAACGTAGATTGGCTCACGCTTTGGTCCTTCCCCATTTCTTATACTGCTCATCCCTCTTCTCATCTTCAATTTTTTTCTTCATCCCTCGCAAACCGGTTGCGCGTTGCCTACAATTCCGCTATTCGCTATGCACACAACATCAAGCCTCGTCATCCCATAGATGATTTTAAATTATTTCCTTTACCTCTCAACGAATTTTACATTTTCAGACAATTAAAGGTAGTATTCCAGGTTCTGCATGGTATGCTTCCCTCCTACCTCAATTCGATCTTCCATCGAGCTGCTTCAGAGAGATCCAATGCCCTCATACCTAGGCATTACAGCCGAACGATGGCTAGCTCCTTTGGTGTATCGGGTGCCCGATCATGGAACTCCCTACCAGTCGCTATTAGGTCCTTGCCTACCCTTGGGCGATTCTTGGCTGCAGTGGACAGACATTTTCAACTTGAAAAGTAATATTATCCTTGTCATTCTGCTAGCAAGTGTGCATCCCCCCCCCACCCCCTTCAGTTTTAAAAAAAGTTTAGTTTTGCGTTTTACCTATATTTTGTATTCTTGTTTTAATTGGTTCTTAGGTAAGTGCTGCCCCGCCAAACTATTTCAGTTTTGTTTGCACAGCTATGTGGTTCGTGTGTGTATTTTATGGACAGAAATATGTCTATTGCACAATAAAAGTTACTATTATTATTATTATTATTAACAGTACAGGAGGAAAGTGGTATACGGCTAGGAGAAAAGGTAGCCGCATAGGTACCTTATGAAGTCGTATCCCTTCCGAGTGATAGGTATCACTCAGAAGGGATTCACCAGTCGTGTCTACTTCATGAAGTGCTCACTGAGTTTATACTGGTTTTTATATAGTTTATTTATTTCTCTCACAATCCCTTTTTGCTAGATGTTTAACTGTTTCGGGAAAAGGTTTAATTATTTTGGGAAAAAGTTTAATTTTATTGGGAGGAGGTTTAATTATTTTGGGGAAAAGTTTTATTGTATTGGGAAGAGGTTTAATTATTTTGGGGAAAAGATGAATTATTTTGGCAAAAGGTTTAATTATTTTGGGAAAAGGTTCAATTCATTTGGTAAAAGGTTTAATTAAAAATGAAAATGCTATATTATTGATGGGCAAATTATTACACAACGGTTAATTGTACTATCTACGCAGAAGGGGCATCTATGCAGGTAAATAATAATCCGTTGTGTAATAATTTGCAGCGTTTTTATACAACAGCGCGAATATTTCTTTGAAAATCCGCTCCTACGGCGATGCTGCAAGACGGGAACTTTTTCAAAGTTCCCGCCAACTCGTCATCGACCACCGCGGCTTAGCATCCATTCCGCTCCCCTCAGACCCCCGCAAGACCATCGCCAGCCCCAAGTCGGCGTCCATTCCGACAACCACCTTCTTGCCATTTTGAGCTGACGCACGGGCAAACAGAACCTGAGTTCACTGGACGGTTTTCCGGGCGGACATATTTTTTTTATTTGTTTTTACGAGGATTCGCCTTTGTTTTTTCGAGCCGTTTGAACCGATTTTCAAAAAACGGTATTTTCGACTCGGTTTGGACACGGTGCCGTCACCGCCCCTCCCAGTTCGGTTTGTTTTCGGTTTTTTTTTAGTGGTTTTGTTTTTCTGTGTAGGGACGTTCTTTTCGAAAAAAAACTCGGCTCGTACCGCCGTTTCACCGGGATTTCCTATAATTTCCAGCACTCCCTTACCCCATGTACACGGCTATGATCAACGGGTGAGTTTCAACTCATTTCAACCTTTTATTATATTCTTGCTGAAATCAACTTGTGATAACGGTAGAGTGTATCTCCGCCGAGTTGAATATCGATTCGAAGGCCCCATGTAAACATTAGCTCTTGTTATGATAAATTGGTCTTTTTCCATCCTTTTGTGTCCCTTTAGTACTTCGCGTGATGCACACGAATAATTTAGAGGCTTGCGCCTATCTACAAAACCCGCCCTTGCGGTTTTTATCCGTCGAAAAACGCTTCTTTGTTCGTAACATATTGAGATTGTTTCCTTCATGTTACATTCATTCTCGACTGTCAGTATGTCGATCGATTGAAATGAGCCTTGCTTAATATTAGAACTGTAACAATCAGTGACAGTTCAACGAGGAATCACTTTATATCAATCAATGCAGTTCCGTGTTCCCCCTCAACCCTTCCATGTCCACACTATCAGATTTTCCCTTTGATGTCATCCAAACGTACCTGTTTCCAGTAGCATTACATCATTTTTATGGAATTGTAGGTATTTGTGTGTTGAAATGAGGTCTTGATGGCGTGTAACACGTAGTTTTGGGTGATATTTTGGTTATCAACCACCTGTGAGCTTTTGTTTACACTAGGCCTCCAGTTCTGGTATCGATTAGGCTCCAGCGGGTTCCTTGTTGAGTACCTATACTTTACTCGATCCAACTGAATTTAAACGCACGTTTTGTTAAGAATGAAAGTTTCAAATTTCCAATTGCTTTTATTCATGGAAAATACCAAATACATAGTTATCATTGCAATTAGTACGAAAATAGAAAAAATATATTATTATTAATAATTTCTTTCATATATCAATATTTTTCCATAGAACCCACAGAGGTTAAACCTGCGCGTGGGCCTTTCTTATGATCATTAAATAACCGATTTTGTTCACGTTGTCTATTTCCGTTATTATGTTAATTATTAAAATTTCCATTTGAAGCTTAAAAGGTAGGCAAAATTTAACTACCTGACTGTTTCACTCTCCAAAACTGATATTAAATAAAATAAATGTAAATACGTGTACTACATGGTAGTTTTAACAAATATCTGGTGGGATTATTGTAAAAAATTGTAGTCTAACTTACTAATTCCCAGTAGGTTATAATTTTTCCATAATCCATTTTTTGAGTTCGTTTCGTCTTTTAATATTGAGAGGTATCTCCAACAAGTGAGATGGAAGATGGTTTAGCATATTAGGTCCTTCAAATATTTACAATTCAATTACAAAGCGTTCTGAAAATGATACAGTGCGCAGGTTGCAGGTAGGTACCTAGTACTTACTTGCCTACCTATAGTTTATGCTCATGATAAGGCCATAATGTAACCTACGCCCAGGGTGACGCTTGTGTATTGTATGTATAGAAATAATTACTCAAATTATCGAATAGACTACCTAATGGGTTAACAAGTACCTTATTAATTTGTCGACGTAGGCAGTGAAGTGCCTTACTAATGACGAGGTGAGGTGGTGTACACAGCAACAAGACACAGCATCAGCGTTAGAGTGTTGAGTAATAATTTCAAATAAGAAAATGATGTGTACATCATTATATTGAAAATGTATTCAATTATGAGGCACCATTATAAGCAATTAGATATGTTAACAAGATGGTTTATGTCAGAGTGAATTAAATTCATTAATATTATTTTGCATTCAGTACCGAGTAACGGTTGATTAGTGGTAGGTGATCAGAGAAAAATTCGTTTCTCTATCATCGCCAAATTAAATAATGATTATGGCATTTTCAACGTTCCCCGTTATGTAATATTAAGATTTTTAGTGCAAAAAATCGTCATGAACCACAGTATTGTACCCGGCGAAGGAACAAAAGTAAAGAAGTAACGTAGGTAATTAGCCTCACGTCCCATAAGTCTCTCAACTGTTGATTTAGGTTTTACGCCTTTAATATTTTAGGTAACAGCAACAGTGGTTTATTCACATAATAAGTAAGTACAGTAGAAGTCGCTTATTGGGACTGACCGGAAACAATCATCACTACGCGGTCAATCTCTATAAGCAACTTGTACTGTATACGTTGTGGTGATTTAAATAATTTTTACCAATATTGGCGAACTTTGACCCCCAAAATTGACGTATTTTTTATTATTATATTATAATATACATTTTTTTAGGAAATTTTTATCAAAACCGATCAAGTTATCTTCTGTTTCGGGTCATCATTCGATTCCGCTTGAGTTTTCGAAGGTTTCAGCCAGTTTTACCTATTTTTTCGACTTTTTACTCCCCCAAAAACTCAAAAACTGGTCGTCATAACCGACCTTTTGATCACTATGACAGGCCAATTCCCTGTGTATTTACTTACAGCCGATCGGGATCTGTTCCTATCCTTATAATCCGACTTATATTCCTTTAACCGCCTTTCTACTAAGCGACGTCGTTGATTTAGGTTTTACGCCTTTCATATTTTAGGTAATTAATATGTACAGCAGTAAATATACTTGGTATCTGTGATCAAGTGTGATATGAGTTGATAATTTATTTATTCACATGATAAGTATTTAGTTTAGAACTTCTCCGAAAAAAATTAAATTGGCCTTTCTTCTCGATCTTAACGGCGAAAATCAAATGGATAATTTTGATGATAGCATGTAATCAGTGTAGGTAGGTGCTGATTAATTTTTGTTATCAGTTACCAGGTCACTCTATTTACGTTGTAATCAGTTGACTTAACAACAACAATTACTTATTATTAGAAACAAATTTTCTTCTTACCTCATAGGTCGTTTGATAATGAATTTCATGTCGGCATCCAAACCTTAACCGTACTTAATGGAAATTAACCTTAACCGTACTTGTCCCAAAAGTCTCTCAACTTAGGCTTTTAATTGTTTACTTAATAAATACAACAGTAAATTCACTTGAGTAGGTAATCATCTATTTTTTTTTTTTTTTTTTTTTTGTGGTTCTATCTTGTTTATTGATACTATATTTTAGGTGCCTAGAAATTGAATGTCCAATAACAGGAATTAGTCGTAGCTCAAGAAGGTACGTGTAGGTACCGAGATGTGAACTCCACTTGAATTTCCCCAGTTTACAGCCTGTGAATTTCTTCGAGTCCATCAATGCCAAAGGCTTGAGGAGAGGTGCCCCGCACACTTGCAGCATTCCCTCGCTGGATAGCAAGGGAAATACGCTGCACGAGGAAGGCCTTGGCCCGGGCGTCCCCTGATTTTGCTTTCAGCATGGTCCCCACCTCTGCGACGAATTCCTTAGCCTCCGCACACCATGGGCCAAGGGTCTCGAAGGCGAGACCCCTAAAGGTGAAGTTGGAAGCTATTAGCCGAGAATACTTGTCGCGTTTTTTCCTACAAGCCAATTCAGCCGCCGTCCCTGCTGTCGTTGAAGTTCTAGGCAAGTTGGTAGGCGCCAAGGTATCCACACAGGTGACGTCCCACAAAAGGCGTTGGCCCCTAGACCAAGGTGCAAGGGTAACACCATCCGGGCGCTTTCCGTCATCACGGCTCAGATTACTGGGCTCCAGAGCTGAGAGGATGTCTGCTGAAGCGAGTGCCCTATAGATGATCCTGTTTAGTTCATTATGCCGGGACAAACGGCCCTTGCTCCTGGCGCAGCTCAAGCCATGTACCCCTGCATCATCGACTGTGGACCCACAGATGCAGACGTGCTCCTGATACAGACGACAGCCCAAACGGAGAGCGATGCATGCCTGGAAATCCTGAGAATCCATGACTGTCCCAATGTTTGGTGAGGGAAACGCCTGCAACCATGCCCCAGACTCCGCCTCCTGCAGAGCAACAAAGCGGGCTCTATCCCTATCAGAATCAAACGACATATCCCTCACCAGGCGGGTAAGATTAATGGTGTCCCAGCACCTCTGCGAATCCCTTATGGTTGGAGTTTCCGTATTGACCTCATCCCAAGCTTCCATAGCTTCAGTCAAAAGGCAAAAGGGAGCATCGTTGTCCAAATTAGGAAACAGGGTAGACACGAGTCCCTTAGCCCCCCAGCAGGAGCCTATGAAAGCAGGCAGTGCAATATCCGCAATACGTCGTATTCCCAAACCCCCCAAAGAAACAGGAAGTGTAGCTTGGACCCACTGCTGTTCCTCCATGGAGATATTGAGCAACCCCCCCAAGCAGTCCCGAAGGTGCGAGTCTATGTTGTTGAGCAGAGAGGGGAACTTCCAAAGAGCACAAGTCCGAACGAAGTAGGTCAATTTTGGGATAAAGAGACAGTGTCTCAGGAGAAAATACGCTACATGAGGGTTCACCTTCCTTAGTCGGGAAGTGAAGAGCTTCAGCTGTTCCAGACGGGCTTCGAAACGACGTGCATATCCAGCCTCAAACAAGGGAGAACCTAAGACCTCAATCACTTCTGGAGCTATAATTTTGATCCCAGGGCATAATGCTTGAAACTGGTGTGAGAGTGACTCATCCACTACTTGGGAGCAGAAATAAAGTTTATTCATCTAATTAGTTTATTCAAATAATATTTAGTTTCAGGTATTAGGTTCAGAAAAAATGTTCAAATAATATTTAGGTTTAGAACTTTTCCTAAAAAATGAAATTTGCCTTTCTTCTCCATCTTGAATGAGAAAATCGGATGGATTTTTCTGGTGATTGCATTTAATCAAAGTCAGTTTACTGATTAGTTTTTGTTATCAGTACTTGGTCACTCTGTTAACTTTGTAATCAATAGACTTCAACATCAATATTAGAAACCATTATTCTTCGCTTACTACCTACAGGTTGTTTGGTATTGAATTGTATGTCAGCATTCAGACCTTTTTATTAGGTACTGATTATTCGTTTTTTGTTTTTTTTTCCCTCTGTCATTTAGCCGTTTAAATCCCTGAATAATTGACGTAGGTGGCGAAACAAAACGGGGTAGAAAAGGCAAAACCCAATCGTTGACCCATCAATCATATCGTTAGGCGATTTTCAATCTGGAGAATATATGGGGTTTGTTTGGAGCATTTAAATTCCGATTTTCCTGCGATTTATTTCGTATGGACGAGATGTTTGGGGACGGCGGTGGAGGGGGGCTGCGCCAATCTGCATGTGGGATTTGTCAATCAATCGTAGGGGAGGATTTGATGAGTGAATATTGGATCTGACCGAACCCTCCTTCGACAGCTGATTGCTCGTTGTTAATTGAAGAGGTTCCAGGGGTTAATCCTTGCTTTCGGGACGGGCGTGTGGAATGTTTGTTTTTCCGAAGCGAGCGGGGCAAAAACGCCGAATTTCGTTAACCTTTTCAGAGCTCTAAAAATTATCATTCCTGTGATGAATTTAGAATTTTCATCACGGTGGCGTGGAAGGAAGGTGAGTGAGTGAATTTAGGTGAAGGAGATGAAAGGAGGAAAAGTCGCAGGCGGCTGTAATCAACCGAACATCTACGACTTTGGAGGAGAGAGAGGTGGATGAGGGAATTTTACCTAGGCGGCTGTAGTCAACCGTTCATCTAGGTAAAGGAGAGGAAAGGAGGAAAGGAGAGGTCCCTTGTCTAGGCGGCTGTATTCAACCGATCATCTAGACAAGGAGGAGGAGAGAGGAGGTGAAATTCTCAGGCGGCTGTAGTCAACCGATCATCTGAGAGGGAAGGTAAGAGAGAGAAGAGAGAGCTGGTTAGAGGAAGTGTCGAATGAAGCTTGAGCGCCAGGATCCGGGGTTTTATAGTACTTGGGGGCCTCTCCCTCCAGCTCCTTACAGGGAGCTGGTAGTGGGGCCCCAGGTTGAGTAACCCTGGGTTCTGTCGCCTGTCCCCACTCATATCTTTATTTACGGAGCTTTAGTTTGGCGTTTGGATATTGGTGAGAACTTAATATGATAGGAGTGTTCCCGGGAGGGACTCACGACAGAGGTCCCCCCAGTTTGAACCAATATTGGTGCTGAAGGCGCAAGATGACAGGAGCTGAGGGCTACGGCAAACAAGAGGTGGTCGCTGAAGGCGCAAGATGACAGGAGCTGAGGGCTACGGCAAACAAGAGGTGGAGCTGAGGGCGCAAGGTTGACAGGGGCTGAGGGCCAAGGCAAACAAGGGTTGAGCTGAAGGCGGTTCTTAACTCTAGGAGTAAAACGGTACAGGCAGTATAGGTAGTATGTACATAGTAGTAGTGACATAGGATAAGAAGCGTAGGTAGGTTAACATAATAGAAAATAAGTAGGATGTACAAGAAGTAAACATAATAGCAAATAAGTAGGATGAGTTGATGAATATGTACAAGGCTGGCATGACAAGGGTGGTGAGAGTATTTACAGGATGATGGGAGTTTTGGTCAGGATTCATAAACATTTGGCATTTACGAAAGTGATCGGCGAGGGCGAGATGAGGAGGATTGACAATATTTACAGGGCGTACAACAGTTACAATATTTACAAGATTTACAATATTTACAATAAATGCAATATTTACAACATTCACAATATCCGTGCAAATGTGGGGGACAAAGTGGAACGGGGTGTTGGAAAACCGCCGATTCCTGGGTGTGTGTTGGGTGTGGTGAGTGACGGTGAGTGTGTGAGTGAAGTGTGCGGGGGTGGTGTGTGCCCGTAGCTCGTGGCGAGGCGGGCACGGCGGGGCTCCGAGTTCCGGTACAGTGCGAGTGGATTAAGAAGACACTAGCACTGTTCCGGAATCTCAAGGCCCCGCCGTGATTGCTCAGAGCGGGGCGGGGAATTTGGCCGCCGGGACGTGGGGAACGTGGGGACGCTCCCTCCGTCCGTTTCGCCGCCCGGGCCGTTTCGTCCCGGCGGAAGCTATCGTGGATATCCCCGGCGACGGAGGGGGGGGAGGGGGTGTTTGAGGGGGAGAAGCAGACGTGGGGGGGTCGAAAATTGAAAATGGTGGGGGCGGTAAAATTGGGGGGGCTGAATTTACTGGGGGGTTGGTGAATTGAACGGGGGGTGGGGGGTCGAAATTTATTGGGGGAATGCTGATTTGAACGGGGGGCGGGGGGGGCATGAGTTCCGCGAGGCGGAACTCGCGAAGGATGGAGGACATTAACGGGTCCGTGGGGGTGTAGGGAGGGTGTACCCCCGTGGCCTGGGCCGTGCGAAATTCGCGCAGGATTTTCCACTGGGGGTACTTCCATCGCCGGGGCCGGGGAGGTAGTCCGGAGATCCTTAGCGGGACGAACGGAAGCGGTGAAGTCGGCCCGGGCGAAGGGGGTAGGGGGGAGAGCGGTTCCGGGACGAAAACGTCCCGGAGAATCGCCGCCATTTCCGGATCCGAATCGAAATCCGGAAACGGCGACGGAGGTGACGGGTGCATCGGGAAGAGGTGTGACATTGCGAACGGACGGCGGGAGACTGATAGTGTTAGTGGGTTGGGTTAGCACAGGTGCGGGTTTACACCTGGCTAACGGGACTGTATGTGGTTTGCCGTCAATTAACAGGGTTGCGGTGGTGTGTGTTGTGCGGACGACTTGAAAGGGCCCGGCATAAAGTGGTTGGAAAGTTTTATGGATGCCGGGCTCCTTCAGGTACATGTGTGTGGTGGTGAAAAAGCGTTTGGGATAAGTGGTGTCGTTTGTCGGTGTTGTTGAGTGTAGCGGTTCCCTGTTAATTGACGGTGTGTGATTTGGGGTGAAAATGTCGGCTGGTAGACGTAGTGGGTCTTTGAAGGCATTTTGTGCGGGGCTGGTTTGGTCTGAAGGACGGGCTGATGTTCGAAGGCTGAGCAAAATGTAGGGGAGAGATTTTGTCCAGGAGGGGGAATTGGCTGATGTAGAAATGGCCGCTCCGCCACCGCTCTATTTTCCCGTTGGATTGGGGATGGTAAGGGGTAGTGTGGATTTTCTGGATCCCGAGGGAGCGTAGTAATTCGGAGAAGTGGGCCGATTCGAACTGCCTCCCCTGATCGACCGTGATTGTTCGCGGACAACCGTAACGGCTAACCCATTGAGCGAGGAAAGCCGTTGCGACGGTGTCCGCGGTGATGTGGGCGAGCGGAATGCACTCAACCCAGTTGGTGGCACGGTCGATCATTGTGAGGCAGTATTTCTTCCCCTCGGATGGGGGAAGGGGGCCCACTAGGTCCAAATGTACATGCTCCCACGGGAGGGAGTCGGGGATTGGTTGAGGAGGGACATGGGGGTGGGCCGAGACTTTGAAACGCTGGCACTTCTGGCACCCCAGAACCCAGTTACGAATATCTGTATTCATATGGGGCCAGAAGTACCGCGTTTTGATGAGGTCCCGGCTCGCCCGAATGCCAGGATGGTGAAGAGAATGGTAATGGAGGAACAACTGCCGCCTCAACCCTGGTGGGACGTAGGGGCGCGGTGAATCGGCCGTCACGTCGCACCAGAGGTCGAGGGGAGGTAGTTGTTCCAACTTGGAAGCGGAAATGAGGTTGGAAAGGGCGGGGTCAGAGGTGGGATCTTGTTTGGTTTTGAGGGATTGTGGGGAGGGGAATGGCAGCAACTCCACCACCGGCGCGGGCGTAGGGGTGGGTCGGGAGAGCGCGTCCGCCACGCAGTTGTCAGCCCCCGGCAAGTATCGGTTATCGGACGTGAATTGTCCGATAAACTCGAGTTGCCGGAGGCGACGCGGGGAGGCGGATTTGCGGTTCTGAAGGAGGGCGTGGGTCAGGGGCTTGTGATCTGTAATGACAGAGAACTGCCTGCCTTCCACGAAGTCACGAAAGTGCTTGATGGCTTCGTGGATGGCGAGGAGTTCTCTGTCGAAGGTAGAGTAATTTTTTTGGGTGGGGGATAACGTTTTTGAAAAGAAGCCAATGGGTTGGGGGGTGGCGCCGGTGTGCTGGTGGAGCACTGCCCCGATGGCCCAATCGGACGCATCGGTTGTGATGGAAAGGGGAGCGTGAGGGTCGGGATGGGCTAATAGAGCGGCGTCTACTAGGTCCTGTTTGCAAATTTTGAAAGAGGCGGAAAGTTGGGGGGTCCAGGTGATGGGGCGGTTGTCATTTTTTTTGGAGGGTTGGGGGATGGCGTGTATGAGTGGTTGTTGATGTTGTGCTGCGTGTTTTATGTGTCTGCGGTAAAAATTTAACATACCCAGGAAGCGGCGGAGTTCCGTGACAGTGCGGGGTTGTGGAAAGTCAATGATGGCGTGGACCTTGTCCGGGAGGGGCTTGATGCCGTCGGAAGATACTTGGTGGCCGAGGCAGCGGACGGAGGGTTGGCCGAGAACGCACTTGTCCGTGTTAACCAGGAGGCCCTCGGTGGAGAAGATGTCGAGGATCTGTTGGAGATGGCTGAGGTGTTCTTCCGGCGTCCTGGAGGCCACCAGGACGTCGTCGAGGAAGCAAAAGACGAACGGTAGGCCTCGCAGGATGCTGTCCATATAGCGCTGCCACGTCTGTGCAGCGTTCCTCAACCCGAAGCCCATTTTCACGTATTCGAATAGTCCGAACGGGGTAATGATGGCGGTTTTTTGGACGTCGGGGGGGGTGAATGTTAATGTGGTGGAACGCCCTTGAAATGTCGAGTGTAGAGAAAATAGTAGCACCATGTAGATGTGACGAGAAATCCCGCAGGTGGGGGGCGTTGTAAAGATCCGGCGTGGTTTTAGTATTGAGGCGCCGGTAGTCCCCGCAGGGGCGGATATCCCCATTGGGCTTCTGCACGATGTGGAGGGGAGAAGCCCAAGGGGATTTTGAGGGGCGGACGATACCGTCGGCTATGAGCTTGTTGAAATGTTGTCGGGCTTTTGATAGTTGAAGGGGGTGGAGTCGTCGGGCTTTCGCTGTGATGGGGGGGCCGGAAGTCTCAATATGATGTTGGACGGTGGAGATGTGGGCAGAGGGGCGGCGCTGGGGGCGGTAGTTGAGGAGTAGGCGTTCAAATTGTGTGGGGGGGTGGTTGATGGCATGTATAAATCCGGGTATGGGTTTATTTGTGGCGGGGTCTATCAGGCGCGCATTCCGGACGTCGACCTGGAGACCGAAATACGCGAGGAAATCGGCCCCCAGGATCGCCTTCTCCACGTCCGCCACGGTAAAGTCCCACTCGTACGCGAGTCCGCTCATGTAAACGGAGGAGCGGTACGTCCCGTACGAGGGGATGGTGGTACCGTTGGCGGCGTAGAGAAGTTGCCGGTAGCAGCGCGCCTGACGACGGAGGATGTTATTGGGGAATATGGACAGCGCCGCCCCCGTGTCCACCAAGAAAGGGACATTCGTTTTCCTGCAGCGCAAGAAAAGTCGCTGGTGGGTAGGCAGGGCGTTTTGTAGGATTGCAGAGGTGGGTATTTGCGCCGGCGTTGGCTGGTCCGCTTCGAAGGAGACGCGGGGTGGTTTCTTGCCGTTCCGGAGGGGGGGAAAGGTGGAGTCGGCAGGGGGGCTGATCCTTGTGGTAGGAGGTGGTTTGGATTTGTTCCGGGGAGGGGGAACGGTAGTGGCGGCGTGAGTGGTGGCCGGAGGGGGTTGTGCCCTGGAGGTGGGCGTGGAGGGGCCGTTCCGTGGTGGGGGAACGGTAGCGGCGGCGTGAGTGGCGGCCGGAAGGGTGGCTGCCCTGGAGGCGGGCGTGGAGGGGCCATTCCGGAGTGGGGGAACGGGAGCGGCGGCGTGAGTGGTGGCCGGAAGGGTGGCTGCCCTGGAGGCGGGCGTGGGGGGCCCGTTCCGAGGTGGGGGAACGGTTGATGGTGGGGTGAGGGTTTCGGCGGTGCTGGCAGGCGCGGCCGGGAGGTTGGCAGCCGTGGCGGCGGCGTAGGAGGGGTAGCGGGGTTTTGTGGTGGTGGTGTGAATGCGGGCGGGGGGGGGTTGTTCACGGTCCCCCCCGTGTTGGCGAGGAGGGCGTCTGCGTTTCCCTGCTTAGGGGCGAAGGAGCAGGGGGGTTGACACTTGCGGGCCTCCCCACCGAAGTTGACATGATAGAAACAACGGTGGGGGGGGTCCGCAGGGAGGTAGGTGGTGTTGGTGGGGAGGGGCGAGGTGGAGGGGCGTGCAGCGGCCGGGGACCGTCCTCTGCGTTGGCGAGGAGGGGATGAGTCGCGGCGCTCGGGTGAGCGCTGGCGACGGCGGTCGGCGGAAGAGTCGCGTCGGCGATCCGCCGAAGACGGTCGACGTCTGTCAAGGGAGGGGGGCCGGCCGCGGTCTCGGGACTTGGTGCGGTCCCGTAGAGGCGGGGGGTGCCGCGGCGTACGTACTTCGCTGACGGCGGCCGCTGCGGCCAAGTCGTGAACGGTGTCCGCAAGTCGCAGGAGGGGCTCGTCGGGACCGTCGAGATGGCTGGCCAGGGCCATCTGGATGGGGTGGGGGAGGGCACGCAACCAGAACGTGCGTGCGATGTCGGCGGTCATAATGCCGTGCAGCTGGTGCCGCAGCCGTCGGTAGAGGTGGGAGGGCTTCTGGTCGCCGAGGTGTTGAGGTTGGGAGAGGGCGGCGACTCGGGCGATTTTTGACGGCTGGTAGGTGTTGATGAGGCGGCTGCGGAGGTCGTCGTACGCAGCGGCGGCGTCGGGGGAGATATCTGAAGTCTGAAGCAGGATCTCGTAGGGTAGCAACGAAATGATCCGGGAATATCTAGTCTTCTGGCTGCGGATGTTGGCGGCCGAAAACGCAGCGTCCACTTGGAAAAACCACAGCGCGGGGTCGTGCGTGTAGAAGGGGGGCAGCGACAGAGGGAACGCAGCGGACGTAGTCATGACGTCGGCGGCGGTCGCGGCCGTAGCGGCGGCGGCGGCGGTGGCTGCTGCGGATGCGGGTGGTGAGAGGCTGGTGAAGGGGTTGTCGGCGGCGTCCGTCGTCGCAGCGGTCGGCGGCTGCAGCAGGGACGGCCGGAGGAGCGGCGGCGTCGGTGAGTTCGGGTCCATGTCTGTAACTAAAATTCAAAAATTTGACGTGGTTTTGAATTTTGAAATTCGCAATCGGCGGGAGCGGAGGTGCGTTGAGTTGAGAGTTGAGTGGTGAGGTTGGGCCAAGAATTGCGAATTTACACTGACTGTTGAAATTTGAATTTAAAATTTGGGACACCGAACTATACTGGGGCGACACATGAGGCGGGAAGGTGGGAAGGAAGAAGGTTGAGTGAACGTCGGGTTCACCACTGTGATGAATTTAGAATTTTCATCACGGTGGCGTGGAAGGAAGGTGAGTGAGTGAATTTAGGTGAAGGAGATGAAAGGAGGAAAAGTCGCAGGCGGCTGTAATCAACCGAACATCTACGACTTTGGAGGAGAGAGAGGTGGATGAGGGAATTTTACCTAGGCGGCTGTAGTCAACCGTTCATCTAGGTAAAGGAGAGGAAAGGAGGAAAGGAGAGGTCCCTTGTCTAGGCGGCTGTATTCAACCGATCATCTAGACAAGGAGGAGGAGAGAGGAGGTGAAATTCTCAGGCGGCTGTAGTCAACCGATCATCTGAGAGGGAAGGTAAGAGAGAGAAGAGAGAGCTGGTTAGAGGAAGTGTCGAATGAAGCTTGAGCGCCAGGATCCGGGGTTTTATAGTACTTGGGGGCCTCTCCCTCCAGCTCCTTGCAGGGAGCTGGTAGTGGGGCCCCAGGTTGAGTAACCCTGGGTTCTGTCGCCTGTCCCCACTCATATCTTTATTTACGGAGCTTTAGTTTGGCGTTTGGATATTGGTGAGAACTTAATATGATAGGAGTGTTCCCGGGAGGGACTCACGACAATTCCCTTTTTCGTTTTGCTCCTCGCCAGGTAGCGGAAGCTCCGATGTACCAAATTTCATGTTCACCTCCCAATCAAGAGCTGAGTTGCGTTACATTGTAGGTATTTAAAAAAACAAAACATTTTTTTCAATTTTTAGTTACATTGTTCAAGTATTCAATCTATTCAAATTCTAGGCAAACTCGTCGGACGGACAGGTCCACGATTATAATCATGTTGCTTAGCAACCAGAGTTGATTCATTCATTCATTACCTATCGTTTATTAGAGAGTTCCTAAAGACTAAAGTCGGGAAGATGTGTTCGGATTTATCTCAACTGCGCATGCGCGTCGCCCAAGTTCAAACTTATTTCCTTAAGTTCGACTTATTCGGCCTTATACATAAGGCGCGTTATCTCCCAGAGCACAAACTTTAGGAATCGTCTTTAACCTTACTCAGGGGTAACAGTGCACAGCTTTTTGCCGCGTTTTGTCGTTTTTTTTTAACGCGTCATGTGTCGTCGGTCCTCGCCATCACCAGCGTCTTTCAAAGTTACTCCTAGCGTCTTTCAAAGAATTTGCTAGATTGTTGCGATATCAACTTAGGATAAAAAAGTGAGTATACCTACGGATACTAGTATACCTACTGAAGCTGAATGGATTTCGCGTTGTGCTAAGTTAAGTGACGTTACTTTTTAATTCACTCCTACCCCCACCACCTTCTGTCAAACCGGACTTATTGGTTAGCATCCAAAGGCTGCTCGCCTTAGATGTGGCCAAAAGATATGGCCGTTCCCTAATGAACTTATCTCTTAGGAACTCTCTATTGTATAAGCCATAAATATGGCATTACAAGGTTGGAAAATTACATTTCTTATCAAATTACATTGATTTAAGTCCAAAATTGAAAAAACATTGCTCGCAAAAAATTAAATGATGAATTGAATTAAATACCTCTCATAAAGGAACAGTAGCACGCTGTGTATCTACTACAGTGATTTTTACCTATGTATCTACTCCAATCTTTTTTCCTGTTTATCTGCTAAAATGATAAATTAAATGAAATACCTCTCATAAAGGAACAATAGCACGCTGTGTATCTACTTCAATGATTTTTACATACCTAGTGCTAAATGAAATATAAACAACCGAGACCACCCAGGCGATGACAATAAGTTAGTTTGATATAGGCAACTATGTATTAAATCTAAACGTAGAGCTTTGCCCTACCGTAAGTCATTGAAAAATATTTATACTTTCGAAGAAAAAAAAACGGACGGTAGACCTACGGTTCTACAGTCAGATCATTTAATAAAGATTAACGTTTGTTTCGCCAAAATTTCCGTCAATGGAAATTTTGCAGCTCATTAATGCATCAAAAGTTGAAAACGTTTTTGTTTCACCTCCCGTAAATTTCCTGATGTTATTAGGTTTTGAGTTTTCTCGCACTTTACTTATATCTGCAGGCATAACGAAACTATTTTTCTAGCCTCTTTATCTATATCGTTTTGTGACGCTCGCAACCACCATAGTCACGTGACGCTCGCAACCAACATAATAACGTGATGTAATTTCGATGGTGCAATTTCTTGTGCCATGAAGTGACGCTCGATCGTGATGTGACGCTCGTGACGTTCGGAAAACAAATGGAAACGTCCTGTTAATCATTATTAAATGATAAAATAGAATGTCCTTGTTTCACACTGGCAGCTCGGGTCCTTCATCCAATGCGAAAAATCTTAGTTTAAGGAGTGGGCAGACAAATCTGTAAATTGTCCATGCATCCCCCATTGATTGGCAGTCGAGAAAGGCCATCAACCACTCACTCTGAAGAATCTCTGTTCCGAATTGCGCCTTGCGGGTGTCTTTGAAAATTGAGCATCTACCAAGTGAATGCGCTATAGTGTCCTGTTCTCCTGAGTTACACAATGGACATTTGTTCCTAGAATCGAATATGACTTTTATGTTAGGAAGAGTGAGTCTGGAAACCTTTTTGCTCCCCATTCTCAACTGTTAGCAACCAGAGTTGTATTAGGTACCTACATGAATATCGTTACCACAGTGCCAAAACCGCCCAAGTGCCATTTTGACCAATTTCACCTAATTACATTTTTGGAGTCAAGTCTGTTATATTCTGTACCGTGCCAATGGCGCGAATCCCTGTTACAAACAGGTTACAGAGTAACAAAAAAAATAACAAGGTTAGTTACAAATTAGTATTGGAAATGAACAATCCGTATTCATTTAGCCTTCTCCAGAAGTGGACCAACTGACGGTGCCAAAATCGCGGAAGTGCCTTCCGTAGTGTAGTCCTTGAAACTATCTCAGTGGTTAATGAAGACAAAAGTATATGAAAGTATCGTTCGTTGTTGCGATTTAATTCAAAATGCGCAAGCCCAAAGTCGCATATGTGTACTCTACCCCTTCCCATGTTGGTTCGAAATGGCGTTTGGTTTATTATTTTCAATACCTTTGGAATCGAGCATGAAAACAAAAAATTTGTTTGCCCCTCCCCCCTCAAAATTTGGTTGTTTCCGTTTCGAGGTACGTAAAATCCGAAAATGGAGTTCAAAAAATTTCTTTCCGTACGCCGTACTTCGCACTTTTCTTAGTTACCATGAACCAAAATTAATGAAATATGGTTTGTATGTCCCATTGGGGTCTAGTTGGTCCGTCAAGCTCGGCGTTACTGTCTCTTCCCAAGGGATGAAAAACGGGGGTAGAAATTTTCAGAACGCCGTAGCTCGAAAAATTTCAATAGAAGGGTATGGTTTTTTTTAACGTTTTTAAATTTTCCTTGAGCTAAAGAATTTGTTGAGACCACCCGGAGCGTTGTACGTCCAGCCGTTCGTTTTCACCGAAAAGCTTCGTCAACATGATCGTGAATGGAACTATTTAAATCCGGCCCAGGAATCATTGCTAGGGAGCACCTGATTATAATCATGTACATGTCTGTTTGAAGTCGATTTGGTTGTTCTGTGGTATTATTTCTTTTGAAAAATGATGGCTCTTACGGATTTGTTGACAGATACTTTCGCAATTTGAACAAACGTCATGCATAACAACACATTCATTGAATCCTTCGCATTTTTATGAAACTGTAATTCCCGGGCCGGCTCCAGTACCCGACTTAGGGCTTTGCTGGGGGGAGCTCGGGGGTAGGTATTGCCTCCAGAAAACAGTGATCTAAGCAGAAGGGGCATATCTGTACAGGTAAATTGTAAACCGTTGAGTAATAATTTGCAGAGTTTTTGATAGTGGAGTGTTACGAGTGACAACCATTGTCATAATTTTGAAAGTACCGTCGCTTCAAAGCCATTTTTCGATTTATTCTGTTGCATCAAAACTTTGGACGTGTTTTTCTCCAAACTAGTGATATTATAGCATTCACACATTGAACTTCGCAGTTTCTGTTGAATTTTACGGTTCCCGGCAGTTCAGTTTCACAAAACGAATTGAACTTTTCTCATATTGAATTAATCCTGCGTAGGTGAAAAGATTCAAAAGTAAAAGCGGAACAATGATCCCTCTCTGTTGCTTGGTGGGAACCTACCGCATTCCTCCTTTATTGCATGTTGCGTGGTTCAGCATTCCTTATCTATGTTATCGTCGCGGGACCGATAAGAACAGGAGACGATCAATTCCTTTTCTGTTGCATTGTTCAGTGTCTCGGTGCCTTTTTATCTTCGTCGTTAAACTGTCCAAGTATTATTCATTCGTGGAACTTTTTTGTTTTTTATTAGCAGTGCACCTTCCGATCAAGAACATTGAAATTGTTCAAACTGCGCATCATGAGTGAGCAGTGAGTCAAATCCCTCGGACTTTGTTCCTAACAGAAATATTCGTCGTAGACACGGTAGGCAAATAAATTAGCTAAAAAGAGCTAATTAACCATACATATTCTATGCTATTATGTTCTCTTTACAGTAATTTTGTGAAGTTTAATATTCTGTGTAGAGAAAAACTCCAGTGTTTACCCAAGCTTTAATTCATTTTGCGTAAAGTTTGATTCAATTTGCGTAAAGTGTAAATCAATTTCCTTAACGTTTAATTTGCGAAAAAGTCAACTTATTTTGTTTAAAGTTTAATGAATTTTGTGGAAAGTTTATTTCAATTCGCGAATCATCCCTTCTCTGCCTTCTTAATTTTTCCGTCTTCCACCATTTTTCACTTGTTTTCTCTTCTTTTCCTCTTTTCATTAAGTTTTAATTTTGTCATTACCTGTGCCATCCGTAACTAATTAGGTAAGAATGTGTACAGGGGCTAAGAGGGGTCTCAAACCCAATTCCTATGTGAAACCCACAACAATGAAGAAATTTGAATTTGAATATAATGCGAATTCAACGCCGTAAATGAAGGCATGTTTTTTCATTCATTCAAGAGATCAAAATTCGCGTTTGAGTTATACATTTCAGACTTTTCTAAACCTTTCTCTACCGTAGAACTTGACAATCTGACTGGTGGAACATGTCATGTCTAGAGAGGTGGTTATTGTAATCTAGGGGGAATGGGAAGCTATGTCAGGAACATTGGGTTTGAAAGGACACCAGCGACTCCAACGGTGTTTAGAGGCGTTATAGTGGGGCAATTGTTCAAATAGTACAGCAGGTGCGTCCTCATGTCGCAGAGAGAGATCTAGGGTTCAAATCCTTCCTGACAAAGCGTATTTTCTTCAACAATTAGCTCAAGTGGGTTAGAAGTTTAGATCTTCTCTTTTGTAGAATGTCAATCAGATTTTTTGTTTGTATTATAAGACCGTTGAATTTGAAGGGATTGAAATGAAAATCCCGCATGAAGCGGCGTCCCTCCTAACTGTATGATCCACATGGTACCTACCCACAATATTGCAAGTGTCTGTTCATTGGTTACTCGGCTTGGGGCTTGACTTCGTGTAGTCGTCGGTTTTCTCTAGTTCTTTATTCACAAAATTCTGGATTTGTCTTCGGTGCACATTATGGAATTCACCACCCATCTTTCCACCTTGCGGCCAGTTCCGCCTAAATTGCTCAACGTAAAAATGGTAAATATCATTTATAAAGGTACATGATCATCGGCACTTCCAGATTCTAGCCAGACTCGACTTTCCCAGCAGAAACTTTATGCAACTTTGGAGGCAACGGATTACCTGTTCCCTGTATTTGCAACTGCGGGCGTTTCGGCTCCATTAATTCAAAATATGGCCGAGAGAGGGCGAGGGAAAAACTTGTGTACAGCACCGGGAGGTTCGTACATTACCATTGCAAAACCTCCTCCAATAACTTTCTACCGAAAGCGATGAATGTCATTTGCATAGTTTTATGCAAGTTGGGAGTCCTAAGTTTTTACCTTTTTTCTCTTCTAAATGAGGGAGAGAGAAAACAAAAAAAGAAAATGAATGTGGATGTAAGGCTGGTAAACGAGTGATGCAAATAGATGACATTTATGGGAGGCAGAAATGCAAAATTTACCGAAGAAATCTGAAAATAATTGCGAACGACGGGCGAGTGTTTCATAAACCAAACTGTTGTCTCCGGCATTTGTGGATCCACTGATATAATATATAACTTCTGTTGCCTAGTACCGACGTATAGAGGTCGAAAACCACGAAATCTCTCATTATTTCTGACAGTTCGAACGTCTCAAAGTTAACTGCTCATCGGGTTCTGGCACAGATCTTTAACTTCTCGTAGTTCTTCTTCATCACTGATATTCTCTTACCTGATTTCTGGCATTGTTATACGACTTTAATGATGATGACGACTTTACTAAAATTCAATTATATGTAAGGTGTGGAGGTATCTTAAATGGTACTCTAATGAGTCACTTGCAGTAGGAATGCTGTAACAAATATTATGTACAGTAGGATCTCGCTAATCCGGCCCTATATTGAGATCGGTAGTGCCGGATTGCCGAAATTGCCGGATTAGTGGAGATATGGTAAAAAAAAAGCTAAATAGACCATAAAAACATCGTATAATTACTACAAAACAAGTTAAAATATAGGTACAGTATGTATTGTAAAAAATAATATGATTTTATTATCAATGGTTATTAGAATGGCTATTAATTAACCAGTTATTTGTTAAGTACAGTATAAAAATCATTACATAATATGCAGAAACATGAAAACAGCTGACCCCTCCTCCAACGCCGAGTGCCGGATTACTGGACGTGCCGGAGTGGCGCACGGCCGGATTATAGAGACTGTACTGTACCTATTACAACGAAGACATGTTGGTAGTTTTATGTTCCGTGATCATTATTCGGTAGGCACTATTTCATTATCAATCAATCAATCAATTAAACCCTTATTTCATCATTATTCGGTAGGCACTGATTTCAACACGATTCATAAATCAGTTGAAATTATTAAGGTAGGTACATCTGGCATTCCTTCTGTCTGTTACCGATTAGCTGTTCATGTCCCATCCATCCATTTCCTTTTCTTCCATTTAGAGTGTACAGTATACAGTTTGACGTGGCGCTCACGTAGCTCTTTTTTTCCGTTGATTAATAAATTATTCGCTAAGTTATTAGTTAGTTGCTTAATTAGTTTACATGAGATAATTTTCAGTTTTCTTAGTTTTTACGAGAAAAGAAGGAATTTTTCTTCCAGATAAGAGTCACCCGGTTTACTAGTAGTAAATAATGATAACTTCTTGAAAATGTTCAGTGTCTGACGGTGTAAATCGACGAGGAATAATAGTATTATTTGGGTTATGATTATACATAGTATAACTTACGTTTCTATTCTCGCTAGTATGGTGTCGTGGATACGAGTTGATCTATCTCGATCTGTGCTATAAGATGGCAAAGTCTTGAACCCTCAGGACAAATCGTGGACGCTGCGACTTGTTACTAGGATTTGATACCTAGTTATGAGCTTAGCTTGACGGTAGAAATTATTTTGATTCTTTAAATTTGTATGAGGTTGATCCACGTTTTAAATAGACCCCCAAAAGCGCGTGTTTTGTATGAATAATTTAGAAATATTGGTTCCCTAAAAGCCTTGCAAGTTGGCTTGATCAAGCTTTTGGAAGTCGAAACGATTAGGTACATTCGTACTTGTATTAAATGAAGTCCTTGTGTTGCACTGTCGAAACCATAATTTGAATTACCTCTCGGTGATTCTCATCCCGTACAGAACGGATCCATGGCAGATCGTGGGACGATAGAGCAGCGCCCGCTCAAGGATATTCGCTAACCATGCGTGCCTTTGGCAACATCTAATCATCCTACCACAATAATAACAATATCGAACCTCCTCGTTGTCTGTCGGGCCCAGATATCGAATCGGTTCCTATTTGCGGTTTCCTAGTTTCATTCCAAATCAAACTATGCATATATGCCCATTAGGGTGGTCACGAAAAGTCAACTTTCGAAATTCAATCGTGGCAACCCCCTAAAAGGTGCCATTTGACTAGAAAATGAGATTCCCAAAGTTTTAGGTCGATCGGATAACATTAACCCGTGCCGCATCGAGGTTGAAGTTTAGAAAAACTCACTTTTTGGTTTATTATTTTCAATAATGAACCATTGGAATCGAGCATGAAAAAAAAAATTCTTACCCCCCCTCAAAATTTGATGGTTTACGTTTCAAGATATGTAGAATCCAAAACTGCAATAAAAATATTTCTGTCTGTCCGCCGTACGCCGTACGCCGTACGGGCCACTTTTCTTAGTTACCATGAAAAAAAATTGATGAAATTCGGGTTATAGGTTCCGTTCGGCGTCTAGTTGGTCCTCGAAGCTCGACGTTACTGTGAGTCATCTCTAAGGGGTTCAAAATAGGGGTTGAAATTTTCAAAACGCCTATACCATTTTTTTACGTAAATATTTTTACGGTTTTAAATAGATCTTGAACTTGCGAGTTTTTTAAGACCATCCGGAGCATCGTACGTCCAGCCGTTCGTTCACAGTAAGGCCCCGAAGTTTGCACCGACAGGCATTTTCGACTCCAGTGTGAATGAAATTGTATACAATCCAAACCAAATCTCGTAACCAGAGACGCGCCCACAATAGGAATTTGTGAATACGGCCAATCATTGGTAGGGATCACCTGATTATATTGGCGGAGTATGAAGTCGAGTTGGTTGTTCTGTGATATTATTTAATTTGAAAAATGATGGCTCTATTGGAGTTTGTTGGTAGGTAGTGAAACTTGAACAAACGTTGAAGTATTATTGATGGGTAAATTATTACTACGGTAAATCATTACTCAACGGTAAATTATTACACAACGGTAAATTATACCATATACGTAGAAGGGGCTGGAGTTTGTTGGTAGGTACTTTTGCAACTTTTTTCACTCCTCATCAACAATTTCTTTTCAGAACTTCATTATGTGTGTTTCTTTTTGTTAGGTACTGTTTGTCATCGGCAGAATTATTTTAGCAACATTTAACTCGTGATTTAGGTAGGTACCTAGTAACGAGTACGGGGTTAGGTACTAACCTACGGAGTGTCTGCGATCTACATAATATGCATATAATAGAATAGTACATATCATATTATATAGACGGGTTATCTATACATAGAGCTGTGATCTGTAACAGAAGGGTATTCTATACAAAATAATAAACCGTTGTGCAGGGATTTGCAACGCTGCAAAAAGTCGCAGCTGACTTTCAGGTATTTTGCATATTGGGGTATGGTCCCTCGTGTTAACTCTCCTGCTCTGGCGTGTACGTATATAATATCTTCACCTTGGCCAATTTCGAACAGAGGGTAACTGTAAACTCTGTATTGTTTATCGAACATTCGTTTGGTCTCAATATCATATACCCCATGGTTGACTGATTGATTTTTATCATGCTTTATTAGAGAAAATAGGGTTATGAATTACAATATATTTACAAATCGTACAAAAATTCCTAAATATACATATACATCAGTAAGCATGGTAAGTCAGATATACATCAGTAAGCATGATAATGTTTTGGTAAGGTGAGCCTGCGGAGTTCGCGTCTCTATTAATTTTAACAAATTATTATTGTGAGCCACCAAAGTATAGCATTGTTTGTATTAATTTTTAGTTAACTCACAATTCTTCCATGCGTCAGTTAACTTCTAAATACGTCGTTTAAAAAATATACTCCTTATAATTTTTTACCTCATTGCCTTGCATATTTGCTTTCGTTATTTTAGATTCTTTTTACATGACATTTACTGGTTACATATTAAAATTTACATAATTGTTTATTTGTGATCTTAGCCCGTGGTAGAGGTGTACCTACATGTTTTTCCCTATGGTACAGTGTGAATCCCTACATCGTCCCTGTAATAGATGGGAAAGGACCCCCCCCCCCCCCCCCCGTGCATTTAGCCTACGTATGTATACATAGGTACGTACCCTGTTCAACTTCAACCTGAGGGCAGCTGGGTACTCGCCCGAAGAGGGCTTCATCTAAATATGGATTGAATCATTTTGTGATACCTGCCCTCCTTCCTAACCCTGCAATGTACTCGCATGTACAGTTTATATCCCTACATCATCCTGGTAATAGATCGGCTGAAGCTTTACAGCCTGATATACCCTGTGAATAGGCGGAGTTCGACGCATCGCTAATGGTGGGAGAGGTTGGCCATCGATTATTACGCTGATTTGAATGGGCCTTTCAGTTCCTGTGGCCCTGCAGGGCACAGACGACCAAAGGATGATCCGAATCCAAAGGGTTTATTGATGATTTCGCGGGAGAGCGCTCACTTGTTGCGCAGGTGTCGGGGGAATTCAGGTTCTCTTAACAGTGTTCCGCCTTTGAGTTTCTTGTCAATTGAGTTTCATGTCTAATCGCTTTGTCCTTGCAGAATTCAGGTCATTTCTCAGAGCAGAAGTAACCAACAATGATGATTTGGTCTTACGATACCTTAGTTATGTGGTTCAAAGTACACGGTTTTGATCTTAAAAGTGATGATGATACGTAAAAATCATCAGAATTTTTATTGCGGCGCCGAACCACAGTGAGGCTCTTATTTACCCTCGTGAGTTGGCCCATTAGTTAGTTCGTTTGGTCCTCAGTTCGTTTTTAAACAGTACAATCTGTCTACCCCATATCACGGATTTTAGAAGTAAAAACTAGTGTGGACACGGCCGTTTCGTATGACGGAGTTCGAGAGAACTGGCTTGGTTGGCGATTATCGCGTGAATCTTTCAGTACTCACGGAGGAATGTAAATAAAAGTTGAGCTGCCACAAGGCACGTTATAACAACCAACATCAAGTAGAAATAGTTGGGTCAATAGATGCTCAGGTTTCCACCTATTTTCATGATCGAGCGATGAGTTCGTTTATACTGTGTTTTATTACCAATCGAGAAATCATCTCATAAATGGTTATCATAAAGTTATACTTTTGATTTGAAGATATCAGGCCTATTCGGCTTCAAATGATTTTTCTAATTATTGGAAAATCTGAAGATCATATTGGTACCTAGTAGGTAATTATTGCAATTTGGTTTTGTCTCTGTTTAACCTCGTATTTCAAATTAGGCACACTCCAATATCAATCGCTCGGCTTCCAATCACGACAGCCTTGTCTGGGGATTCGATCAATCAAACTCTATCAATCAAATTTCTGAAGGGGGAAGCAGGGATGACAGGATGATCAGTTCTGCAGAGATATCTCGCTCGCTGCCCAGCACCTCTCGAACTACCGAAATTCCAATTGGATTACTCTTATCCTTCGGAATTGAGGCTCACGCAAGTTGTTTGGTCCTGTTGTAAGCTTTTACGGGGCAGAAGGGAGCGAGTACTTAACCGCCAGTGTTCTAATTTATATATGGTATAACACTAATCCTCCAAACGGCACCTTATTGATTCTAGTTTGGTATTTTGGATTTAAAAAAAAGAAGGCATTTGCAGTGCGAATGACAAGGAACCAAGAAAAGCAGTTTTTGAAAATCCCATCGTATTTGTCATGTGAAAAATGGGTGTAAAAATAGGGTTTTTTCGTGTTTCAGTAAAATGAGTTTTTGATGTACCTTTTACCATGTTTTTTAGGGCGATAAGACCGAATATGAAGGCGATTTTGCCCAAAGAGTGAAGAATTGAGGTTGTAACGGAGGTTCAGCTCCCAAAATTCATTTTTTATGAGTCCAAAACGTGGGAATTTGTCTGAAATCACTATCAGTTTATATAATAACACTAGAAATAGTGTCAACAGGTGAATCAAAAACGGCACAATCAATGATCAAACGTGATTAATATGACAGAAAAAAGGAGCGTAATTTGTGTTTTTGCGGGCCAAAATTGGTGGAAACCATCAGAAATAGCTATTTCAATTATTGTATATGAAAGAAATAATAAATGAACAGCCAACATTTCTGTAGGCATTCCAATAGAATAATAAACCCACGTGACAAGGACTTCGCAGCGTTTTTGTTGGTATTTTGGATTTGACTGGATCAAATTCGTATTACGAGTAGGTAGGAAAACCCGGTGGTTTTGTGTTTCAGGAAAATCAGGAGTGACGATCATGCTGCTCAACTCGAACGTTTTCTAGGACGTTGGTTCTCAATGTACCAGAACTTATTCGGTTGCGTTGTCGACACGCCATCAGTATATGGAGACCTTCACCATAAATTTCCCGGGTTAATTCTGGGGTTCGAGAGGCCTTTATGCCGCGAGTCTGCTCCCGTTTGGGCCCCCTCCAAGTTGGTAAATCTCGAAATAAGCCTAGTCATGTTGAATGTAAAATATAAAAACCGTCCCGCTAACTGTGTTTCCACCCTTTGGCGGTGTTTTTATTGTGTTTCGGTTTGGTTCCGACCTAAGTTTTGGTAACGCTATATAGAAAAAAAATACACAGTAAATACAAATTGTATGATGAAAGTGTTAAAACCTGGCCACAAATGAAAATTTCTGTCTGATATTGGTTACTGAGTCAACACATTGCTGCGGGTCGTATTAAAAATTCAGGATAAGGTTTTCCTTTGGATTGAAATACCAGAATCCTTCATCAGGAGTTTCTGTTGTCTGTGGAGTCTATCTTGGATCAGGCTGCAGTGGCTGCAGGTGCAGGTGCCAAAACTGCCAAAACTACCTACCCACTTGTACTTGTTGCAAGAGTTGAACAATTTATTTTGAATGGGGTTGCAAGCGTTGGTTTTTGAAACCTAGAATACCTACGCTTCAGCGTAATTAGCAAGAGCAACTCTTCGATAAGGAGCTCGAGAGGGGGATTTAGTTGATCAATAAACAGCGGGGTTTCTGAGCTTGTATCATGGGCATAGCGTGAAATTTGGGCGGCAAGACCAACGGTTGCTACGGTACGGTAAAGTTGTAATAAGATAGGAGCCGGGGGGGCGGCTCGTTGTGTGCTCCCAAGGACCGTACCCGGCCAGGGGGGTGGGAAGTATAATAAACTTTGACCGTGGTGGTGGAAGTGGGGGTTGTAAACGGTGGTCGCAACAACGGAAAGTCCGTCAGCGGGAAATCTATTCATAAGGTACACAAAAGGGGGCAGGCAGGCGGCCTCAGTTACCGCCGAGCAAACCTCCCGGGAAAGGTTGGTTTTTCCACAGTTGAGTAAACCCGACGGGTTTTCCGGGACTTCGCGTTGGAAAATTCGGAGGAGGTAGGTAATAAGTGAAGTTTTTGAGAGAGAGAGGAAAAAAAAGGTTAGGCCCAACTAGCGTGAGATTTTGAAGCACTGTGTACCACTCACTGCAGAGCGTAGAAGGACCAAACCAGCTAAGTACTTACCCCGAATATTGGCTGGCTAAAAGGAAACGCGGTAATGGGGAACCTTTCTGGAGATTTTCTTGTAAGTAGGTAAATATGTTTTAGGGCAACAACAATAATTGTGTTGGGCACTAGGTGTCCAAAATATCATCTGTTACAAAGTTTTGCATAAACCTGTGGTTCTGTTGGATTTGGGCGGATAGTGATCTTCAGCTACGATAAAGAAATACACTGCCAAGGTGATGGCTCAGGAGCTTCCTCGTCACAATCAGAGTGACCCATTATAAAATAGAACAGACTCGGAAGCAAAATAACATTACATTACATTACATAACGTGAAATATACATATTACATAACATTACATTACATAACATAACATTACATGAAATATACATATTACATAACATTACGTCCATAATACATTACTTCCATTATACATAATTGCGAAAGTTATGCGTGTTTGAAGAATTTCACGTTAGCGCATGCGCAGGGCGAACCGTGGCTCTATCATGTTGAAATTTATATGGGACCTCAATGGGCCCTACCCGCTTAATCCCTGAGAATTACATTGAAATCTTTGGTTACTACGGCTGTAACAAGGAAATTGAATCTATTTCACGCCAGCGCATGCGCAGAGCGCACCGAGGGTCCGATCATGCTGAAATTCATACTGGAACTCACTAGACCTTGTCCAAACAACCCTTGAAAATTTGAGCGAAATTGAATCAAAATTGTGAAAGTTATGCGTGTTTGTTGAATTTAACGTTAGCGCATGCGCAGGGCGTACCGCTGGATCAATCATGTTGAAATTTGTATGGGACCTCAAGGGGCCTTATCCGCACCATCCCTAAAAATTTGAGCTGAATCAATTCAAAATCATGGAAGTTATGGCTGTAACAAGGAAATGCGGACAGACAGACTCACAGACCCACAGACCGACAGACACGGAACCAAATTTGTTCAGTAGGCTTTGAAACGCAAAATGCAAGTGGAAATTTTGATTTCTGAAGACAAAAATTTTTTGGCTCACGAAAGTGAACACAAGGCTTCCGCTGCTTCGCAGACTCGGAAGCAAAATGGAGTTATTGAAAAAACAGTCTATTTCCACTAATACACGAAAAAACGCCAAAAACACTGTTATACCGGTTTCGGTGATCAAACCGTCGTCAGTTATTCTTAGTTAGTGTTTGTTACTGACGACGATTTGATCACCGAAACCGGTATAACTGTGTTTTTGGCGTTTTTTCGTGGATTAGTGGAAATAGACAATTTTTTCAATAACTCCGTTTTTCTTTGAAATGGGTTTCCACAATTTCTTCGCGAGTGATTTAGTTCGTTTCAGCTACATCCTTTCTAGCAGAACTTCCCTTTTTTGTCAAATTATGAATTTGCAATCTTTTCCCACCGCCCTGTACGTAACAATGGCGTTGCATTTGATTAATCCGCATGAAGCTTACAAAATACCTTGAGGCAACAATAAACACCCTTCCCTTATTTACTGATTGATATTCAGCAAATTCCCTTTGAATCAACAATCTATCGTCGTACGGAAACATCCACAATTTCTACTGCAAATTAGCCGCCGAATTCATGTGTTATAAAAATATTATAGTAAATTAAAATATAACAAAACAATGACCCGTCGGCCAGTACCTACTTGAATGGAGAAGCTATTGACTTGAAGCTGGGTAGTTATCAGTGTGTTAGGATCAATCCGCAAGACCACAAACAGCAAACAGGACAAAATGCACGTAGGTACCACGAATACAAATCTGTCATCAGAATTGGACCGAACGCAAAACGCGCTCAATTTGACGCAAAAAATTAAAAACTGACAACTGACTCAACAGAGAAAGCGAATATAATTCACAACAAAAACAAATCAGAAACGAAGAAGCATCTCGTATGGAGATGACGAATTGAATGCATAAGAAGAAAAAAACGCAACCTCTAACTACCACTGTCGGCATGAAGAGTGCAGCGGCACCCTCAAGAAAAACAACAACAACAACAAGTTGAATCGAAGGGATCGAATCGATTGTGAAACCGAACGATTTTGGAGTAGAAATCAGATTTTGGGGACTGGGCCCAATGTGGGCGTGGCCAACAACATTTTTACTCTACTGAGCATGCGCGGAGGGGCCACTTTTCTCAGTTGCCATGGCGACACCAGGTCCCAGGACCTGCCAGTTTCAAGAGCCCTAGGTTTTGATTTCGATTGCAGGACATCGATTACTGTCGCTTTATTCCGATAGCATGCTTGGTCCATGGAGCACACCATGGATGCTCTACTATAATTTGAATATCCATAGAATTTCCATTCCATAGCCAGAGAAATCTGGCGAGTCGCTGTTGAACTTTGTGAAAAATTCTAGGTGCAGTGTATTGAGGGAAATTCAAATGCCAACTGAACAATGGAGTTTTTTTAACTTACCTATACCTATACAGTGTTTTGGGTGCCAGGGCTGTGGCCTTGTGGACGCAGCGCCTCTGTCTATCTGCCATTAATTTATTCAATTTTTCTTCATCACGAATTTGTCCTTAAACTATTGAGATGCACAGTCTTTCTCCAACGCCTCTTGTGTAATGCTCTGAATTTGCTGAAAGAGCAGTGTTTGGACCTGTGGAAGTGTTTGAGGATTTTAGTTCTCAAGTAGGCTAATATTGTCGTAAAATGATTTATGCGTGAGACTGTCACTTTGTTGCTTCTTTAAGTGATGTTGTCCAGAAAGAAATTAAAAATTCATCGGGTTGAGACGTGTTGTTGATGTAATCTTGTAAAAGCTGAGACATTACTAATGGCTCTTGGATTTCATTTCAAAAATGTTCTCGGTCCTCTGATAAGTTCCGCAAAAGCCCTAACGGCGTCCAAAATGAATCCGCCTCTTCCGACACGTGATTTACAGCAACGGGTTACGACTTAGGTAAACCAGTTTGAAATATTCGACGATTACACACCAATTCGCCACCGCGTAACTCCCTTAGAGTAAAAGGATCATCCATCAAACAGAGTCCTCCCTATAGCGACACCAGCTGCCGTTTATTGGACGGTATCCAAAACTGATTCTCCCCCAGCGTCACTAGCAGGTTGGCAGGTTAGGTCTGAAGTCTGAACCTAAGAACCTAACAACACCTGTCCAGAACTATATCACTAAAACGGTCCCTTGTTAAAATCCTTGAAAGGTGTTCATTCAGAAACTTGGAAGGAGGGGTAGCCACCTTTTTTTAAATGGTCGGCACATCATTTTTCTTCTGTCCGTTCAGTTTTTCGGACGGAGGCGCTTGTGTCGGTTGTGACGTGACTTCCATCTGTCGAACTGTGACGTGAGCAGTCTGTGATTGGACCACTTAGGCATCGTTTTCTAGGCACTGTTTTCTTTCACTGTTTAGGCTGGTTTCGAGCCTTGCTCTTGAGTGTAGACGCAGTGCTAATTTTTTATACTAGCCCCCTCCCCCAACAAAGCATAAATCAAACAAAACATTATATTGTAAAAAAATCATTAACATGATTGTTACTATGAGTTCAGTGTGTGATACAATTAAAGATTCAACTTCATTATTGTTTGAGACAAAATAAACAATTTATCCTACTAATGTGGGATAAACACAAAATAAATTCACCTTTAGCTTACCACTAATTTATTATTATACAAAAAGCTTTTCACTCAACTTCTGAGCATCATCAGGTAAACTCACATAAACACAGATAGAAGTGAAACCTCCCACAAACTTCCTACCCTGACTTGGCATGTTATACAATTTCTGTCTACACCTGTTGTTATGGAGGAAGGACTTGATAAGTCTGCCCAATTGCACCCTACATTGACTTATTGCACCGAAGGTATTGCTGTATCTTTTTATGTAAATTATAGTACAATGTATTGTTTGTGTAGGTACCGTTTTTTAAACGGTAAAAACGGTTAAAAAAAACAAAAAACGGTACCTACACAAACAATACATTGTACTATAATTTACATAAAAAGATACAGCAATACCTTCGGTGCAATAAGTTAATGTAGGGTGCAATTGGGCAGACTTATTAAGTCCTTCCTCCATAACAACAGGTGTAGACAGAAATTGTATAACATGCCAAGTCAGGGAAGGAAGTTTGTGGGAGGTTTCACTTCTATCTCTGTTTATGTGAGTTTACCTGATGATGCTCAGAAGTTGAGTGAAAAGCTTTGTGTATTTAATAAATTAGTGGTAAGCTAAAGGTGCATTTATTTTGTGTTTATCCCACATTACAAGATGGCTTACCACAAAAGGGATATAACGAAATTCGATGAATTGATGAATTTATCCTACCGTTTCCCCCCTAACAAAATATAAAACTAGCATCATTGTACGCCCAACCACAGATTATTTCTGCTTTTTGAACCAGAGGGTCTATGCTGCAACTACTGAGCAGTGATACATCGTTTTTCACCTTGATTTTCAGTTCAACCTACGGGTCAAACTCTAGTTATCACTGGTGCTGCATATACCACTTTGAAGACCACATTATAGTTTGTCGATGGAACAGTCTTTGTCATTGGCCAACGTTGATGGCACAAGAGTGGTTGTTCCTTTGCAAATAATGAGCAGCAAAACAGCCACAGTCAACCAACAACCAGCAGTCGAAAGTCTCCAATTGTTCTATCTTTGCTCTGATTGTCAACTAATTAAATCAGTTAATTGAATCTGTTGGGTTTGAAAGCGAAGCCAACACCTAAAGTTTAAACCTTCTTTGCATGAATCTGAACTTGGAATCATCTTGAAAGACGCAAATTGAACCGGTGGGAAGATTATAATTGTACCATTCACTCCTCTCATTTATATGAATCGTGTATTCGAAAATCGAAGAAGTGGTGTGCTCTGTGAAAACTTGTGTTGTGGATTCATCAACTTGGCTACGCTATGTAAGTAGAAGCTGCCTTGAGTTTGGTTTTTCGAAAATGGTCCGCTCATGTGCTGTTTTCCCGTCCATTTACATTCCTTCGCAGCCGCCTCATAGTTACTTATAGACACCGTTGGTCTCTTAATTTGCGCCCGATTGTTGATTCTTTGCTCGGCTTATTTTAAGGCTTGCACAACAACATGTGTTCCTAATGCGCTGCAAATCGTTAAATTACCGTGTACTCGTGAAGCCGGTTGTTGTACACTTGTACTAGCTAACTTTGCAATCGTCAGTTTTATACTATGTTATGATATTATTTCCCTTTTCTGGCGATTTTCCAATACAAATTAAGTTCATCGTTTCGTCTCGATGGTGCATTTATAGGGGATATTGAGTGAAGAACACTAGAGCAGTGATGTAGAGACAGAAAGGAGGGAGAAAATAATAAATCATTAAGGAAGAATGAGCTCCGTTTTGGCTTTGATCTGCAGTGTTGCACACCTTTCTTTCTACACTTCCAGGGACGCGTTCTCGAGGGGCCCCTGAGGACGTGTACCACATTTCAACCCTCAGGGCCATCATTTGCCGTAGTTATAGAAGTTCGAAAATCTATAATTTTCAATTTTTTCCGCTTGTTGTTGATTTTGTTGTTGTTCTTCCCGAGGCGAAAAGTCTCCGCCAAACAGTGTTGCAATAAATTTCAAGGTTTGAGGGGAAGGAACAGGTTTCTATGCGCACATCCAAAAGCGAGGACTCGGCGGATGCTATTTTGGCGGTTAAAATGGATATCAGTCCTTTTTGCAGCTGAGGAGGTATTTTTTGGCGGGTAAACTTTTACAACAGAAAATTTTTGCCGGAAGAGGGGTGAGGGGGGTACAAATTGAATAAATCGCGAAATAAAACCTCAATTTTCTCCATTTGAGGTTTTGAAAACTACCAGTTTTGAAAACTAGTAGCATCCAGTTCTTATTGCGAATCCTTGAATCGTTTCATAAAGGGAGAAAAATGCCTGAAAGAACATGCGAACTTGTGGCGTGGAATATACGAGTAACAGGGATCCTGGGCCGTGTTTGTTATTTGTTCACGACCAGAGGGCAGCGACTTGTTTTCCATCTTGTTAGCGCCTCCCTCCAGGGGTACTCTCGCGAAATACGCCATTCTTCTAACCCTTACTAACTTTGTTTTATGTATGCCTAACATCACCGTGCTGCATACAGGTTCCATTCGACATGGCATATATGACTCTGCCCTTTATATCCCTACAAGCAATGTCCAGTAAATTCTGACCAAGAAGGTTGTGAAATAGATTCTTCAAGTTGTGGTGAAAGTGGAAAAAAAGTCTAGTGGTCACGAAAACTCGATTTTTGTGTGTTCTAATTTGAATTCGACTTACAGTTGCGACCATTATGTTTACTAGACCACACGAAGTGTGATGGCAGTTTGCTTTATGGGGCCTAAAACTTCGTGAATTGTCCTAAAACCCACTTCCAAATTAGCGTTGATTATATAAAATATGTTTATAAAACATGTTTATAAAACACTCGGATAGGTTTCAACTAATTTCTGATCGATGTGCTGAATCTGAAACGAGTACATGGTAGCATGTTCCAAAATTGGGTGGAAGTTGGTAGTTGGGTCTAAATTTGATGGGCCTCTACTTGATCCGAAAAGCTCTCTCCTAACCCTATCTTACCTATCTGTCCAACGCGAATTTTCCAAGTACCTGAATATCTTATAACCTACTCACTACTTGTTGGCCCACACTCTGAAGATACCTTGTCTCGACACTTCGTTAGGTTGTAGATACAACTTGCAGAGGGGGTAGGGAAGAAGACGATTTTTTTTGGGATCAAGTATTCATTTCAACCCATAGCGAGACACGTGGTGCTACGAAGCCCAGAGTTTACATTTGTTTTGGCACCTCTGCGTGTCACGTATATTCAATCCTTCCCAAGTCCCTGGAGTGATGATCGTGTCTGGATTGTTTATTGGTACTATACAGGGTGGCCCACTTAACACGCCCATCCCCGTTGTATCCTACACTATTGGAGGTGGAAGGAAAGGTTAAATGTGAACACCCCCTCCCCCTTATTACTATTATCATTGTTTTTTTTGCGTAGATTTCAAAAACGACTTGGGCGCATGCGGTAAGCGTGCGCTAACGTTGGTTTTTCAAATTTCTGATTCGAATTCCACATTACATTTCATGAAAAAATACGTCATACGGCGGGCAGACAGACATTTTTTTTATTGCATTTTCGGATTCTACATACTTGAAACGTAAACCGTCAAATTTTGACGGGGGGGGGGGGGGGGGGGGGTTAGAATTTTTTTTTTTTTCATGCTCGATTCCAAAGGTTCGTTATTGAAAATAACAAACCAAAATCACCAGTCACTCGAATTTTTGAGGTCGAAACAGGCGGTAATTATGCGCTAAGCCCTAAAAACCCAGGTAGGTATGTATCATTGGAATATCTCGTTTTAAAGCAGACTTCACCACGTGATTCAGCGTGAAAAAATACCCCGAAAATCATGTATTACTTGTGGTGATAGAATAATCCACCCAAAAAATGGGGCTTTCACGTTTAGCGTACGTCTAGCGCATAATTAGCGCCTGTTTTGGCCAACTCAAAAATTCGAGTGACGGGTCATTTTTTCGTGAAATTTCTCGTAGAATTCGAATCTGAAATAAATGGGGGGGGGGGGGGGGGGGTTACCATTTGAAAAAAACAAATTTAGCGCATGTGCCCAAGCACGAAAATGTCATTTTTGAAATCTATGCAAAAAAAAAGGGTGATTCACATTTATCTCTTCCTTTCACTTCCAATATTGGAGGATATAATGGGGTCGGGCGTGTTTAGTGGGCCACCCTGTATATTGGTAGGTAACACGATATGAGATATTATGACTGGTAGGTATTCTGATTGTCAGATTAGTGGTACCCTTCTTGCTAGGCTTGAAGTTTCCACCATGCTTTATTGTTCAAACCAGCCATGCAGGTTTCATGTGCTGTGGCCTTCCAAAAATGTCATTTCAATTAGTTATTTGTTCTTCCAAATTTTCACTTTACTCAATTGTTTCGTGATTCCTCTAATCTTATAGTAACCAGCCTAGCCTGGATCGATCGTACGTTCTGAAAATTTCTGAACGAAATGCATGGACCTGTCAAGTTTGTTGAAAATAATCTCTTTGAAACGCTCCTAGCTTATTACCGTTCATGCAATCAAAACCCTTCAAGTCCTCCTCTTCAATTCAAGCGTTTTCCGTCGACGAATTTACCTAGTCATACGCATATGGAAACACCAGAACAAACCTTTTCACGAAAGCTCGTGTTATTTCAACGAAGCCATTACATTAATCCCTCTTCACAATTCGGTTTTGCGATATGATCAAAAACCCTCATCATTTCACATCAAAAGACCGCCCTGTTCGGGCATCTGAAAACCCAATCATCCCGCTTTAATTTTATTCTATAATTAAAACGAACGTTTTCTCGAATTGAAATTGGATGCGGGGCACTTCACGAAGGGATTATTTCCGTAAGTAGCTTCGATGGAAAAACATCCTTTATTAATATGCCATCACATTTCAAAACCAAATGCATACGTAATGTAATGAGATGTTGAAGTAATTTATTGTTCATTCAAGTTTCGCAAAATGGTACCTAAAAACATTCTGAAAGGTATTTTTAATCGTGAATCGAATGAAGTGGTATATACGTAACGATAACAGAAAATGGTAATCATTTTTTTACCTAATTTTCTCGTACGACAGTATTCATGATGAGAACTGTATCTACTGGTAGTTACCTATTTTCCTCTCGTAACATGTTTTTTCTGGGTAGGTAACATACAGAACATAAATCTTAAGCCTCCTTGGCAAACGGGGTTTCAACACATAAGACAGTGTTTGTACTAGGAGGTACCTAGAATCTGTTTTCAAATGCAGCGACGGGAAGTGTGTGGAATCCAAAACTACTGGTTTACCAGTTTATCCAGTAGTTATTTCCATTCACTGTAGGTAGGTATGCAAAATCCGGGATTTGTATAAAATAAGAAAAATAACACGGTACCTTCCAATCGGAATACAGGGTTGGAGAAACAGACATCGAAAATAAGAGGTACGAGGGATCAAGTGAAAAGGCATCGAAGTTGTTGGGAGAGATATGAAAATATCGATCTTGTTTGTTGCCTCTTCTCACGAAAGATAGAGGGTGACGTAGCCGAAGGAAGAAAATACTTAAGTGTTGAAAGAAATCAAATTCACCACCTTTGAGCAACGAAGTCAGCTCTTTATATGAGAAAACACGCAGTAAAACGGGAGAAAAACAAATTCTGAGAGGATCACCTGTTGAAGGTGGAATATTACTTTAGGCTTTATTCTAGTTATTTGATTTTTTCCCTTCCACCCGCTCTTTTTCCGCCGCAGAGATTGACAATCATGCGTAGACCCTCGAAAATCGGATCTGTGTCGATAGGGTGTACATACCTCATTTTGGCATTGTCGAGTGTAATTTTGTATCTCCTCGTAGTTGAGAGGAGTAGTTCGAAGGAGCGGGAAATGAGTTTTTACACGTACGAAAGAATACAAAATTGGAAGTGAAATTACTTGAGAGTTTTCAAATTTTGAGAAAAACGCCCTGCCATTTTTCAGCTGTAACTTTTCAGAGGTGTTGAACGAAGGTGCTATCGCAATGGGCACATTATTTTTTATCTGTTCATTTTTGAAAATTTTTCCTTACCTGCAAATCCGTTCAAAGAGTTCTGAATTCGTCCCTGCATTTTAAAATTTGGTGTTCTTTATTATCTCCCGACTAGCAGGAAAACCCGTTGTACTAAAAACAACAATGGGCAATAGAGCGGTAGGCACGAAGAGAAGCCACGAAAAATTTGCACTTGATAATGGCAGTTTCACTCATTTCCTAATATATACGAAGCTGCTACATATGTCTCTGCCTTCGTTTATACCATAATATATCCACTAGAAAAATTGTGAAAACTGTGGGTCCACTAATAGTCGGAGCGATTATTCTGACGATGAATCTCATCAAAACCCAGGAAGCCGTCGTGAATTCTTCAACTTCGCTTCTAACAAAGCATCACCCCAACCACTGCAATGAAAAGATTGATCACAAATTTTCACTATCTCATCATAAATCACATGGGACGGTAAGAAACATGATGGCAACCGCCTTTCAGCCACGCGATTATTCGTCGAATAAGTCCTGAACGGCGTGTCCTACAAAATTCGTTTTAGTACGGTTGAAAACGTCGTGAAAATCTCTTTCCGACAGCACCCACCTTACTCTGGTTTGGGGTCGAAAGTAATCCGCGAAATGGGCTCTACCGTAGCAACCAAAAGCGCGAACTCGGACGCTGTCGTTAGCGACGGCCAGGAATACGATTTAAGAGAAGGTCTGGAGGATCGAGCGACAGCCTGTAAATCTGGCACGGAACACGCTGATCACGGTGATACCACCCTGTCGAAAATCCGTCTAGCCGTTTGGTCCTGATGCCGACCACACAAACTGGCGAATTATACAATAAGGCTAGAATATAACTTGCAATTTTTGCTGGGATGAGCGTATATTTTTTTGCATTTGTCCTAAATCCTCTTAACTAAACATTTTGACACAGTTTTCAATAGCGTATTTTTTGAAAATTTGCCAAAATGTAGCTAACTGCCTATTCTGTGGCTCTAACATACGCAAATTTATGAATAATCACCTCATGTGAATGTACAATCAGATATACAGGCCCATTATGTTATGTATTACTATTAATTTATCGCGTTATCTCGGTGTTGAACTGTTGTCCAATAAAACCAGTGGTCGGTTCAGTTTGGAATCCCACACCGTAAAACGATCGGAAAAATGATATCATACAGCTCGTAATATTGGTAGTTCTATCGACCTTCATTATAATCAGGGATGTACCTCTGTGTGGTATAAACTACTCGTTTCAATAGATAACGGTTGAAATACCGTTGTAACTTGCATTTTGGTTCAAGTAATGCTCTGTCGCATTCGAACATTTCTATACGTAAATCCCGAAACCGACTCAGTTTTCGAACTCAACGAATAGTTGATCTTTAGAAATGTTGCATTTCGCATTTAACTAGCCGTTGCGACCGACGTTTTAGTTCATTAGTCATTAATATCTTGTATATCATGTACGGGATGGAAACTCGTGAAGGAACCTCCTGCAGAAATACATCAGCTTTCATGTCCGTTTGAGCTAATGTTCGGAGATGATAAACTATGACCATAATATATTGTTCGTGTGAATGTATTTATGCGTGTATGCACATAAATATGAGGCGATTGGTCTCTTTGGCTGCTGTGAGGAAGTGAACAAACGTTTATGATGACATCAGTCCCATCGTGAAGGGGGATGCTTTACCTTGGTAGGTATATAAACCTACCCGCGGATGGTTAGAATGGCCCCTCACTTACTCCAAATAAAAGTGATAGCGAGGCGAATAAAAAAACGGAAACCATCAAATGTTGAGCGGGGAATTGGGGGGGGGGGGGGGGGGGGGTTAAAAATAAATATTTTTTTCATGCTCGATTCCAAAGGTTCATTGTTGAAAACAATAAACCAGTGTGTATCAAATCAGTGTTTTATCATATTGAAAACCTAGCAGCTAGGCGAAAGGAGAGTTTAAAGATTTTGGAATACAATTTTCAATGAAACCATTTAGGAAACATTGGTGCAGGCCAATACTGGCACCAGTGGGGGCACTGTGAGTCAACGTTTGGTATCAACTTTAAGAAACAATTCAGAATTCAAACATCTAAAATTTTGGCTCCAATCGATGTTGTCCTTGGTGCGGTCGTGGCACCTAAAACTATGCAGCGTTTTCTAAAGACTCTGTAGAGTAGATACTCGAAATTTCAAGCCATAAAACATCGGTATTCAGAGGGTCGTTTATCGCGGTTCAGACGGACAGAAATCCGCCGGAAAGTCACCTAATATTATTCCACACTGATCGAATTGGACTACTCCATCCCTGGAGTCACCCAGGCTCAACCTACCAAATTAGAGGTTAACGACTGTTCAATGGCAGCTGTTTCAAATGGCAAATGAATAGAGGGGAAGCGTCACTAACAATATGTCTTGAAGCTATGTTCTATTAGAAAATTCTAAATGAGGGCAATCGTAAATACCTGCAATTAAATGTGAAATGAATCTTTCTTTCCTAGAAGGCTCTTCTTACTAGCTAGAAGTTCCTAGGATTGGTTAGTTGTTTGTTATGTGCGTAAAAAATGAAACAGTCTGACTGGGATTCGAACCAATGACAGGGTGACGGAGAGGGCGAAGATGCTGGGAGACCACTCGCCGGCCACAAGTGGCGATACGAGATGAAAGCCGCTCCACTGTTCGTCGAAATAGATGCGAGGCGAGTGTTTGTCGGCAGATGAGTGTGCTTCGAGAACGACAGATCAAGAAGACGACGAGAAGGCAAAACGAAAAGGGTAAAAAACTGCTGCTGGGCATCCTGTAAGCAAGATTACAAAATTGGTCAGTCATGGAGGTTTGGAAGAGTCGGTGAATCGCAGCAGACACTCACCAAAGTCAGCAAGAAGTGGAACTGTGCGCAAATTATAATAGTTGGGATGCTGAGACCCAGTTTGAGGAAATTTGATTCGTCAATATGTCCAGGATGCTGGAACCTGAGGAAGTTGACGGCGCATCAAGAAGTGCTGAACTGAGCGACCCACTCCGACGTACCCTGCCAGTCATCCACAATCGTAATCGTAAGGTCTATCAGTCCTCGGTCTCACAGTTGAAAGTTTAATCCGGCTATCGAGCTCTCCTGTCACCGATATCGCGCACAACACTGTCAACCAGGACACAACTTAAAGCTACTTCTAAACCATGAAAGTAACAATGACTCCTATTAAAAACGCCATCGAACTTCAGAAGTTCAAAGCCCGTTTTTCCCTGTCGGTATATCTTTTTCCAACTCAGCTGTTGGACAGCAGAGATTCTCTAGCGACACTCACCAGAAGGCCTGAGGCATCTCAAGTGCTTCACAGTTTACATTCAGCCTCTAAAATTAGAAGGGACCTCCGCTCTTGTACTTCCAACATGCGGAAAGATAGTTTGGTTCCGTTGAGTTACGTTTCCTCACTAGAAACCTTACAAAATATCCGTTTCTTTCCATTCCTACTCTTTGATACGAGTGTCAGTTTTTACGATCGGACATGAAGACTAACAGTACCTATACATGTAACTGCGGATTGACGTTATAATTTATTTTGTGGTCCATTTCTGCAGAATGGAAGCAGTCCGGCCTAGGGCTCGATGTAGAAAGTTCAGTTAACTTATTGACGATCCCTGTGCCATTCATTCATATTCATTCATGCCATGCATTCATATTAAATAGTTCAACCATGGGTCATCGCCCAAATGCAAATGGCGTCACAGGGTTCTTCATTCCTATTGGTTGCCTCTTCTGAAGGTTTGTATTATTGGCGCTGAACCCGCTTATAAAAAACTGATGTTTCACGGTTGCTTGTCGTTATGTCGTTCGTGGGAACGACAAGCAATCGTGAAACATAAGTTTTTTATAATTAGTAATCACATGTCCAGGTCAGCTGTGACTGCGAGGGCGATTCAAGGGTAACATTCAGCGTATATCACCCGTTTATGCATAACAAATAACTGAGAGAATCTATCCATCCTCACCTAATATCCACGTATTTTTTTAAATGCACATCAATCAGTGTAAAAATTAGGAGGCATGGACTATGAAATCACAGACGTGTAAAGCAGAGGTAAACTTGGATTGGAAATGAGAACAGATTGGATTTAAATTGAGAATGAACACCTTATAAGGAAATTAAATTGAAGTATGATTTGCCGAAAATAAAACCAGGAATTAGCAATCTGAACTATCAATCATTTAGAAGAAAAAGGGAAAAGACAAGAAAGTAACATTATACCTAGTTAGGACCCGAAGTTTGACAGAAACAGAAGGTAATAAGCGTGTAGTCGAGAGGAATCGCTTGTTTTAAACAGTGATCATAATCGAATTAAATTTCATCTAGAAAATTAATTTATTCAGCAAATTATTATAATAGATAAGTTAATCTTTTATAAATTTGAGGAGGATGTTGGTAGATGGCGTGATTGAGCTAAAAGGATTAAAATGAAAAAGCCCCCCCCCCCCCCCCCTCCATTCAAGTTTTAAGAGGCTGGAACAAAAAAAAAAAGAAGGAAGAAGTTTTGAATAAAAAATTTGTTTTGCAAATGGCTCATTTCTGGTAACACCTTTTCGACACCGAGTTTGGAGGAAAAAAGAAGTCTTTGCTAATCTTTCAGGGAAGTGAAAATTAGGGGATGGCCTGGAGGGGGATTTTAATAGGTGCAGGTTTGCCACTCGACAAACTGTTTTAATTAAGTTTCAACCCCTCTTGCCGCTAGAGTGTTAGTGTTTGTTGGAGGAAGGTGGAAGGGTTTGGCGGTAGGCAAATTATCAATGGGAAGCTTTACATGATTTGAAGACAAAGCGAGTGGAATATTAAGGGCCTTCCTAAGTCAAAAAAGGGGAAAAGAGCAATTTTTTCTTTCTTTATTAGCTCTAAAAAATTTGTTCATCAGTGCTGAATGGTTTGACACCAAAATGTTGAGGATTTGGAGCTGTGTAAGTAGTGTAAATAGCGCTCTAAGTTGGGAACTGTGCTCGCGTAGCGGATGTTCACGGGCTCCCCCGACATACATTATTTGTACGCCCTGAGGTCTTTACTCAGTCCTGCTGAACTTATGCTCTGGATTCTATCTTCGAATGTCTTTACGACAATTTGAATTAGGTGTGAATAATAAATGAACAGTTTGTTATAAACGTGAATATTTACTTCCGAGGGAACATCATCTTTGAGGAGTTGGAGACGAACTTCGAACACAGGGTTTTGATACGTGTTGAGCATTTTCACCAGGTTGTTCCCTGTTATTTCGTCCACCTTCCCCTTTCCGATTTTTAAAAATTTGCCATTATCAACAAGAAATAATATTATACAGTATCCGTGACAATTCCATGAACTTCATTTTTGAGGAATAGAGAGATATTTATACGCATTTTCTTGTTGATAAATTGAAGCCTTCCAGCCTTTCTCGAAATAACGTTTTTATACACAAGTCTTTGAATTTCCTAAACTACCGACCTGATCTAGCTAATTTTTTTCGTTTTGTCGATGAATAGTCGTTACACTATTCTCCGAGTTTTCTTCATTCACCTGAAAAGAGAGTGAGTGGCACAAATGGCAGGAACACAGGAACAAAAATAGAGGTTCATGTAAACGAGCTTAAAACATATAAACTATCATTTACTTATCAAAAAAAAACTCAGTAAACACAGTAGATGCAGGTCAAGAAAATGGGGGATAAAAAAAAGATCCTAGGTCATGCAGTGCTGACAAACTGCTCTTCAGAGAACATACCTATTTAGTTTTACCTAGACTCAAGCCGCTGAGAAAAAGTGCACAGTTTGAAAACCAGAAAATGATGACGGAGTGGCGTGGATACTTCCTGTCGTGGATATTGCGTTATCAATTTATATGATGGTAAAATAAGGCCATTGCTGATAACGTCTTCTAAATGGCTTCCGCAGCTGATTCTGCAGATTGACATCCCCTATTAGCCCTCATTGCCGACGCCGCTGTTCCGAACTTACTCCCAAATGTACTTTTTACCGAACCTGTCTCCTAAACTTCCCCCTCAGCATATTACTGATTTGGCCTGTACAGCCGCCTCTACTAAAACTTGAGGCACAAAAAAAAAAACATTCGGATTTCGGACTCCGAAAGGCCCTTCAGAACCACTGGATTCCTGAGTTCAAAGAGTAACAGGATTCGGCTGCTGATACTTCCCAACTATCGTTCTGTTGAAATTTGTCGAGTTTTGAATGTGAATTCCATGGGTCGAACACCTCAACCCTCCACCAAATTTCATCAATTTTGTTTTGTAGTTTTTTTTCAACAATATCTATGCTATAAACAGTTGTCACCCCGCACATTTGTACATTGAAATTTTTAAAACTGCGAGAATACCATGAAAATTTTGTATTGACAGTACCTATTAATTATCAATTTCAGTGCAAACATTCGTATCTGCTTTGAAAATTGGAACAAATCAACAAGAGATTTTAACTCGAGTTTCGCAACCCCTTATTACCTTTAATGAAATAGAATCCTTAATTTCTTCTGAAACTCTGAGAAACGCACGACTTGTTGCACGAATTATTCAGTTTTCGTAAACAGAGCGAGTTCATTGTTTGACTTGCTACCCTTTCATTTCCCCATGGCGATGCCCGAGTTGAGCTTCAGTTCATTTCAATTTTTGGGTTTCCGCCGCAGGGGAAACCAACTACATTTGAAGTGTACAAATAATTGATCAGAAGAACGGAATCATCGAAAAAACCCCCGCTTTTACACCTCAAAATATCGTCAGAAGTTTGAACGTGGTTTTTCGGCGGATTCACGTTGAAAGTACCCTTCATGGTTGCTGAAAGTAAGTTCGCAGTTTTGAGCGTTGGTTTTCTGAAAGAACTGACCGTTCGCGTCCCTGTTCGATTTCCTCTGGCCGCGCTGCGATCGCTCTTAAAATGGCGGCGATGTCGCTGTTAAACTTCCGTGAAGATGGAGTGAAAATTTCTTGCGTTTCGTTAGTTTGATCTGCCCCAAGGACCTGCCCCATTCTCTCAGTTTCATGCGAAATTAACCACGCTTTTTTGTTTTGGTTTGTATCAAATCATAAAAGCCAAAGGTTAGTAGTCAAAGATTACCAGACCTTCGACAGCTATCCTTTGTCTCCAGCACAGAATTATTTGTTGGCATAATTTATTCCAGAATCATGTACCGCCATCTTATTTAGTGTCCATCAAAAATAATCATCACTCATAGATTACTCATAATTGGACGGCGTTATGCAAATAGGGGTAACCACCCAGACTTTTGGGAATCGTCTTATCAAAATTTTTCAGCGTTAGATTGTTGCTGTTGTCGTCGTTATAGATGTTTTATCTTGTCAAAAGTGGGTGTACGTATGTTTTTTGAGGTGCTCTTGCAGTTTATTGAAGTTTTAAAACCGCACGAAATGTCCTTCTAATGGTTTTGGCGCTTACCTCTTGAATGCAAAATACGATTTTTCTCAATATTGTATTGCGAAACTGCGGTTAGCGCCAAAATGCATAAATTCACCGAGTACTCACTCAAATACCACCAATAATATGTGTCGCTTACATTTGTTCAGTCATTTGCTTGTATCTCCAATTGAAGATCGAACAGATAGATTCGTGTCACTTACACTGTCATTGCAGAATTACTATCTCTTACACCCTGAATGCGAAATTAACCATCCTTAACGCAATTAATCTTCCTTTTGAGTTTCTTCTTTTTTGGTTTTCGCTTGTTTATTATTTGCTCGTTAGCTCCACTCTACACTAGATGGCGCTAAAAATGGTATAACTCCGTAGAGATTGAATGGTCTGTTCTAGGAGATCTGCGTAACTCCGTCCAGTTTTGCGTAATTCCGTTCACTAGAGGTAGCTCTAGTGAAAGCAGGTACTCTGGTAACAGGTTGGCCACAGTGGTTTTTCTAATTTACTGCAGAAATGCAAGTAGCTAACAAGTTACTTCTCGATAGCTATCAATAAAAAAATTCCTATCCTCTATACCAGAAATCGTATTTTTTATAGATAGGCCACATTTCAGAATAGACCACTCGATTTCACGAAACTACGATTGATTCGAATCAACCGTGCAATATGTGACGATTTCAGCATACAGAACGAATAATATCAATGCACAGAACGCCAAATGACGTGCTATGCTAAATAACATCTCGCGTCTGAACCAATATCGTGGTGTGAAGAAACAACGAACTACTGAAGCCTTGATTTGTGAGGCGCGAGGCTTGAGATTTATTTCTGTATTGCATTGCATTGTTCTCTGGAGATTTATTCTTCCATGAAATAATATATTTATGTTGTGTTGCGTTTGTGACTAGTCCAATATTTTGATATTTTGGGAGATTGTTATTTCCACGACGTTTCTGTCCTGGATCAGGACCCGTCGTGTAGAATTTGTTCTGTTTTCATCTTTAGTGGATATAAATCTGAAAACACTAATATATGGAAATTCCTCATTTGAAAATGACATGATAATGACGTGTCAAATTGGAATTTCCATATATTGTTGTGTCTTCTAATCTATATCCACCAAGTAGAACAGTGAATGGGGTCCTTATCCAGGACATCGTAGAATATACATAGCCTCATCCCAAAGACTAACTCGGTCATTTCACCACTTCCAGAATCTCCATATAATTATGTAGGTATATTGAAAAATATTGTTGTTTGTTCTCGACTGCTGAAGAATTGCTTAGCTTGAGGGGGATCTTAAGGGTCAGTCATTTCGTATCTTATTATCTTGGCCATTAATTTCTAGGTATATTGAAATATATACCTAATGAATAGTTAGTTATATTGCAATATATCTTTTGAAACGTCTGGTCGCATCACCCAGTGTGTAAGTTTATACCTTCTTAACCTCCAGTCGTGTTTGTCATATATTTGTCACATGCCTGTCATGTAAGATTACAAATGTCGCATACTGCACGCCTGGCTTTACTAACCTAGCCTATTCCGCAGGAATGAAAAATCACGAGAAAATGTGTATTAACCATGTTTAACCTGTCTTCAGCGGCCTTGTTAATGTTTGTACCAGTTGTTATTCGTTCATGAGGTGTGATCAAAATTTTTGAGCTCAGCATTTCTCAGTTAAAAGTATCCACATTATGCAGTTTCGTATTCGTTCCTCAGCTTTGACCACAAACCTTGTGTCATTCCGTTTTGTACGGTTACCATTACATTTTAACTGTCTGCACTACTGTCAATTTCAAATTCGTTCCAAATTCCATATTTTTTGATCGCACCTCTCATTCTACTTTCACCTTTCCGAATTTCATTTCACATTAATCATTCTCTTCCTTCTTTTTGGCATTTATTTTTAATTTTGGCTCTTTCTCTCTTTTTCTTTCTAGGTCTTCAACGACCCCTTTGTTTCAAGGCAATAAGGTAACTTTTCTTATTTCCTTTTTAATTATGATTTCATCATTTTTCTCTTCATTTTTTCCAATTTTTTTGTTAGTTTCCGTTTAAACACTAACTCGATTGACGCCTGATTCACCTCTTGTATTCACTGTTTGTGTTGATAATCATTTCACGTTTAACCTTCTATAATTTACCTGTATTTTACTTTCATTTTCAATTTAATGTACACATGTTGGTGTTATTCGGCGAAAATTCAGGGATTTTTTCGGGGTACGCAACCTAGAAGTTTCAGACATTTGGTTTGTTGGTAAGATTCAGAATTTGATTTGTTGAGTTAGTGGGGGCATTGATGGGAAAGACTGCTCCTCCCCACGGTTTTGGGACATGCTGCGTTGATTCTGTCTATAAACCATGTTCATAACCCACACTATTTCCCCCCAAAATACAATAGTTTGCGTTAGTGCTTTTTTTATGAACCAAATTGAATGTACGAAAGAAAATGTGAACAATCAAAAATTCCACGTCGATTGAGGTTAGTTCGTGCTCTTCAGTTCTTACCGTGATCTTTTGGCGGTTTTAAAGGTTTTCAGGTTACCTACCGCTTTATACGACAGAAGGCGGGCACAGCAAAATTTATTGTTTCTATTCACTAAGCCCGAGTCTAAGAAAGAGCCTTCTCCAACGTTGGGTTATGTAACTTGCAATGTTTCTTGCTGTAGTTTCTGCTCTCTCGAAGATGAGGATTTCCATTAAAAAATATAACCTAACACTCCGTTCTCCAGGTATTCACGTCAAGTATTCGCCTTATAAATTCACCTGGAATTCATAGTCAGCAGGCAGCCGTTTAATATGCCTCCAAAGTTGGCTTCATCGTGTAATATTGAATAACAAACGGGCCTCAGGTTTTCCCCCTTTGAAACTTCAACAAAGTTGTGGAATTCGCTGAAGAAATGAAGGGTTCAGTAGTTACATCCCCATAATGTTCTTGTACGTGGAAAAACCGTCTGCCTTGCGCGTGGGCAGTACAGCTTCCTCTGTTGGCGTTTTTGACCCACTTTTTTGAAGAACAAATATTTTTGATGATTGAAACGGACGTTTCATGTCTCAAGTCACCACTCTGTAGGACCACTTTTGGTGAAAATGTATCCATTTTTGGTGATGTTAGCTATGTTTTGTATTTGTAGCGACCCCACAACCTCAAAATTGACCAAATTTTTTCGAGAAAAAATGTTTTTGGCGATTGAAATAATAAAACGATATTCCTTTTTCTGTCTCGAGTCACCATCACTTAGTTGGCTGAACATTTTTCACGTCTGAAGCCACCACCAGTCTATACCCATTTTTAGTGCTTTTCGTATCTCAAAAACGCAGATTTGACCGACTTTTTTTTTTTAATTGCTCATGTTCGAACTCGTCCGTTCGTTAGCCATTACAAACATTTTAGCCAAATTTGGGGATATTAAAATATCGCAACCAAGGTGTCAGGAAGAACTCACGAATACATTATATTATTTATATACAGTTATGTGTAGAAATAGTTAGGAATACATAAAAACTGGTCTAACGTAAGCCATTGATATAATTTGTTTGTATTTATATCAGTTTTCAGTGATTTTTGTCAGTTTAACAGATTTTTAGAAATGTTTCCCCCCCCCCCCCCCCCCCAAATTTTGACCCCCAGGGCATTTGGACGTAACGCCCCAGCCGGAAATTTACTTGATGAACCACATCGTAGGTAGCCATACATAAAAACTAGCCTAACGCGAGCATTTATATTGGTTTATTTTTTCATTAATAAACCTAAACCTTTGCAATCGAGGATGAAAAAAAAGCCCCCCTCTTCAAAATTTGGTGGTTTCCGTTTCAAGGTACGTAGAATCCGAAAATGGAATAAGAACATTTCTGTCAATCCGCCGTGCTTCTGTCTTTTCTTAGTTACCATGAACCAAAATTAATGAAATTTGGTTTGTAGGTCCCATTGGTGGCCTAGTTGGTCCGCGGAGTTCGACGTTACTGTCAGACATCTCAAAGGTGTGAAAAATAGGGGCTGAAATTTCCCTAACGCCGTAGCTCGAAAACTTTCAACAGAAGGGTATGGTTTTTTTTAACATTTTTAAATTGATCTCAAACTAAAGAATTTTTGAGACCACCCGGAGCATTGTTACAGCCTTTCGTTTGCACCGAAAAGCTTCTTCAACATGGTCGTGAATGAGACTTTATAAATCCGGCCCAGATATCATTCCTAGGGAGCACCTGATTATAATCGCGGATGGCTGTATGAAATCGTATTGGTTGTTCTGTGATTTCATTTGAAGAATGATGGTTGTTTTGGTTTTTGTTGATGGGTCTTTTGTAACTTGAACAAACAAACGTTATTGCTTCATGAATAACAACAAATAATATTAATGATTTGAATTATTGAATCCTGCTCATTTTTATGAAATTAATTCCAATACTCGATATACTGGTAAATAATAAACTATTGTGTAATAATTCGCGGCGCTTTTTATTCCATTTTAGGATTCTACGTACCTTGAAACGGAAACCATCATTTTCTTTTTAAATGCTCGGTTCTAAAGGTTCATTATTGAAAGTGATAAACCAAAATCAGAAAAATGATTGAAATTAATTGTAAACCGATTTTTGGACCCATTGCAATATAGCAGTTTGTTCTCTTCAGAAATTCACCAAAAACGCGTTTAATATCTGTGCCCTCCCCATGCCAAACTCTTCCTACGTGTGAAATGGAAGTTTCAAGTTTGAAATGAATGAAGAATCACGGGACAGCGTTGGCTATCGATGACAGGATACGACTCGGCGGAGGTGACTGATAAAGATTTCCCGACTTTTATCTTTCACTTCATAGCGACGGATGTCGACTGGTGCTACGTCTTGGAGAAGAAATCTGAATGGACACAATTCTTAACCCCCCCCCCCCCCCTCAAAATTTGATGGTTTCCGTTTCAAGGTGTGTAGAATCCGAAAATACAATAAAAAAAGTTTGTCTGTCCGCCGTACGCCGTACTTCGCACTTTCCTTAGTTAACATGAACCAAAATTGACGATATTCGGGTTATAGGTTCCGTTCGGGTTAGTTGGTCCTCGAAGCTCGGCCTTACTGTCAGTCATCTCTAAGGGGTTCAAAATAGGGGTTGAAATTTTCGGAACGCCGTAGCTCGAAAACTTTCAGTAGAAGGGTATGGTTTTTTTTTACATTTTCAAATTGGCCTAGACCTAACGAATTTTTTGAGACCACCCGGAGCATTGTACGACCAGCCGTTCGTTTGCACCTTCGTCAACATTATCGTAAATCAAACGGTATAAATCCGGCCAGGAAATCATCGCTAGGGAGCACCTGATTATAATCAAGGATGTCTGTACGAAGTCGAGTTGGTTGTTCTGCGATATTATTTCATTTGATAAATGATGGACTATTGGATTTTGTTGGTAGGTACTTTTGCAACTTGACCATCCGTTGAAGTATTATTGATGGGCAAGTTATTACACAACGGTTCATTATACTTGACCAGAGGGTAGGTATTGACCACAGAAAACAGCGATCTACGCAGAAGGGGCTTCTATTTCACTCCACATCAACAATTTTCCTTCACAACTTCATTATTTGCGTTTCTTTTTGCCATTTTAGGTACTGTTTGTCATCGGCAGAATTATTTTAGCAACATTTAACTCGTGATTTAGGTAGGTACGTAGTAATGAGTGCGGGGTTAGGTACTAACCTACGGAGGGTCTGCGATCTACATAATATGTATAGAATAGTACATATTATATTATATAGACGGGTTATCTATACAGAGAGCTGTGATCTGTAACAGAAGGGTATTCTGTACAGAATAATAAACCGTTGTGCAGGGATTTGCAGCGTTTTTCAATTGAAATAGTATCACAGAACAACCCAATTCGACTTCATACAGCCATCCTTGATTATAATCAGGTGCTCCCTAGCGATGATTTCCTGGCCGGATTTATACAGTTTGATTCACGATCGTGTTGACGAAGCTTTTTGGTGCACACGAACGGCTGGACGTACAACGCTCCGGGTGGTCTCAAAAAATTGTTTAGCTCAAGACAAATTTAATAACGTAAAAAAAACCATACCCTTCTATCGAGAGTTTTCGAGCTACGGCGTTCTGAAAATTTCAACCCCTATTTTAAACCCCTTAGAGATGACTGACAGTAACGCCGAGCTTCGAGGACGAACTAGACCCCGAACGGAACCTATAACCCGAATTTCATCAATTTTGTTTCATGGTAACTAAGAAAAGTGGCCAAGTACGGCGCACGGCGGACAGACAGAAATTTTTTTATTGCAGTTTTGGATTCTACATACCTTGAAATGGGGTGTAGAATCCAATGGCAATAAAACAAAAATTGCTATAACTTCTGAAAAATTGTCATCGCCGTTAAGAGTAGTTATGTTACTCAAACAATTCGCTCATATGAACATGCTGCATGACTGGAATTTGGAATTTTTTTTTGCCTCAAAAAATTGTTAACGTCGAGCTTCGAGGACCAACTAGACCCCGAACGGAACCTATAACCCGAATTTCATCAATTTTTATTCATGGTAACTAACAAAAGTGGCCCGTACGGCGTACGGCGGACAGACAGAAATATTTTAATTGCATTTTCGGATTCTACGTACCTTGAAACGTAAACCATTAAAATTTGTTGGTGAGAATTTTTTTTTCCCATGCTCGATTCCAATAGTTCATTATTGAAAATAATAAACCAAAATGATGGATCTTTTGGTTGTTTTAATAGGTACTTGTGCAACTTGAACAAACATCGAAGTATTACGTACTGGGTAAATTATTTACACTGCGGTAAATTATTACACAATGGTAAGTTTTTACACGACGGTTTATTATTTGCCTTATCATGAATAACTACAAATAATTAATGATTGAATTATTGAATCCCGCCCATTTGTATGAAATTAAATGAAATTAATTCCCGGGCCGGCTGCAGTACTCCATTTAGGGCTTTCCTGGGGTGAGTTCGAGGGTATTGACCACAGAAACCAGGAATCTACGCAGAAGGGGCATCAATACAGGTAAATAATAAACCGTTGTGTAATAATTTGCAGCGTTTCGTATTAAACAGTGAAGTTAGAACAGATGGTTTTGGTCAGGGAAATCTCTACGGTCAAGGATTTTTGAAATTTTGATTTGGCTGCCACCCTGAACGAGACGTTCAAATTTGAGTTTTTGTTTCAAATGCATTCGGGCCGGTAGGTTTCATACAAAATTCGCTCAGTATGCGATGATGGATGCAACTTGTGCAACGTGGGGGCGATTCGTTTTTCGATACCATTCATAGCCCTCCCCCAATAATTTGACTGTTGACGGGTGGGCGGTGGGGGAAGGGGTCCAGTTTTGTTAAGACGAGCGACGGAGGTGGGAGCCATCTGACGCCCCACGACGCCCGCTCCCTCCCCCGAAAATCCCGTAGATCCGGCAACGCCGCGGCGCTTCACCCCAACCTTCCAGATCGCCCCGCCCGTTCCACGGACCCCCCCCCCCCCTCACCCTCCCGAGCGCCTGTCGCGCCGCTCGTTCCAACTTGTCCCTCCCCGCGCGTTCCAAGTTACTCTCCCCTCCCGTTCCACCCGATACACCCCCCTCCCCACCATTCGCCTTCCTAGAACAGCCTCCCCCTCTCTAGAACACCCCTCTTCTGGTGGATCCCTCACGTCCGCTCGTCCCCCTCGAGTTCAAACAGACTTCTCGCTCGACGCGCATTTCTAACGTTTTCCGTTTTTGTTTTCAACTATCTAAAAAAAAAAAAAAAACAACGTTTTTCGTTCGATTTTGATCGAATTTGCGCGGGATTTTTGAACATAAATCGGTCGCGTGTGTGTGTTAACCTACCCCACAGTTTCAAGTGCTCAAATCCCATTGAAAACTACCAGAATCGACACCAAAACCTCTGTAAGTCGTCATTACCACTAAATTTGTCGTATTTTGTATTATTCGCATATTTACACGACGAAAGATAAGTTACGTGCTGCTGTCAAAGTGGCAGCCCTGTCAAGACTGCTGCTGCATCAGGCAATTTCATCAAATATTGTTGAACACGTAATAGAACACCTAAGTACCTACATACTTCATTGTAATTTGAGGCAGCAGATGGCCCATTTGCAGAAATATTTTGATAATTTAATCCAAAATTCCGCAATTCACATAAAAATCCAAAACGTAAACACTCGTATACAAACGAAATCTCCTAGCTGTCGAGTCAAAAATTCACTATGCGTTGGTTTACTGTCATTTGTTGATTTTCATGGCGAATTGCCCCAGTTTTTCCCTTACCCTCCTGAACCTACCCATTTCAAGCTATTATGAGGAGTCGTTAATATATTTCAGTAATTGTGTGTTATGTTCGGTCTTGACAGGGGCGCCATTTAACCCTTAATAGCCCAAGCGAAAAAATTTTTTGCTTACCCGAACTTTTTGTTTGTATTTAGGTTTATTTAGGTCCCTAATAATCGAGAAAAATATTAGAAAAAATCTGGGACTAACAAAATGCCTGCAATATTGAAAATAAAAGCTGTATCTTTTTGGATTCATTGGGATACGTGGGGCTCATGGCTGGGGTTCAGCTGTTTCCAAAAAGATACACTGGGATAGAGGGGTTCAATCATAACCATGAATGTATTTTTTTTTTGTTTTGTAGTTTTATTGAAAAAATAAGAATCCGACTTAAAGCTCACATATAATTAGAATAGCGAATATCACAATCGTAGTATTATCACTTTTCTAGTTTTCAAATGCTTATTTTATATTTTAGGAACACTCATCAGTTTGAGCACGGTATAAATTAGCTGCAATGCACAATTTTGACTAAAAGTTGGTAAAAAATGTTTGGTTGAGCATGACTAACTTCAAATATTGGTAAGTAAAACTAAACACCAGTCGTAGGGTATCGAACACCGAAATCGTATGTGCAAATACGAACGAGCTGAATGTACCCAATGTTGAGAAACATTCGAAGACGAAATTGAGAACTTTTGAGATTGAAGCAATCCAGAATGGATTTCATACTTTTTGGGCTGTTTTTTCCTCACGTTTTTCTTCACAATGGTGAATTGCAGGGCGCGTCTTGGTGGTACTGCCTTTGATGTTGAAGGATGAGGCTCCTCAGATTCCACACGGTCAGAAGTCGTCTTTGTTGTTGTAATATTTTGGGGGGTGGTCGGTGGAGGTCGGCGATTATTCTTCTTTTTCTCAGATCTTGTTTGTCGTTTGTCACCTGAATTGCCAGAGACGAGAGTAAAATCAGTGCTGAGGTCTTGAGGCACGTCCATGTTGATGTCCGAAACCTCCACAGATTCAACGACGTCTGGGTTGCCCATCCCTGCTTCTACAGTTGTTTCAGTGACCTTGAACTCCCACACATTTTGATCAATTTCTTCTGGACCAGTTCCCACTACATCGTCTCCAAATAAAATTTCGTCGTCTCCCTCATGTCTGTCCTCAAAAAGCAGGTCTTCTACACCCTCAAACATTTCATCCAACTTCCTCATCATCTCATCATCACTCATGGATTCTTCATCTGACTCCTCAGCATCCGATAAAATTCCCTTCTTGGGTACCAGAGAAGCAATGTACCTGCCTCTGCTTGTGATTACTCGCTTTTCCCCCTGGAAAAAACAAAAAATTGGTGAAAAGTGAGAAAAACATCAGAATCAAGAAATCCCAACGATGCCTCTCCAATCCCAGTGTATCTTTTTGGATACATCCTTCCCATGTGCAACTGGAACCCCATATCCCAACGTATCCAAAAAGATACGGTCAAAAACATTGATTTTCCCTAGCTAGAAACTCAATCCAGGTGAAAGCATTGATTTTAACTCAATCTTAGATACTTTTTACGCGATATTTAAAAATAAATATCGATCAAAAGCCTGAAAAACATACGCTTAAACCGCAAATGAACTTACCTTAGGTGTTGAAGGGTCCATGGTACAGGAGGGCTGTGACTTATCATTTTCTTATCAACAGTGTTGCTGTATTTCCACTTCTGTTTGTTGCTTTAGTGTCTTGGGGCTTCCAGTGTGGACATAGGACAATCGTTGAGGTTTATAAAAAGATTGCAGTGTTGCAAACTGGCTCCAAAATCGTGTTTCCAAAAAGATACGTTGGGTCATTAAGGGTTAAGGGTGGCAGGGGACTGGAGTTATCTAGAATATCATAGCCTTCTTTTAAAAAGTTATTCTTTTAAAAAGGAATATTTTGAATGAATATTATTGGAATGTAGCAATGCTAATTTAATGAATTGAAAAAGGGTACTTTGATTTTGTTTGTATTTATTCTTTTATTGAAACTTTAAATATGTAAAAGGAAGCATAAAATTAGCCTACATCTAAATGTAATATTAATTTAAATAAATTTGCGGGGGGAAAAACCCTGGACCCCCTTTCCTTAGTAGATATATCATACCCCCCATACCCCCTGGTGTTTGCCCCCCCAACAGTTTGGTGAAATGGCGCCCCTGGGTCTTGATCAAATTTAACTTGATTTTTGTACCACTAAAATGCTTTGTGTTAACCTAAACCACTTTAAAGTGCTCCAATCCGTGCGAATATGAATAATTGCCCTTGTAAAACTCATCATTTGCGAAGTTATATTGGTTCAGCGTGTAGATTCAAGTGCTTGGATACTTAACCGCTGTGATAACAGAATTTTGGTGATTTTTAATGGAATTTTGTAACCGGAAAATTCAAATTACAACTCGATTGGACATGGTCGGCGTATTTACACATCGGCATATTCGGTTGTTATTGAACACCATTTGCAACTTCGCTTCATTGTTGTACAAGACTGCGCCATTTTCAGCTGTGTTTGGACAGTTTATTTCAATTTTATGCGATTAACATCAAATTGCGGAACAAAAAATTTGAATTCGACCACGTTTCTAGAAAAAAATAGCAGTACCGTCCTTGGTTTTATATCATTTGCTGATTTACGTCGCAGAATGTCTTAGTATACCCAATTTTCCTTCAAATGCTTTTAAACCTGCCCATTCTGAGATAATATTGGGAGTCGTAAATGGATATTTCAGTAGTTCCAAAATTCTGTTATAAGTGTATTGACCTACCCCACTGTTTCAAGTGCTCAAATCCCATTGAAAACTACCCAGATCGACGCCAAAACCTCCGTAAGTTGTCATAAACACTGTGTTCGTCGTATTTTATTATTATTCACAAATTTACACGACAAAGGATATGTTACGTGCAGCTGTCAAGGTGGCAGCCCTGTTGGGGCTCATTAACAACAGCAGTCACGCTGCTGCTGCATCAGGCTATTTCAGTAATTTTAAAATAATTCAAATTTCTTTGAATAGGTAATAGAACAGCTACCTACATACTTCATTGTAATTTGAGGCAGCAGATGGCCCATTTTCAGCAATATTTTGATAATTTAATCCAAAATTCCGCAATTCACGTAAAAATTCGGAACGTAAACACGTATACACGCGAAATCCCCTAGGTTTCGAGGTAAACATGCACTGTTGGTTTACTGTCATTTGTTTGTTGATTTTCATGGCGAAGTGCCCCAAATTTGCCCAGTTTTTCCCTTATCCTCCTAAACCTACCGATTTCAAGTTATTATGAGGAGGTTAATTGTGTTATGTTCGATTTTGATCAGATTTAGCTGGATTTGAGCATCACTAAATTGCTCTTGTGTTCCAATCCGTGCGAAAACATGAGTAATAATAATTGCGCTTGTTGCATCATTTTCGAATTTATACATAGGTTAACCTAACGTTAAGTATGTAGATTCAAATGTTTGGTTTATTACTACCACAAAACCATTCAAAAAATCGTTTGGCCTGTCATAACAGAATTCTGGTGATTATAATCGAATTTCGTAATTGGAAAATTCGAATTACATCTCGATTTGACATGAAAATGCCCTTGCTGTTGTCGTTATTCACAGATTTACGTGCAGTTGTCAGTGTGGCAGTCCTGTCAATACATTCATGCTGCTGCTGCACCAGGCTGTTTTCGAGTATATTCAGTTGTTATAGAACACCAATCCACCTCTACTTCATTGTGGTTTAAGGATTCCCTATTTCCAGCTGTGTTCGGACAGTTTATCTCTAATTTTCGCGATTTACATCTAATTGCAGAACATGATACCTTTGAATTCGACCATTTTTCAAGCCAAAAATAGCAGTACCCTCCTTGGTTTCCTATCATTTGCTGATTTTTGGCAGAATGTATTAGGTATGGCCGGTATCCCCGATTTTCCTTCAACTCCTTTTAAACTTACCCATTTTGAGCTAACATTGGGACCCGTAAATGGACATTTCAGTAATATTCTAAAATTTTATTAACGTGTTGACCTACCTCTCAGTTTCAAATGCTGAAATCCCATTGAAAACAATCCAGATCGACACCAAAACCTCTGTAAGTTGTCGTAAACACTAAAAACCACTTGACACTAATAATACATTTTATGTATTATTCACTCATGTAAACGACTAAGGGTTAACAGAAACACCAAATTTTACATATATTTCAACGCATTTACTCGACAAAGGGTAAGCTACGTGCAGGTGTCAAGACTGTCAGGACTCATTCACAACAATTGCGCTGCTGCTGCATCAGGAAATTTCATTCATTTCGTTCATCCAGAATTTGTTACAGACCTAATACCCATTATCTTATTATTATCATATCTTGTTATTATCTTGTCGCATTTTTTAAAATCTCCCTCATTTAAAAAACATTGCTATTGTCGAAAACGGGTTCAAACAACCATTTTTTCAAGAGTTCTGAATATTTTTTCCGGGAAAACTTTTTGACGAAAATTCCCTATTTGCTCATATGGTCATGCTGCATGACTGAAACGCCATTATGATATCAAGAGTACGTACCTGTCTAATGTGTTCGATAGAAAGGAGTATCAGAACACCATTAGGGAACAAAACAAACTTGTAGGGAGTGAGAATGGATTATACGGCGTGAGGAAGACTCTAGCTGCATGTTATAAACGTTGATCGGAGAAACAATTAATTTGAAATAGAAAACTTTGAATTTTATTGGAAAACCTTGAGTCTCACTGAAAAAACCTTTAAATTCGTCTAGAAAATCTTGAATTTGACTGGAAAACCCTCACTGGAAAAACCTTTAAATTTGTCTAGAAAATCTTGAATTTGCCTGGAAAACCCACGAGTTTGACTGGAAAGCCTTGATTTGACTTGAAATACCATGAAATTCATAGGGGAAAAAACCATCAATTTGACTGAAAAAACTTGGATTATATAACCTCCATTTTGAATGGAAAAAACTTCACTTTGTCTAGAAAATCTTGATTTTGACTGAAAAGACATTGAATTTTAATTAGAACTGCTATAATAGCAATAGCTTATTTTTGTCCGTAAATTTGCTAGAATGCAGGTACCTAAGGTCTTCATCCAAAACCCCGAGTTGTTCCGTTAGAAGCTGACATGACTGGTGTTCAAAATGAAGGATTTCAAGCTCGGAACACGGGGAATTTTGACTCCGCACACGTACAAAGTTGGCTCGCAATCGTGTCGATGAAGACGTTATTAGGGGAGAATAATTGAAAAGAAAGTGCTAAACAGTACTTAGGACGGTTCTGGAACCTATTAGGTACAGGGCAATGACCTCGACTGCATCAAGTCACAAGTATACACCACACGCGGAAGTATGCACTGAGAGAATATGTGTCCAACTCTCATTTCAGACGGCGTTCACGTCCAATTTCACCTACGGTAACAGTAAGTTGCCAAGTTGGTTCAGTTGGTTCAAAAACTAAACATTACACTTCTTGAGCCAGTGAGGGTCCATCAGGGCTGCCACCTTGACAACTAAGTGTCACTTACATCTCTCGATACTATGACGTGATATTCGATATAGGATTCGTGAAACATGATACAACTGTTGGTTTGTAGGGAGTGAGGTTGTAGAGAGTGAGGAGTTGGATGGTAGTGTGTAGAGGTTACAGAGTTTCTGATTGCTAAAAATCGCTCACCGTGTTGACACTGGATATTCACAGTAACTGACTATTATCAACTAATTAAACACTTGATTAACAGAAGTCTTGTAGGGAATTAGAATGTATTAAAATACTCGAACGAATTTTGTCACAAACGGTTTTTTCGAAGAAACACATGGCGTCTCGTGAAAACAAAACTAGACTCTGGTGGATCAGTGTTGCCTCAGAGTTTTCAAAACGCGAAATGTCCGTTTTGCTGGTTTTGGCGGTATGTTTAAAAAGGTTGGTAGGGAGTGAGAAAAAACCTGTGTGACAAACATAAAACCTATCAGATGTAAAATAGATTTCATCTTCATTTTCTACCTAGATGTTATTGTAGGAGAGAGAACCCTGAAACCAAAAATGATTTTGTCACTAATGAAAACATTAATCAAGTGCAGCATTAAAATTAGGCAGTTAGCAAATTACACCGTTGTGACATGCGTAGGGAGTGAAATTGAGGTGATTAAAAAATTTGTATTACCAGCCTGGTCAACTTTTTGGCATCAAATTAGCGGGTCCGTAGTAGGGGCTGTGTTGTTTTATCCCTCCAAAAAATTTGAACATTCTATGACAGATAGTTTAGGCGTAGAAGCTGTGTGACACAAAATAACCCGTAGTTTTTAAATGACCCATTTGCCAAACTAGGTAAATGAATTTTTATTTAAAATGCGAGTCATTTTAATACACACTTTCAACTGAAATTTATTGAATAGTTGATAAAGGGTCTCATACTCTTACACAATGAAGCAAGTGTGTTAAACTTATTTGATGTCTTGCAAATGTGGTGGTAGTTGCCCTAGCATGGTTCATAAAACGTCCGTCTAGGTCTAGGAGTTGGATGAACAACCAAGCAGTTGTGTATGTCCAATATCTATTGAAAGAGTTCCAGTTGAAATTGTAGATTTTAATGAATTTGGTATTTGAAAGGGGGAGGGGGGACCTTGAATTTGATTTAGAAAACGGTAAATTTGTTAAGGAAAAACTCGGATTTCTTTAGGATGCTTGACAAAATGTCTTTCTAGTGAGTTTGATGAACAGTCAAGCAATTGTGTGTGGCCAATATCTGTTTCAATTGAAATTGAATGTGTAAATTGGAATGAATTTGTTATTTGAAAGGGAAAAACCTTAAATTTGATTTGGAAAATGGTAAATTTGTTTTGGAAAAACTCGGATTTTTTTAGGATAACCTCGATTTGACTTAGTGCGTGCTGTGTATACCTAGTTTTGGCACTGTTTTATGTAAGTAGTTTTTGAGGTAAATGACCAACACTCGTCTTAGAGCTAGTGACGAACAAGGCGAATAAACCTACCGAGCTATTGTTGTCAATTACCTCCTAAACTATTTACATTTGTATTCGAAACGGTAAAATTTATGTTTTGAGCGGGTCAGAAATTGCTAAAAACAACCAACATTGAAAATTCGCTCATATGGTCGCTGGAACCTTTGTTGTAGCACGTTCTCAGTGGTTAGCTGTTGTGGGTCTGACCTTGGTGAAACGATAAATCATTCCAAATTTCGCCAAAATGTTTGATGGCAAACGGAAGGAGAGCTGATTGGGTCAAATTTGAGTATTCGTTGGTCGAAAATCGGTACAAACCACTAAAATCACCTAAATTTGAGATAGAATGGTGACTCGAGACAAAAAATTCAATTCAAGGTGACTGGAGAGTAAAAAATTCAATTTCACAAATATTTGCAATAGTCACAAATGTTTTTTTTTCGCAATATTGGCGGTCAAACTTGAGTTTCGTGGGTGGTCCAAATATCACTATAAATTATCGACAACCGCTTCAATTCACCAAATTCAAAAATTCGTTCTCAATGACTGGAAGTTATATTTTTCTTTCAGACCATCCCCTCATCCTCCTCCTCCGATAGTAGTTGATACCTTAGACCTCAGACAAGTTGATTCATTTCCTTTTTCATTGTCCCGGATCGCAATTTTCATTCTATCGTCGCGATTGTTAGGCAACATCACCCGTCCGCATTGTTTTTCTCCTAACAATGGAGATTTCGTGAGTGGTACGAATTCCTGTCTGAATCGACCCTGACAGACAAGTCAACCGGTGGTCCCTAGGTTCAGATTGAATTCGGTCTTCTGCTCTAAATTTTGATTCTAATTCTGTCGTAATTATTTAGAAACTGCCAATATAGACCAATATTTGAACCAATTTCTGGAAATCGTACTTGAGTTTCTGACATTTTTTTATTAAATCACGAAACATTATAACGTTTCTTCGATTTCGATCGAATTCAAGAAACATTATAATGTTTCGTGATTCAGTGAAAAATTCCCGAAACTCATGTATGATTTCCAGAAATTGGCTAAAATATTGGTCTATATTGGCAGTTTCTTAATAATCAGAATTTAGAGAAGAACACACATTAATTTGTCGTAGCTACAGGGACACATTGCTAACAGGTTACTGACATCAGTAATGATGCTATTTAAATAAGTAATTTGGATTGGCTTCGATTCACCACCTCTTGGTTTCCCCCGCCAAATTCGTGGCATTTCTCGTCTTAAATCCGCACACGAAGATGAATTTTACAAGGGAGGAAGTGCGTTGTGAACACGAATTAGCGTTCCTGTGCCGAAATTCGATGAAGGATCACGAACGAACATTTGTATACATTGCCCTAAACTCAGTATTTGGGTTTCTATAATACAATGACATAGAGGGGAGATGTGTACAGAATTCAGTTATATTTCATGAATATGATCAACGCTTTGAGCTCTGGGGATCCTAATTCCTATACCATAAGCTTTAAGAACCAACGTTTCGAGGTATTTATACCCCATCCTCAAGGCTTTCGACAAAAAAAGGAACAAAAAAGATACATACTGAACTAAGTAGGAACTGGCAATGGATTCAACAGTGGGATTTGAGAGAAAAAAAGTTGGTAATAAAACTAGGTAATACGGAGGCACAAGTACTTAACATGGTAACAGCGTTGCAATGAAAAGAAAGGCAACATACCGTGAAAAAATTAGTAGAAATATAAGATTAGTCTTCATTACGTGGCATTTTACCTACAGGAGATTGAATGTGTAAGTTCACTAGTTTCTCAAGCCGTTTGTGGTTATACGGTAGGTAGTTTGTGGTTATACAGTAGGTAGTTCCACAGATAGGTACATTTGATTTACTTGACAACAAAGACTTTGATAACAAATTATGTTGACTGATGTTGACAAATGTTGATAACAAATTATGTTAACAGCATAACCAGATAAAAAACTTTGTTATCAAAGTCTTTGTTGTCAACTATATCAAATATACCTGTCTGTGGAACTACCTACTGTATATCTACATACTACCTACTATATAACCACAAACTTTGTGAAACTGGTGAACATACACGTTCCATCTCCTGTAGGTAAAATGCCACGTAATGAAGACCTAATCTTATCTTTCTACTAATTTCTTCAAGGTATGTTGCCTTTCTTTGTCATTTCAATACTGTTTATCATGTAGTACTTATGCCTCTGTATTACCTAGTTCTGTTACCACATTTTTTCTCTCAAGTCCCACTGTTGAATCCATTGCTAGTTCCTGCTTAGCTGTGTATGTATCTTTATGTTCCTTTTTGGTTGATAGCCCTGGGTATGGGGTGTAAATACCTCGAAACGTTGGCCTGAAAAAAGTCTTTCATTCACCCTCACCGACTCTCAAGAATAAACCAACCTTGAAATTTATAAGTTTTTAATTGCATGGAAATGTTAGCCCTAATGATAGCGATTCTATAACTTTCTATTCCGTGCGCTGTAAATGATTGTTTGAGAGGCTCACGCAAATCAACTCATATTCTGGTGGTCCAGCGTAAATAGAGAAGGAGAGACCGAGGTTGACACCACGTACTCAGCTTGTTTGAACTTACCAAGACGTTGGTTCATCTGACGAAACACGAAAACCGTCGGAAACACTCGGCAAACACGTTTTGCAACATGGGGCCGTGAGGAGGAAAAAACAAACCCTCGTATCGACGACCAGAGTATTTCAGTCTCTGACCCCAACGAACAAACAAACTGCCATTAGCGATCGGTTTATCGAAGAAAAAGAATGTTTGGTTCCGTGCAAGATGGAGACTGAGGAATCATCACTAAAATTGGAAGCCGAAAAAAAATACGCCTTCCACGCAACGTCGGATCGCGGGAAACCGGTCTTGTAGGTTGTGGAATCTTATGTGTTTTGTCAGCGGACGCAGATGCAAACGTTGTGTGTTTTACGAAGGTTGAGGGTTTTCAAGTGACACGGCAACAGAAGAACGTGCAACCGGAACGTAACCGTGGTTGATTCATCCTTACTAAGGGCGAATCAATAATTTTCTACTGCCCTTTGATTCAGTATTTAAATATTTAATATAAAATAAAAAAGTTCCAGTCATGCAGTGTGACTGTAGGAGCGAATTTTCAAAGAAATATTCGTGCTTTGTGTAAAAAGATGATATACCTAGCGACAAAACATACCACTTTCCGTAAAATTATATAATTTTTTTCGTAATTTTAGCAATTGTTACCGATTTTTGATCCTTAAGAGTCAAATTTGACCCATTCTTTTTTGTGAAAAAGATTTTTAACATCGAAACAGTCCCACTTCCTGTCGTGAATCACCATCCCACACAGCGTCCCCTCTTAACAACGTTAGCCCTTAATACCAATTGTTTACCCCCAAAAATCCAAATTTGACGCCTGTTCTCTACGAAAATCAACCGAAATGGTATTTTCTGTCTACTCAGTCTTCCATACCACGTTCAGCGATTTTATATAAATTGTTAACTATTTTAGAGTTTCTACCGATTTTCGACCCCCTGTGAACTCAAATTTGACCCCCTAGAATTTTTGAAAATTGCTCGTCTTTGAACTTATCCATTTATTTGGCAACACGGACATTTTGGCGAAATTTGTAATTTTCATCATGTACTCAAGGTCAGATATCGTCCGGAGTGATACATGAACAAATAGCTAACTATTATATATAAATATATAAATTTTGTTAAAATCTAGGGATGAATTCAGGATGTTCTGAAAATTTACAATCATTAAAATAGCTTCATTTTCTTTGAAAATTCGCTAAAACTTCGTTAGACAACAATTTCAGGTGTAGGAACATAGGGGGACAAAAATTTTCAGCAGTAACCATTATAGGGAAAATCTACATTGATTACGAATGGGTAACTGTAAGTAGTCAGTGTAGATTTTCCCTACGAATAGGTACCTATACGTAATTAGTGTAGATTTTCCCTATAATGGTTGCTGTTGAAAGGTTTTTGTCCGGTCAAATTCGTATTTTTGAAACAGCTTGTATCCCCACACACAGTGAAACATTTTACCAATAGCGCTGACTTCAGCGCGCGATGTAAACCCCGAACTCATTAGGCGCTTCAGGGTGTCTGTATTTGTTGTGTTACATCTCCATGACGACGTACAAGTTGTCAAGTGGTTGTCGTAGAGCTACAAAGTGCGTTTAATGACCCCCTCCCCGTGTGGGGGGGGGGGGGGTCCAATTTCAAAGGATTATTCGTGGGGGTCCTTCCATTTACTCGGATAGGAAGGCCATCTTGTAGGTAATCAGTGCTCGTATTGTTGCTCGAGTAGCTCGAGTATGCCCATCCGTTCGATGGCGAGCACTCCGCACAGTACGCACAAGCACAAGGGGGAGTTCAGGTATCGCGACAATTAATCCGCAGAGGGATTAAAGCCTCGAGGAAGGTTACGATCTCCTGACGAAGGTTGTAAAGTCAGGTTATCAAACGTAACGACCATCTTGGAAATCCTCTGCCGTCGCCCATGATTTATAGCCAAATCAATTTCAAGAAAAGTTAATATGAAATTTGAACTGTGCAACACCGAGTCTACAAACACTTCAGTTTTACCGAGCACTTCTATACTAAATGATTCCAAAGATAAAAGTTTATTGTGTATTTAATTACATTTGTAGTATGTAATAATACATTTAAAAACGCTGTAAATCCCTGCACAACGGTTTATTATTTTGTACAGAATACCCTTCTGTTACAGATCACAGCTCTCTGTATAGATAACGCGTCTATATAATATAATATGTACTACTCTATACATATTATGTAGATCGCAGACCCTCCGTAGGTTAGTACCTAACCCCGTACTCGTTACTAAGTACCTACCTAAATCACGAGTTAAATGTTGCTAAAATAATACAGTCGATGACAAACAGTAACTAAAACGGCAAAGAGAAACGCAAATAATGAAGTTCTAAAGGAAAATTGTTGATGTGGAGTGAAATAGATGCCCCTTCTGCGTAGATCACTGTTTTCTGTGGTCAATACATATAATGAACCGTTGTGTAATAACTTGCCCATCAATACTAGGTACTTCAACGGTTGTTCATGTTGCAAAAGTACCGATCAACAAAATCCAGCCCCTTGTTGGTAGATGAACCGTTGTGTAATAATTTGCCGTTATGCAATAATTTACCATTGTGTAATAATTTACCCATCAATAATACTTCAACGTTTGTTCAAGTTTCACAAGTACCTACCAACAAAATCCTATAGTCCATCACTTATCAAATGAAATAATATGACAGAACAACCAACTCGACTTCATACAGCCACCCTTGATTATAATCAGGTGCTCCCTAGTGATGATATCCCGGCCGGATTAATACCGTTTGATTCACGATCGTGTTGACGAAGCTTTTTGGTGCACACGAACGAATGGCTGGACGTACAATGCTCCGGGTGGTCTCAAAAAATTGTTTAGCTCAAGACAAATTTATTAACGTAAAAAAAAAACCATATCCTTTCATCGAAGGTTTTCGAGCTGCGGCTTTCTGAAAATTTCAACCCCTATTTTGAACTCCTTAGAGATGACTGACAGTAACGTCGAGCTTCGAGGACCAACTAGACCCCGAACGGAACCTATAACCCGAATTTCATCAATTTTTTTTCATGGTAACTAAGAAAAGTGGCCAGTACGGCGGACAGACAGAAATATTTTCATTGCATTTTCGGATTCTACAAACCTTGAAACGTAAACCATCAAATTTTGAGGGGGGGTTGGAATTATTTTTTTTCATGCTCGATTCCAATGGTTCATCATTGAAAATAATAAACCAAAAGGAAGTTCACAGTTCGCCCCATAGGAAATTTTCTTTCCTGTCAATAGTGTTCATAAACCTTGTACCGGCAATAATGAAAAACATAAATAAATACATGTGAAAATGAATTTGGTCTCGGACGGGGTCCGAATTTGGGCTTGAATTGAATCCCTTTTTTGGGCTTGGGGTTGAATTTGGTCTTGGGGGTAGCAGAAATGACCATTTTGAAACCGATACAGTGCCATTTGTACGTCTTCTCTTGAATTAAAAGAATTTAATTGAATTTAAAAGAAATTAATATAATCCAAGTAAATTGAGATTTATTTGTTGGCGTTCAAACAGTAATCAACATACCTGCTCAACTACCTGCAAGAGTTGAAGTTCAGCATCGCTTCCTTGTAGTGACTTGGCCATAAAATTATCCAATCTTCCTGTTTCTTATAAATTGTATATATCCTAGAACGAATCAGCCATCTCTCGTTCGCCAAAATCAATTTCGGATAGCGAAAATTCCATTAATTTTAGTTCGACTCAAACCTCCCAGTACCTAAAAATTGGGGTTTTCCTCGAGGTAAGACTCCATTTAACGTTGACAACCCATAAATACTAATTCACAGTCGATTATCCCTTTTGGTCGAGGACTTTAGCCCGGAACTGTACGGAAGCACTTTACTCGGTAATTGCACATTATCGGGAGCAGAAGCGGATTCACGAGTGTACTCAATCCTCCTTGCTAAATCCCCCGGGCATTACCACCGCCCGTTTGGTGGTATCTTGCGACTACAAAGATTAGAATGTAATTCCTGGTTAAATAGTCAGTTCTTTTAAACGTGGTGTAGTGACCGAGTCACTACACATCATCACATAGTTTCGCAGTTACCTACCAAATGTTTGTTTTGTTTACCTGAGTTTCGAATAAAAGATTCATTCTAGTGTTTGATACCATCCAAACTTTCGGCCTCTTTCTTAAAGAGCGAGATTCATAGGTAAAACACTAAAGTGGTGACCCCGCAGTTGAAGATTGAACATGTCAACCTTAAGGCAAAGAGAAACCTTACGAATCAAAGCAAGGAAGAAGAAGGAAGGAGGAGGAGTGTCGACGAGGCAATCAGTAAGTGGGAGTTCTCCAAGGGGGGTAGGCACTCCGGTATTACATGAAGCATTTGGACAGCCAGATAGTCCCTTGGTTAAGAATGAGCGACCTAGGCCACCAAAGCTTCCACATTTCGCTAAGAAAAATGTAGCACTATGGTTTGCACAATGTGAGGCATTGTTCAGGACGGCTAGAATGGTTGATGATGATGACAGGTACAGCTGCATCGTGGGAGCTTTAGAGATGGACGTAGCAGAGCAGGTACATGGGTTAGTCGTCAACCCCCCTCTACTAGGTAAGTATGAAGCCCTTAAGAAAGAATTGATTTTTAAATTCTCTGACGGGTTAAGTGAAAGACAGGATAAATTGGCCAACATGGAGCTTGGGGTTAACAAGCCCTCTTATCTACTAAGCCAGATGCAGGCTGTCGGGCAAGATCTTGTTTCTGAGGCGTACTTGCGCTGTCTTTGGTTGTGACGACTTCCAGATCCACTCCGTACAGTTCTGGCAGCAACAAACGAGTCTTTGGCGGATTTGGCTACCAAGGCAGATGAGCTCGCAGCTCTGAGGGACAACCATGGCATTGCCAGTCTTCAAGAAGTGGCAGCACCAAGACCCGTTTTTGATGCAGAAGACCAGATTGCAACGTTGTCAGCTCAGGTGGCTGCCCTCAAAGCGCAAATTGAACCGCAAGAGGTGAAAAATTCTAGGAACAGGATTGATGAAGGGTGGTGTAGGTTTCACCAACAGTTCGGGGGTAGGGCATTTCGATGTTCCCCCCCATGTTCATTTCCAAAAAACGCCTAGGAGGGCTGCTTCGGGGACAACGAAGTGGCCCAAAAATAAGCTGTACTCCACGTTTGTACATAAAGGATAAATTATCCAATTTGGTATTTTTGATTGATACAGGGGCAGAAATTTCGGTGGTACCAAAAGAGCATGCGGCTACTCAAACGCAGATGGGAGTCATATTAACCATTGGAGGTAATTGCGTACCTACTTTTGGCGTAAAAAGGTTGAAATTTGATTTAGGGTGTGGAGTCCCTTTCCTATGGGACTTCACAATTGCAGACATAACAGACCCAGTGATCGGAGCAGATTTCTTGAGGAAACAAACTGTTGCCGGACTTGATGGGGAGGAGACTGATTGCCTTGAGAGAGGTAGGCGCAATCGACAGCTGCCCCTTCAGAAAACTGGTGAGGGAATTTCCAGAAATAACCAGTGACAATAGAAGGCCAGGTACTGCCAAGCATAACATTTTGCATGTAATTAAAACGAATGGCCCCCCAGTCTTTTCAAGGCCAAGACCGCTGCCACCTGAAAAGCTCGCCATAGCCAGGAAAGAATTTTCTGATATGATGGCAGCTAACATCTGCCGCAGATCAGACAGCCCTTGGGCCAGTCCCCTGCACATGGTGCCAAAAAAGAACGGAGAGTGGAGGCCTTGTGGAGATTACAGGGCCCTGAACAGCGCAACAATTCCAGATCGGTACCCGCTGCCACACATAAGAGATTTTTCACAGATCCTTCATGACAAAACAATTTTCTCCACAATAGATCTCAAAAAAGCATATCACCAAATTCCAGTAGCCCAGGAAGACATCCAAAAGACTGCTATTACTACTCCCTTTGGCATGTTCGAATTCCCCGCCATGCCATTTGGATTACGGAACGCAGCTCAAACTTTCCAACGATTCATGCATAAGGTTCTGGATGGATTGAATTTCACATTTGCATACCTTGATGATGTCCTGGTGGCTTCAGCAGGTCCACAGGAGCACTTGAAACATTTGAGATTAGTATTCCAGCGATTGAGGGAGTTTGGATTGGTTATAAATGAGGAAAAATCTATTTTTGGTAAATCAGAGATTTGTTTTCTTGGTCACGCAGTCAATAAGGAAGGGTTTCGCCCTACACAGAGAAAGACAGAAGCCGTCATGAACTTCCCATTGCCTGGTACTAAGGATCAGCTCAAACGGTTTTTGGGAATGGTCAACTTCTACCGGAGATTCATGCCAAGAGGGATAGAGACACAAATTCCCTTTGTTCGAATTAATTGAAGGGAACAAAAAGAACGACAAAACACCAATCGTATGGAATGAACGGACAAAGCGGGCGTTTCAGGAGTGCAAGGAGTCTCTGGTAAAGGCAGTTACGTTAGCTTTTCCAATTGGGGAGGAGGCACGCTTGTCACTAGCAGTGGATGCGTCTGAGACTGCCATTGGGGGAGTCTTACAACAGAATACCAGGAAGGGACTGAAGCCAATGGGATTTTTTTCAAAAAAACTTAATGCAGCCCAAATGAAATACAGTACATACGATAGGGAGCTTTTGGCAATGTATGAGGCAGTAAGATACTTCAAGCACGAGCTGGAAGGACAAACTTTCACAATCTTGACAGACCATAAGCCCCTTTCCTTCGCATTTACCCAAAAGTTGGACAAAGCAACTCCCCTGCAGCGGCGATACCTCAATTTCATCTCGCAGTACAGCACGGATTTGAAACACACACCCGGGGAACAGAATGTAGTTGCAGATACCCTATCCAGAGTAGCCGCATTGTCTTTACTGGGGAATATCACCGAACAGGAGCTGGCAGCAGCGCAGACCACAGACCAGGAATTGCAGGATTTGGTGGAGAATCGAGTTGCAACTTCCTTAAGCCTTGAGAAGAGGAGATGTGGCACAGAAGACATTTGGGGGGAAGAGAGAAATAACAGATTCCGTCCGTTCCTGCCCCTGCAATTCAGACAAGCTACGTTCAACAGGGTTCATGGGTTGTCACACCCAGGATATAAGGGCTCCTTTCAAGCACTGCAGCAGCGAGCAGTATGGCCTGGGATGAGGAAGGACATACGAACATGGACGCGAGAGTGCATAGAGTGTCAAAGGAGCAAGGTTGTGCGGCACACAAGGAGCCCCTGTGGAAAATTCCCCGAAACTTCATCAAAATTCGACCACATTCACATAGACATTGTTGGGCCCCTACCACCAGTGCGAGGAAAACGGTACTGTCTGACGTTCATTGATCGGTTCTCCAGATGGCCAGAAGCATTTCCAATTTCCGACATCAGGGCAGAGACAGTGGCAATGCTGATCAAAGATGCGTGGGTGCCACGATACGGGGTTCCCTTGACAATTACCACGGACCAGGGAACTCAATTCGAGAGCCATCTCATGGCCTGCCTGTTGCAGAAGCTGGGGTCCAAACGAATTCGCACTACAGCATACCACCCGCAGGCTGATGGGCTACTTGAAAGGTGGCATAGAACCTTAAAGGAGAGGATCAGGTGCCTCAATAGCCCAAATTGGGTTGAAAGTTTGGCCCCAATCCTCCTCGGGTTGAGGAGCACGGTTCATGAAGATTTTGGTGCCTCTTCCGCCGACTTGGTGTACGGGGTACCGTTAAGGCTTCCAGGGGATTTCTATGAGGGACCGCCTGAAAACCCAATACAGGCGCCAGAATACGCGAGGCTGTTGAAGGTAGAGATGGGGAAGTTTCGGATGCCAGCCACAAGGTGTCAGCAGTCCGTCATCTACGTACCCAAGGACTTGAGAACGGCAGACTTTGTGTTCGTCAAGGTGCCTGGGCTTGGAAACTCCCTGAAACAACCATATGAGGGCCCATACCGCGTGGTCCAGAGGGGAGAGAAGGTTTTCCTGCTCCAGATGCAAGAGGGGACCAGGACAGTCTCGATCGACAGGCTTAAACCAGCCTTCATCCATGGGGAAGGGGGAATAGTGTAGTGACCGAGTCACTACACATCATCACATAGTTTCGCAGTTACCTACCAAATGTTTGTTTTGTTTACCTGAGTTTCGAATAAAAGATTCATTCTAGTGTTTGATACCATCCAAACTTTCGGCCTCTTTCTTAAAGAGCGAGATTCATAGGTAAAACACTAAACGTGGATTATGGAATTTGCAAATGTTGGATTATCCACTGTGGTGCGTTTTCAGGGGGGAGAAACACCACTCCAGATATTCTTGAACGGTGTTCTCTCATAAACGATACATAATGTTTGAGGGTCGGCTTCGAAATTGAAATTTAATCAACGGGATAAGTTACAGGAGGTAAATAGCACATAAGCGCAAAATTTGCATTACATTCTAGCTACCCATCACAGTGTGCCAATCAAGAGAAAAAAATCAATTTTGAGCTGATTGAAAAAAAGTACATATTCTAGTACCATAAATACTGTAATAAAGTCGGTATGGTCTGGCTTTTGGGTCAGTTAATCAATTCATCTTCGGATAAATACGTAGTTGGGGGGGGGGGGGTAGTGTATTTTCACCAATATCGCCCCATATCAGAGCTTTCGAAAAATTTTTCATAAAAGTTTAGCTCCCAAGTTCTCGTGATTGGCCAACCTCGGGGCAGCCGGCCAATCAGCGCCCCGAATGACGTCATCAATATGGGTTCTTCTGGAAAAGAGATGAAATCGCCCACGAATAATTATTTTTGTACCCTCACTCAGCAGTCATGTTACTCCAGCATTATGCCTCCCTTTCAGCACCATCAAACATCATTCACTTATCAAAATGTAGTGCTCGGTTAACAGTCACATCTGTCGTCGAATGTTGGTTTTATTTGTTTTCCGTTTGAAATTAATCCATCACAATCAATAGTCACTTCCACTGTTCTCAGTTTCTGCGGAAAATAGTTTTTTTTTTTGCAAACTGATACCTATTAACAGTCGAACCTGGTAGCAGAGAACCACCGTATAGGAGACGTTTCAGCCGCGGAGCATGACCATATGAGCGAGTTCCCGAATTAACTTTGCCTGCTGAAACTTACCAACACTTTCTATGGTTTTGTCCACGAATTTGAACAGAACTACACAGTTTTCATTATTCAAAATTGTTTAAATAATAATTGTTTAATATTTCCCAGTTTCTTTTGGTTTATTATTCTGTGAATAATACACCTATGTATTCGCTTAGCAAAAAATTTTTATAACACCCCCTCAAAATTTTTTCTTTTCCGTTTCAAGGTGCGTAGATTCAAAAAATGCAATGTCCGTCCGCCGTACGCCGTCCGCCGTACGCCGTCCGCCGTCCGCCGTCCGCCGTACGCCGTCCGCCGTATCACGTGTACAGGCTTCATTTTTGGTCTAAAAAATTCGTTATTTCGCACACATGCTCCATTTGGGCCCTAGTTGTGTCCCGAAACTTTTCAGCCCGATCGGAATATACCCAGGGGTGTTATGAGTGAAAATGTGTGTAAAAATAGGTACTTTTTACGTTTTAGCAACATGTTAGTAAAATGAGGTTTTGAGGTATCGTTTTTCATGTTTTTGGGGACGAGAAAACCGAATATGAAGTCGATTTTGACCAAAGACGCGGAAATTGAGGTTTTACCATTGGCTCAGCTCCCAAAATTGGTTTTCTTTAGTCAAAAACCTGGAAAACTGTCTGAAATCACCATCAATGTGTATACTAACATTAGAAAAAGTGTAAACAGCTGAATCAAGACCATTAAATCGCACTACCAATGATCAAAGATGATCTGGGGGCGAAAAAAAAGTGTAGGTACCTATTTCATGTTTCGGGGGCCAAAATTGGTGGAAATCATCAGGAATAGCTAATTCAATCATTCCACATGAAAGAAACAATAAATTTAACTGCCAACAAGAATCTCCAGAACTCCAATAGAATAATAAACCCATGTGACAAGGACTTTGCAGCGTTTTTAACTTGATGCGCCACTCGACAGTAGAAGTTCTTCTGTATAAAGTGATCATGAGGATGCAGGGGAAGCTTCCTAATTTGCATGGAATTTGCATCAGATATTCAGTAAGTGTTCCTTCCTACAGACAAGGCAGTCTCGAATAGTTGACACCCCGCCCAAACTCATCAATTAGCATATAAAGCGCTCGCAGAGGAGAACTCGATCGACGTTTGATTCCAAAGACGAGGGAAAGAAAAGAAAGAAAAATTAAGATCCAGAAGAGAAGAAAAACTTGTTTCCCCCCCCCCCCCCCCAGCATTGAACCGTCTCGGGTCGATGACTTTCTCAGCTTTGGTTTATATTTTCATAGTTTGTTGAAGCAGATGTATTCAGAAGTCAAAATAGGTATTTGGATAATGAGGAGTAGAGAGATTGTTGAGAGTCGGTCAGTGGATATATATGCCAGTTTCGAGCATTTTATTTCATCATATTCAGGTCCTATTAACAAAATTTCATCAAATCGAAGCGTTGGCATATAAATCGTCTACACCTACTTTTTTTCATCTCACGGTCAACACATCATTTATTATCCATCACTTGGATAATGAGGAATACTCATGGGCCTGTGATTGGCTGGTTATTTCCTTGAATCGTTTTTCATGCTGATCAGTGATGAGCAAATTAAAATTAGTCGGGAAAAATAACGAATAACGAGGAAAACCCACGCATTTAAAAATAAAAAAAAGTACTTGTAAGTATTATTTTGGATGAGTTGGTACCTATTTTGGATTATTGCTACATATTTTAGTACCTACCTAGTTATTTTTTAAACACTCGTAAATGTTGGAGATCTCTGGTGGGTACTCGGCAGGTGTAATCAATGGCTGAGTCGAGGCAGGAAGTATCCATCTAATCACGATATGAGTTTTTAGTTTATTATCCAACCGGAAAATCCCATCATTCCTGCCGGCTTCTGGCCGGTAACTTGGACCGTTGTAAGTTGAATGTAGAAAAAGTCATGTTTTGTACAAAATCAGTGTGCGTTGTCACAGCATGTCAGTTGGTAATTTGGGAAACCAACTATAACTTAACGTTATTTCTCCTGTCCATTCGGGAATTCCTCATCGGTGATAACAGCATGAAGAAGGATTTCAGATCCGTGGATACTCCTTGTTATTAGGCTTCTGAAATACCTCCCATTAAGAGCCGTGAGGCGTTGGAGGTTATTAAGCAGATCGGAGGTTATTAAGCAGATCTGACGGCTTTCGAAATACCCTCTGGCATGCAATGACGTCATCCATGGTACTTTCCATTTTTCCCTTTTTCCGTCATCAAAGGAAATTTGGATGCTTAACCAGCTCGTCGGATAAATGCAGTTTTAAGTGTTCTGGCATGAATGCTGCCTGGTTTCAATGCCATCCTCGCATTCAAAGAGGCTCGGATGCGTCTTCGCCTTTTTCCAAATTGCCCATTTCCATTTGCTTCCACAACTTTAACATTAAAAATAAAATATTAATAAAATAAAATAATCGGAATACCCGATTGAATTATTTTAACTGTCTTTATTACATGGAAAAACGGCGTTCAAATGACACGAGTTATTCTTTTTATTATGATCATTTTCTTCTACCGAATGTAAAGGTATCCTAAACAAGTTGGGATTACAAACATTAACAAGGTAAACATCCGTAGCGTCGATTTGTCGGGAGAAAAAAAAAAAACTGATGAGTAACATGAAACGTCCAAACAGTTTACGTTGTCGGCTTCTTACTCTACAAGGAATACGATTCACACCGTGTTTAGTTTGTTGTTTACTTCTATATATCCGGCTTTTAATGGTAACTGTCTTCACTTTTATCAGTTGTTTGTTCAGGGGGCTGTCTCATTTTTTTCACTCTTTTGTAAGGCGGGCAGTTTACAGCATCAGGCGCAGGATGTTTGGATCTTGTAGGACATGAAACGGGATTGAAAGTATCGAAAAGGACTCCGTTTTCGATCGACTGCTCAACGACGGTTCATACAAAAAACTTGAACTTCGCTGAAGTTAAAGTTGAACTTCGCTAAATTTTTAAATTTTCGAAAATATGTCACGGAGGGCTCTCAGGCCGACTTGGGAGAACACTTGATACTGATTTAACGAGAATATAGATACAGTAATTAAGTTCCAATATCCAGCATGGTCCTCCGAGCCAATTTTCAAAATAAAGTACATACACGATAATCCTTCAATACCTACGTTCGTTCTTCATCTGCCAAAAGTTTTCCACAAATTTTAACCATGAAAATCCAAACTTGAACAGTTCATTGCCCTCCAAACGTGTTAGCTATTCACACGAAACCTAACTAGTTCATCGTATCAAATTACCTATTGTTGGTTTAAGTACTGAATTCATTGCAGTTTGAGCATATATTCTGAGTTTTGTGCAACTTGAGTAAAATGTATGTGTGCTCAGTCAACTTGAGTATATGTTTTGGCAATGCTCAGTTTTTTTGGGTTTTTTTAATGACAATTGATAATGATTTTGATTGAGAGACCCACAAAAACTCAGATCGGACCCACTTTCTGTATTCCGAAAATGTGGATGAAATTTGGCAATTTCATCATGCAGTAAGTTCAGATATTGTGTTGAAGAACAAATTTCTATTTACGTATATCATTTTAAATTATACAAACTGTTAGACTATGTAAATCGTTTCAAAACTACGTAAAATACGTTAACTTCGTAAAAATACGCATAATTATGAGCTCATCTACCGAAGAGAGTTTTAAATTCGTTCTTATCTCCTCGTAATATTTGCAGTATTGATCGTTGTAACAGGTGTTACTTCCGCCTACTCGATTCTCCAATCGTTGCCTCGTAAGCACATATATCTAACCAGCACTTAGCCTATCCATTTATCTGTTGTTGGCACGTAGAGGAGACCAGCCTGTTGCTCCAAACCAACAGGTCCGTAACCTGTTGGCCAGATTCTACGGACCCTCTCGACGTCCTCCGTTCATTGCTGTAATTCTAAACTTGTACGCCTTGACGTAGCCCTTTATGCGTTGCCTAGGCCTTTGTTTTTTGTTGGGCATTGTATTGTTGCTGGGCAGGGTGTGGGAAAAAACGCATATTTCAGCAGCGATTTACAGGGATTGTGGTTCAGGTCAGAACTTCGAGAATTCTTCGCGGGTTCGCATCTCGAAACATCAGGTGCTAGGTAGGCATTACACTGCTTTCCTTACCCAAATTCAGGTGATATAGTGGCTGAGTAATGTGGGTCGTAATCGTGAAGAGTACATAAGCGGCCCATAGACGTGCAATACGCAGTGTCTGGGTTTGTGCAATAAAATTTATCGTGTGTTGTTGGTATTGAAGGGCTGTGCAATATATTGTACGAAATCAAAAAGTTTGATATTCATTGCTCTCCTGTTGAAATCCAGCGTGCCTGATGAATTGTGGTATCAACCACTCAGTTCTGGTTAGGGCATAGCCCGTCGTTACAGTCTTAATATGACTGGAATCCAGGGAATTAGGTAGCGATTCCCAATAACCGCCCATCCTTAACCTCCCCTGGCTCCGAGGAAATGGGGGGTTGTGGTAGGGCACTGAGTGCGGTTGGAGGAATCGGCAAATTCAAGTTGAATGGCCTGATTGACTCCAGGATGACTCCTCAGAGCCGGACAAACTCCGTAGTGACTCCAGCCTGACTGAACCCTGACCTAAACGGCCGATCCTCATCGTTACAACTTGTACATTCATCATTCCACATCATCAACAGGGTACTTCTGGGCAAGGTTATAGTCGACTCATCGTGTGGTCCATCAATGAGACCAAGTTCCCCACTAGGCAAAAGTAAATTACACCCAGTTATTGAAAGTCGTGATTTTGCATGGACACGAGAAGTTTCCTACGTAGCTGAAATAAAACATTGAACAACAAATTATACGGGGAATCGATGGTTTGCCATGCTATTACTCATGGTTGAATCTCCCTGTTTCTGTTTATGCCCTTTTTAAACCTCACTTTTCAGTTAGCACACATTTTGATTGGTTGGTAGCAATTTATACCAACTCAAAACTATCAGTGTCATCTGGTGGCGAATACACCTGTGTATTCGCTCGTCAAAAAATTGTTGGAACACCCCCTCAAAATGTTTTTTTTTTGCGGTTCAATGGGCGTAGATTCCACAAATGTCATCCGCCGTATCATCCATATCTACCTTTATTTTCGGTATAAAAAATTCGTTCTTTCGCTAACAGGCTTCATTTGGGCCCTAATTGTGTCCAGAAACTTCGCAGCCCGATCGAAATATACCCAAGGGTGTTATGGATGAAAAATTGGTGTCAAAAATAGGGGTTTTGGTGTTCTAGTAACATGAGCTTTTGAGGTATCGTTTTCCGTGTTTTTAGGGCGAGGAGACAGAATATGAAGTCGAGTTTAACCAACGAGCGAAGACCTGAGGTTCTAACAACGTTTCAGCCTTAAATTTACCTTTAATGTTTGCCTAAATTTTCGAAATCGTCGTTCTTTCATACACATGCTCCATCTGGGCCCTATTTGTGCTCCATAGCCCGGCAGCCTGATCGGAATGCACCCAGGGGTGTTATGGGTGAAAAATGTGTGTAAGAATAGGGTTTTGGAGGTTTTAGTGAACATGAGCTTGTGGGTTATCGTTTTCCATGTGTTTTGTAAAAACGTTTTTAAGTTAATCTCGAACTAGAGAATTTTTTGAGACCACCCGGAGCTTTGTACATCCAGCCTTTCGTTTGCACCGAAAAGCTTCGTCAACATGATCGCGAATAAAACGGTATAAATCCGGCCCAGATATATCATGCTAGGTAACTCCTGATATAATCACGCGTGTCTGTCTGAAATCGAGTTGGTTGTTCTGTGATATTATTTCATTTGAATGGTTCCTTTGGATTTTGTTGATAGGTACTTTTGTAACGGGGACAAACGTTGTGCTTTGTGAATAGCAACAAATAATTAGTTATTGAGTTATTGAATCCCCCGCATTTTTATGAAACTGTAATTCCTGGGCCGGCTCTAGTACTAGATTTAGGGCCTTCCTGCGGGAAGCACGAAGGTAGGTATTTACCACAGAAAACAGTGATCTACGGAGAACGGTTATCTATACAAGTAAATAATAAACCGTTGTGTAATAATTTGCAGCGTTTTAAATATCACTTCAACCTTCTCTCCTCCTTCAAATCGAAATTCGTATTGGAGTAAAATTTGATTTTTCGCATTGCCTTCGTCGAGTTTCAGTTGTTCTTCAGGAGTATTTTTGTTTTCTCGTGTTATGGGTGCTGTATTGTGTGTCTGTTGGCTGGGGTGAAAATCCAGAAGGCGATTTCTGGTTGGGAGCGACCGAGCTAAAACAAACTTTCAGTTGGACCTTGCGAGCGTGAAAGGGAGGGTATCCCAAGTTTGAATGGTGACATCATTCAGAAACTCAACACTCATCTCAGGGCTGGCAAGATAAGTCACTTAGCTCCCTCCCGATAACAAACTTGACGTTCTCTTAGCACGTTTCGGGGTTGACGCTGAATGTTTTCGTCCGCACGCAACTAAACGCCAAGCTTCGGACATTATTTTGTTGGTTTTCAAGTAGCCTTCCCTCAAACCATGGATTCTATGCGATTTCTCCAAATTAAAATTGTTCGTTGAGGTCTGGTAGGTGCTTCTTCTTTCCTATTTTTCGTTGCAGCAGAGTAGGAAAGATATGCCTACATTAATTTATCAGTATCTTCGTGTGGATCGAGATCTGTGAATCAGTGCAATTTCATCTGAACATTTTCTAACAGTCAAGTAATTTCGTCAGCTTCTCCCTTTGACCTGCGGTTAACAAAAATGCATTGAATATTAACATATTTCAGTAGGCTTATCCAAGAACGAAGTCTAATATTAAACGTGCTTCGGGAAGAAACTTTGTAGACATGGATGCAAAATGTTGGCCTTGAATTTTGATATCGACTTGTATTGGCAGCTACAGTGGAAATGAGTACGTCCTGACTGCCAAAGAATTAAGGGAATGGAGACACGGAGTACCTAGGGAGTTATTCCAAAATAACCTCCGATTCTCTTTAGGATGTGATGTTGAGATTAGGAAAACCCCATACAACTTTGAAAGTCGGTAGGTAGGTACCTAGCGTTGGTAGATCCTGCTTTTATATATAGCAGATCTGAGGCTGTATAAGAAAAATAACAATGGGAGACGGCTGAAGCAACACTGAACTACACAAGCGATAAACGAGCAACGAGCCAAACAGACGAGAGAAGCTCGGTGCCGTAACCTCCTGAAGTATCTATTATTTACAAACTGATTACATGATTGAGGATACACCCCAAAATAGGTCATTATGATTATATAGGCCACCTGTAGGTAGTCCTATAATTTATTCGTACTCAAAGGCAAAATTTAACAATTTGTCCACAGTAGTATTCGAAATATATTTAATTTTGAAGCAAAACTACAGAGGAGTACCTGTGTGAATGAAACACCTCAGGGCAGGTCAGTATGAGGACAACTTGAAATTGCGAGTAGTTATTCCTAATTTGTTCTCTACATTGTCGTTTCGAAGGAAAACTACGTAAAAATCTGTTATCTAATTAATTTTGACCATAGCTTACGATGAATTTGTAATAACGCTCATTCAAATATTGTTGCACTAAAAACATCGAAAATACTGAAAAATTCGTAGTTCCAAACTGGTTTTCTTTGTTTTGGTTTATTATTCTCTGATTTAATGCACCTTTGTATTCGGGTTGGGACATTTTTTTGAACACCCCCTTCAAATTTTTTTCTTTTGCGTTTCAAGGTGTGTAGATTCCAAAAATGCAATGTCCGTCCACCGTTTTATCGATATCTAACTTAATTGTCGATCTAAAAAAACAGGCCCCGTTGGGACCCTATCTCGGCAGCCTGCTCGGAAAACACCCAGGGATGGTATGGGTGCAAAATGAGGTATTTTTGAGGTTTTAGGGAACTTGGGCTTGTGAGGTATCGTTTTCCCTGTTTTTAGGGTGAGGAGGCCAAATATGAAGTTGATTTTGGCCACTGAGTGAAGGCTTGAGGTTCTTGCACGAAGGAACGAGGACTTTGCAGAGTTTTTCTCAATTAGTTTTCTTAGTTTTTCTGCGGGTGGCACTAAGTTACATCTCATTTCCTCCGTCACGCCGAACTGCTCGCTGACCCCAGACGATGCCCCCAGTTGGAAGTCAACCACCTCGAGTTCAACCTGGTCTGTCTACGCCTTCTTTGTTTGTCGGGAGTTTACAGTGGAACCCGCTAGGGACGCTCTTGTCAACGCTTTCAATTCCCGAGTCTGCATCGAAGGAAAACACCTGTTATTACGAGTATGTCAACTGTGCAGTAGAGCGACAACGTCTTCTTCGTCAAAGACGACAGGAGGTAATGAGTAAAGTGAGTGGCCGAGCGTTAGAGAGGCTCTTACTTCGACTCGGGCGACATTTGTCACGGTGTTTGTCTAGCTGAAACGATCCTACGAATGGCTCTTGTTGGTTGGAAAGTTGAGGGTGAACCAGTGTGACCACAAGAATTTTCATTGTGTACAGTTTTAGTCCTAAAACGGCGCCCTAAAGCGGAAACTGACCTTAGTGCCAAAAAAACCTTGCAAATTTTGGATCATATGATGAAATTTTAATGATCTACTCGCTGACTTCTCAGAAAATACTGCACACCTGTTTTGGCCATCCGAATTTGTTGCTCGTGAAAAGTCATTCGTGTTAATTAATAGTTCTTCGGTGGCGCCGGTAGTGATTTCACTAGATCCAAATTTCATTTGGGGTCTAATGACGAAGTTCTAAGGGTCTGCTCGAAGCACCACCAAAAATAATTTGTGTATAGATTTTGGTGCAACGATGGCGCCAGGATGTCGATGCGGTGCCACTCAAAAACGGTAAATTTTATGTCTTTCTACTTGAACTTTCTAGGGTATCATTCGACCATAAGAATAATCTCTATCTGAGTTGTTGTGCCAACTCAGTGCCAAGGAACGGCGCATAGGGAATGGCCATCTTTGGCAAAAACTCTGAAAACCTTTATACTTATAGGAAATTTAACGCTGGTCACGAATATACCATAAACATGGTCCTATACCTATTATAGCTGCTTAACTCAGTTTTCGTTTAAAAAAGAAACCACTTCGAATCATTTTTTCTATATTTATCTCATTAGGGCCGTTCAAAAACTTTTTTGTCACACCCAAAAGTTGTAGACAAAGTCTGCGTCGAATGACACCTGACACCAGCCCCAGCTCTGTATCTGTATTTTGCTGTTCTGGTAACCTAATTTTGCCTCCTATCAGTGTATAGATGGGTGTGTGAGTAAAGACAAAGGTATCAACGGTCCTTTTGAGGGCCCCAATATCTTTCAAGCCAATGGTTCTTACAGAAGGCCGGCCGGCGCACGACACCGTCATCCTTCCTCTTGAGATGTAGGATAGATGGGAACAATTACCTAGGATTATCAGGAAACAGCGATTCTTGATTGACCAGAGCGATGTAATTACACCTACTGTACTACTTTTTCCACTTTGTCCGCAATGAAACGACAGTCCTATTATATGAATTATAATCATGGATTTTCGGCTGAAACTTGTACTGAAACTAATAGCAGAGTCCTACATTTTTTTGTCAAATACAGGAAAAAAAAAAACAAAAAACAGGGTAACGTACTCAGGTACAGTTTTTAGCGAATTTTCAAAGAAAATTAAGCTGTTGGGATGGGTCCAAAGTTTTCAGAACATGAATTTTTGAATTGTTTTAAATAGTCAAATCCGTTTCACAGCATCTTGAATATATATTTATTTATGTGTCACTTCAGACGATAGCAGACCTTGGATACACGATAAAAATTCCAAAATTCGTCAAAATGGTTCGTATTGCCATGCAAAAGGATGAGGTCGAAGGTGAACAATTTTAAATTCTAATGGGATCAAATTCGAGTCTTTAGATGGTCAAAAATCGGCAAAAACTGCTAAAATCGCGAACAGTTGATATAAAATCACTGAAAGTGGTATTGAAGGGTGAGTAAAGACAGCCACCATTTCAGTTGTTCTTCATACAGAATAGGGGACAAATTTGGATCTTACGAGATCAAAAATTGGTACTAAGGACTAAAATCAATATTAATTCACCTGACATTGTGCGTGGGATGGTGATTCACGACAGAAAGAGTAACTTTTTCGGTAATGAAAATATATTTCTAAAAAAAATAGTGGGTCAGCTGACTTTGTAAGAGTCAAAATCGGTTAAAATCGCTAAAAATACGAAAAAATTATGTAATTTTACGAAAAGTTGTATGGTTTCTCGCTATATCATCTTTTACACAATAGCACGAATATTTCTTTGAAAATTCCCTCTTACAGCCATGCTGCATGAATGGAACTTTTCCGTTCTAATTTCGCACCTACCTATGGTTTATAAGTAGGTAGGTACCTAATTTGCATTTACATTTTTATTAGAGAAATCCTTTCATGATACGGTATTTCTAGATAAACGGAGTTATTGAAAAGTTGTCTATTATTAGTGGAAATATACAACATTTCAGCCGTTTTCCTTTGAAATGGGTTTCCACGATTTCTTCGCGAGTGATTTAGTTGGTATTTCTTACGTCTACAACGAAAAAACTCCGTCAACTAACCCGAAAGTGACCGCGTTTATCCTATTTTCAAAATTGTAGGCTAAATAACTCCATTTAAAACAGTGCTGTGATCAGAGCGACATCTAAAATTCACAGAGATCGTACTTAGAGAAGAAAAAAAGCCGTACCAAAGCAAGGAACATCGAAGGAAGCTTTTTTTAACGTCTAAAAAACCGAATATTCCTCGGTCATTGCTGGCTTTCGCTTAGTCAATCCACCTGATACCATCTCACCGTTGAATTCATATTTATCTCATACTTGGATGTGTACATAAAAGAAGAGCTGGGTTCAACGAATTATTAAAACGAACCACTGAGTGAGGGATAACTTTCAGAAAATAGCTGCATGTTGCAAAATTGAAATTTTCGGGTTTGAGCTGTGATAACTTTCTTTTTTAAATTCGTAAAACCATCATCACAGCCGGTTTCCTTGGCTCAAATACTGTAAGATAAGTGAACTGAATAATCGAAGATTTCAATGTTTTGGAAATTTGCCGCCTTTTCCCCACTGTGCGGCGCCAGACTACCAGAAATGGTGATGGAGCGTTACTGAATTTTGGGTATTATAATTTGATTTGGAGCGTGAATACTAGTACTCAAAAATACTCCTGAAAGTGTTCGGCGCCGCCAATGGTGTCGGTATGGGCGCCGCTAAATTCAAACAGTTGTAATAATTTTGTGTCTTTAATTTGAGATTTGACCAGTCAGCTCCGAGCTTACCAATTTCACATTGGTTATCTAATATTATGTAGGTATTAAGAAAAATAATAAAACTGTGGTCGTGACTAATTTGGCCATCGTGTGATAATGATACATTGGCTGACTCATTTTCCTCATAAACGTTGATTCAACCATCAACAATAAATGATCATTTAAAAAAGAAAAATAGAAAACCCGAAGGACGACGTAGTCGTACCGGCACTCACTTGACGTCACGATGTCAAATGATTCAAGATATCACGCAACGCTTCTATAAAAAGCCGTGAACAAAATCCTCTTTAAGTAGAATCATTCGTATAATAAAGATTTACATTTTAACCTTCCAGGACATCCTTACACGGGAGCTCGTTAACCTCAAGAAATTTATTGGAGATTTTTCCCGCACCGAATACGGTTTATCCACTGCAGACACTGACACGCTCATACAGTCTGACCGTGAACCTTATTGTAAAAGGGGACGAGTTACGACAGCACGTCCTCGGCCAAGGCTTCTACCGTCTCTACGAAGGACGCGGGATACCCTTTTGAAAGCGAAAATCGGTGTTGCAGAGCCGTCGATTTTGAGTCTGAGGATAATGCGTGATTTTGAAAGATGAGCCCGCAGGTCGTGTCACACGATTTTTGCCTCGGAGTTGCCTTGCAGATCAGTTTGATTTCGCGTTTCCAACCATTGAATCTTCACCGTTTTGTAATCACTCGTGAAAATTGCGGTGAAACCGACGTGTTTCGGTTTTCCAACACATTGCTGAATAATGGAGCTCACGTTGTGCAGCATGGCCTTGTGAGCAGGTTTTCAAAGTAACGTTCAAACATCGCTCAGTGTAATGTGCTGCCACTATTTGAAATATTTCACAACTTCCAAAACTGTAAAAATTGGACATACATATGTGGAAAGCCTTGTGATCAGTTCTGGTGGAAAAAACTGTTTGTTATCTAAAAATCAAAATTCCTCCTCGCATTTAGCGTTCTAGATATTGCCAAACAAAATTTGGTTGTAGTCTGTCTATCTGTATGTGTGTTTGCGAATTACCCCGTGTCTAACCAAACGAAAGAATGGCTGTAGCATAAATCTGGAGGGTAGATGCGGGTTGAGCCATAGATGGTAAATTTCATCAAATTCGGACTGCATCTCTCGGATGCGAATGTAAAATACTTTCCATACTTTTAACTTTGCTACTAAACCTGATTATGACGGCATCCATTGGGGTTTTTGTCTATAGGAACCCAGGTGGTAGCATATGTATCTAGTGAAGAGAATAATAATAATCAAATGGGGTGTACTAACCTTGAGTACTTGTATACCTAAATGGTGTCTGGGAAACGCATGCGTAGACGAAACGAAATCAACGAGCACCCACATTTCAGCTAATTCTTCGTATCATACATTATTAATTTATTTTCACTTCTGGAATGAAAAGCCGGCTGTAACATTGTACTCAGGTAAATTCATCGGCAATTCGAGCTCCACACGTCCAAACTGTAAAAAATTTTTTTACAAAATTATTACGAAACTTTTTATTATTTACCTGTATAGATAGATGCCCCTTCTGCGTAGATCACTGTTTTCTGTGGTCCATTTCTACCCTCGTGCCCCCCATCCAAAAAGTCCTAACTCGAGTACTGGAGCCGGCCGGGAAAGTGCAGTTTCATAACTAATATCCGCCGGTAGATTCAAGAATTCTGTAATTAATTAGTTATCGTTATTCATGAAGATTAACCTTCCTTGTGCAAGTTACAAAAGTAGGTAGGCTACCTACTAACAAAACCCAAATTTCTTCAAATGAAATAATTACATCACGAAACAACCAACCCGACTTCATACTGCCATGCGTGATTATAATCAGGTGTTCCCTAGCAGTGATATCTGTACTGGATTTATTATTCACGATCGTGTTGACGGAGCTTTTAGGTGCAAACTTCAGGGCCTTACTGTGAACGAACGGCTGGACGGTCAAGGCTCCGGGTGGTCTCAAAACATTCTTCAGTTCGAGACCAATTTAAAAACGTAAAAAAAATTCGACATAACGGCGCCCTGGAAATGTCAGCCCCTATTTTTCGCTTAGAGATGACTGACATTAACGCCGAGCTTCGCGAACCAACTAGACCCCAAATGGGACCCACATAACCAATTTCATTAATTTTCGGTCATGGTATCTGAGGAAAGTGCGGCGTACGGCGGACGGACAGAAAATTGTATTCTATTTTTGGGTTCTACGTACTACCTTGAAACGGAAACCACCATTTTGATGGTGGGAGGGGGTTAGAAAAAATGTCATGCTCGATTGCAAAGGTTCATTATTAAAAATAATAAACCAAAAGCTCTTCAGAAAACACCCAGTTGGATATGAGCAAGCGCCTCAGTGGATTTTATTTTCTGTCTCGTCCGTTTTGGAACAATGTCAAGGTTTGAGAAATTGAATACGGTCCCCGATTCATAACTCTCTTTCTTATTTCGAAACGTCATATTTCCGCGGGGCGACAGGCGGGAGAAACGAGCTGCGGTGTAGGATGAAGATGTCATTTATTTGAAGTCCTCGGATCGATGCGAGTTTCCCCCGATGGATGTCGGGATTTAGGGGGTCGCCTTTGATTACGAGTTGTTTTGAGTTTGAATGTTCGGTACATCTACTCTGACTGAATATAACGAGGTGGTTTAAAGTTTTTGTAGGTACCTAGCTAGATATTTGGGGCAGTGTGTACCCATGTACTGCACGAGAGATAATTTGATGTATTTATCACCTCTCACGACAGCAACAACCACACTCTGTACTACCTACTTTTATACATGTCTAATTGATGAATCAGCCAGTTTCATCTCATTTTGAGACGCGAGTGCATGCCCAAAACGTTGATCAGTATAATTATTATCACGTTGGTCTCAGGAAAAAATGTATCCCACTAGGAAGAATATCTCTCCAAAAATTAGCTAGATGCCTTCTACGAACGAAAGAATACATACGTACGAAAGAATAGCCACCAAGGACAAACGCTACCCCCTAAAAATGTGCGATAATCGCCATACCAGGCTGTGAATTCACGTATTAATATATAAATTATTATGTTTGCGTTATTTTTCTGTCTGAACAGACAAGTGGTCTGGAAGTAGTCTCCAAAACGAAAAAAGATATCCCTTATCGCTCTTAAGAATATAGATCGAGTGGTGTGTAGCTGTAGTTTTAAACGGACCTGACTGGTGTTAAATACTATTAGCGATTGCTGCTGTTGGCGATTTACAGGAAACCGAATTGAATCACTCGCAAAACTTAATTCCAGTTGATTCCTTTCACTTCAGTCAGCAGTCAGTATCAAAATTTCGCTCCTGGGCTATAATTTGTAAGCTCACCTTCCCAGTGTACCTTTAGTTATTGTGCTGACGATGGTTCACGTCAAAAATAAGTAGATACGAGTCAGTTCGAAGGATTATCGATTTCACATGATTGATACCCTCTTGTAACCTGTGAAATTTTTAATTTGTATGCACAAGTACTTCTTCTCTTGCTCCTTGTACGTGACGAACTAAATCACTCGCGATGGAGGTTATTGCATGTTACCAAAGACGATGATTTTGGTTTGTTATTTTTCAATAATGAACCTTTGGAATCGAACATGGAAGAAAAAATTAACCCCTCCCCTCAAAATTTGATGGTTTCCGTTTCAACGTACGTAGAATCCGAAAATGGAATAGAAGGGGCTTTTTTTTTACGTTATTAAATTATCTCGAACTAAAGATTTTTTTGAGACCACTCGGAGCATTATACTGTACGTCCAGCAGTTCGTTTGCACAGACAAGCTTCGTCAACATGATCGTGAATGAAACGGTACACATCCTGCTAAGATATTTTTATCGTTACTAAGGAACACCTGATTATAATCACGCATGGCTGTATGAAGTAGAGTTGGTGATATTATTTCATTTGAAGAATGATGGCCCTTTTGGATTTTGTTGATATGTACTTTCCTAACTTGAACAAACCTTACGTTTCATGAATAAAAACAAATAATGATTGAGTTATTGAATCCCGCGTATTTTTATAAACTGTAATTCCCGGGCCGGCTCTCCATTGCTCGATTTAGGGCTTTCCTCTAGGGAGCACGAGGTAGGTACTGATCACAGAATCAGTAATCTACGCAGAAGGGTCATCTATACAGGTTTAATAATTAACCGTTGTCTAATAAATTGCTGCGGTTTTTATTTATTTCATTTCATGTTATATATTAATATGTATAATAGTACAAAATACACCACAGCGCTGCTTATTAGGGGGGAAAATAACATTATTGTAAGGCAATAGACAACATGCCTGAGGCTAAGAGGAGCGAAAAGCCAATTAAAACTCATGCCTAGTTATAACCAGGATTACTTAATATAATTTAGGCATTTCCTGATATTTACCAGATTTGCAATTCAACGTGGAAAATAATTAAATTAACAAAATATTATATCCAAACTCTTGAAATATTATCTCATAGTATTACACATCATCTGCGAAGGATATTTTCTACCCAATTCCAATCATACATTTGAATTTTTTTTTTAAATGTGCAGCACGGGTACCTAGGTGTGGGGATTTTATATCAGACCAGATTCCTTTGCACGGTGCACGGGCTCCTTTTGGTTTGTTATTCTGTGAATAATTCACCTATGTAATCGCTCAGCAAAAAAAATTTATAATACCTTGAAACGTAAAAGAAAAATTTATGAGGGGGTTTAGATTCCATAAACGTAAGTCCATCCGCCGTATCATCCATATCTACTTTAATTTCGGTCTAAAAAATTCGTTATTTCGCACATAGGCTCCATTTGGGCCCTAGTTGTGTCCCGAAACTCTGCAGCCCGATCGGAATATACCCAAGGGTGTTATGGGTGAAAAATGGGGGTGAAAATGCGGTTTTATGGTGTTTTGGTAACATCAGCTTGTGAGGTACCGTTTTCCATGTTTATTATGACGAGGAGTCCGGATATGAAGTCGATTTTGACCAAAGAGGAAAATCGAGGTTGAAACGAAGGTTCAACTCCCAAAATTTATTTTTTATTAGTCAAAAACCTCGCAAATTGTGTCTGAAATCACCATAAATATGCATAATAACACTAGAATTAGTATCAACAGGTGAATAAAGACAATTAAATGGCATAATCACTGGACAAAGATAATTTGTCAAAAGTAGGAGCCTAATTCGTGTTTTTTCGGGCCAAAATTGGTGGAAACCATAGAAAATAGCGATTTCAATTATTGCACATGAAAGAAACAATGAATATATTTCCAGCATTTCTGTCTGTAGGTACGTCCAGTAGAATAATAAACCCATGTGACAAGGACTTTGCAGCGTCTCGTGAGGGTATGGGGTTTGGAGCTTAACATTTCAAGTCAACCTGATTTGGGTCATATTGACAGTAATTTGCAATACTAGTCGGAGTTTTATGGAATGATCACCATGTAGCACTGTATTTCGTTATTAGTGTACTTTCAATTGCAGAGCGTTTTAGGTGGCTCCGTTTTTATTTTGACTGGTTCACTGTTAACAAGTTGACAGATAACGCTTGTTGGAACTGGGCCCTGGGCAGGTCCCATCCAGCGTGTCGTGAGTCGATAGAGCACCGGCCGGCGTCCGGGCCTCGACTTCTTGTGGTTATCGCGTGAAGACGTCCTCATACTCGGAGCGGACAACAAAGGAAGTCGTAGGGCTCCGGAGAAGGGCCGGCAGGTAGAGCTCCGGCGTTGCCAGATCTCTCAGGATGCGATGAGGGTTCTTCGAGAACATCCCGCTTCCCGGTGTGTGGATGAGAGTGGGGGACCTGTTTCTCCTTCTGTTGACCTCTGGTCGGCAGTTCGAGGCAACGCATCCCCCATCGACAGCGTCCTGATCTTTTCGTTGGATCTGTATACGATATTATGGATTATCAATGTCTAGACTGCAGTTATTGCAGTTTATTTTATTGCAGTTGAAAAACGCTGCAAATTATTACAGAAAGGTTTATTATGTACCTGTATAGATAGATGCCCCTTCTGCGTAGGTCACTGTTTTCTGTGGTCAGTACCCTCGAGCTCCCCTCCGGAAAGCCCTAAATCAAGTACTGGAGCCGGCTCCGGAATTAAAGTTACATACAAATGCGCGGGATTCAATAATTCAATCATTAATTATTTGTAGTTATTCATGAAGCATAAGGCAAATAATAAACCGTTGTGTATTAATTTACCGTTCTGTAATAATTTGCCCATCAATAATACTTCAATGGTTGTTCAAGTTGCAAAAGTTATTGCATTTTCGGATTCTGCATACCTTGAAACGTAAACCATCAAATTTTGAGGGGGGTTAAAATTGTTTTGTTTTCGTGCTCGATTCTGAAGGTTCATTATTGAAAATAATAAACCAAAATTTCAGCCTGTCCGCCGTACGTACCTACTATTCTTAGTTACCATGAACGAAAATTCGAAAATTGATGAACTTCGGTTTATAGGTCCCGTTCCCGGTCTAGTTGGTCCTGGTCAGTCATCTCTAAGGGGTTATAAATAGGGGTTGAAATTTTCAGAACGCTAGCTCGAAAACTTTCAATAGAATATGGTTTTTTAAACGTTTTTAAATTGATCTTGAACTAAAGAATTTTTTGAGACCACCCGGAGCATTGTACGACCAGCCATTCGTTTTGCACCGATAAGCTTCGTCAACACGATCGTGAATCAAACGGTATAAATCCGATCCAGATAATCATCGCTAGGGGGCACCTGATTATAATCAAGGATGGCTGTATGAGTCGAGTTGGTTGTTCTGTGATATTATTTCATTTGAAAAATGATGGGAGCTTTTGGATTTTGTTGATAGGTACTTTTGCAACTTGAACAACCGTTAAAGTATGATTGGGTAAATTATTACATAAAGGTAAATTATTACACAACGGTAAATTATTATACGCAACGGTAAATTATTACGAATACTCGATTTAGGGCTTTCTTGGGGGTGCTCGAGGGTATTGATCACAGAAAACTGTGATCTACGCAGAAGGGGCATCTGTACAGGTAAATAATAATAAATTTTGATAATGTAGTAAATTGAAGGAAAGGGTAAATTGAGTAGGTACGTAATTTCGAAAATTCGCTCATATGGTCACGCTGTAGCGCCATTGATTATTACCAAAGCTGACTTCACCAGCCATTAGTTGATAATATTTATCTTTCTACTTTGGTAGAGACTCGTTTACTTTCTACTAACCGGCGTTAAACAAACGGAACGCCGTTTGCGATAGAGGCCGGTCTGTGTTCTGATGGGTTTTTGACGTTACGGAACCGTCGCGGATGGGTTTTTGACGTTACGGAACCTCACAGAGCTACGATTGTTATTGCCTGACAGGCTGAATGAGCTTGTGAGAAATGTCGTGCCGATCGAAAAATATAATCATGCCTCTATAATAGGCATAATTGTGTGAACTTAATCGAAATTCAAACAATTTATAGGAGTTTTAAATTAATAAAAGCAATAAGCGATTGATTATTCGAATCTAAACAATTGGGCAGGCAAAAATGTTATCAAATTCAAGTTTTTGTGGTAAAAAAATTGCCATAACTTCTGAAAAATTGTCACCGGCCGTTAAGAGGAGGTATGTTACTCAAACAATTTGCTCATATGAACATGCTGCATGATGGAATTTCTATAATTTGTTGTAACGCACTCAGGCGCGGCTTTACCCAGCCTTGGCTACCTGTACCTAAAATGTCGCCGTAGCATCTGTGCCACCTATCATTTCGAAACAAAGAGTGGTGGAATACCCTTAATTCTCGCTCGAGTCAATTTATACCTGCGCGAATAGCAGTAGATTTCATTTATTGTGATCATTCATTCATGATCAGTGAATAATTAATCCTTCTTGTATATTGGGAAAAATTGACAGTGCTAACTGACCGTTCTAATGCGTGAGGTTCGTATTTCAATTTCCAAAATTGTTCAAACTCTCCGTCCCATAGAACACCTTCCGGTTTTTCTCATTCATCAGGGCTGTTGAGGTTGAACATAACAAAGCGGATCAGTGTAGGTGTGCTACTTGTGATGGTTTCGAACTAAAATACATGCTATGGTAAATATTTACCTTTGTAGGCTGTGTGTACCTGATGAAGAAGACTAAAATAGAATGAACGAAACGTTGGTCTAGATGAGCATTTAATGATTTGACCAAACCCTCATGATTATCAAAACCAAAGTACTTATGTAATTTATGAGTGGTCTACCCCCCCCCCCCCCCACACACACACACACACACACACACACACACACACACCTCTGATGACCTATATTATGACTGGTTTTCATGAAATTTTGAAAATTTGACGGTAATCGACAGCGCACGTTAGGGCTTGATTTTTAACTCATTCGCACGTTCATTTCGAGTTGTTTTACTGTTTTAAGCTGAAAAACACTTGAAAACTGTTGAAGTTTTAGCCTTAATATAGATAGTGAGTAGTAAGGTCCAATGACGAACTTGAAAGTATGATACATATTTGATCAGCTTGAAATTTGCTATACGACTTCGAAGTTTGTCCGGATGATTCGGGACCACCCCGTTCACTAATGACGTGAAGGAAATTGATATGTAAATTTCATCATGCTTACTTAAAATAAAATGTAACGCAATTAAAGGTCAAACTCGATTTTCCGTTTCCCGCTTTTTGGAAGCGAGCTGGTGGGAGTCGTGAATGAATATGCAGCCTGGGCTGATGGATGTTTGCAGTTGAGGGTATAGTAATCAATATTGTAGGACCCACTCGGCTCTGGAGGTAGCAACCCCCCACCATCATCTCACTGGTTTGATTAAATTACATCCGCAACAACCGAAGGTAATATAGTTTCAAATTCACATTCAACAACATCAATATTCCCGAGGGCCCGACGCACATGGCAACCAACGGATTATTATCTCAATTAAATTATGCACACATTCATGTTATGAACCTAATTTACCCTTGGTACCAATTCATATATATTTTTTTGGGTCAAAATTTGTTCATGTATGAGTTGTAGTTTATTAGTACCTATCATTCAGCCAGTTCCCAACTTACTGACCACATTTCGGCCCAAAATCTAGTGTTCCAAGATTAACAGGTACGGGGTTAAATCAGGTGAGGCTGATTAGACCTAAACAATTTTGAACCTAACAAAAAACCAGTTTTGTAACGGGTTTTCAACCGTTTCGGGTGAAAAACACCCCTAATCAAAATACCTCTCGAAATTGGCGTTTTAGGGAATCAAATTCTCCGTCGGATTAGATTGAACGACGAAGCCTTTCGATGAGATCTTTCCGATTTTTCATGAATTTTCAACGATTCGTTGATGGCCTTTGATGGTCAATCAGTGTCCTTCATGCGCAAACTACAAAGACCACATTTCGCTCTTATTGCCTGATTTTGATGAAATTCACAGGTGTCGGGCAGGACGGGTCCCTGATGGTCATCTGCGAATTGTGCAGTGGAGCAATTAATTGTAGCTTAGGCGCATGCGCTGTTTTGAAATCCTTGTTAAGCCCACGCACTGACCGATAATAATAATATTTTCGGCTGATTTTCATAATTTCCTGTTCTTGAAACATCTCTGTTCACACCGGAATAACAAGTTGATTCCATTTGTTTTCAAAGAATTTAATAGCAATGTTGCTTACCTGTGAGTTAGGTGTTATAGTAAAACCGAAAAATGCTCATTCTTCAGTAACATGTTGGAAATAACTTACCAAAATTGGGATTAACTTTTTTCTCAACATTGCTGATAACTTTGTTAGTAAGTTGTCTGTAACAGAAATTCTGTTGCAAAAAGTTTATTTTGGCAACATTTCAGTTCTATTGAATTGATACTTGTCACGATACACGGAAGAGTAGCATGAGGCTATGGTAGGTATAGCGCAGCTCATCTTTCTTGGAGCGATATGGCCTTCCTAAAATTAGTCTACGTCCTACGCGATGCCCCAGAAGGATGATCAAGTGTTCAAAGTCTTGAGCTGGACATACGGGCAAATCCCTTGAAACTGTCCTGGATTAGTTAGTTTCCCTAGTTTCTTCCTCTTCTCATGTTCTCACATCTTCCAGTGCTGCAGCAGGTCATAGACATTATTTCTAAGATACGGGCGTTCCCACATCCTCTCCTTACGCCTACAACCACTGGTAACCAGTACACAGGCAGCCAGAGCAGTATCACTCATAGTACTTGGTACTTGAATCCGACAGAACAACTCACAAGACTGAATTTTGGAGCTTGGTGAAAACTTTAATAACATCGTTCACATCAACAAGTCATCGGCAGAACATGTCAAATAGCTTCTCAACAGCAAAACGTGTTGAAAACAAAGGCAAATTTTGTCCACATAACTTGTTGCTTACAAAAAGCCAGTAACCCTGCTACTGACATATTATTAGCAAATAGCGATTGACATTTTCTCTGCAGAATATTGGAAAAATAATTGTCAGAAATATTTTTGTTATCAACATGTTTTGCTAATAGCATGTTATGTTACTAACATGTGTAAGCAACTTAAGTAATGTAAGGAACTTACGTACTCCATACTTATCAACTATTGTCATGTTTTCAACTACCATAGATTGTACCTACATTGCTGTCCTCATTCCTTAATGTGTTTGGCTGCGGATTGGTTAGCACAAATTTATGTGTGTGATTCATCTGAGCTCTCGTCTCGACTGAGGTCATCCCCCCAGCCTTCCGCGTAGTCCTCTTCAACATCAAAGGGAACCACTTGAGCTGTCTGGAGCGAAACCTTTTGAAAAGTGATTTCTTTGAGTGGTTTTTCTCGATGCCTCCTCGTGTCTGTTTAGTCTCGAGAACGGAACTAGTGAACGGATTTCAGTTACGAAGGGGAAGATAATATTCCTTCTTCGACGCTTATCAGTATTCCTTCTACACACCTTGGACGCCAATGTCATTTCGACTTGGGTTGAGACTGATGTACTTACCTAGTTTCGGCAATCTTAGAACTTCTTCCGTTTGATTCGACCATTTAGGAGAAATTTCAAATTTTTTATCTCGTAGCCAAGACGCGTGGCTTTTATAATTTTTATTAAAATCTAAGGATGTATTAAAACATGTTTGAAAAGACAAATTTTTCAAAAATGCATTTACATACTAAAGTGTTGGTATGAAGGGGACCCTGACTTGTTGCGACCTACCCTGAGTGATTTCTATAGGAAGTTATGGTTGTCAAAAGTAACACATCAATCACATCGCCACATCATTTGACACTGCGAAATTGGCATACTTAACGCTCAATCTTTACACGACCCTGGGTTATCATATAATTTTGTTTCCCATCATTCACCGATGACCTGTGACTTCATTCCGTACTTGACCTCCCCCAACCTGAAGATGTACGCGTCTTCCCATCGCAGCCTCTCCAAACCGAAGTTCACTCGGCCAAGGGCGTTTTGCCTCTCCTGCGTACAATACCCGAGTACACATGGTACCGAGGACGAACTTTTTGACAAGTCAAAATTTCCGGGTCAAGGAAACACCGCTGTCCCGATTCCTAGTAAACCTTCCTTTAACAAATTGTATTTACTTGCTGTAAAATTGATCACCAAGGCCAATAATCCAATCAAGGAGGTTATTGGGAAGAAATTGATGTTTCATCTCCCTATCAATAATATATGTGACCGTGTTGATGAAATAGCTGTAATTAGCTGTAATTTTTCACCAATTTCAACTTTTCAGTAGGTCATAAAACAACTAGAAAACTAGTGACAAATGCTGTACTCGCCTTTCCAATTGTATATCAGTAATATATATATATATATATATATATATATATATACGTTTATAGTATGATTATATGTGTTACCTATACAGTATAGGCTGTAGGTAACCAACAGGTAGGTAGGTCTAACCAACAAGCATATTCCGTTAAAATGTCGAAATAAAGCGTCGACAAGTTGGAATGAACATCTTATTTCACGGACCGACTCTCGATAACTAATTCTCTGACTGTCTCTGAAAAGTTTTTTAGTCTTTAGGCTTCTCTTCTTCCTCCCACCTACCGTCTTCACATCTTCTCTTTCTACTGAAGGTCCTTGCCTGTCTAACGTGGATATATGACATTAAGCACCTGATTCTAGTAGATCTTTCTTTCAATTACTCTCATCTTAATACCAATCTATCTTCGATATAAGTACCACGTCACATTATTAGTGGTCACATATACGTAGGATTGTGGTGAGGGGGGGTTACACCATAGAACGTCATTTCATCGCTGGTTACCATAATAATAAAATATATAAAGTACGAAATTTCATCTGTCTTGTTTCTCATCGTAAGTAGTTCATAGTGAACGTCACATACATTCATTGGTCACAGTAGTGCAATATATCCTTCAATAACTGTACACTATCTATTGAAGAGTACCGGTTTAGTCCATTGAGTACAATGTTGGTTTAGGGCTGGGCTTTTAACAAAACAGTAAAAATCGTGTTTTGGAGGAAAAACCTGTTGTGATTGCCAACGAATGGAATTTTTTAATGAGAATTCAAGGAATTTCTATGTATGTAAAGTTCCCATAAGCTGGCAGGGCGACTGGTAAGGGCATCTTATACAGGTAAATAATAAACCGTTGTGTAATAATTCGCAGCGTTTTTCCAAACTCTATCGAATGTTGACACTTTAAAACCTCCTGCGGAGGAATAGGTGTCGCCCATCACAGGGTTGGTAGGCGCTCACTTGACAATGTCGATTGGATAGGATTTACCCTCAACCGATCTATTTGATATCTCTTACGTGATTGCCATATCAACGATAGGTACGTCGGGAAAAGTGATAAAAATTCCGTTGAAAACGGCAGTTGTCGTGGAACAAGGTTCGTTTAACGGAACGTAAAATATGCTCGCAGTTGATAGTCACCTGTAAAATTGTTTCTTTTGGATTCTGATATTGCTCGTCAAGTTGCGTTGTTTTGGTCTTCTTACATAATATTATCTCAAATTGATACGGTTTAATAATGTTTCGCAGATTTGTATCTATTGACCACGTTTCTTTCTGAGCGATTCATCGGTATCTATGCATGTTTCGAACAACGTTTTTCAGAAATGCCACTAGGTTTATTCATTCCAGTCTCTCAAAGAGTCGTATCATCGTGCAATTTTTTAAATTTTGAATAATGTATTTTTTGATCATGCTCAACATTTGTTTTCTTTTGTTGCAGGTAAGTCTTGAGTTATACGCCCTCGGTTCATAGAAAATCAAAGGAGGTGAGATTACCTGTAACAATATTAACAATATTTTATCCAGACCGATATGGATTTTTTAATTTTTTATTTATTTATTTTTTTTTAAATAAGCTGAAACGAGTGATGAATTGACCTAGGAAATCTTTTGAATGGACTTGTTTTTGAAAAATGCTCGACGATCTGGCCGCGTTTTGATCCGTTCTCACCCGGTGAAGGTACTGAAGTTTTATCGTCGGTCCCTCGTAATATCGACTGCATATGAAGGAACCATCATCAGCTCGCAAGTTTAGCTCAGTGTCATCCGCTAGGATTACGCGAAATCCCAATTCTGCCTGTTGATACCCGCTTAGAGATATCCGTGTACGGCGTTAAAGGACCAACATTTCCCTGCCTCGCGCTTGTTCCTACTGCTTTTTGCCTCATCCCGACTCTCGTCTCCCCGTGCAAACTGTCCCGTTGTTGATACTATCCGTTCCTCCAGTCGAGTCTCCGTACAGCTGCCACTTCTAATTGCTCCGTGTCACGAACTATTCCACGAGGGTACTTGGGAACAATGCTCAGACCCGGAATTAATGAAGAGATCCCGACCCTTCCACTTTCATTTCCAAACGTCATTTTCCATTCTGCCCGTTCAACTTTTTCTCTGCCTCCGGTTTTTGTTTTTCGAAATTTGTTTCCTGTAGGATCCCCCCAGTCAGCGCTTACAGTAGCGATATTCACGAATAACGCATTTCATTAGAAATCATCGGTGCAGGATTCAAACTGCATATACTTCGATTTGCGGCATCGTGGTCACGCATCATGGCGCCGTCTTGCCACAAAAGTCTATACACGAAATTCTATCCCGAGATTGATGATGTCATTGCAGAATCTACTAAAACGTAATTTGCAGTTCAATATGTGCCAGTTTTGTACGTACCAAGTGCGTTTATATTTTGCCTGGTGTTGCTGTCACTATCCCACTATACAGTAGCCATTTAGTTTCCAGCGATTTCATTTTTGGTTCGAGTCCCATAACAAATCATAATTCACGGTCTGAAGCTTCGAACGATATTATCCCAGACCGCAGCGGCCGAGGCGAACCCATCGCCCTGGGTCGGTGTCCTCGGCAAGGCCAGTGGCGTTCAAGGTGAAAACAGAAAAAAAGCCTTCCATCACTCTCTTCCCCAAAAAACCTCCGGGAGAACAAAGAGGTTACGGGCTGACATAAGTACCTGGTACAGGATCAGTTTGCACGGTATGGAACAAAATGAAAGGACCCAAGGACATAACGCTCAACAGTAGAGAATCCATCAATCTTTGAACGAACCAAACGGATTTGTCTATCGCTATTGATCTGTATTTTTGTCGTATACTACCTAACGATACTACCTATAAAAAGACACTGAATTTAAAAAAACCATTAATAACATTTCATGTATTTTACTGCGTGCCATCCGAAAAAAATGAAATTGTAGGTTTAATTACAATTCAAGAAGTGTAGATGCGAAGGAATAAGCCATGAAATGTTGGGTTGTAGCAAGATTTCCAAGACATTATTTTACCTGCGATCCCGGGCTCAGTTGAACGATTCTTTGGTTCCCCGATCGAGATGAACGAAGCCTGATCAGTGCTGATGCTGGTTCAGCATTCAAGTGTCTTTAATTCTTCAAGGATTAACGGATCATTTGGTTTCTTCTACAGAATGAATGATGTGCTCTAATTCTTCTTCGATTTCCTAGCCAACCCGAAACCTTGACCCCGAGTGTTCTGTACAGCTGATAGGTACTTCGATTCCCCGGTCCGCCAGAAATTACCAAGCTTGATCGGCGTTGGACCATCGGAATTTCACGTACTTGCCACAAGAGTGTTTTTTTCTTCTCCCCCCCCCCCCCCCCCTTCTTTTTTTCTCCAAAACTTGCCACAATTTTTGGTGCCGCAGGTACAAGAAATCGTCGCCAAGGTACCGGGTATGCGGCAACGGCCCCGCAGATTGCAAAAAAAGAAGATAAAAAATAAAATAAAATGAAAACGCTGCAAATTATTACACAACGGTTTATTGTTACCTGCATAGAAAATAAAATGAAAACGCTGCAAATTATTACACAACGGTTTATTATTACCTGTAATAGATGCCCCTTCTCCGTAGATCTCTGTTTTCGGTGGTCAATACATATCTTCGTGCTTCTCCTAGGAAAGTCGTAAATCGAATACTGGAGCCAGCCGGGCTGTTACTTACATAAACATGTGGTGGATTCAAGAATTCTGTCATTAGTAAATTATTTCTTGTTATTATTCATGAAGTGTAATATAATAACTTTGGTTCATGTTACGGAAGTACCTGTCAACAAAATCCAAAAGATCCATCATTCTTTAAATGAAATGATATCACAGAACAACCAACTCGACTTCATACAGCCATCCTTGATTATAGTCCGATGTTCCCTAGCAGTGATACCTGGGCCGGATTTATACGGTTTCTCGCAATCATGTTGACGAAGCTTTTCGGTGCAAGCGAACGGCTGGCCGTACAATACTCCAGGTGGTTTCAAAAAATCCTTTAGCTTGAGATCAATTTAAAAATTTTAAAAAAAATACCCTTACGTTGAAAGTTATCGAGCTGCGGCGTTCTGAAAATGTCAACCCCTATTTTCCCCCTTAGACATGACTGGCAGTAACGCCGAGCTTAGCGGACCAACTAGACCCAAAATGGGACCTACAAACCAAATTTCACTCATTTTGGTTCATGGACTGAGAAATGGGCGAAGTGTGGAGGACGGACAGAAGTTTTTTTAAATTCCATTTTCTGATTCTACATACCTTGAAATTGAAACAGTTAAATTCTGAGGAGGGGTTAACATATTTTGTTTCGTACTCGATTCCAAATGTTCATTATTGAAAATAATGAACCAAAGTGAAGTTTTACGACTAGAAATCCAGCTATTCTGGAACCTACGAGCTGGACCATATTGTCACGTGAAAATTTAGGTTACCTACCTACGTTAGAATTTCGGGATTCCTGTCGGTTTGTACGAAAATTTTTAAACGCCAAAAAACGCAATGGAATCAGTGTGAGCTTTTGGTGTTGTTATCTCTTCCGATTGGTCATCGCGAAAACATACAACTATTGCATGCTCAACGAAAATAAGTGTTCGTACATACTCGTACCTACGTAATTAATAAAAATGAATGAAGTAGGTAATCCTGAAATAATAATTGAATACGAACAAAAGGAGCCGGCGTCCATCTCAACGACAACGCTCACTTGTTTATTCGAGATCGTCAAAAATGAATATCGTATAACGCGATGAATCATAATACGGTGTAATGAAGGGAATCCAATACTCCCGATTTCATCGCGTGTTTATCGTGTAAACCTATAGTTTTCATTCACGATTATTATAGCAAATTTCCACGATCCGAACGAATTTCCAGAAGGGCCCTCAACGAATGGTTTTCGAAAACCCTTTTCTGGGTCATTAACTTTTCCCTCGAAATTAATTATTTAGGGTATTTATGGAAAAGGGCTCATTGTTTAATAAACTCCGCATTTATTTACGTTCATTTCTGCGCAAAGCTTTCAGTTGCCTCGGTCTGGTTTTAGATATCAAGTATCCCCTTTGTACAGAGATTTTGCCTCTCAAAACGAAAACAATACCCAGTATGAATAATTTAGCCTTTGGCTGTAATCTCAGATCGTTTCATGTATTTTTTTCGTACCCCCTGCAGAACCTTCATTTCTCCTCTCTAAACTTTCAGACGCTTGACAAGGGTAGAGAGCGAAAGGTTTGGGATATCCGATTTATCGGATTTGGTTTGTGTTTTCACCGGAAGGAAATATCTTACGAGTTTATTTCAAAACCTGCGTGTAGCATGTTAAAAGAGCTGGAGGTAAAAATCGATGACCGTTGTTGAAACTGGAAGTTATCCGATATTTTTCTCCTCCTTTTCTTTTAAAGGAATTGTTTCAATTAAATGTCGGAAAAACGGTCGGAGAGGGGTTTGGGCTTACGTTTCGTCGTTTCGATGTCAAACCTTTTCAGAGAAAAATCGACTGGAAAACAAAAAAGTTTTCATCTGCAGTAAACTGAGTAGAGAGAAACGGGCCAAAGGAGCGTCTCAAGCTATCTCGAGGTTCGATTGTGTCGCATTGTGGCGTATTTTGCAAAAATGAAGGTTCTGCAAGGGGTAGAAGTAAGTAGAACGGTGTAGGTATGTGAAACTCACTGAGCTTACAGTCGAAGGCTACATTGTTCATAGGCACTGGTGTTTTCGTTTGGAAAAGCAACAATAATTATTTAAATAGTAAACGCTAATAGGGCAATGGATTTGTATTATTATTGCTAAAAACGTAGGGAAATGTTCAACAATTCAATAAACTAAATCCGAAAAATCTTCAGATCTAATGGAATTCATGGATTCTACGGGAAATTCGTGAGCCATTTGCCAAATGTCCTCCACATAGGGGCTTTCTGGGAGGAAGCGAAACCCCCCTCAGTTATCAGGTTATTGCAACTTTCTGGCAGTTTCGAGTTGATGTAGAGGCAGAATTCCAGTTCCCCTCTTTTCCCCGCCGTTTTCGTTCACCGGATTCACACTGCCACGCGAGGCCCCGAATTGGTTCAGACAAGTAATATTCGCTCGGTGGAAAAATACGCGAAGTGTTTTAGTCAAACAGGGAAACAGAGCTGGGTCACGGGGTGGTTTTCGGAAGGTTTGAAATAACATTTTCTTAGGTCCGATGCGAGGGTTGAACTGAGGGAGGAACTAGAAAGCTTTGATGGCCAGAATGAAACTTCTACACATGTAAGGGTTCATTTCTGTGTTTTTAGGGCTGTGTATGAAATTACCATGTATGAACCCGAAGGCCCGCTTAGTTATTGTATTTTAATAATAAACAAAAAGCTGCAAATGATTACAAAACAATTTATTATTAACCCTTCACTTTGGATCGCTATAATACCATACAGTATACCATACCGTTACCAAGTCGTGATTGTAGGTTGTCCATTAACTGCCTACCTACCTGTGTAGGTATCTGAATCGCAAATTGATCTATCTCACTTCGAATCTGATTCGCATTTCGACTTCGTTCTATTTTTCCACCAATATTAAGTAGGCGTCTGAAAGGGTCTAAGAAAGGGTCCGTTGTTGCCGTTATTGGGAGGTTTTACTGTATTTGTGTCGTTCAGTTTTCTTGTAAATAAGAACTCTTTTTCGTCTATCTTAGTTAGGTCGTACACTCACAGCAAGGAGCGGTATTTTATAGCACCAGGTTGGGCGGCAGTGGTGTCTAGTTGGATTTTCTGCAAGGAAGGAGCGTAATGTGAGATCCTGAGCAGACTCCGGGTCTCTGAGCAGTTAGTAGGAATGATAACGGAGATGTTCCTAGAAACGCCTTCTATTCTGCACCGGTGCTCGCTACAAAAGATAGAAGAAAAGAATCCTCATTTCAACGTTTAATCAGAGAACGCTCTGAAAGACCCAGTGTCGGTTTACAAGGCGACACCCGGTCGCCAATACAGCAGGAAAACCCCCGGTTATATCCCCCGAGAGAAAAACGAGATTAGGGATTAGGTTGGTATTCGAAACATAAGCCGAGATGGGACTACGTGCTGCGTCTTCCGAATGCCGTTGGCGGACAGCGGTCGTCTCGGCTCGGATTGCACCAAGGAAAAGTGCACGTTGCAGTTACGATTACAGTTTTTCGCGAATGCAGCTAAGCTGACTCCTCTCTAGGTGCCGGTCATGAACACATTAAACGCTACATATTTTCACAAAAAAATGTGTACAGAGATGCATCCATGATCTATTACCAGAAAGAGCTACAATTTCGAGTTTTCAACGTCAGGTTTTGAAAATCGTCAACAAAGAAGTAGGAACTTCGTCGAAATTCTAAAGTTAGCCTAAAAGTGCCCTAAACCAACAACGACCGCTTCTGGTTAACCTATCCTAAAAATACGTTGATAATATTGATCATTGATAAATCACGCTCGTGCTGTTTACTTCAGTAAACTTAATCTTGGGCGTTTATTTGTTCAGCCTCCTCTGTCAAGACTCACTCGAAGTTTCTTAAAACACACTGAATGCAACGAATTTCCACACGGACGCTGGGAAATGCAAATGTAAGTCTGAGAAAGAGACAAGAGACATATATGTGCCGTGTGAAGGAGCTACACATTACCACTGTAACATCATCGTGCTTCATTGTTACTATAACAAGAATTTTTAGAATTATTGCCTAAAACTTTGCTTCTTCCAAACTTCAAAAACCTCAATGAAAAAATCAAGTATTTTTCTCTCTCTTTTTTACCATCCTGATAATAAATCGATAAAAATTCGAAAATCTGAGTGCATGCAATTTTTAGCGAATTTTCGGAGAAAGTGAAGATGGTTCCAACATTTTCAGAACAGGAATTTTTGAAATTTTTTATACTTAGGCAAATCCGTTTCACAGCTCCTGAATTCTTGCTATGAAGAGGAGCAATTTCCGAAGTTCAAGGGGTCAAATTTGAGTTTTTAGGGGTCAAAACTCGGCAAAAACGGCTAAAATCGCGAACAGTTGATTATAAAATCACTGAAAGTGGCATGGAGGGGTGAGTAAAGATATTAAAACGCCATTTCAGTGTTTCATACAGTATAGGGGTCAGATTTGGATTTTTGGGGGTAAACAATTGGTACAACAATATTAATTCGGCTGACAACAATATTAATTCGCTTGACATTGTGTGGGATGGTGATTCACGACAGAAAGAAGCACAATCTCGATGATAAAAATATTTTTCTCGCTAAAAAAAAAAAAAAAAAAGGGTCAGTTTGATTTATAAGGGACAAAAATCGGTAAAAATGGCTAAAATCACGAAATACTTATATAATTTTAGAAAAGTGGTACGGTTTCTCGCTGTATAATTTTTTTTACACATAAGCACGAATATTTCTTTGAAAATTCACTCTTCTAGCCATGCTGCATGACTGAAACTTCTTCCCCCCTCCCCTCCCCTTGCAATTTTTTGAACTATGTCGAAGTAGGAAATTTTTATGTACGTGCGCGTTGGTGACCAGAGGCGCCCTAAATTTCCATCGAATTCCGACTATAAGCGGGTTTTATCGCCCATATTCTGTACGAAATAATGGTCGTATTATAGCTGCAACTCTGAGCTGCGGGCTGGTGTCCTAACGATGCTATATACATTTTATCGAATTGTGATAGTAACTCTCTTCTGCAGATGCGTTCTGGAGTTTGGAGATAAATACCCAAACTACACAAATGAGTGATCGTAAATACGAGTAGGTGGATTTTAGGGGGTTAGTCCCCAAAAAATGGTCTCGTATAATTTGTATTGAAAACAGGAGCGTAGCTGCAACTCCCAACATTACAAGGTTGTTCGGTGGTTCGTCAACATTCCGTTTTGGGCTGCTCCGCCACAGTCCCACATCAGTTTCCTTCGGCTTCAGTTCCCAAAATGTAAAGGGCAGTTGGAAAAAGGCTTTTTCTCATCCATTCTGTTCATCCCACTTGACCAAATATGTGCTAGATGTCGATTATCGTTACCCAACAAAAGGTTTCTCCAATGAAGTTCACGATGAAAGCGAGTTTCGATCTTTTTTCGAAGATATTTTTCTGTATATTGGGTTTATCCCTTCCCGTAAGGGAACATCTGTTCGAGGCAAAAGGCGGAAGTCTGGTTTAGAGAGTCCAGAAATAGAAAAAACTACCGCATGTTGCCCGGATTGAGTCATGGATACCAGAAGTTCTTTGTTAGAGGGATCCGATGTGATCCTAAAACATCTTGGTCTGATAGACTCGGGCAAAAAGGTGATTATGTGAAATTTTTATATATGTTTTTCACTATCTGGATTCTAAATTGCTTTGAGTTGCCAGTAATAAATGTGTTTTCTCCCGACAAATTCCTGTGGTGGGCTGGGGGTTGGAAGATCCGCTCAACAAGCAATCAGTATCTCAATCAGCAAGTAGCATCATCGTTTCTGAACTCACTTCCATCTGAACTAATTGCGAAGGTAGTACGACCGTCAGACGCGATTCGAAACTTTGTGCCGGAAAAGGAAGTTCAAGAAACATCAGGAAGCTGGAAAAACGAATCCAAAGAAGCTTCTTGTGACAAACGAATCGTGAAATGGTGGAACTGAAAAAAAGAGCGTGGAATTACAATTTCACTAGTTTAGTAGAAGGTAGTTCTTGTTGCTGAGGAGTTGAGTTTCTCAATTCATCGAACGTCTGCCACGGGAACGGAGACGGGGTTGATTCTAGTGCTCATTACCGCTGCAAGCTGTGTTTTTTAGGGAGGAAGGTATGAATCTAACTTTTAAGGTTTTAAAGGGGTCCATGCTAACTACTGCCTGTTTCGTAGTGCCCTAGTTGAGTGTTGCAGCCAGTGTGATTTTGAGCAAATTCTTCAAAATGGATATGTTCTCCTGGGGGTGAGACCAAATCTGCCCTTGTTGAGTGTTGCAGCCAGTTTGATTTTAAGCGAATTCTGCAAAATGGATGTGGTCTGAGGGTGAGACCAAATCTGCCCTGATTGAGTGTTGGAGCCAGTGTGATTTTGAGCAAATTCTTCAAAATGGACATGATCTCCTGCTGGTGAGACCAAATCTGACCTAGTTGAGTGTTGCAGCCAGTGTGATTTTGTGCAAATTCTTAAAAACGGATTTGGTCTCCAGGTGGTGAGACCAAATCTTACGTCATGAGGCAGGTGGAAGATTGAGGTCTCAAAATCTCAAACCAGCTTATTAACAAATTTAATTCCTATGCCAAGCGTCTTCAAATTGATGATTCTCATGATTCAGTGTTTTACGTAAAATTGAGAAAGTTTTTCATTTCGCGTTATTTTTTGTCCTGGGGGTCAGACTGAATTAATTATTTGTTGAAATGTTTTCATCCGGTACATGTTCACCGTTCTGCTTGCACTTCAATCAAACCTTACACAACTTCAAGAGGTGGTGAGGGGGTTGGAATAGAGAAAAAACCTGGTAGAGGCAGGTTGGTTATTGGTTGAAAAAGAGTCCGATGGTATGCTTTGGGGTGGGGGGGCAGAATGAGTCCACACGTCATGTCCTGAAAAGGTAAACTCCACAGCCCGTGTGTTGTGCGAGAGTCGAAGTAATGAAAGAGAAACAAAAAATGTTAAAAGGGTTCACTGAAGCTAATGGAGGGCGAAATGAACCATGTGCTACCCACGGCCAAGGCCCAGACTGTGTCTGAAGGGCTTACGCTCGCAGCCAGCCCACGGACCGACCTTTGCGCTGGGCACCTACCGGATTTCACTGTGTAATTGATACTGGGGTCTTTGAGTGTGGTAGGACGATGTATTCAGATGTTTGAGCCGTGCAGTGTGACTGAACGAACAAATTATTTGCAATGTTTTGCAACGCGTTTTGATTGTATACGCATCTTATCCCCTGTAGCGCGTACAGCTAAGGTTCCCAAACATTCCGCTCAGCTGACTCGGGGTACCATGGGACGAACACAACTAGCCTCGCTGATTCGCGGTTCCTGGTCAATCACATATCACACTGCGGGCTTCTTGTACCTTGTCCGGTTTCCAGAAAGTTGACAATCTTTTGGGCAAGAGCCTCTCAGCAGGCTGAATAGCCAACAACTTACGGGCTACCGCTGCCTTCTTCCAACTCTCCGTCGTCCTTACATTTTCTCTTTCATCAACCTGCAGCGAGTGGTGTGTGCTCGCTCTGAAACCGAGGCCTAGGTGAGCGATGCTGCGGCATTTCACAGTTCGCAGCAGCTCAGTGAGTTTCACGGTGCTGGCCCGTGGCAGCGATGCCAACCCTCCAGCACCAAATATCCGTAGGTGGACAGTAAAAATGTGGTAAATTCCTTGAATATCTGTAGATTACAAATTAAAAATCTGTAGGAAAATCCGTAGAATTCCGTTGAAAGGGGGGGGGGGGGGGACTGATTCCTGCGCTAATAGATTCACAAGATAGATGGGCAAAGGGAGAATGAATGGCAGATACACGTGAAGGCAAAAATGTCAGGTGTCGCCCTTTTAAAAAAAGAAACGAATCCGTCATGTTCCCCCATCATCACGTTGCCACCTCAGCAGAAAATACTGCTATATTGCCAAAAGGCACCTGGAAATTGTGGTTATAATTATCTGCCTTGAAACATTCACGAAAACATACAGTTCTGTATGACAAGGCATGTCTTCATATACATTTTTATGATGATAGTTACGTACCTACATTTGTATCATAATATAGTTTCTTCATCATAGAAAATATATTTTTGCTACCGTACAGTCTTTGCCCATCGGTAAAATGTCAAGAAATTCGTCCCTAGCTGTGTTGTTAACTTTCAAACGAACTACTAAGGCGAAATGCTTGATACAGCCTTGTCTGTGGACTCATCTACATATTATAATTAGTGGGAGAAAAGCAGGCAGTCGCATGGACAATCGAATTGTATTTCATGTTGCTTTTGTTGTTTTCTCTCTCCATCCATGATTGAACCGAACCACGTTGTGTGACAATGATTCAACTTGCTAGTGAGCTCTCGTTCTCTCGTTGATTGCTTATTGAACATAAATTATCCATTATTTTACTTATTCCGCATATTTTCGTAGAAATTTCCTTAAGAATCCGTAGATTTCTGGCCAAAATCCGACAGTCGGAGATTAGTCTGAAAATCCGTAGATCTGAGGACAAATCCGTATGGTTGGCAACGCTGCCGTCGGGGTCTCAGCTCCACACCGGACTATGGAAACCGTCATTCTTCATAGATCCATGTTTTTAGCACAGAATAGAGTTTTGTCTTGTAGAACATCTGCTGCAAACTAGGAGTCCAAAATGGCTATTAATACTTAACTGATGGTTTTATCTCGCAGGTGGCCGTCATAGCGTGGCCCTGACTCAAGACACTGATTGTGTCTGAAGGGTGTAATATCCGCTATTGCCCACACTGTGTCTGAAGGGTGTAATATCCGCTATTACCCATACAGCTCACTGATGAATTGGGGCTCCCAAATGTTAATAGCTGTTTTCTTTCAAATATTGTATTTTACATCATGAACCGCATATACTGCAGCGCTGTACCGCAGGCCAGGCTGCGAATATCTTATTTACCTTCCGACGAGGATGGCATATAACTACCCTCTCCATCCCACTAGGCCAAAACATCCATTTGTCACTCGGTCTTCACAATGCGTTTCTTTCTTTCTCACCAAGACGTCTCCACGTTCATTATCGCCGGGCCACGATTCCTTTACGTGAGCATCATAAGTGTCCTCCTAATTCATTTTTTCTTCTCAGTTTTTATCCCGTTTTCGTACCGCTCGAACCGCCTTACGTCGTTTCACGGAGGGAAGTTTAAACTCAGAATCGCCGTTCGTGGGCTTCTCAATCGCGTTGTTGTGTTCTCAAAGTTGAATAGTTCAGCCCCGTCAACATCCCGGGAATATTGTGGATTTGAAATCATCGATAATATCAGCACCAGGAGCTTGTCAAAGAAAGGTAAGAAAGTAATGGGGTTTGTATGATGTATTTCATAAATACTGGACTCCACTTGCCATTGTGACGAGATAGAAGCTATCAGGGGGCTTTCATTGTTTTGACGAGTGTATGATTAGGTTAATATAATATGCGAATAGAATTCCTATGAAACTAGGCAGTGTATTTGTTACTAAGTGAACCCTATCATTATGACGCTTTGGCGCACATTAACGCATAATCCATTCTGAACCAGTGTTATCGTTCGGTAGATGGCTGCATCGAGTCTGGGAGAACCCACGAAACCGCGAAGGTTAACGCAAAACGGCGTGAGATCCGACGTGTGATTCCCCCCCCATTGAAACCTCCTCTTATTGCCACAGTGAAGAGATACCAGCCACCTCTTAGTATTTATGTAGATGATGAGGCCCGCGCAGACGGTTCCCCAGATCCTAATCAGCATCTTCTCCGAGGATGTCGGAACTCTATCGTTTTCTTCAAGGTAGTTATAATCTGATAGAATGGATGGAATAGCGCGAGTAGAAACCTTGGAACTTGTCCAGTGTAGTTCTGTTTAAATATAGTCATGTTCGCTGATTAAACTTCGGTAAAACGTGTCTGTTGTTGTACCATGACCACTGTCATTATAATCCTATTGGAATTTGCATCGACTTTAGATAACATAATTATTCATTGTATTCATATGTTGCAAGTTCCTTATTCGAAACTTCAACACCACAATACTATTAGTTAAATTAATATAAGTTCTAACGTTCCTTATGAGCTTATAACTAGGAATAGGATTTTTATGTATTTAAAAATGCGAAATATTTAACTAAATGGAAATTTATGAAATATTCATAAAATATTTGACATTTATAAAATATTTGTTGAAATATGTAAAATCGGTAAAAATTCTGAACTCAAACTAAATTGTAAAAATACGTAGGTAGTAGGTACTAATATTTATTTAATAGAAAATAAAATTTACGGAAACTTAGAAACATCATCCGGTCTATTCGAGTGCGAATTTCATGGCATTTCTCACCAGAAAACTCAGTATCCAAGCCAAAACGAGTTTTCAACAATGAACAATGTAAAGCAAAATCTACTGTTTACACAGCTCCCTACAATCATTCGCAAATGGCGATCTTCTTCAGAACTTCGAAAAACAGTTAACATATCTGAAAATCTGTATTCCTATCAGTGAAATGTTTGAAAATATGTGTTAGTAGCAAAATACGTGAAATTAAAGTGTGTATTGAACACATGTATTGAAAATCATGGATACAGAGCCAGAAAAATATTACGTGAATACATACGAATCCTATCCCTACTTATAACTATCCAAGGAGGAGATGAAGGGAAAATCCAAACTTACATTATATACAGTATATGCTCTAGAAGAAGCGTTGTTGTGCCAATATTAAATTCCAGTTAAGCAGTATGACCATATGAGCGAATTTCCCTTTAATTTACTACATTTTCAAATTTTTCCCGTCGTTTTGAACCATGTCATCTAATTTAACTATGTTACCCGCTTTCCCATTTTTGTTGAGTTCACGAAATGTATTCATATATTTTGGTTGTTGAACATTTTCTTCCATCCATCCTATTACATTTTGTGATTTTTAGCTAACTCGCGCACGTTCAGCAATGTAATCCCAGAGTTGAACGCCCGTGTTCCAAAACGAGGAAGAAACGGAACAGAAAAGAAAAATCGCACTCTCGGATCTCTATAAAGCCACAAGTTGGCGTGCGGTGAGTCTATTAGTCAAGCGGGGGAAACCACCCAACGAGAAAATACTGGGAGTTATTTGCTCGAATAACTCTGCTGCGTTTGATGTAGGATTTGTGTTGTATCGGGTAATAGCTAGTCGCATCCAGCTTTGCCCTTAGCAGCAAATCATGCTTGAAATAAAGGCAATATGTATCCGAAAACAGAAATCCCTGAAACAATTTGGTTTTGTCGTGAACTGTGGGTATTGGTACTTGTACCTATATTACACCTTAGCTACTCATATACCCACCTAATTACATGCAAGTTTTAGCTATTTCATAAATTGATTACATCCCAAACATAATGAAAATATAAGTATTATAAGTATGATTTGGTTGAAAAATTGCATCCTGAGCATCACACATATAGACATATTATATAAACTCATCTTTAGTTTTCTTCGTCTTGTAGGCCAAAATTGAAAGCAACAAAGCACACTTTGTCTAGAAACCTTGATTATGTTGCCCCTAATTGATTCTTCCTAATTTATGTTTTATGTGTGATTAATGTTTGTACATTCACCGTACTATAATAGAAGCAGTAAGTAAAGTATCTCAGAATCATGTTGGGAAGATCACGAATGACTTGATAGTTTTCCCAAAGAGTTCAGTAAGTTTTATCGGAGCTTAGTTCTATTGTGAATAAGGGGAATTGAGATGGAAATGAGGAATGATGGACCGACGCAGATGGAGTTTGAAAATAGCTCAACAGAAGAAGGACGTGGAGCTATAACGAAATGAATGCCTCATTTTTTAAGAAAAATCGCGTTGTAAAGGGTCTCATAACTCGTTTTATATATTTTTCGCTTTGTGCTATTTCTACTTCGAAAGGCCGAATAATGAGACGGCAAAACAAATCGATTGTCCGAGAATGGCCTCGTGGCTCTGTGATCCGGATTTGGAATCGTAGGTTTACTAGATTTTGATGTTAGAACCGTCAAAACATTTTTTGTACCTTCGTGATAGAGAATGTCTTAATAGAAACTGAGTAAACCTTATTATGTAGTTAGATTACGTAGGCACAACAAAAGGTGTCGTGGTGGGTTATAGGCATGAATGAGATAATCTTATTCGTTCGAATAAAGCGGCCTTAATTGTCCCTCACTGGCGTGCAGTGGAGCGTTAAATCCCAAGATATGAAAGGGAAGAATAAAACAGTCGCAATTCACGGAATTCACAGGGGGAGGGAAAAAAACTTAATGATCTCGCTAATGATTCGGAATTTCACAAAGTGGAGGATTAATGTTCGCAAAAAACATCTACAGCGGACTGCTGGAACTTCAAATGCCATTTCAACACAGAAATCACTGTTCCATGGTCCCTCAGGGATTAAAAGAGAGTAGAGAATGGAAATGGCCTCCGAATATGAACTAGCACCAGAATCCGCTATTACGGTAGTTTTCTTTCCGCTTTTTGGTTAGTTTTTCGATTACCAGTAGTTCAACAACAGATGCCCTTGTAACTTTGAAATTAGTATACATTTTAGCAAAACCTGGTCGCGCGGCAAGACCTGATGACAGAATTTTGTTTTAATGTGACTACTCAACTACCCATTGATCTACTACGTTACTATTCATTAGATTTTGGAAGCTAGGAGCCTGAATTATCGAAGCTAGGAGTCCTACCTATCATCGAAAACTACAAATAGCAGCAGTGTCAGTAAAAAAATATCTAATGGTAGTAAATGTAAGTAATGCGACTGTATTATGAATTCACAAATTGATGGCTAAATAATCAAGAGAACACGGATTCTCAATTATTAGTATCTGCGATAGGTACTGATCGGTAGGTAGTTTTAGTAATGGTAGTGATTGATCGAAATTTAGTTACTTTCAACGGTGTGGTTTCTAGTTTATTCCGGTATTTCCAACCCCCGGTATCAAATACTTCGATTCGTTGATATGATTTATGGAATGATCGTGGGTGTGGAACAAATTCAAGAACAGCGTGATTTTTCACGGCGAAATGAGGGATTCAGGTTGGAGAAAGACATACGTAGGTCTGTACGAGCGGTTGAGGTGATGGCAGGATTTATGGTTATTTACGGGCTGTTCAATTTTATGTTCGAATAGAATGATTTTTTACTCGTTTAAATTTAGGGTGTTATTAGGAGTGCAAAAATGCATGATTTTGGTTTAGTATTTTCAATAATGAACCTCTGGAATAAAGCATGAGAACTTTTTCAACATACCCTCCCCCACCATTTGATGATCTAAGTTTCAAGGTACGTAGAATCCGAAAATGGAATCAAAAAAATTTCTGTCCGTCCGCCATACATCGCGCTTTCCTTGGTTACCTACCATGAACGAAATTTAATGAAATTTGATGTGTCTAGTTGGTCCGCGAAGCTCGGCGTTAATATCTGTCATCTCTAAGGGGTGAAAAATATCGGGTGAAATGTCCAGGTTCGTTCACAGTAAGGTCCGAAAGTTTGCACCGAAAAGCTTCGTCAACATGATCGTGAATGAAACGGAATAAATCCAGCACAGATAATCATTGCTAGGGAACACCTGATTATAATCACGCATTGCTGTGTGAAGAATGCTGGTCCTTTGGATTTTGTTGATGGGTACCTACTTTTGTATCATGAACAAGGAACATTATGCCTCATGAATAACGATAAATAATTAATTATAGAATTCTTGAATCTACCGCATATTAGTTATGAAACTATAATTCCCCAGCCGGCTCCAATACTCGAGTTAGCGCTTTCCTGGGGGGAGCTCGAGGGTAGGTACCACAGAAAACAGTGATCTGCGCGGAGGGGTGTGTGGTACAGGTAAATAATATACCATTGTGTAATAATTTGCAGCGTGTTTATTTTTTTGTGGGGTTTGGTTTGGCTTTATTTTTTGAGGGGTTTGACCGATGGTCAGTCTGGGACCTCCTGCGGGACTGGAACGTTCCTTAGCCCACCGTTTCCCGAATCGTGTATTTTGGTTGGGCATTTAATAAAAATTAAAAAAAAAAAACACTTCGATTGATTGTGGAAACCTCGATCGATGTGGTTCAATCTACTTTAAACAATCCGCTAGAGGTTTCCCCATCCCAGCGATGGGACGTGCGTGTGTGGGACTCAGCAAGGTCTATTAACAGTATAACATTACCCTTCAGCTACCCCCTTGTATTAGCCCTCCCCAACCTCTTCGAACTACTCTAATTATTCCGCGTAATGCCTTTATTTCCCGTTCGGCACGCGAGGGTGCCCTTCGCCCGGTCAGTCCTTGTCCGTCCGCGGCCAGCGTCAGCTGATGATTCATAAGGTGAGCTTTTCCGGTGAGCTTCAAGTAATGCTGGGAATGTACGCGGTGCCAAATTATGGTATACAATCAGTTCAACTCTGAAACCCTAAGCAGGTACCTATAGCAGCTCAGCCTTGGGTTTTAAAACACCCCAGCGACTGGCCCAAATAGGAAGGCCAGCAACAGGCCCAGGATCCAGTGCGCTCTATTATTATTATGGCACACAGCTGGCAACATATCAATCTTCTCAAGTAACCAGAAGCCATTTTAATATTGTCTGTAAGAGGAGCCGTTGAACCTTGAATCAATTGAGTCATCTACCTTCTGACATTGGTTTGAGGTTTACAACTGGTGGATATGTATTGCCCTTTGCTAGCTTTCATGCAAATTCATTCGGTCGCTGGGGTGCTTTCGATCCCCAGGTCGACCCCTAACACAAAACCTAGAACGTAGAAATGACGAAGAAATCTGCCTCTCCATTTGTGCCAGTTTGTACTCAGTGATTGTGAGCAGTGCTGTCGAAGGAGGAAAACTGAACAGATGAAATGTATTTATTCTGCTATCTGCAGAACAAGACACGGTGAAGTTTGTTCCATTGGTTCGTGTAAAGTCGCGTTCGTTCTTCGTATTTACTTATAGTGGTCCACGGAAAGAATATTTCGTGTGAGTGTGGGTAGGTAGGTACTAGGCGAACATACACATTTCACCAATTCCACTGCAGACCAAGAATGATCTGAAACTTTGTTGAAATTCTCGAACCCTTCAGTGGACCAGATCGCTACTACCATCTAAATTTGGACTGAAATTATTCTAGTTTTCTGAAGAAATGCTGAAAAGATGCATACAAAACAGTCGGTTTTTTATTAATTTTACCCTAATCTAACTCGAACCTGTCAATTTGAGCTCATGAGAGCAATATTTGAGCTCGTTAAGATTCTCTCTTGGATGTACATTTCAAGGCCAAGGCAGGCGAACTGACCGAGGAGACTTTCTTCCCAGGAAATAATGAACCGTCGTATGGAAGAATTTGCAGGGATTTTTCTTTGTTAAAAAGCATGACCATAATTATATGAGTGAACTTCCGACGTTGAAGTGTTCTTAAAAGGATTTTTTCTCGAATTTGATCCCCTGTTTTGTGACATATAATATATTTTTGATTATTGATATTGCCTTTTCAAGTCTCCAATCGCCATTCCGCCAGTTATGGTGAATTTTTATAGATGCTTGATCATTTTAGCAATTTTTACTTAACTGTACCGATTTTTGACTACGAAAACTCAAATATGTCCCCCAAATTTGTGAAAAATAATTTTGATTATCGATATATTCTGTTGAGTCTCAAGTCGCGATTCTTTACCACATTCGGTGAATTATATCAGTCGTTGGTGATTTTAGTCATTTTTTTTAATAGCTATTTTGGACCCATGGATTCTCAGTTTTGACCAACAGATTACGCACCTATGAAAATTGCTCATCTTCGACTCATCCGTCCGTTATCCATTTTACTAACATTTTAGCGAAATTTGTTATTTTTCTTGTCGCAAAGATCAGATGATGTCGTCGGGACACGTGAATAAATGCATACATATACGTACCTAATTCAGGATTGAGGAATGACCAGTCTAGTCTTGTTTTTGATGGTTGTTTTAAAACAAGACTAGACTGGTCATTCCTCAATCCTGAATTGTGTTCATCAACCTAGTCATCTGAATCAACTTATACGTACCTATATTGCAGATATATAATACAAAAACTTTGAAAACGGGACGGGTTCAGAATGTTCTGAAACCGAAAATAATCGGAAAATTTTCTAAAATTCATTCACTAAATATTTCGGTCCGGTTGCAATAACATAAATATCTTAAACGAAAATTCGTTATGTTGTGGACATTAATTTATCTGGACTCGTCAAAATGAACTTCTCGCTCGCGCCGAAAGAAATGACTGGTTACCGAGGTGGGTTTCCCAGGAGAAAAATACTCCTATAGCTTTTCTTCAGGATCCAGAACGGATCTCGGAGATGTGCTTTTTTTCAATATACATTCCCCCCCTCACATTTCTACCGGCTGAATTCTCCCATTGTAGAGAGCCATTGGAACCGTCGCTCGTACCGCGAGCTGACCTGTAAGGGATTCGAATACTCCAACACACCTAACAGCAACCCGACCTCAACCTGCGGAAGAAAAAAATTGACAAAGGGATTTGCTCAGTGGAGGAATGAAAAATTATTGTCGGGTTCGTTCTGGATTTATTCCATTCGATTTCCTTTTCAGCAAAATCGGCACATTTGCATTTTCCTCGACTCAAAATGAAATTGATTCCGGAATTTACAGGTTTACGCTGTGGTTTGTTCGGTATTAAACCCGTAACTGATTGAATAGGTAGCGACGGGGTTGGGGTTAATCCCAGCACTCTGCTGGAGGATTGGACTGTATTTTAAAGGTATTATGTAGGTTTGGTAGTAGCATTAGGCGTGAAGTGTCGACACAGTAGAGGGAATGAAGGTAATCTTGACTGAAACGTGAAGTCAAGTACAGTTTAATCTATTATTTCGCTTAGCGTAACTATGTTTTGAATTATCTAGTCATTATTAAAAATAAAATACATTGTTTCTTTTAACTAGCAGGAAAACCCGTTGTACTAAATACAACGGGCTCTGGAGAGGTAGGCATCGAAGAGAAGCCACGAAAAATTCGCACGATAATGTTCCACAAATTTCGGTCCAGAAATTCGATAATTCCAAATCGAAAATTCTGGATTGGTGATTTTGTTTTTTATTCAACTTTTTCCGGTATAAAATACGAACGGCCAATCCCACAGAAAGAATCGCTGCAAAAACTTCTTTTGAATAAAATAAGTTCAGTTGGAATCTGAAGCAGAAATTGGTACACGTACCAGGACAACTTAGTTACCACATGTGTTTATCCGAATGACCGTTGCGAAGGAGGCGGTTGCACGTTGAGGATGAAGGAAAGGAGCATAGGAAAATCAAGGTGGTGCGACGATGCCAGGAATCCAACGATACCAACCGCGAGAAAATCGGTCGAATAGTTTACACGGAGAAGACGTACACACACATCCTTCGCGTTTTACACAGATTGCTTACAAATTTATTTAGGTTATTGGGTGACATTTTAGGTTAAATATTCGTTTTTTCCAGTATCCACGCACTATTTTTCTGTTAGCCAGGACTCTGTTAGATTGGCTAAACCATTTACTTGTGGTCCAGCTATCCGCTTCTTCAACTTGGAAATTTATAAACCGGCCCGTCGTCAGCAGTTATAACAGCCGTAACGGATTTTGGTCAATTATTTTCAGTAATAAATCATTGGAGTCGAGCATGAAGAGGAAAAAGATCAACTTCCCTCCTCAAAATTTGATAGTTTCCGTTTCAAGGTACGTGTAGAATCCGAAAAGGAAGTAGAAAATGTCTGTCCGTCTGCCATACTTCGTTTTTTCTTCTTAGTGTTACCATGAACATTTGGGGTCTAGTTGGTCCACGAAGCTCGGCGTTGCTGTCAGTCATCTCTGAGTGGTGAAAAACAGGGATGCAATTTCCAGGGCGCCGTTATGTCAAATTTTTTTACGTTTTTAGATTGATCTTGAACTTAAGTGTTTTTTGAGACCACCCGGACCATTGTACCTACGTCCAGCCTTTCGTTCACAGTAAGGCTCCCAAGTTGCACAGAAAAGGTTCGTCAGCATGGTAGTGAAAGAAACGGTATAAATCCGACCCGGATATCAGTTCTAGGGAACACCTGATTATAATCACGGATGGCCGTATGAAATTGAGTTGGTTGTTCTGTGATATTATTTCATTTGAAGAATGGTGGTTACTCTGAATTTGGTTGATAGGTACTTTTTTGATGGGTGCTACTTTTTAAAACTTGAACAAACGTTATGCTTCATGAATAACGGCAAATAATAACCAATGATAGAATTATATAATCCACCGCATATTTACGAGTATGAAAATGTAATTCCCCGGCCAGCTCCTTTACTAGATTTAGGGCTTTCCTGGGGGAGCTCGAGGGTAGGTGTTGAAAACAGTGATCTACGCAGAAGGGCATCTATACAGGTAAACAATAAACAGTTGTGTAATAATTTGCACGTTTTTTTAAATCAAAGCCGGATAGTCCTACTTCATCTTGGGTTAATCTGCGTTTCTGACCTTTCTGAACAAATTTGGTTCCTTTACCTGTCAGGCTGTGATTGCTTCGAAGATTCCTGGTATAATCTGGGTTGATTTTTCCAAAGGAAGGTCCAGGCATTGGTAGAAAAACTAATGTTTACCATGTCTCGACTTTCCGGGCTTTAGACCATCATCAGAACATTTTTCATATTCTTTCATCATCAAAACAACAAAAATAGACTCGGAAGCACTCACAGCTATGTTAATTATTGTATCGTATGGAACTTGTTGTATGGTTAAAAATTGGATTACCTATCTACAGTTTTTCTTACTGAAAACGTCATTTTAAGTAGCTAACAGTATTTGTACCACAAGTGAGTAGTCACTGTTTGTTACCAAACTTTCTTCGTGATACATTTCAAAAATAGAAACGTATTCCTCATAGCATTAGGAATTTTAATGTTTTCAACTCACAAAATATTTAAAATACCTACTTCATCTACCGTGGCATAAGTTGGACGCGGTTTATATTAATAACTGAAATAGGCTTTTCAAGACATTCTTGTAATTTAAATGTTGAAATTCAAGCGTCATGCGAGATGTTTTGGATTTTTAGTTGAATAAAATGTTCAAGGGAAGTGCGTGTGAGCCGTGAAGCCGGAGAACGTGCCACATCTTCAGCATATCTCAGAATCGCGTTCCTGGCGTTTCTAGAGGCTGTTCACCTTCCTCCGACCAACCTTCAGAGCTCTATTTCCCATTTTACTCGAGTTTTACGTCGTTTAAATATCCCTGCAATTATGTATTTATAAGTGTACGTAAGCTTTAAGTAACAACATCTTTGCTGTTACTGCGACTGCCGATGTACGTCTCGCTTCCTCATCCGTTGTACAGTAAGTAATTGTGTTTTGACCCATTAGCCTCCCTGTAACGTTGGAGATCGAAAACCCCAATTGAAGTCGGTTCAGCCGTTTGGGAATGATGGTGCATGCATGCCTACATGTCGGAACTGATGATTTCCTGTTAAACCGCATTCACATTGTTCAGCCGGTTGGGCGTGGTGCCGGCCATACATCAGTTCAATATATTATTCCTAGATTATATTCGAAATCCGGTGGGAATACAGTATAATTTGTGGTAGCGGCAAGTATTATGACCGATGTGAAATGATGTTCTCTATAGTTTATTATTGAAACCGTCGCATCAGGCTGGTTTTCATGAAAAATTACCAACAAACTCAAGTTTAGAACACAAAATTAACCTTTTTTCCCCGAACCTCTGTATTAAGCAGTGCCGCCCGTTGGCGCCATTTTGATTCAAACACGACAGCGAACTCCTGATTGGTGGTACCTATCTTATTAATTATTGGGCGTAGATTGCTAGATGAAGTGTTATGTTCCACCTCATAATTTTTAGGTAGGTAGTTTAGCCATGGATTTCCAATTTCCATCTAGTGTATACGTAAACACGATCTATCAATCGATTCTGAAGTATATCAGAGTAATATTATTAGCTTATTCAGCATCTCCCTGGAGTCAGGCTTGTTGTTTTTGATGAGCCTGGGTAACACTCAGCAGAATTATTGACTGATTTAGCTTATTGGTTTATTATTCTGTGAATAATAAACCTATGGATTCGCTCAGAAAAAATGTTTATAACACCCCCTCAAATTTGTTGTTTTACGTGTCAAGGTGCGTAGATTCAGAAAATGCAATGTCCGTACGCCGTACAGCGTTCGTCGTGTCATGCATACCGGCTTCATTTTCGGCCTAAAAAATTCGTTCTTTCGCACACATTCTTCATTTTGGCCCTAGTTGTGCCCCGAAACTTAGCAGCCCGATCGGAATATACCCAAGGGTGTTATGAGGGAAAATGTGTATGAAAATAGGTACTTTCTGTGTTTTAGTAACATGTTGGTAACATGAGCTTTTGAGGTATCGTTTTCCATGTTTTGGGACGAGAAAACCGAATATGAAATCGATTTTGACCAAGGAGTGGAAAATTGAGGTTCTACCAAATGTTCAGCTCCCAAAATTGATTTTTTCATGAGTCAAAAACCTGGAAAATCGTCTGAAATCACCATCAATTTGTATAATTACACTAGCAAATGTGTCAACACGTGTATCAAGACGATTAAATGGCACTACCAATGATAAAAGAGAATTTGGAAAAAAAAGGAGCGTACCTAATTCGTGTTTTGGAGGCCAAAATTGCTGGAAACAATCAGAAATGGCTATTTCAATTATTTTACATGAAAGAAACGGTAAATATACAGCCAAAATTCCTGTAGGTATGTCCAATAGAATAATAAACCCATGTGACAAGGACTGCAGCGTTTTGAGTTTTAGTAACATGAGCTTTTGAGGTACAATTTTCCATGTTTTTGGAACGAGAAGGTCGAATATGAAGTCGATTTTGACCAGAGTGGAAAATTGAGTTGTAACGAAGTTTCAGCCTTAAATTTACGTTAAATTTTGGTCTAGAATCGTCTCTCTTCCGCGCAAAGTTTAGAACATGTTTGGGTCGTAGTTGTGCTCCAAAGCTCGGCAGCCCGATCGGGATACACCCATGGTGTTGTGGTGGTGGTGGGGGGGGGGGGGGGGGAATGGATGTAAAAATAGGGCTTCTAGGTATTTTTGAGGTTTTAGTGAACTTGTGCTTGTGAGATGTCGTTTTAGGGCGAGGAGACCGAATATGAAGTCGATTTTGACCATAGAGTGAAGGATTGAGATTCTGTCAGAGTTCTAACTCTCAAAACTCAATGTTTATGGGTCGGAAACCTGTGAAAATAGCTGTAATCACCAGACATTTGTATAATAGCACAGGAGGTAGTATTAACAGGTGAATCAAGACCATTCAATGACAAATTCAGTGATCGAAAATTAGTAACCTAATTTTCGTTTTTAAAACCGTCAAATATAACTTTGTGGGTCTGTTCAGTGGCGTCCCAGTCGTTCCGTATTCATTCGAGAATAATAAACCGATGTGGCAAGGACATTGCAGCGTTCTTTGATGTGAGGATCGTCTTTTACGACGTATGTCGATTTTGACCAGAGAGTGAAGGATTGAGGTTCTGACAGAGTTCTAACTCTCAAAACTCAATATTTATGGGTCGGAAACCTGTGAAAATGGCTGTAATCACCAGAAATTTGTATAATAGCACAGTAGTTAGTATTAGCAGGTGAATCAAGACCATTCAATGACAACTTCAGTGATCGAAAAGTAGTAACCTAATTTTCGTTTTTAAAACCGTCAAATATATCTTTGTGGGTCTGTTCAATGGCGTCCCAGTCGTGCCGTATTCATTCGAGAATAATAAACCCATGTGACAAGGACTTTGCAGCGTTCTTTGATGTTAGGATCGTGTTTTACGACGTATGTAGAGAGCTGCCAGAAGAACAACCATTTGCCGATTCAGCATCCGCCTGCCGTTTAGGCTCGTGTTTTACGATCCGTCAGTAGATTGTGGGCAACCGTCAGTTACGGGCTGATACGGCGTTTGCCTGGTGTTGTGACTCCGCGTTTCACCGGTGACCGTCCCCTGAACCGGCTTCAGTGGTTGCTCCCAGCCGAGTCCTGGAGTAAAGCGATAGGTCCGTCCGTCCCGGACCCTCTGCCCTGTCTGACTCCCCACCCTCGGCCGTCCCGAAGTAAGAGGCAGGACCCTGGTAACCGGGAGGTGACGTAATCCGTTGACATCTTCCAAGGTGACGGTCACCTTGGCGCGTTGACCCTCCGGCCGGTTCGTCATCGTCAACCTGGAGCTGCTCTGAACGGACATTCCCGTACTATCGATGCAGATACTATCGATATAGGGAAGAACCGTCAACTGAAACTTCCATCAGTTATATGCCGTTTTTCAGCACATTCAAATTTACGCCTCGCACGGGAAAAAAATCGTTCGGTGTTGATATACGTATGATCACAATACAGCTCTTACAGCCACAACTGCGGACTCCGTTCAGATTCGCAGATCGGCCCTCCTGAAAGTTCAAGATGCAGATAATCTTGGATGCACTCGAATACGCTGGGCTCATTTCTGGTGAGTTTCCAAAACGTGCTGGGGAAACGAAGGCGTCGCCGAAGACAAACTTCTGAATTTGAGGCAGTCAGTTCAGTTGAAGGGGGAGTGAAGAACTGAAGCTCCTCATCAATATTATACCATTTGGACGTCAAAATTCAACATGTGCTCCGGCTCCGTACCTGTATGATTCAAGTGTAAGAATCCAATATAGCTGTACGTAAGTAATTCCTTTTCGTAGGTTTGTAACAGTGTGGCTGTTCTCGAGTAGTTTTTTGGTCCGGTGGATACGGGGTCGCTGGGCGGAAGCCTTAATCGATATACCTTCTTAACCGGTGATAATCTCGCTGGTCAAGAAGGGGGACTCTCGAGGGTCCACCACCACTGTCATACTCTTTCACATGGTAGCAGAGCGTGGTTAGGTAGTATGCGCTGAGTAACCCACCATACTCCATCAACTTTTTGTGGGCTTACCAGAAGTATAACCCCAAAGGTTTCCCAGAAGGATTCCTTTACTAACAACCTGTCCCTTTGATAATACATACATCTATTGGCTTCCCCACCTCCTTTCCCCCTTTGAGTGTCAGTATAATTAAAATATACTAAGCTTATTTGAAGGCGATTATGCCGTGTCCCAATAGTTGTTCCATCCTAACGATGGAGGTTGATCACCTAGAGGTTGCCCGGATGAGCATAATTCACTGGACAACAACCTCTGACAACATTATCCGCCGATACTCTTATGTAGGAGCTTTGTTCTCCATCAGTAAATATTATTGACATAGTACCATTACGATGGAGGTTAGTCACCTTGAATGAAGTTGTTCAGATGTCGTTTCCTGAACCAGAGCTTCATACTATTTTTCATTTCCCCTTTTCTCTGTCATACTTCTGCTTCCCAGAAGTATGTCATGTGGGGAGAAGTGTAACAAAGTGGCTGTTCTACAGTAGTTTTTTGGTCCGATAGAGGCGGGGTCGCTGGGCGGAAGCCTAATCGATATCCCTTCTTAACCGGTGATAATCTCGCTGGTCTAGAAGGGGGACTCTCGAGGGTCCACCACCAGTGTCATACTCTTTCACAGGTTACAGGGTGTCCGCAGAACCTGGAAAATTGAGGAGTAACCTTTTTGGGACAACTCACATCTTCACTCGCATTAATTCATCTAGCCAAGATTTGGTTTCGTGTTTACTCTTCCGTGAAGTAATGGGCAATTGTGGGGTTGTTCAGACCCCGTGAAAAGCTCTGCTAGGTCCTTGGAGATCATAACGTTTATAGAAACATGTCATCCGCCACAGTCTGGTTGAAAACAGGAGAACAACAATGTTTATTATACGATTTAGTTTTGTAGTTCAGTTCACGTTGGCTCTGGTCAGTCCAATTTGTATTGAATACAGCTAGTTACCAGTGGAAACTCGATATTACTTTCCCATAATTCCTGGGGTTAGACGAAATTTATTCCTATTTGGAGCAATGTTTTGAACTTGTCGCTACATCTTAGCGATTTTCTTTCAGTATAATAACGTAAAACATGGTTTTTGGTTTATTATTCTGTGAATGATACACATGTGTATTTGCTCAGCAGAAAATTTAAACACCCGGTCAAAAAATTTTCTTTTACGTTTCAAGGTGCTTAGGTGTTACGAAAATGCAATTTCCGAACGCCGTATCATCAATATCTACCTACCTCTATTTTCGGTCTAAAAAAATTCGTTCTTTCGCACACAGGCTCCATGTGGGCCCTAGTTGTGTACCGAAACTGCCCAATCGGAATGTACCCATGGCTCTTATGGGTGTAAAAACAGTTTTTTTTTTGTTTGTTTTAGTAACATGAGCTTGTGAAATATCGTGTTCCATGTTTGTTAGAGTAAGGAGCCCGAATATGAAGTCTACTGTCCAAAGAATGGAAAATTGAGTTCCTAACGAAGTTTCAGCTCCCGAAATTAATAATTTTTTATGATTCAGAAACCTGGGAAATTGTCTGAAATCACCATAAATTTGTATCACTAGAAGTAGTATCAACAGGTGAGTCAAGACAGTTGAATGATATTATCAATGATCAGAAAAACTGTCAAAAATGGGAGCCTAATTCGAGTTTTTGGGGGCCAAATTTGATGGAAACCATCAATAATTATTGATTATAATTTGGCGTTGTTCGCGATGTAAGTGCCTGATGAAACTCAAGGAAAATCTATAGAATCATATTAAGTTTGGTCTTTTGGTCCGGATATCCACTTCAGCGTAATGTATCCCGTATCAGGGTGATTGTGTGCACATATACGCCTTTGATGTGCCTCGATTCAGCCTGATAGAATTCTCGAAGAGCGAAGGGTAGAAATGAAAATCCTCCGGGTAGAATAGGGATTTTTCTCCTTTTGACAGGCTTCCGCGAGGAAAGGATCATGTTCCATTTCCGCGAAGAAGTATTGTACTGATGAAGTATTAAATGTCGTGTAGCAAAAGATGGGATGATACGTGGGAGGGCTTGGCACATATTACTCTGATCCGATGGATCTAATCAACTGTGCCGGGGTGAATAGAAAGGAATGAAGAAAAATAAGAAGAAGAAAAAAAGAGAACTGGGAAGATATTTTCTATGGTAGCGAGATGGAATCGAGAAACAACGTGGAGGACGATACAGAAATCCGTATGACGTCACAATGGTGATGTATGGTGTGGAGGGTTACAGGGGGATCACAATGGGCGTAATTAGAATTGACAATAGGTTGGGATCTGAGGGTTGATTGAACTACTTGGGTTCACTGTTTGATGATCCCCTCCGATCTTGCACCCTATCGTACAAGACCTTTCTAGATTTCGAAATTCACGCGAGAACCGAAAATGTTCATCTTTTTTCCAAAGTCGAAATTTCTATTGGGATTTTTCGTGACCAGACATCAAGGAAGCAATAATCGAAATAATCAAACCTCGAAGGAAGGACAATTCAAAGGAAGCTCTTGTGGTGAACACAGGTTTACATTCCACCAATCGATAGTTTCATTTGAATTTCCAGGTACGAATCTGAAATTTGTTGTTGGCTACCAATTTTTTTCCTCCAAATATTCAGTAGATTCGGGATTTTGTTATCAGTTGGGATACGATCAGTTTGCCTGGTTTAACTATCAGCCTCATTGCTAGAGGGAAACTCATGTCTTGGGCCAGTTTCGTAAAAACGATTAGTTAACTGGTTAAACGCATGTTGATGCATACGTGCATTATATGCTTTTTGAGAAATTCCATGTGCTATGCCTTGTTTTCAGTGGTGTAGCCGGGGGGGTGTTAGTGGGGGTCATCCCCCCCCCCCCCCCGTGGCTCGAAAACTTTTATCACAAATTAAAATTGAATCTTATGAATGATAATAACCGCAAAAGTAACATAACAAATACTTCAATTACAGGTTAAACGGTAAATCAAACATGATTCAACAGTTAAATAATATTACGTTTATTTGATTACGAACGATCTGTCCCAAAAATTTGACCCACTGCACTTTTGACAAAAATTCTTATCAAAATTGTCCCTCACTGTCACCATCCCACCCCACGCTTCAGGTGAATTAATATTAATTTTAGCCCTTAATACCAATTGTTGACCCCCATAAATCCTAATTAGACCCCTATTCTGCATGAAAAACAACTGAAATGGTATTTTTCTGTCTTCAGTCAACCTGCCGTACCACTCTCAGTGATTTTATATATCAGTTTTAGCCGTTTTTACCAAATTTTGACCCCTAAAAACTCAGATTTGATCCCCTTCGATTTTTGAAAATTACTCATCCTTTTGTTTGGCAGTAAGAACATTTTGGCGAAATTTGGAATTTTTATCACGTTCCCAAGGTATCTTCTGGAGTGGCACATAAATAAATATATATAATAAACGTATACTCGTAAATGTTTGTTAAAATGTAGGGGTGAAATCAGGATGCTCTGAAACGGATTTGCCTATAAGACAATTTCAGAAACTTATGTTCGAAAAAATTTTAAACCCATTGCAATGGCTTCATTTTCCTTGAAAAAGCGCGATCATTGTTGCCAAATAAATGTTTTATTTCATCAGTTTATCTTGCCTAACGTTACCTGTAACATTTAGTGCTCTGTTAAATTTAATTTAAATTCAGCTTTGTTTATAATGTCAAACCTTATTAGCGAATTTTAAAAGAAAATGAAGCTATTGTAATGGGTAACATTTTCAAAACATGCATTTTTGAAATATTTTTATGGGCAAATCCGTTTCGGAGCATACTCAGTGCATCCCTAGATTTTAACAAAAATTTATTTATATAGATATATATTTATGTGCCACTCCAGAAGATATCTGTCCTTGGGTACGTTATAAAAATTCCAAATTTATTCAAAACGGTTTTATTACCAAAAAAAGGATGATTTCGAAGATGGGAAATTTTCAAAAATTCCAAGGGGGTCAAATTGGAGTTTTTAGGGTCAAACGTCGGTAAAAACTGCTAAAATTGCAAACAGTAGATATAAAATCACTGGAAATGGTATGGAAGGGTGAATATAAAGACAGAGAAATACCGTTTCAGTCGTTTTTCACACAGAATAGGGGAAAAGTTTTGATTTTTGGGGGTAAAAATTGGTGTTAATGGCCAAAATCAATATTAATTCGCCTGACGTTGTGTGGGATTGTTAATCACGGCGGAGGGACTATCTCGATGATCACTTTTCTCAAAAGCAAGTGGGTCAGATTTGACTTTTAAAATCACCAAAAAATTATATAATTTTAAGAAAAATGGTACCTATGGTTTCTCGCTACACCATCTTTTTACACAATATCAAGAATATTTCTTTGAAAATTCGCTCTTATGCTGCATGACAGGAACTTTTTCTATTTCCGATAGCCCCCCTCCATTCAATAATCCTGGCTACGCCACTGCTTGTTTTGCTATTTTTCCAACCAAATTACCTATTGGACTTTTGACTGCACCATGCGATTTATAATGGCCCTTCCAGGTGAATGGCTTAGAACGTATTTTAAACCGAATACCAGCGCAGTTATCGGGAAATTTCGACTGAAAACCTAAAGGGGTGTTCTTCCAAAAGTTGTGGTTAGCGGGGCGAGGATCTTCGGTACAGAAGCCGATCTCCGCGCCATCTAGCGGCAATCGCTCGAACTCAGCCCGCCCCGTTAGCCCGGTAGTTGAGTTCCGCGAAGTTATTTTTAACCTCGCCTTCCTTCACTTCCACCTCTCGTTCCGATTCTCATCTGTTACTGACCCTCGACTGGACTCTGGACCTTTCATCTTCAACACCCCGTCCCTCTGCGGTAGACATGTCTTGATTTTTTAATGCTTAAAGGGGACTGGTGATTGGTATGGTTCTGAAATAAGAGATGGCGGCTAGTGCCGCTCCAAAGTATATCAAGGCAGTCTATAGATCTGTACATCGACAGCCACACTGCAAATGCCTGTAAGTTCAAAACCTAAAGTTTTCAGGAGACGGAAAAAACTGCATAATATGCCATATTGGTGTAAAATCCTGTGTGTTATTGTCATTCAACCACTCCCAACAGCCCAACTGTTTTCTGAATTACACCCACTCCCCAATTAAAGTTACATGGTGAAAAGTCGATCAGTTTAATTTCTCAACGCATCAAGAATGGTTTTGATGATAAGAATTTTAAAACAATGCTACGTGGAAGAAGGGGAATCCATTCTTCCATGACAATGCGAAATACTCACGTTTTTCTGAGGACGACAAGCCTTCCCATCAGCGTCATAGCAACGGGTTTTTGCTTGGTGATTTGGAGGTTCCTAACTTACAGGTTATTACAAATCGTCATAGAGAAGTTATGAAGCATCTTCGGCTGACTTTAGTGGCACTAGAATGTGCGCAGGGCCATCGTTAACAAAAGCAAGTCAAATCCTTATTTTCGCAAAAAAACTGTCCTTACAGGGTTTTGCAGTGTGGCGCTGTCGACATAATTTTTGGTTTATTATTATCAATAATGAACCATTGGAATCGAGCATTTAAAAAAAACCGGGTTTGATTGTTTACGTTTCAAGGCATTTAGAATCCGAAAATGCAATACAAAAATTTCTGTCTGTCCGCCGCACGCCTTACTTACCACTTTCCGTAGTTACCGCGAACTGACGAAATTTTGTTTATAGGTCCCGTTCGGGGTCTAGTTGGCCCTCGAAGCTCGGCGTTACTGTCAGTCATCTCCAAGGGGTGAAAAATAGGGGTTGAAATTTTCAGAACGCCGTAGCTCGAAAACTTTCAATAGAAGGGTATGTTTTTTCTTTACGTTTTTAAATTTACCTTGGACTAAAGAATTTTTTGAGACTACCCGGAGCATTGTACGACCAGCCGTTCGTTTGCACCGAGAAGCTTCGTCAACATGATCGTGAATCAAACTTAAAATCCGGTTTAAATCCGGCCTAGATATCATCGCTAGGGAGCACCTAATTGTAATCACGGATGGCTGTATGAAGTCGAGTAGGTTGTTCTGTGGTGTTATTTCATTTGAAAAATCTTTTGGATTTTGTTGATAGGCACTTTTGCAACTTGAACAAAACATTGAGGTATTATTGGGTAAATTATTACACAACGGTTATTACACTATCTACGCAGAAGGGGCATCTATACAGGTAAATGATTACACAACGGTTTATTATTTACCTTATGCTTCATGAATAACTGCAAATAATTAGTGACTGAATTATTGAATCCCGCGCATTTGTATGAAACTTTAATTCTCGGGCCGGCTGCAGTACTCCATTTAGGGCTTTCCTGGGAGGAGTTCGAGGGTATTGGCCACAGAAAACAGTGATCTACGCAGAAGGGGCATCTATACAGGTAAATAATAGACCGTTGTGTAATAATTTGTTTTTGAAATTCAAGTAGTGCAGTGTTTATAGGAAGAATTTAATATTCAGGATATCATAAAACTTGATTTGAAAAAAAAAAAAAAATTCAAAAATAATTTTTCCAATTATGATTACTACTTAAAATGTTTTGAAATAGCATTACATGCCATGTTTGGAAAATATTCAAATTATTTTGGAACGCTCAGGGAAAATTTTCACGGGTAATTAGAGGCGGAAAGCGAAATTTGGAACGTTGAAACGTGGTCATGGGAAGAGTTGTATTCGAGGGCGCACCCGCTACCTTCCTACCACTCCAACTGTAATTTCCTAGGTGATTGTATTGCGTCAATCTGAGAGGTTTCTTCTCTTCATGGCAATGGTTTTTTGGGAAAGGATGTTAGTTGTATGTGCTTTGGTATTGGAGTACCCTCGGTTATTCGTTTGTAACTTAGGTAGGTACATGTAAAAACTTTGTTATTGTGTTAGAGAAACGTGAACATATTTATTGCACATTTCAAAAAATTATTTTTTCGATGTAGATCTTTTCTGAGGATTCTTGAATTCATCGCTAGGTGTATCAAATTTTCACATGGGGAAATCATTCTTCGGTTTTCCCCTTCAGTGTTTTGTAAGTATGCAAGAAAAGATGAGTTCGAATACCACTTCGAAAATTCGTTCATACATGGTCATGTTACATGACTGGGACTTTTTTCATTTAATTACGAAAGATTTCATTCGGAAATGCAAGTAGACAGTATGCTTCTTGAAATTTGCGTAACAACTGACAACATTGCTGGGAAAGTCTTCGCATTTCGGAAGGCCGACTTCGAAAACTCACTGTTACATGGAAGCGTCACAATGACATCTCAAAGCGAGTTTCGAAAACGAAATTTTGAATTGCGAGGTTTTTGGAGTTGAGGGCCCGCACAATAGGAGCGTTAGGGTTAACTCATCGCGGCATCTGAATATGAGGGCATGTGGGAGTATTTGTTGTGGGAAATTACGAGCGACACACGCTGAGTTTACCGAGCATACACGAAAGTTAGGTTCTCCCTCCGCTCAGCTCGTAAGTTTTGACAGGAGTTTTGTTGATTGAGAGGGAAGGCTACCATAATCATCCCTGGCGAAACCCGTTGACAGCCTCGTCGAGATAACGTCAGTTTCAGGTTGAAAACGTGAAAAAGAAATCCCAAGCGTAACGAATTTGGGCTTGCCATAAATAATTTAAAGCCTATGTTTTCAAGGAGAAAGCTATTGCATCTGCTTCCAACAATTTCAAGAGAAAAACAAATTACTTGGCAAATTGTACATAGTAGGAGGGTGGTGGAATGATGCAGTACAGTCTCTGGAACAAAGAGAAAATGGGAATGAACTCAGTAATCCCATTCTGACAAGTCGCCGCTCCAGTACGTGCTGTACACCGCATCCCAAAGCGACTGCCAAATATAAAGAGCTCTGTTTCCCACGCTGACTCTTAAAAAATCTATTTTTCTGACTGCAAATTATTGCATAACGGTCTATTATTTACCTACCTGAATAGGTACCCCTTCTGCTGTTTTCTGTAGTCACTACCTACCCCCGTGTCCCCCCCCCCCCCCCCCAGGAGAGCCCTAAATCGAGTAGGTACTGTAGCCAGCCGGGAAATTACAGTTTCATGAATATACAATTTCATATATTTATGCAGGTGATTCAAGAGTTCTGTCATTAATAAATAATTTGTTGTCACTCATGAAGCATAACGTTTGCTCAAGTTACAAAAATGCATACCCATCATCAAAATTCAGAGCGACCATCATTTTTCAAATGAAATAATATCACGGAACAACCAACTCGATTTCATACAGCCATGCTTGATTATAATCAGGTGTTCCCTAGCAGCGATATTTGGGATTTCATTCACGATCATGTTGACAAAACTTTTCGGTGCAACTTCAGGGCCTTACTGTGAACGAACGGCTGGACGTACCGAGACTCCGGGTGGTCTTTCATCGTTCATCTCTATCAATCATCCTTACAGTGCCATAAAACGCCATTTAGCCATAAAAAGTCAAGAATAATAGCTGTTATTGAGCGTGTTACATAGGCAGACTGAGTATATTTTCAGAATTGAGCGAGGCACCTGGCCAGCGTTAGTAATATAAAAAATATCGATATTAATTTTTCAATATATTATCGACATTTTCAGTATTTAGATACCCAACCCTTGGTTTGATACGATCTTACCTCGCCCTCCGAGCTTTTCAGTAACTTCATATTTGATATAAACCGGGTATGTATCACCTCGCAACTACCTACTGTTCATCAACCGACCTACTTTAACTCTCTTCATCTTCATCGACAAGGCTGCTCAAAACATTTTTCCTGCACTCTGTTTTCCACGTTGCCTTCAGTGATTATTATACTAAGGTGCCACTCGAGCTTTCTACTTGATTCACTTATTTTGTATTATTTCTATCGCCTCTCCTCGTGCTAGTTGGAATTTCGGTTTTTTTATGTCTGACGGTACTGGTATGCCACGGCGATTCAGGCAAATATCTTCAAAATTCAAGCTCCTGAGAATTTTCGTTCCTGAAACGGGCACATGTACTACAATTAAGCGCTGCCCTTTTAGTGTCTTGCAGCTGTGAAGGCCAGAATAGGCAACGTTTTGCTTTTAATGAGCTTTTTCTTATACCAAAATTATTGTAATGGATTAAGCCAAGCACAATACAGTTGTTGGTACAGTTATACAATTACTCTTGAATAATATACTGTGATGTTAGATTTCTTCTTTGTGGCTGTTAAATGGTTTCAGCGGTTACGGAACTTTGTTGAATACAGGCCATCCGTTCTGGGTGTATTCCAACAACTTTTGCAATGGTACGTCTTTCATTGGCTCTGTGACAAAATTGGAGTGCGATTTTTTGCTGGTTTTTCAAATTTTTATGACTAGAAGGTACTTGTGCTTAAATTACAGGTTCAATAGTAAACGTTTCATCGTCAGTATGAAGTCTTAACCAGCCCTTCAAGGGCCTTCTAGAAACTTGTCCGTACATCAAATTTATGTTGACCACATCAAATTTGTACCACATCAGAGTCATGTTGACTACTGTCCTTCGGCTACCGACAGGCCGAAGTTTGAGTCGAGGGAGCTGAAAGTTGGTGAGGCGACCAGTCGGTGCAGCCTGTTGATCGTCAGTCAACAGGTGACTGCCGAGCTTGAAAAACGGCGGTGTTGATCAATAATTCAAAACCCTTTAGTTGAAAAGGCCTTTCTTAGCTCCCCCCCTCTCGACTCCCCTGGAAACTAATTAACTGGACCGACGCGATTTTACTCTTCATTGATCGGAGCTGATGCAGTCATGCTCAGACGAAATAACAGCTGCTTGCACGTAACATGTGCTAGGGATCACATAATATGAATACAGCTGTATTAATATTGATGAAGCTACCTACCTCTTCACGTGGGGATGTCATATCGGACCGGATTTGGCAATCGATCATAATATCGGTCCTCATTAATCAGTAATCGTCGATTTGTTTCGTTTCTTAACTTTTTCGCTGAATGACTATAGAATACCTAGGTATGAGGTGAACTTCAATTTAGGAGCCTTTAAATTCAAACCGAAACTTTCATTTCACGAAAGATTTTTTAAACATTAAGAAATACAACAAAAAGGGTAGGTATTTTGAAATTATCAAAAAATTTCCAAATATAAATTTTTCAAAAATAGGACTAGTGACACATTATAGGAGTAGGTATTATTTCAGTTTTTGGGAGTCAAAATCTATTTTATGTGTTGAAAATGTAGGTGGTAAAAACGACAAAAATTGCTATTGAATCACCGAAACTTCGAAAATTTGCTCATAATAATATGATGATGGTGCAACTGATGCGTTTTGCTATAATGATGATTCAATTTCTGTTTCAGGTAAGAGGAGGCGAAAGGACATCTTGATCCCTACACGTCAGAACCCCTCTCCCCCTTCCCCCCTAAAAACGACCTGAAAACATAGAAAATCAAACAGGACTATTTAAATTCTAAAAAACTGTGATCCAAAACTGTGACACAGATTTGAAGAAATTCGCCGTTTTCCCGTCGAAAACTCGTGCGAACCAATCGGTCAATATTGCGCTGTACCCGACGTCGCCGTTCCCGTCGTTGCCGGAGCTGTACAGCCAGTTGGGCTACACCAGCGGTCAGTTGGGCTACGCCGGCGGTCAGTTGGGCTACTCCAGCGGTCAGTTGGGCTACTCCAGCGGTCAGTTGGGCTACTCCCAGCGGCGAAGGCTGGAAAGCATGAAGAGACCTCTGGCCGTCCTCCTCCCCTCCCCCTCCCCACCGGCGCAGCAGCTGCTTCACCCGCTCGCCGTTTCGAGGGACCTCATCTACGGGTCGCCTGACCCCAAATTCGAGGTAAGTCTCCGCTGATTTGTTTGAGCGCAGCAGAAATCAGCGATGTTTTAATTTGTTGTATTGCTCTCAAGTGAATAAATCCGAAAACAGAATCAAAGACATGTATAACGGTAATCCAGCTCAGAGCGATCACATGAGTGAATTTTCCAAGTTCCACTCAACATATTTTCAGTTATTTAATAGGAATTTTAGTTTATTATTCTTTGAATACACCTATGTATTCGTCTAGCCAGAAATTTTTGGAACACCCCCTCAACATTTGTCATTCATTGTTCATGGTGCGTAGATTCCAAAACGCTGCAAAGTCCTTGTCACGTAAGTTTATTATTCTATTGGACATACGTCTAAAGAAATTGTGGCTGTTCATTTATTGTTTCTGTGATGAACCCTAATGGTTGGGTAGGTTTGGGTAAGGTGAAGGATAGGGGAGATGTGCTCCTTAGGAGTCTTTTCGGGTCGCTAATGCTGTGGTTATCACCACAGCAGGCGTTAGTTGGAGAGGAGGCTAGCACCCCGTGGTTATCATCACAGCGAGTGCTATAGGAGAGAGAGAGAGAGAGAGGCGTCCCGCGGTTATCACCACAGCAGATGCCAGGAAGAAGAAGGCGAACGGTTATCACCACTGCGAGCATTCAAGAGGGAGCACCCCTCTTGAATACCCGACCCCCCAGCAGGTCGAATGAACAGCTGGGTGCGCCGATCGTCATTATAAGGGCCTCCCTCCTCCCCGTCCGCCAATGGCCGTTATGGCCGTTGAGGATCGTTGGTGAGCTCCATGTAGGGAACCCTCCTAGTCCCTTTCCGGAGGCATCATCCCAGCTCCTGTCCGCGTTTATTTGGTTAAATCTTATATTACATAGGAGTGTAGTGTTTGAGGGGCACCACGACTGTTTTTTTTTTGTTTTTTTAAATTATAAGTAAATCATCTTCGATCACCGATAATGCCATTTAATTGTATTGATTCGCCTGTTAATACTACTTCTAGTGTAACCGTACAAATTTATGGTGATTTCAGTTAATTGCCCAGGTTTTTGACTCGTAAAAATTAATTTCGGGAGCTGAACCTTCACTCTTGAGTCAAAATCAACTTCATGTTCGGTCTTCTTGCCCTAAAATTACATGGAAAGCGATACAAGATGATGTTCCTTAAGACCTAAGAAACGAAAGCCTCAAAAAAGTCCTTGTCGCATGGATTTATTATTTTATTGGATATACCTTCAGAAATTATGGCTGTTCATTTATTTATTTCATGTGCAATAATTGAAATAGCTATTTTTGATGGTTTCCACCTATTTTGGCGTCCAAAAACTGGAATTCGTCGTTCTTCAGCACAATTTGGGAACACATTTGGTTAAAAATGTGTTTAAGCTTAAACTAAAAAACGGGGTTAAAAATAGGGGGTTTCCGAGGGTTTTTTTGAGGTTTTTTAGTGAACATGAGCTTGTGTGGTATCATTTTCTATGTTTTTTAGGGCGAGGAGACCAAATATAAAGTTGATTTTAACCAAAGAGTGAAGAATTGAGGTTTTAACGAAGGTTCAGCTCCCAAAATTCATTTTTTACGAGTGAAAAACCTGGCAAATTAACTGAACCATAAATTTTTGTAATTACACTAGAAGTACTATTAACTGGTGAATCAAGACAATTAAATGGCACTATCAGTGATCAAAGATATTTTGTAAACAAATACCTAATAATTAGGGGCTAATTTGTGTTTTTGGGGTCCAAATTGGTGGAATCCATCAAAAATAGCTATTTAAATTATTGCGTATGAAGGAAACAATAAATGAACAGCCAGAATTTCTGTAGGCATGTGCAGTAGAATAATAAACCCATTTGACAAGGACTTTGCAGGGTTTTACCTGTAGATTGGCGGGGTCCAGAGACGCTTCTTAAGGGGCCCATAGACGAACAACTTGGTTGTCAACTTCGGTGCCAACTCGCCATGTTGGAGGAGATGTTGCACGTCTGTGGGCAGGTTGGCGGTTGTCGGTGACGGTTGGTCCAACAGGTTGGTGTTTTCAAATCGTTTTGATTTTTGGTAGGCGGAGCCTATTGTTGGCAGACCTGTTGTAGCGTCTGTGGAGAAGTTGACAACACGGTTGACAACCTCAGTTGTGAATGATGAGACGGAGTGTCCACCCGCAGTCAATTTTTTTTGGAGCTTTCAGCGAACTTCCTTTTGAACTTACTTTTGTGAAAACTTTTAATAGTCACAACATGTCGATACCGAATACGCCGATGTGGAGTGATTTTTTTGCACACCTCAGAGAACTTCCTGAGCTGTGGAAGGTGAAATCGGACGAGTTCAAAGACCGGAATAAAAAGAGTCTTGCTTTGCAAAAATTGTTGGAATGTTATCAACAAATTGAAGCAGACGCAAAAGTTGACACTTAAAAAAAAAGACTCGCGAACAATTAGCGGTCGCACTTTATCCAGCAATGCATCTAGGTTTTGCTATCCATTCGTAAAAAAATTTTTAAATCATCAGGTGCGGAGACACGAAGTTCACTTAATAAATTTGAATGAGAACCCTCAGGACGTTGCAGGTACCAGTCCTTTGTCCATACTTTTCTCTTATTTCTTTCTGGAAGACCCACTTCACTTTCTTCATGGTCACACAACTCGTTCAGTATTATAAATAAAAATGAATTATAATCAACTCATTTTTGGTGAAACCGATAGGCAAAATAGCAAAAATATAGCAAGGTAGGTACGCGGAAAATTCCCAGCCAAACCGATCGGCAACTGCGGTTGGTGTCGATATGACGATGAGGTTGGCAACCGGGTTGACCGTCTGTGGTCAAACCCCCACCGAGAAGTTTGCGACAAAGTTGACAACCAAGTTGTTCGTCTATGGGCCCCTTTACCGGCCGCCTCGAGCCGCCGTCCTTTTCCGGCAGGCGCCGCGGCGCCTCCCGCCTCGTGCCTCTGCGCACCCCCGCCTGCGCAACCCTCCCCGGTAAGCCCCACCACGGCACCAGCTTCCCCCCCTCTAACCCCCTCCGTAACGTAGAAATTCCCACTCGGCGTACGCGCTGCCCTATCAGTCGCTTCACAGCCGCCCGTGGCCTCACTTTGTGTCTTCTCTTTTCTCTCCTGACAATCACTGACAATCAAAGTCTTTCTCTTTAAACTTTCAACAAAAAAAATCACTTTCTCAACAAAAATAACGTTTCTCCCCTTTTAAAAAAATCCACAATTTTCTTCTCAACTTTTTTCAACTAAAAAAAAAAATCACTATTTTATCTACTTCCCTTTACTGTTAACGTCAAAATCAAATTTGACCACCCAAACTCACTAAAAATCCAAATTTTCCAGCAAATCCCCTCAGATCACTATTTTTATCTGCCAACTCTTAAATGTCAATTGACCCCTGTGATGTCTCTATGATAATCCACGAAGCCCTTTTAGAATCTTAAGGATCTCGATAAAACTCTCCAATAAATCTTGGACAATCCTCAAAGCAAAACTTTCGACTTTACAGGCACACTTTTCTTAGACATAATCTTAGATCTCCGTAGGTGAATCTTGACTGAATTTCTTACCGAAAAAGACCTATTTCTTATCTATTTTAACCTACACAAAAATTAAAAACATTTAAATAATCAATTAACGACTAACATATCTATTTCGACGTAAAAATTGATCGTAGTGTAAAAAATAAGTTATAACAACGCCATACCACGGGTGTTTTTTGAGCGTTGCTCCACGAACAAAGTAAGATAAAACAAAAATTGATAAATTAAAAAAGCGAATCTGCATTTAAACGAAAAAACGTCAAAATACAAACGTAAAAAAACTGCACTCTTTCTCCTCTTTTCCTTCGTTGAATTTTTCTCCCTCTGCATCCCGTTGAAGAGAAAAAATATTTCAAAAACTTCGAGTTTTCTCCATTTACTTCTTCTCTCCTGAAAAAGAGCGAAAACCCTTTCAAAAACTCGTCGATTTTCGAGAAAACACACAAAAAAGAAAATTCCTCGTTGGTGACTCCCGAGTCAAAAACTTTGTCCGCCAAAATTGCGTATTACCAGATTTTGGTATCGGGACCGGGGCCCTGCTGCTGCCTATTCCCAGCGCCACTGTACACTCAGGCCATGGTAAGCCAAAAGACAAAAAAAAGAAAAGAAAAAAAAGAAAAACACCCGCCCTTTTCACAACAGACTCCTTGAAAAAAAAAAACGCACACCGCAAATAAATTTTTTGTTTGTTGTTCTTCCTCGCATTTGTTATTTATCGGCTTTGTCTTTGTTGTGCTCTTCGTTTGTTGTTTCCCGCCGCCTCTCACCCGCCTCCGCACCGCACTGAGTCGACGCACCGAAATTAGAGCACGATTGGCATGCTGCATGGCACCCCCACCCGTACCGCGGTTTGAATCCTGGTATCCGCCTTCCTCAGCGTCAGCTGTGCGGATTTTTCAAAACTTTAGCTCACTTTCTAAGAACCAGCACATTTTCCAAGATTTTAGCTCACTTTCTAAGAACCAGCACGTTTTCCAGGGATTAGCGGACTCTCTGTCAAATCAGCAAACTTGCTAAGAAGATGAGATCGTTCTAAGAACTAGCTGACGTTCTCAGAATTAGCGAATTCCCTATTTTCAGATTATATAGGAATTAGAGAGTTTTCTCAAAATTAGCAGCACATTTTCTGTAGAATTCAAATTTGTTTAAAGGAATTGGCGAAATATTCCGATTAGGTTTTGGAAAATTTTGTCAATTAGGTAGGTACAGGCAAATTTTCTGAGAATATTTTACCAAAGCATGCATTTCCTCTCAGTGTCTTGCTCAAAAACAAGCACCAAATTCCCAAGATTTTGTGTGAATTAGCACGTTTTTCGCGGTCATTTTCAGAATTGAACTTTTTTAGCGTTCCTTTGGTAAATAGTTGAATTATCCAAACGTTTCCCAACACATTTCCCAAAAATTAAGAATATTTCCCTACAAATTTCAAATTTTTCAAAGAATTTGGGCATTTGATTAAAGAATTTGCAACTAATTAGCGACGAATTAGCGAACTTTCCATCGAATTATTTAAATCCGACGTTGTTAGGAGGTGGAGTTTCCAAGAACGTTCGAAGTATCGAAGAACTGTCCAAGAATAATATTGTTCAAGGATTAGCGAACTCTATGAAATCAGCCAACTTGCTAAGGCGATGAGAATGCTCTAAGAATTAGCTAACGTTCTCAGAATTAGTGAATTCCCTATTTTAAGGTTATCGGAGAATTAGAGTTTTCTCAGAATTACCTAGCACATTTTTTATAGAATTCAAATTTGTTTCAAAGAATTGGCGAAAATTTTCAGCCAGGTATTGGCATATTATGTTCGAGAATTACAGAACTGTGAATTTTCCCCTTAGTATCTTACATATAAATTAGCGGGAATGCCTTCAAGAATGAGCGAGCGTTATCAGAATTTGCGAATTTTCTATTTACAAGTTGGTATTTTGGGAATTCGCGAGTTTTCCAATAGGTGGCGAATTTTCTAAGAGTTTCGACTTCTTTCTTTAGCGAACCTTCGACAGATCGGTGAATTTTCCAGACATGGGAGTATTTCCCAAAAATTAAGAAAATTTCCCTGCAAAATTGAAAATTTTCAAAGGGTTTGGGAATTTTATTAAATAATCCGCAACTTCTCGAAGAATTAGCGAATTTTCCCAAGAATCGTCGAATTTGATAGGGATCTGGCGAGGTAAACTCGAATTTTCTATGCAATGCGTGTGAAGGCGAAGGAAAGGATGAGTTTCAGTGCGCAGTAACTTGTCTCTTCTACATTAGAGAATCCATCACGAAATGTTCTCTTCCCTCATCCACATGATGAATATTGTCCAGTTTATCTGCGGTTATGGAAATGGATATGTAAATGATACAGTTGATTTCTGTGGTGTGGAGGGTTTTTTAGGGGGGGGGGGGGGTCCAGTGGGCAAAACCAGACCCTCAGCTGCTACTGTATTCATTGCTTGTCTCCGTTTCTACCCACGCGAAATAATCTGTAGGAAAAAATCCTAATTCATGCGTCAAGAACATAATAAATTTATGAGTGATTTTTCGAAGTACCGCTCCGTAATAAAATTTTTGTTGATTTGTTAGCAATTTTTTGCTAGATTATACTCAATCTTCGATCTACAAATCTCCCACCCTGCTAGGAATCAAATTTGTTCACAAAGGTCCGAAACTGAAAGGTCTGCGAGCGGGTGTTTTGAATTTGGATGACAAAAATGAATTTTCAGCGGATTTTTGAGTGTCAATAACCCTCAAAAATCTGAGAAAACGGCTACAAACCACCAAAAATTCATAGCAGTTCACCAACATTTGTAAATCGGATATAAATACCACCTAAACTGGTAAAGAATAGAGACGACGATCCAGGCCGAAAGTCAGAAATCGCTTAAAATGGCTAATATCCTCAAAATTGACGTAAATTATTTACTTCACTATGAGTTATTTATAATGGTGCCTCTTGACAGGTACGACTACTTTTTGAAGGGTCAGAAATATTTTTTCTCAAGAGATTTGTGGGTCGAATGGTATAAATGTCCAAAAACAGCCGATTCGCCCTCTTTGGAAATTCGCTCATGATTGGAACGTTTTATGAACCATAGGTCAAAACGGTAGCTAGTTTGAAGAATAGTCCTAGTTTGTAAGTTTCTCAGAAAATCCGCTTGTATGGTCATGCTGCCTGACTCATCTACTCCCACTACGTTAATTTCTACTAAATATTAATTGATTCATTATCATTACCAGTTATATTTAGTTAATTGGCTTCACGCTGTTCTCCGGGGTTCTTACGTGTTTAATTGGATATCCATCGAATATTTTGCTTTGTCTCATTTTAATCATAACCCACTCCGGAGAGAGACGTCTTTCTGCTGCCCTCAAGTCGCAAACTCTAAAATTAATGGAAAATAAACAAAAAGACGAGGGAGAATTTCAAATTGGAATGGTTTGCTTTTGCTGTCAGTTGTGGAGAAAAATCCAGTCCGAGGTTTTTCAATTTGTCTGAAGTACAGTCGTTAAGAGAAGTCGAAACAATCATCAAAGTCAACGAGTCTTCTCGAGTTATAATTCAAAACCCTGTAAATGGGTAACTCGACACCAATTTGGAGGAAGTGGGTTTCGGGTTGTGCTTGAACGTACCAAACGCTCCAAGGAGGAATGGAAAATTTCGTGTGAGAGATGACGACCGAGTTTATTCACTTTTATGTGTTTTGGAGTTTCGGCAGCGCTCGCATCTCGAAAAGAAAAACGCTGCAAATCCCTGCACAACGGTTTATATTTTGTACAGAATACCCTTCTGTTACAGATCACAGGTCTCCGTATAAATAACCCTTCTATATAACATATACGTACTATTCTACACATATTATGTAGATCGCGGACCTCCGTAGGTTAGTACCTAACCCCGTACTCGTTACTAGGTACCTACCTAAACCGTTGTGTAATAATTTACCTGTATAGGAGGTTCCCCTTCTACTGAGATAGAATAATGAACCGTTGTGTAATAATTTGCCCATCAATAATACTTCAACGGTTGTTCAAGTTGCAAAAGTACATCAACAAAATCCAGCCCCTTCTTGGTAGATTAGCCGTTGTGTAATAATTTACCGGTGTGTAATAATTTACCGTTGTGTAATAATTTGCCGGTGTGTAATAATTTGCCATTGTGTAATAATTTACCCATCAATAATACTTCAACGTTTGTTCAAGTTTCAGAAGTACCTACCAACAAAATCCAATATTCCATCACTTGTCAAATGAAATAATATCGCAGAACGAACAACTCGACTTCATACAGCCATCCTTGATTATAATCAGATGCTCCGTAGTTATGATATCCGGGCCCGATTTATACCGTTTGATTCACGATCATGTTGACGAAGCTTTTTGGTGCTCACGAACGGCTGGACGTACGATGCTCCGGGTGGTCTCAAAAAATTGTTTAGCTCAAGACAAATTTAATAACGTAAAAAAAACCATACCCTTCCATCGAAAGATTTCGAGCTACGGCGTTCTGAAAATTTCAACCCCTATTTTGAACCCCTTAGAGTAACGCCGAGCTTCGAGGACCAACTAGACCCCGAACGGAACCTATAACCCGAATTTCATCAATTTTCTTTCATGGTAACTAAGAAAAGTGGCCCGTACGGCGGAGAGACAGAAATATTTTTATTGCAGTTTTGGATTCTACATACCTTGAAACGTAAACCATCTAATTTTGAGGGAGGGTAAGAATTTTTTTTTTTTTCATGCTCGATTCCAATGGTTCATTATTGAAAATAATAAACCAAAATCCCTTTATGGATTGAATATTTTTTAGAGCAGATAAGTGGACCCAGAAATGCCACACTACACAGTCAATCCTTATAGAATAGAATAGAATAGTTTATGTGCAGGGTGGCCTCTCTGCGGTCTGCTTTATGGCCCCAAAAATGCCACTATACAGTTCCTTACAGAATCATTATACAGCCTTTTTACAACCAGTCCCAGAAACGGAACTTCATACAATCAAACTTCTTACGGAATATTATAGATGACCCATACCAGGACGTACAGAAATCGGATGAGTGTTGCTGTGGGATTTGGCTAAGAGACTCAAGGCTTTGGAGTATGCCGATGCATGGCTTGCCCAGATATACAGTGACATTGCTACCAGCTCTTGTCACAGTGAGTGAGAGAAATCTCATCACTGAGCAGTGTGTAAGTCGCCAGTTGAAAGTGTGCCAAAAAGTTTTGATGGCACACAAAAGGATGAGTTCAGAGATGGGCGGCTTTCGAAAATAAAAACTTGTTCACATTCACTTGAAATTTTTATAAAATTACCAAACGTGGTATATTAATCGGGTATGCGCATGGATCACAGAATCTGTTTATATTATTTTTTAGTGTAAGTAATTAGATTCCATTCTGAGAACTTTGACACCAGCCGCACTGTCCTAAGATAAGTAGGTAGGTAGTGCTTTTTCTATTGTTTTTCGAAGTTTCGTCATAGTGGACAGGGTGTTTTGCCCACCTGAGACGGATGTAATGACGTGAGAATTGGTTGAAACTTTGAAAAATCATAGAAAAAGAACTACTTACCGTAGGGCATGCGGTTGGTATAAACATTCTCAGGATAAAATCTACTTTCATTAAAAAAAAAAAAATAAAAATGAAAAATGAAAAGATAAATAAAATAAATACATGCGCGTACCCCATTGTAGGTAACTTGAGGCGCAGAATACTGTTTTCAAAATACTGATGATAGTTCAGGTTAGGTTGTCACACCAAGCTATGCTACGGTTAAATTTCAGTTACAACTATTGAAATTAAATCAGACAGAAATGTTTGTTTCGAGTAATAGGAGAGCATATATAATAGGTGAATGTCCCTAGCTAGTGCTAGGTTGAAATACCAAGGATGCAAGTGACGTTCTCGGTTTGAAGTTATTAACGTATTGAAATGTTGAGGTAGGGAAGAAGCCAGTATGTTGGGGAAGTTTCTGCTAACATATTGTATCAGGCTTAGAATGTCGCTAGGCAACTTCATTGAAGAAGCGGGCCTGTTGAGTGCAGAGTTAAACAAAATTTATTAGCGAAAGGAAAATTGATGAGGTGAAGGATAAGTAAATGAAAATAAACAGGGGTTAGACTTAGGATTGAAATATAATATATCATTATGGTAAGAATTTACAGTTTGTTATTGGTTTAATTTTATCTATGGTAAATCACTATTGTGAATTATGAACTTTTTCTCCTTATGACTGGAAGTACCGATTGAAGTTTGAATTTTGTATTTATTTGTATGTATTTGGAATTATTACCAGAGGACAGTTTTTTCTTTGATATTACTAACTGATGTTGTATAGCGACTCTTGTTGTACAATAATATTATCTTCAAGGAACAAAAATATTTGTTATGAAATTGGTACTACTTTCAGTACCTAGGCAAATCAGTTTTTTCTTTAAAAAAAAAAAGGGCCAAATGGAAATTGATTGGTCGGTGGGAGGGGAAGGGGGTTCCTAGTTTTCGGAGTCAGAAATTTTTTTTAATCTTCCAAAATTACCATAAATTCACCGAAAACTGCATAGAATGGTAAACTGAGGTTGGACTAGAAGAAAACGGGTCATCTCGAGTTTTGGGGGATTACAAATAGCTAGAAACCGTCCAAAAACAGCGCAAACTTCGATAAATTCGCTCTCAAGGTCATGCTGCACTTATATTATTTTCCTACTGGTCGCGAGGGGATAATAAATTAATCGCTCTACAAAAAATTTCAATCGACCTTTTTCTCCCCTGCTCGCCTCCGATGAATGGAGACGTCGAGAGGTTGAAACTCGTGTTACTGTGGTAGGGAGTGATTGGTGTCGGTGGGGGGGGGGGGGGGGGGGGGGGGGCTTCGTGCCAAGAGCGTTAAAATGAACGAAACGACACAATGAGTTTTTTTTTCGAACACGCCTTTTGAACGGGCGAAAAAGAACCTTTTGTCGGGTGTCAATCAAAGGTAGACTTTTTTTTTACTTTTTTTCATCGATTTGGTTCGAAGGAGTAATTGAAAAACCTGTTGATGAGCTTCCGAAGTCAATTTACCCACAGCCGGTTCGGAACGGTTTGAGGTGTCTTTCGAAAATGAACGTAGGTAATTACTGGACGTGGCGTTATGTAAGATCTCACGCTGGTACTCCATTGACCAATAAAACTAGTAAATGATGGAGGTTTGATCCTTGTACTCATCAGATGCATAAGAGTAATCATACTGCCTGAGCAAGTGTGAAACAAGCCTCATCATCCGAACAACAGTCGCCGATTCTCTATGGATAGATAGAATGTGTGTTAGTTATGGACGTATCAAACGAAGAAAAGTAAATACTCAGATTCATTGGTTGCTGTTTATTTAAATAGAACTTTCCTTCCACGCTTCTTGAGTTTTGAAATTGTCTTTGTACTTCACCTCGGTATTATCCCATAGCGCTTGGTATGCGTTGATATTAGACGGCCTGTGTCCACATCAGGCAAAATATCACTCATTTTGAAGGAGAAAACCAGAAAAAATACAGAAACGAGGTCGACCAAATGATCGAACAAACCGAAACTGAACCTCACAAGTGTGGACGGTGCTATTCGGTTTTTACGCCTGTCGTGTATGTACCCTACAACTCATCGGTTCTCATTTTCATCAGACGGCAGGCGAAAACTAATCGAATACAGGCCGTGCCGAATGAAATCGTATGTCAAGTGTGAAACGAGCTCAATGTTATTTACCTTACGTATAACATATTTTTCATATGGAAAAGAAAATTGTTCTCTATGAAAGTACGACCACGTAAACACTTTTATGTCAGTTTTGAAGCTCAATTAAAAATGTACCGACAGGTTCTACCTACTTACAGCTCTGCTTGCTATCTGTAGAATGTCTGTGTCTATGCCTGTCAACATGTTTATAGCAGATTTTTAAAAATTGTTCAAGTATCTACGAATATTGCATTGTACAGCTCTGCTGTATACATTCAGTATACATGCCCTAAGCGGGAGAATATTGCAAATGCAGATTCAAACGAATGCTATTTCATTCGTTTTCACACTCTAAGTCACTTAAAATAATTTTAAGTAACTTTCCAAGTACCTAATTTTGTTTACTACGAACCACACTGGTTTGAGAATCTTGCAGTAGTTCAACTAGGGATTACCTGCGTTCTTGTGGAAATCTGAAGATATTCGTTAGCCCATCATGGGCGAGTGTCACATGAAAAATGAGGCGACCTTACGATCTCAGCTTTCCGAGCGGTGAATGGCTCTTAAAATATTATTTTTCATAAATTACTAGTGCTGAAGTACTGCTGTTTAGAACAGACAATGGGATATCATCGAATCAAAATAAATACTTTCAAAAATATTTCGTGTTCAGTTGCTGATTTCTGTGTTTGATGACAAAAAAAAAGTCATAAACAGGACTGTCACTCAAAATCCGTACCTTTTTAAAGTCCTTCGGAGGTTTTTGTGGACACCAGGACCACGGCCTCAAAAGCAGGAACTGGTCTGCAAGAAGCAGTACCCCGGATAGCATTTCCCAAGGTTTTCCAAAACAAACTGACGCCTGGTCTGCAAGAAGCAGTACCGGTGCTACCATTTCCTAGTCAAATTCAAGGTTACTACCTTTATCCGTGAACATACGGACGGTTACTTAATGATGGGCAAACTTCGTGGGCTACAAATTCTCCTTTTTTTGGCCAAATTCTGTTCGGTGACGGAAATTAACACTTCTTATTGACCACATAATGAGGTGTTCATGTCGGAAAGTCTAGGCTGAAAACGAATGTGACATTTCTGAGTTCCCGCTAGAATTGACGTTCAGGTAAATTGCCGGGTAGTTCAACTCAAATCCCGCTTAGAGCGCTAGTGCATCAGTTTAAACGATATTCAGAACCGTAGTGGATGGATGGATGGAACCAGAATTTATAAATACATTTAAAAAACGCTCTCATATTCCAACTAAGGAAAAGGTGACGGCAAAATTTCTAGAAGGTTGCCACGAAGGTTTGCTATTCCTAATGTTGGGTTGTTGGCAGCATTGAGAACCTTCGCCTCCGCCTCCTTGGGCCAAGCCAATCAGATGTCAGTAGACCTGCTGCTTCATTTTACCCGCATTTTTTACTTTTAATCACTCATTTAAAAAATACCGCTTATTTTCGAAAACTGGCTTCAACCTACCATTGTTCCAGCAGGTTTTTTTCTTCAGAAAACGTTTTTTACGAAAATTTCCCGTTATTTCGGATCGCATAGTTTCATCTTGACTCTAAGAATTTCTTCAAGTGCCATCCGTCTTTATGGGGAGTTTGAACGCTCCCAAATGCGATGTTACTTCATTTTATTTATGCTCAAAGGTTCACTGGGATGATAAATACAACCTACGCTACCGCCAAGCGGCATCCAGAGGACTCTTGTCGAACTTGACGTCAACAAAGACAGGATATAGCTACCTATAACTTTTATCTTTGTGGGGGGTTTCCTGCAAATTCCGCCAGGGGCTGTAGGATAGACTACGACTTTACACAGTAAATACAACCAAACTTTTTCCTGTCGGCGTTTTCCTCCTCTAAAATAATTTTTACGGTATCCGCCTCGTGCAGAAGTGCATACAGGTCGTAATTTTCGCCGGTCATACTCCGGTTTTAGTACTTGTAAGCGTAAGCGTAGCTCGGAAACGCGGAATGAATAGCCGAACCATATTTTTGTGATATGACTGCTTTCCGTACGGTCCCGATGGACCGGTTTTCTCATTCGCCGTATATTCGGGTCTGTGTAAGCTTCGGGGTTTTATGAGGCGAATGAAACTCATGGGATCGCCAGGGGTGAAAAATTGTTGGTTCCCGCGTCCCGTCGTTCGGACTGTTGGATTTTCTCTGCGCTGCGGTTACGATTTTCAGCAATTTTCTGTAGCTGCGGTTTCTAGATTCACAATCCCAATTTAGTGCTTGTTTTAAGCTTAACTCCAGCGTAACATTTTTTTCAACAGAGGTCGTTGCCATCCTGGAAGTTCTAAGATATTCGCTAGCTCGAACTAATACAGCTGAGACCTTAGTCGTACCTAGTAGCGGACTCGCTAAGTACACTGATGAAGCTCAAAAACATCGGACCAGACTCCAAAATATTCCGTCTGCTTCAAGAACTATTGGAACAGTCACAACTTCAAGGCCTAGGCAAAAGTTTCTCATTCTTCTGGACCAGAGCTTCATATTGGAGTAGCAGGAGACCAGAAGGCCGACTGTGCGGCAGAGAGAGGAGAATAAGCGGTACTACCCTGAGCGTCGTATTTCGACATTTTGCTTCCGAGTCTGCAAGGCAGCGGAAGCTTTGTTTTCACTTTCGAAATGAAAATTTTTTTTGTGCTCCAAAATCAAAATTTCCACTTGCATTTTGCGTTTCAGGTCCTCCTGAACAAATTTGGTTTCGTGTCTGTCTGTCTGTCCACATTTCCTTGCCACAGCCATAACTTCCACAATTTTGATCCGATTTCAATCAAATTTTCAGGACTTGTGTGGGTTTAGCGCTATATGTTCCCTTATCAGTTTCATCATGATCGAATCAGCGGAATAAGCTAAAGAGATTTTCTTATTACGGCCATAACTCTTATCAATTTTGAACGGATTTTGGTAAATTTTCAGGGATCACGCGGGTAAGGTCCCTTGAGGTCCCATACGACATTCATCATTTTTCCGGCGAATTTTAGCCGTTCCGTGAGGGTAAATGGCGGGTTTAAATCTTTTTTGCCCCCGTGCTTTGTATTGCCCAAAAATAACCAAAAACCTTTTTGTGTTATACAAATTTATGGTAATTTCATACAATTTCCCAGGATAACGATTTTTTAATTTTTGGTTGCCCAGCATTCTATCTTCGTGAGTATGGCGAACCGGTTTTCTGAAAATTTAATGGAGACGTACTGTGAAGGCCACGAGGAAGCTTCTGTGCCATGTCCTTGGCAGTGTATTTACCAATGCTCCACAGAACTATGAAAGAGAAATGGCGACAATATTTCACTTCCTACCCGCCAGGTTATTATAGAGCGCTCTTCCCCACCTGTCGGCGACACAGGTTCAACTCCGTCACTTCAGATAGCAAAGAATTTGTTGAAACTATCAATCGACTGCGACTCAGACATACGATTTGCAGCGCATACCTTCGCTGATTCGACATTGGAGCGGTCTCGAGCAGATGCCGCCACTGTGGTGAGGAGGGTAGGTACAACGGACCACATCAATTTGGATAGCCCAGAGTTTTCCCGTGAAGTGACCGGCTACTGAAAAATTTGTACAAGGAAATTCCAACACCGTTCAACCCAGTCACCCTTCTAGCGTCTGACCAGCGAGTAGTTATAAAGAATTATACATATTTTTCAGTGCAGTTGTGGAACGTGTAAATAATTCCTGAGTAACAGTTAATCTTACTTGATATCAACTGTTATAATACATTATTCATTATCTATGGCGTAAAAGTTGTATCTACTTAAGCCAATAATAGAAAATCCGTGTTAAAGCTTCATACATTGGCTCCGAATTTCTCTTGATCCCCAGTTACACGTTTTTCTCCTTATTTTTCACATTATTGTCGAATGAGACCACTGCTATCAAAATGTGTTGAAACAACCCTTCAAGGTGAAGACAGTTGGGTTTTAATCAGAATTTGAACAATTTTTTGCCCTTCAAACATTTTTGACATTTAATGTTCATTACCTCACCTCTCTATTTTTGTATCTTATTTTTGACGATTTTACGCTGTTTTTGTCCTACAAAAACTGCCTTTTGATCCAGTATTTCCAAACCCCTAAATTATTAGCACCACAAATAATTGTGTATTATAGGTGTAATATTATGTTCGTCTCCAGTTGAAAATTTTCTACAATACCTCAAAATGGTTGCTATCAGTTTGAGGCCACTCCGTGTTCGTGCCAGACCGAATTGAATCCATAGTGCATCTTGTAGTCGATTCGAGCGCTAATGATGCATCTGTCAACATCGCGCTGCGCTTTTCATTCAGAAGGAATACCTTCCCGGATGTCTTCTGAAGATGTGGTTTTGAGGAAAGGGAAACCCTTCCGGGGGATGATGAAAATCTTGTGACTGACATTTTTGTCCCCCCCAACCGTCGCGTGCAACGAAATGTTTGTCTCGTCAAGATTGTAAAAAGATCGTCGTTTTAATAATCTCGCGTCCCCGTCGGGAGTTGGCCTGCAGATGTCAACGAAACAAGCTGAAGGGAAATCTTCGGCAAAAGGTCGCGACTTAAATTGGAAAACTGTCTCGAGCAAAAAGAAAATTTTCCCGAGGGAAACTCATTTTTCCAAATCGCTTCCCGTTATGAGTTGGCGCGGAGTTCACGGGTTTCGAGCAAGTGAATTTCATCTGTAGAATAGAAATTCTGAAGTCCTCTCCGGGAAGAATATAATTTCATCGAAAACAGATCTGGATACACGGAAGCAACCCCGACTCTTTAGCGGGTACGCAGAAACTAATGACAACGCAAAAATAGAGACAAACCTTTGTGAGGTATATGACTTGTACATTAATAGGTACTATATGAAATTCGTTGCCATCAAGCTGTGGAGCATACCTTTCTCGCATACCTGCAACTAACACCACATAGGTATTCTAAACAACGTTGAACTTTCCACTAGAATTTCTGTTCATAAAAATGTATCCACTATTTCTAATTTGAACTACTTTTTGAGAAAAGTTCCAGTCATGCAGCATGGTTATAAGAGCAAATTTTCAAAGAAATGTACATGCTATTTTGTAAAAAAATTAGCGCGAAACCATACCACTTTTCGTAAAATTATAATTTTTCGTGAATTTAGCAGTTTTTACCAATTTTTAACCCATGTAAAGTCTAATTTAATCCACTTGTTTTTTAGAAAAATATTTTTGTCATCGAAGTAGTCCATCCGTCCTGAATCACCATTGTACACAACGTCAGGTGATTTAATATTGATTTTAGCCCTTAATATCAATTGTTGACCCCAAAAAAATCCGAATTTGACCCCTACTCTGTGTGAAAAACAACTATTATTCTGTCTCATAGCACTTCCAGTGATTTTATATCAACTGTTCGCCATTTTAGCCGTTTTTACCGATCGTTTACCCCTTAAAAATCAAATATGACCCCCTTGGAATTTTTGAATATTGCTCATCCTCGATCTTTGTTCTTTTGTTTGGCAGGAAGATCATTTAGGAATTTTTATCATGTACCCAGGGGCAGATATCGTCTGGAGTGATATACTTGGTCAAATTTCAAAAATTCATTTGAAAATTTTGGACCCATTCAATAGCTTCATTTTATTTTAAAATTCGCTAAAAAATGGCAAAAATACTGTCTTCGAACCAGTTGCTACTATATTCGAGATTTTACTATGGGTAAAAAATTCAATCTTCGACAGTTTATAGATTTTAAAGATTTTTAGCAACTGTTTCAAAGATAGTATGTTTGCCCATTTTTTAGTCAACTTTAAAATAAAATCTTTAAAATTTGATAGTCTCGAATAATGTGCTATAAATTACCGAGACGTGGAATAAAATGGTTATACCTCGGGACAGAAGAAGTCCAATAATCACAAATTAATATTTCTTTCAATAAATCTGTTCGAGTTTTTGTTGTTAAAATTCGTCGAAAATTGTTTCGCAAAATTTGAAAATTCATTGAGGTGGTAGGTACCGCTTCATGTTTGAAACTTTTCTTATGGCTTATGTTGGACTCTTGTTTCGGTTTGAAGATGAATTAGCTCTATGGGTAACGATGTATCATGGTTTCTCCCTCCAGATCTTCCAACCAGCCGTAAGCTCGCAGGAGCTCAATACAAAGGTTATTTGGGTTGAAAACTCCAAGAGTCCAGCAGTTGAGTGGTCCAGGCCACTCCCGGTCACTCCAGAATAAACACTTCAGAACCGAAGTCTTTTTTACCGCAGGATCCATTTGTAGTCCCCGCGGGCCCAGTATTTCGTTCGCTGAGTGCTATCAAAACAACATTACCCGCGATGTCTGAACGTTTTATTGGTGTTGAGTATCATTTTCAATCGTGTAGCCACTGCGGACGCATCAGCAAAGAAATACAAGTCACTAGTGGGCAGTGTTGAAACCAGAAACGATAAATCCCCGACAGTGACGTGAAAAGTTGAAAGCCCAAGTGGGGCTTTTATGATTGCTGTACCTGAAAGAGTCTCTTACTTTATCGGCCGTCATATTTCAGCTCATGTTTGTGTATTTGTTCAGCTAAATTTGGTGCGACCCTCCGAATGGGGATTATGGCTGGAAAATCTGAATTTGCTGTATTTGGTGGTTTTACGGCAAAAACCAAGTGGGTTTTAATAATATGGAACACCATTTAGAAGGAAAAAAAAATTATTGCATATTTCAACCACAAATAGCTAAAATATCGCATTTTTAATTTAAATTTGAATTAAAGTTTTGCGGGTATACCGCTAGGCCGTAAGAATTCGTTGGTCAGAGTTTGATGCCACGATTACGCAAGCATTGGCGCCGCGAAGTACAAAACGGCTTATTTCAGGGTCTTACGACTTGAATTTTGAGGTTGTCCAACTTCTCGTTGCATATCCAGAATTGTCCGTGTTGTCCGATAGCTCATTTTGCATCTTACGTTAACTGTATCAATTTGTGACTCATTAAATGTTGTTTCTTGAAATGAATCGCATCCCCAAATCCTTTACCCATTTTGTCTGCATGAATTGAAATTGAAAATTTCCCCGAGCTGCATGATATCTATATCATCTGTAGAACACGTACAGAATCCCTGAATTCGCCATGTTTCCACACATTTTGATCTGCCTCAACACGTTCTCCTCCTGTGTCCAAACTATTCACCTTTTATTTCATTTTGTTTTCAGGTAAGCTCAGAAATGGTGCAACCACTTGGAAAAAGATGGGTGAGTCAGTGTGGACTTGTTCATTCCCGTATTGTTGTGTGTTTTTGCACTATATTTAATTTCTGCATCAAATAATGTCGGTGTTCAACCGCCTCCATCAAGAGGATTTGTTTGCCGTCATTTGATATATGTGAAAATATTTGATTCAAGTTAAACAAAAATTTTAATTTCCACGGGGTTAATATCGATGCCATAATATAGTAGTATGTATAAATATAATAATTATCATAATTCCCACGCGTAGTTACACAGCTTGTAACACAGTGGTAAACTAGAGAGCAGTGATAGTTGTGGAAGATGCCCCGTGGGCTACAGGTTACTGCAGACTAATTGTAATTACCAAGAATGTAATATCCAGTGAGTAATCAATGTGCCAGGTGTTTAGATTTGTTGTTAACATGCAGCTAGGGCAGTAACTCCTGGTGTGCCGGACAGTAATTGACTTGGGATTTCTTCATATGGATGGAAACTGCTTTAGGTCTTATTGATGAAGAAATAATGTCAAATTGAATCGCTGCAAATTATTACGCAAAGGTTTATAATTTTCCTGTGTGGATGCCCCATCTGAGTAGATCACTGTTTTCTGTGGTCAATACCTACCATCATGCTTCCTCCAGAAAACCCCACATCGAGTACTGGAGCCAGCTACAGTTGGCAGTTACAGTTTCATAAATATGCGGTGGACTCAAGAATTCTATCATTTACTACTTATTTGTTGTTTTTCACGAAGCACGACGTTTGTTCAAGTTACAAAAGTCAATAATCCATCAATAATCCATAATAACCGTCATTCTTCAAATGAAATAATATCACAGAACAACCAGATCGATTTCGTACAGCCATCCGTGATTATAATCAGGTGTTCCCCAGCAATGATATCTGGGCTGGATGTATGCTGTTCCGTTCGCGATCATGTTGACCAAGCTTTTCGGTGCAAACTTCAAAGCCTTACTGTGAACGAAGGCTGGAATGCTCCGGGTGGTCAACAAGAATTCCCAAGTTCGAGATCAGTTTAAAAACTTAGAAAAGTTCGAGATAACGGCGTCCTGGAAATTTCAGCTTACAAACCAAATCTCACTGATTTTGGTTCGTGGTAACTAAGGAACGTGCGAAGTACCAATGTGGGAGGGTTGAAAATTGTTTTTTCATGGTCGCTTCCAAATACGGAAAATAATAAACCATAAAAAAAAATAAATAAATAAATGATAAACAATAAAATAAATAAATATAAAAATAAATAATAAACAGAAACAGAGTGTTTCTGTCAAAGAAGAAGAGTTTGGACTTTTTAATGGCCACTAGTAGATGCTGAACGTCTAAATTTGATCAGATATTTCTGTAAGATTGTCATTACCGTGGAAACTAACTACACTACTTGAGCGAAATGTCATGTTTTTTGGGTTAACCGTGTGTATGTAGGGCTGAAACACTTTCCTGCCCTCTGTACAACGCACGGTTCATTCAGCTGGTTCAATATTGAAGTTCACATATTCATAGGCGTTCGAACAGCTTGAGCAAATCAACCAACTCCAAGTGTTTTCCGTCGAGAAACTCGCAAAGCTTGTTCCAAACAGCAAAATGACCACGTCTACTCACGTGATGCCTGTTTTTTTTTTAAAGGAAAGTATTTTCTTTTATATCTCTCTTTTCAGACACTACCCCCTCCCACAGTACTCCACCACGTTATAAAAAGAACCCTCGCATTTCACAACCTTTTGCGGAAAGTCCCTTGAACCCTTCCCGAGGGAGAATTTCTTTTCATTTCCTTATGACCGTGTTTCTCATCCTCAACTGAACTCAGCGTCGTTTCACCTCGAAGGGCTTTTTTTCTCTAAGAAAATACAGCTGATTCTGGGGGGAAATTTCATGATATCGAATATCGTCGCCCTGCAGGCAAAACGGCGAATACGCCGCTCTGGGCGGTGTGGAGTTAGGCACGTCGTTTATTTTTTCGTTGTGTCTCTGCCTAGATTTGAAAAGACCGCGTGAATCCGACCAGTCAGGGAGGAGAAATACAGGAAAAAATAAATAAAAACTTGGGGGCGAATGTAGCTTACAGACAAGCAAAAGGGCGAATGTAACAGACAGCCAACTGTTACTCTAGTTTTCTCAGCTAAAACCACAATTTTACCATGTAGCAGTTGAGGATCGAAGAGGGTCAGCAGGTTCAAAATCAGATTGAAAACGGAACAAAGCACAAAATTCAAGTGAAACATCCCGTTAAACCCAGCGGGATATTTCACTTGAATTTTGTGCTTTGTTCCGTTTTCAATCTGATTTTGAACCTGTTGACCCTCCTGCTTAGTTCCTTAGTATATTTTCACTCGGGGTGATTCTTGGAATAATTATTGCTGAATTCATTTCAATTATTTTTTCAATAACATATTTAGTGCACAGTGAAGAATATAATTACAGAAGCATGAGAAAACAATGGGCTCTAAGGCCTTGACGGCCCATCCATGGGCTTAGGGGTACCAGTGTAGGTACTGATTTTAATGGTCTCCAATTACTTTTCAAGTCAATGAAAGGCGTGGCTGACACCAACTACCCTAGGCGGAGATTGTGCCTAGTGTTACGACCTTCTTGTTTTGATATTGCATTTAACCTAAGTTGAAGTTAATATTCGCCCATTTTAGATAACATTTTTACATTATAGGTTAATAAAAAATAATGTTCACTGAAATATCCTTCGGCCTTCCTAACATTTTTATGGAGAATGCATTCTTTTAATTAAATTGTGGGTAGGAGCAATGTTCTTAAAACAGAGAATAGAAACATTAATCGAAATTCATCAACGAAAAACCTCAAGTGAATTTTAGTTTTTTAAATATTATTCTTGGAAAATAACATCGGAACAAGCGTGAAAAGGCAATCTTTCTACAACTAGTCAGTACAGCAACAGCAAAATGGTGAATATGACAGGAAAGTGTATTTTTTCGGGTATAATTTAATTTGTATTGTATTTATTGTATTTAACTTGATACAAGTATGAACATTTATACTGAAAGTCTGTGAATAAAAAGTAATATAGAAATAACAATTTCACGGTTGTAAATAAATTATTACTTAGAGGAAATAGCCATTACCCAAAATTTTGCTTTTGTTACATACGTCCTTTACTTCCCGGGCGACGATATAACAGTAGTTACGTTGTCAGAAATGTAGCAGCTGATTCCTGTAAAACCTGTATCCGTGAATATCAAATCTTCATTCATTCATTTACCCATTTTGTTACGAACCCCAGTTTTACGTAGTGAACTCATAGATTTTGCCTAGTTGTTTTAGACTACAAAAAATTTCGCCAAAACGAATTTTCGATTGTAGTTCTTGGACATTCTTGCTTAGTCAAATTTCAGCTCCCCTTTTTTAGGGACGCCGCTCAGAAGAAGCTAGGCTTTTAAATTAGGCATGTTCCCACTTTTTTCAATTGTTAGGGAAGGAGGACGACCTAAAGCCAAGAAATTAAATACCGTATTGTGTGCGAAGCCCAGGTCGTAGCTTTTGGTTTTTTATTATTTTTTGTAATTTTTATGGCACTTATGAACAAATACTACTGGCTCGATTAGGAAAAGGCCCCTGAGATGGTGTTGAGGTAATGGTGGCGATATGGTCAAAATTAGATAACAGTTAGAAAATGTTATCTTTGTGCGATCTTCACCACCGATGCATTTAAACCCAAATACCTGTCATTAGTTTCGACTTTTTGAGACGATCTGAACCTTCAAAATTCTGCTAAATTTACCACCGAAAAATCGCTCAACTCGCGGCTTTGAACGGAATTGCTGCCTGTTCTATGTGGCCGTTTCCTTTCACATCCTCACAAGAAGGTGGACGAACTTAGAAAAAAAATTCTAAGATGGGAAGGAAGAGATAGTTCCGAGCTGGAGAGCAACGTAATCTGACCAATTAAGGCGAGGGCATTCTACTGCCCCCCACCCCTGGAGGTAGCTTCCCAACACAATTAAAAATCCACTCTGAGAAAACAATGTACCTACCTACCTGGCCGTTCATTCAACCTCGAGTACGGGTTTTATAGCCGAGGAGCACCGGGCAGCAACAGATTTGAATCAAATTATCAAAACCAAAATCAATCAAACTGACGAAAATGGCCCAATCGAAATTATTGATCACCAATCCATTGATGAGATCAAATTTAAGGAAGTTGTGCGAACATAGCAACCATTTTTTTTAAACCTTTGTACGCATGGCAAAAAAATTTGAGCATTCAAAAACACTCGTTTTCCACAAAAAAATCACATTTTTTTTCGCATTCAAGCGTCAGTTTCTCGCCTAACAGCGATAATAAGGGAAAAAAACTGACCACACCGTTCGAAAGCAGAGAATCTTGAGGAAGTTTCTACAGTCAAGAGATCAGTAGGCTAAAGCGAGTTTTCTGAACTTCTTTTCTGGAGCCGTCAAAAAAAAACTGGAGATTTCGAACATTTTAACTAATTTTCTTTCCAGGCTGATCTTTTACATTTGACTGTATACTTCAAAATTTGTGTGTTGAGCCAAATTTTTATAGGAAATTTCGTCTTCTTTCGAGTGATTTCTTAGTTTTTATTTTAGTTTGTAAAAAAAGGCCATTCTAGTGCCACAAGTTCGAAAGTACGAAAACATCTTGAAATTCGGCGAAAACTCGGCAACAGGCCACATAGAATTTTTAAAAATGAAGAAATTAAGTTGTAGAATCGATCTTTGAAGTGTAGGCCTGTAGTTTTATTGTTTTTAACTCATCCAAACCAAAATCCAAACGAATGGAATTGAACCATCAGCAAATCCATTGATGACGAGTGGTACGTCATAGCACTCATTGTACTCGCGGAGTACGAAAATAGCAAAGGTGTCACGAATTTCAAGCAAATGTCAGGTCCCCATGCATTTTGCTTTGGTACTTCGCCGAAAATGGCATAGAAATTGTATTTTTTTATTTTATTTTTTGTTCATTTGCATCTAAATGGGAATTGGATCATTGAGCGTATCATACAAATTTAGTTTGTTATAAGTTTAACCCTTTACCCAGTAGACAGGCGGCTGTAATTAGTTCATTATAAATTCACTCGTCCCTCTCACTCTAGCTCTTTCATGAAAACCGAGCCAATTTCAGCTGTTGATAGGTCGAGAAGCGGTTTGCCTTCAACGGGCGGTTAAAGTGTAACTAATATTACATTTGGTTCTGTTGGCTCAGAACGCCCTCCCAACTCACAAACCGATCGGACCAAGTTACTCGGATATCTGTTTACAAATGTCTCCCCCCTTTCCCCCACCCCCGCTTAACCCTTGGAACGACCTTCTCGCGAACCCACAAAGTTCGGAGGTGGTTGTGGTGGGGGGGGGGGGGGCCTAGGGTATGGGGGTATGATTGGGGGAGGGTGTGAGTCGAGGGAAGCACGTCTTTCCATCCACTTCCCGTTACCCTGTTCCACTTTGTGAGTTACAAATGGGGGTAACACTAAGGTGACGGGTTGGTTTCGTTGATGGACCGGAGGGGGGGGGGGGGGGGTACCGTTACCCTGAAAAGGGTCTCCTCGTGCCCTAATGCATCCATTCCTAATCCATTAGCCCCCTCTCACCTACCAGTTTCACCCATCTCCAACTCAGATCTTCCTAATTGATCAGGTGTCGTCCCCCTCCCCGCCTCACCCCTTTCTCTTCCCTTCACCCTCCTTTCACTGCCCTTCAACCCCCTCCCACCCCCCCCACCCCCGTGCCTTCCTTTCACCCCAGTTTTCCTTTCCCTTAGCCCTTCTGAATATGTATCAGTAGCTCTCTCGCGCGTTTCTGCATCTCACACGGAATCCATAATACCATACAGAAAGGGCCCATAGGTAGCAACATTCCTCCCTTCAAGGGTCAAATTTGTTTCAAAAACAATGTCACAAAGATAGTCCGTACAGTGATCTACGGAGATGGGGTATTAGGTAAATAGTAAACCGTTTTGTAATAATTTGCAGCGTTTTTATTCCATTTTCGGATTCTGCGTACCTACCTTGAACAAATTTTCTGTTGGTGGTGGGGGGAGGGGGGTATCCCATGCTCGATTCCAACGTTTCATTTAGTATTAAAAAAATAAACCTAAATACAGCTTATATGCGAACTGATTGAGTTGTTATAACATCAGTAGTTCCTATGCGTTTTAACGCTATAAGCGACCAGCGATTTTTGGTTGATACACATGGAAACCTCGTATAGCTCAAAGTATGAGGTATTTAAACACAGGACAAAACGAGTGCTCAGATATTTTGGTACATAATATTTTTTCTGAAAAACTGAGTGATTTGAGTGTGTCATTTTCGTAGGTAGTTTTTTCACATGTTTGGAGTTCCAAATAACGTTCAAGAAGAAGAATAAGTTCAGTTTATGACAGTTTAACTCCTAAATAAGTAAAGAAAAGTTAATTGGAAAAGGGAAGAAAATACCAAGTTATGTATTCGGAACTTTTGGACGGACCCATACACCAAAATTGAGAATCTTCTTAGAAATAAACACGGGATGTACGGTTACATATATATATGGTGGAATAGGAATATATTCAGCAGCAAAATAATGAAATTAATAGCGACCGTGAAAGTAGTGAGACCAGCTGAATATTCAGTTGCCCAGGTAAATCAAGTGATCACTCGCCCGACAAATCAGGGAATTTGCACGACGAGTTCTCATCCAAATATCTCAAAATTGAATCGATTTTCGCTCGCAATCGGCGGTGGTAACTTGAAAATACGAGTATATACCTACAGTTAAGTTCATGCGAACTTCAAACGTGTACCATCATAAAACAAATTAATATAATCAGCAAAGGAGAATAATATTCTGTATAATATATCCGTATCATAATAATTTAAGGTATTATGTGTAAATTGTATAATAATCTTATGAGGTTCAAATTGCTATTAGTAACCATTGGTATGTTTTTGCTGATAGATTGGTAGTTAGAATCAAATAGGGTTTCCAGTAGGATGGACGCGTCTACAGTATCCACGACTGCAGCAAGGTCTCTGCCTGAATGTGACGTTATCCCCGAACTATCAAACCGTTCGTTCTGACAAAGAAGTTATAGAACAAGACAAACACAACTACTAACGACCGATGTAAGCAGTAGCTTTTATAGAATCCAATAGTATAAAATTGTCGCTTTTGTAGCCCCATAAAATAACAGTAAGAATAGACGATTTGTGTAGTTGAGTTCATTCTCTCTCACAAACGGCTGTCCAACGATAATAGTCGTTCAAGTTCTTTGTTAAACAAACTTGCGAACCCTGAGGAGGGCGACACTCGTGGAATCCACAGGAAATAACTTTCAGTTCTAATTGCCAATCGCTACGCGATTTATAGCAGTTTTTATCGGCACGTGATTTCGTATTGCGCTCCGATCGTTGAGTCTGGAAAGTTGTTTGATCGAACTTTAATTGAACCGGGGTAATTGAGAAAGCAAAGAATCGCTTCTGGGAGGCGAATTTATACTTTCGCATAACGATTTATACCTCTATAAAGTTCTGTTTAGAACAAATGTGAAAGTACTTAGTAGGACATATGGAGAAAAACGTTATCAAACTTACGTATAACTTTATCAGAAACGTGTGCCGATCGAGATAGCGAAAGTAGGAAGTCCTTGGGGGTGTACCTAAAAATGAACCTGATATCTAACGGAAAAGATATTAGGTACATACCTGTAGTACTTTGGGAGTTCGAAGAAAGGGGTAAATTGTGTTTTTACACGTAAAAATTACTAAAAATAGTAACAAAATAGGTAATAACATGGACATTTTATGTAGGCAAAAATTAATAGACCGAAAACATTGTCCCAGGAAGAATGGTTAGCATTTGAGTTTCGTTATTAAGGAGCAGTGCAGTTGATTAATAATTTATTTAGAATTTGTATATGTGTACAATACGCTGTTGTATGTATACACGAGTATACATACAACAAATGTATACAATAGTATGTTGTATACAATATAAAACAGTCATGTTTTTTTGTGTCGGGATGTTTCGGGAGTAAAAAAGGTTGAAAAGCAGTGGGAAACTTTCGCGACCGTGGAAATTCGAATTAGGAGCTGCCTGCTGTAATGCGTCGCCTGGCCTCTAATCATATAACAACTGCAAATTATTACGCAGCGTTCATTATTTTCGTGTATAGATTATTTTGTGCGTAGATCATTCTGTGGTCAATACAATTGGACTGATTGGACCGAGATTGTTCAGGTTGCATGCAAAAGTACCTATCAACGAAATCCAAAATAACCATCATTCATCAAATGAAATAATATCACGGAACAGCCAGCTCCATTTCATGAAGCCATGCGTGGTTAAAATCAGCTGTTCCCTAACAATTATTTACCTATGAATGGGCTGAATTATAGGTACCGTATGATTCACGTTCATGTTGACGAAGCTTACCGGTGCAAACTTCAGGGCCTTACTGTGAACAGACGCTGGACATACAGTGGGTGGTATCAAAGCATCCAAAAGTTCGAGATCAATTTAAAACGCTGCAAATTATTACAAAACGGTTTTATTATTTACCTGTGTAGGTGCCCCTTCCCCCCCCCCCCCCCCCCCCCCCCGGAAAGCCCTCAGTCGAGTGCTGGAGCCGACCTGGTAATTACTGTTTCGTAAAAATGCGCGGGATTCGGTAATTCAGTAATTCAAAATGAATATTATTTGTTGTTATTCATGAAGCTTAACGTTTGTGCGAGTTAAAAGTACCTATCGACAAAATCCAAAAGAGCCACCGTTCTTCAAACGAAATAATATCACAGAACAACCAACTCGATTTCATACAGCCATCCGTGATTATACTCAGTTGTTCCCTAGCACTGATATCCCGGCTGGATTTATACCGTTTGATTCACAATCATGTTGACTAAGCTTTTCGGTGCAAACGAACGGCTGGTCGTGCAATACTCCGGGTGGTCCCAAAAAATTATTTAGTTTCAGGTCAATTTAAAAGCTCAAAAAAAAAACCATACCCTTCTATTAAACGTTTTCGAGCTACGGCATTCTGGACTGACAGTAACGCCGAGCTGCGCGGACCAACTAGACACCTAATTGGGCATTCAAACCAAATTTCATTAATTTTGGTTCATGGACAACTAAGAAAAGAGTACGGTAGGCGGATAGAACTGTTTTCATTCCATTTTCGGATTCTACGTACCTTGAAACGGAAAGCATCAGATTTTTAAGGGAAACTTTTTCATGCTCGATTTCAAATTTTCATAATATTGAAATTGAATAATTAATTGAAATAGTATTTTATTGAACATTTTTGCCTGTTGCGATTATGCTATGCGTAGTTTCTTGTTTACCCACGAAGCCAGGTTTTCCTCCTGTTTGTTTCTGGTCATAGTATTCCCGCAAATTCTTCGTATATACGAATACGCGAGCTTTGGAAATATAAAATGAAAATAAAATAAAAAAGCGGGAAGAGTTTGAGCCATAAAAATGGTTTTCGCGGTGGAGTTCTATCGTCGGATGTGAGGGAAAAGGAAACCGGTGATAAAAAAAAGGTTGTTTGGGGGGGGGGGGGGGTAGAGAATAATTGGGAGGTCCCGATAGAATAGCAGGAAAGCCAGCTGCATGAAATAAAGCGCTGGAAGCTGAAGAAAAAGAATACCAGAACAAAAAAAAAGTCACAACCCCTCGAGCATATGGAGGATTCAGAGGGTTAAAAAAGAGTGTTCGCGAAGGGTGTTTTTCGTTTTGGAAATGGGCACTGAGGCGTGACGAGCACCGAGGCGATCTCTATTGGACAGGAGGCGATAACGAAGTTGAGAGTCCGTAACGTGAAAAAGATGTCGGGGCCCTTGGGAGGCCAGTTGAAGGGGTGTGAAAGGGTCAAGTGGCCTATCACGACTGAGATATACAAAATTGATTTTTCAGTATTATATGTACTGCATGGGGGATATATATATACATATATATTATATCTATTATTAGGTAGTTGTTTATCATAATTATCATCTCATCATATCAGTAAGATCTCTCATGATCGCAAGTAGATATGACAGGTTTTTGGTTTATTATTTTCAGTAATGAACCTTGGGAACCGTCCCCTCCCCCCCTTAAATTTGATGGTTTCTGTTTCAAGTTACGTAAAATCCAAAAATGGAATAAAAAACGCTGCAAATTATTACACAACGGTTTATTTACCTGCGTAAATGCCTCTTCTGCGTAGATCACTGTTTTCTGTGGTCAGTACCTAACCTCGAGCTTCCCCCAGGAACCCTAAATCGAGAACTGGAGCCGGCCAGGCAATTACAGTTTCATAAAATATCCGGCAGATTCAATAATTCCATAATTAATTCTCATTTGTTGTTATGTATTCATGAAGCATAACTTTTGTTCAAGTTACAAAATTACCTGTCAACAAAATCCAAAGTAACCGTCATTCTGCAGATGAAATAATATACTGTACTTTTTTGACTTGAGCAAACGTTATGCTTCATGAAAAACAAATAATTAGCCATAGAATGATTGAATCCCGCGCATTTTTATGAAACTTAATTCCCGGTCGGCTCCAGTACTCGATTTAGGGATTAGGCTTCCCTGGGAGGAGCACGAGGGTGGGTACTGACCACAGAAAACAGTGATCTACACAGAAGGGTCATCTATGCAGGTAAATAAACCGTTGTGTAATAATTTGCAGCGTTTTTTATTCCATGTTTTGATTTTACGATACAGGTAAATAATAAACCATTGTCTATTAATTTGCAGCGTTTTTGGTAGCAAGATGTGATGAAGTTGGAATTTTTTCAATACCCTCATAACGACCTCCCTCCCAACTACGGAGGCATTCGAATAACGGACTACAACTGACAACAAAATTACTTGCTGATATCCAGTTACATCATAGATTTCAAGTTCTTCCTCCACAGTTTGGATGTTGGCCTAAACATAACCAGCTGGTATCTACCTTTTCTTTAAAATTGTTAAACACTATTTTGTAACCAGTAATCACTGTTACATCCTGCATAAAGAATATCATGCATATACCTGCCTCACCAGAGTCATAGGAGATGAGAAATGATTTTCCAGGAATGATAGAAGTTTGAAAAACTAATTAATATTAAACGATGGGCAGGAACAATTTGAGCTAGGAAGTATGGGTGGAAGAGTACGGGTGGATTGTATTATGTAAGGAAAGCAGCTATGACTTGTGTTGTTGAGCGCCTATTGTTTGGATTTTCCGGTAGAACTGACTTAAGCGCAGTGGTCGAGAGCTTTACCGTCGAAGGCCCTGGTTTACTGCTGGCTTCATCCAACCGGATTTTCCGGAAGCGTGCAGTTGCATTCTTTGCTACGAGTAGATAAAAACAGTTCCAGTCATGGGGGCTGTAAGAGCGAATTTTCAAAGAAATATTCGTGCTATTGAGTAAAAAGGTGATATAGCGAGAAACCATACCACTTTCATACAGTTATATAATTTTATCGTCATTTTAGCCATTTTTGACCCTTGTAAAGTCAAATTTGACACACTATTTTTTTTTAGAACAATATTTTTATCATCGGCTTTGTCCCTCTGTCGTGAATTACCATCTCGCACGTCAGGTGAATTAATATTGATTTTAGCCCTTAATACCAATTTTTGGCCCCCCAAAAGTCCAAATTTGACCCTTATTCTGTGTGAAAAACAACCTAAATTGTATTTTTCCGTCTACTCACCCACCCATACCACTTGCAGTGAATTTATGTCAATTGTCGCGATTCTAGCAGTTTTTTACCGATTTTTGACCCCTAAAAATTTGATTTGAGGGCAGTAATATGAATATAGATATTCGCAGTTGGTATCGATTATCTATTAACATAGTTTATCAATTGAGAATATCCATATTCATATTTCCGTCCTCTGGTAATAAGATTTTATTTCTACCTTACGAAGAAGAAAAATGTCTGCATGACTAAGGTCCTGATCCAGGGCAGAAACGTCGCAGGATAAAATCATCGCTCAAGACCAGCTTCTTCATTTCTCCACATCCCAAATTTCATATTGGACTAGCCAATTACCTACCACAATACCTACCACTATAATATATTGACATACTGTCGTGATGGCATATTGTGGTGTTATGACAGGGTTGTGGTGAATAGTTGGGTGTGAGGTTGTTCCCTATGGAGGATAGGTTTGGGTAGACAGTTATCACCACAGCAGGTATTAGGTGCTCCTTGGGAGTATTTTGCAAGCAACCCACGGTTGCCACCACAGCGAGTATAAAATACCCCGTGGTTACCACCACAGCAGGTGTTAGATGAAACAGAGGGAGTGCTCCTTGGGAGTCTTTTGCTAGCACCCCTCGGTTACCACGACAGCAGGTATAGATACCTCGCGGTTACCACCACAGCAGTTGCTAGATGAAAGAAAGGGAGGCATCCCACGGTTACCACCACAGCAGGGGCAAGGAGAGGTCAGAGAGAGAGGTCGCAAGTTGAGGGTTGGGTTGGTCTGTAGAATGAAGAGTTGGGCTAGGAGGGCTGTTTATAAAGGTCCCTTTCCACCCGTCCATCGAATCGCCAGCGATGGCGGTTGATGGAGGGGACCCTTCTCCTACTTGCCCCAGGGCCCCGCTCAGTTCGTCGTACTCCTTGTTTATTTGGTTAAATCTATACCCATTGTATGGGAGTGATAAATGTACAATTTTGAGGGGTACCGCGACTTATAAATTTTAGTCAAAATCCAGGGAAGAATTCAGGATGCTCTAAAACGGATTTGCCTATAAAGAAATTTCAAAAATTCATGTTTGAAATACTTCATTTTCATCGAAAATTCTCTAGTAGTTTATGGGGGTGAGAAGAGAGGTTGAGGTTTTCCCCATGTACCCGAGATGAAGCTTTCGGATGGCTTGGCATCGCTACCGTGTATTTCTATGAAACATTCACGTTACTCTAGTCCTCCTCTGCCTCCCGCAGGGCAGGTGCAGGTTACAAGGGTGTTATCCACCTTTTTCGAGCGTCGAGCCGAGAAACGTGAAGTGGATGAGAGAGCGGGTAGGAAACCCTGGCAGAAGGTTTAGGGGGTTGTAATCGATAACAGTTTCCTGCTTTTAGGGTAACCTTATGGTTTAGGGTGTTCGGGGAGTGAGGACGGAGGGGGAGCTGTAGCCGTGAAATATGTACTAACCTGCCAACCCCTGGCTTACCGAATTCTGGATCTTTTACCTCTCACGACGAAGTCTTCGAGCTTTGACTTTAACCTGTCATCACTTTTGCTCACCTCTGCCTGAAAATTTTCGGATCAAGTTTCAAGATTGATTACCTCCATTTTCGCTTCCTCACTGCCGACATAAAGAAGCCCTTACGAAAATTAGCGATCATACCTTTCCCATCATTGACTCATCAACTAGTTCTGCGTGACACCATATTGGCCCTTAACGAAATGGATGTTGCTTTAAGAAGGTGCATATGAAACTGCGCGGTACGTATACAGTATTTTCGAGTGAGGGTTGTTATGTTTGTGGCGTTGACTCGATTTGGCTGATGGTGTTTGCTGCTCGTTCAGTCCTAATGAGGTTCGCGCTCCAATCAAGCTCTGATCAATCTGGCTGTTTATTTTCAGTTTATTTTCCAAATGAAAATAAACATTTTCTAAATTAAAGTAAACATTTTCCAAATATATTGAAACATTTTACAATTTGAAATACACATTTTCCAAATAGATTGAAACATTTTCCAAATAGAAATAAACATTAATCGTATACGTTTGAACTGTTGAAAATCGCCAAAAAAAAAGAAAAGTTAACGAACAATCGATTACAAAACTAGGTAATTGGGCATCATGTGATGATGTTATTATAAAGGTCCATAATCAGTGAAGAGGTAGACCTGCAGCTGCCTTTGGCAGGAGGAAAGTGTTCATGACGTAGCTGCTGCAGTCTGAAGAAAAGATGGCAGCTGCAGCTCTTGTGATTGCTTCATCCTCACTTCGCTGAGGAGGCCCCGAACTACGGATTTTATTTTAGAGAAGGCATGTTCTGCCGGATTGAGCATAGGAGGGGTAAGGTGGAAGACACATGATGTTTATTTGTATTTTTAAATTGTTTATTTATATTTGTAAACTGTTAATTTCTATGTGGAAAATGTTTCATTAATATATAAATATTTTCTTAGCAGAATGTGCCGTTCAACATTTTCAACGAGAATGTAATTTCAAACTCAACATGTCGCACTGCGAGTTCACAAGGGGCGTTTTACTGAAGTGCCCCTTGTACTTTTTTTTCTTCTTATTTACTGTTAGAACCGCAAAACCGAGATCTACATGATAGTAAAACAGGCGTTTTGAAAACACCAACTGTCGCCGATAGAGAGCATTATAAGCCTCTATGGAATATCGAGAAATAAGGGGAAGTATGAGGTAAGTAAAAACTTTGATCGCGTTTTTCTCGGAATTTTGAAATATCGTTTAGCGCCCCTTGTACCAAAAAGTGCCCCTTGTGAACTCGCAGTGCGATGTGTAAAATCATTCATACACATCGTTGGCAACAAGTTGGTAAACAGGGATTTGTGGAGTTGTTCCAGTTCGCATTTCTATACTTCCCCTCGAATTGATTCGTCAACTCTGATCCCCAGTTTCCAGGAAAAATCGTCGACTTTTGTACTTGGTTACGGTTTAGTAAATATGTCAGCCGGCATTTCCGAAGTAGGTAAATATTTGAATTCTACCACGTTCTCCGTCACGTATTTGCGAATGATATGTTTAGTTCGGGAGTGGTGTGTCGAATTTTTCGCCAACTGTTGAGCGCCTTGGTTGTCGTTGTGTACGACTGTAGCGGTGTTGGCCTGGAGAACTTCCAACTCTCCAAGGAACTGGCGTAGTGCCTCTTTTGTCGCATCTCCGAGTGCGAGATACTCTGCCTCAACGCTCGACAAGGCAACGGTCCTCTGCTTTCGTGCTTCCCAGGATATAGCTCTCCTCCTCATGGTTTGAAAAAAAGTCCCGTGTAGGAACGTCGGTCTTCAGCACTGTTTGCCCAGTCGGCATCGGCGTATCCTTCCAGGGGCTTTCCAGTTTTCTGGAACAAGATCCCGCGATTTGGAGTCCCCCTTTAGATAGCGCAAAACTCGTTTTGCCGCTTGCCATTGTTCGCCAGTGTAATTGGTGTTAAATTGGCTCAGCGAGTTCACCGCGTAAGCAATGTCCGGGCGAGTAGACACTGCGAGGTACATCAGCGATCCGGTAAGTGATATTTGGCCATTTCGTTTGCGTCTTGGTGTTCGGGTTTCTTGAGCTTCAGTCCTAGTTCAAGTAGTGTCTTCACGGGCCTCGAGTTTTCCATTCCAAAACGCTTCAAAATGTCCTGCGTGTATTTTTCTGGGACATTAACTGCTCTACTCTAACCAATAGAAAATTTTGACAAAAGATGATGGGCCCATAACCTAATATATAAATATTTTCTTAGCAGAATGCGCAGGTCAACATTTTCAACGAGAATGTAATTTCAAACTCAACATGTATTGTGTAAAATCATTCATACACATGTTGGCAACAAGTTGGTAAACAGGGATTTGTGGAGTTGTTTCAGTTCGCATTTCTACATTCATTCAATTTGGACAATGTTCATTCTAACTTGGAAAATGTTTATTCTAACTTGGAAAAGCTATATTTGGTACAGACAGATTCAATAGGTGCGGGCTCATCAGAATGCCATGTTCAGTGCTCAATGAGAGGGGAATCAACTGAGAAAAGGCCGGTGATTTTTCGGTAGTTTAAACGACATCATGATACGAACGAGGGCATTTTCCACAGCGGAAAATGCCTTTTCTGGCCAATCATCGAGCCAGTGATTTCCAGTGACAAAAGCAGGCGGCAGAGAGAAACATTTTCGCTTCCGATTGTTCAGCAGCCAATTCGGAAGTCCCAATCAACTTGTGCCTGGCAGACCGCCACCCGGGCCGACCGTAACCCTTTCCTCCCTCACCCTGGTCCCACCGGCCTTCTGCTCCGCCGAGTGAGCGAACTGTCGCCCTAACCGTTCGGCCGAAACCGCGGAATTGGCGCTGCGGTAAACAGGTCCTTCGGGCAAACATCCTCACATCAGAATCATCTCTCATCGTGAAAACTGATTGGAATGTCCGGTCGGAATTGGGTTTTCGGAAGGGAAACCTTTCGCATCGCTGTTGAACTTTGCGAAGGCTTTGAAGACCGATTTACGCCGAATCGCGGGTAATAATCCGCCGCTGGTTCTCGCTTCGGCGGAGGTTCCCCGTGGCCCTTTGACGCGACGTCGCGGGCCTGCGAGCACGTTAATATCGGACGGAGAGTCGTCACGTGTGTTCACCACGTGGAATTATCCTACCCCAGAGGGCACGCGAGCAAAGTTGGTTAGCTGTGTTAGGTAAATCCATTCGGGGACCTACAATACATGGCCTGCATGACATTTTCTATAACCACGGTCTGCAATGGTTCTATGCAATTTTCTGCCATAAAAATAGCATAGAAACTTTTCTGCTATAAAAATTGCATAGAAATTCTGCAATTTCTGCTATAAAAATTGCATAGAAATTCTGCATTTTCTGATATAAAACTTGCATAGAAATTCTGCAATTTCTGCATTAAAAATTGCATAGAAATTCTGCATTTTATGATATAAAAATTGCATAGAAATTCTGCATTTTATGATATAAAAATTGCATAGAAATTCTGCAATTTCTGCATTAAAAATTGCGTAGAAGAATTGTATGCAAAAAAATTGCATGGAAGAAAGATTTCAAATTCTGCAATAAAAATTGCATAGAAATTCTCCAATTTCTAAACAATAAAAACCATGGTTCTATGAAATTTTTTATAAAACCTATAAAACCATGGTCTGCTGCATGGTCAATCATGATCTGTATGAAATTTTCTTCAAGACCTCCAGGTATTGACGTACAGTCTGAGCTCATCCTGTATATAAATCTGCGTTATTCTGGGGATCGATTATGAGTGCTCTGAAACGGAATAGAATCGGTAAATTTTTTGAAGAAATGTGTGCACTAAAGGTATTGAATCATTTATTTGATTTTTATCGTATTTGCTGCAAAATTTCGCTAAAACTATATTTTGATGGTATTTCAGCGCTTTGGATTCGCTGGAACCACAATTAGGTTTAGGGTAAGTTGTAGTGGTCTAACGTGTGTTAGGTAGCCCTAATGAGGATCCGGAAGATCGAGGAAGCTTGTGACAGAGTGAGGAGAGCGACGGTGGACCCTCGAGAGTCCCCCTCGTAGACCAGCGAGATTATCACCGGTTAAGAAGGGAAATCGACTAGGCTTCCCCAAACGATCCCGTCTCCACCAGAAGAAAAAATGGATCGAGAACAGCCACACCGTCACAAGCTCGAGAGGAAGGAAGTGAGTGGTCGTCTTAGGTGGCGGGCTCCTCGATTGACGTGGCAGGGGAGAGAGAGAAAAAAGGGATTGAATCGCTGAAACAACCCTCCTTCCCCTTTCGTAGCCCTTACAGACACCAGCCCTTACGGACTAAGCCCTCACATCCCGTTTGTAATTACAACTTCCCGACACTTTCTCTTTTTCCCTTCAAATTGTTTCGTCCCTTACGTCGAACCCTACACAGTTTACTGTCCCTCGACGCCTTCCCACTTGACGTAGCCCTTCTGTTGATACAAGATACAGAAGTTTTGGCGAATTTTCAAAGGAAATAATCTATTGCAGTGAGTCCGAAATTTGTAGTAGGTTTTTCCAGAATTTTATCAAATTTGTGCAGAAAATGAGTCCATTATGGGGTCCAAAATTTTTATTAAATAAATATGTTGGTAATGAATTTGGTTTATTGTTCTGTGAATAATACGCCTATGTATTCGCGCAGAAAAAAATGGTATAACACCCCCTCAAAATTTGTTGTTTTACGTTTCAAGGTGCGTACATTCCAAAAATGTAATGTCCGTCCACCGTATCTGCCTTATTTTCGGTCTAAAGAATTCTCTCTTTCACGCACAGGCTGCATTCGGGTCCTACTTGTGTCTCGAAACTTTGCAGCCCAATCGGATTATACCCAAGGGTGGTATGAGTGAAAAATGGTTGTAAAAATAGGGTTTGTTGATGTTGAGCACATCGCGTGAGCTTGTGAGCTCTCGTTTTTTATGTTTTTAGGACGAGGAGACCGAATATGAAGTCGATTTTGACCAAAAAATGGAAAATTGAGGTTCTAACGAAGTTTCAGCCTTAAATTAACGTTAAATTTTGGTCTAAAATCGTCGTTCATCCGCACACAGTTTGGGTCTCCATTTCGGAACACATTCGAACCTAGTTGTGCGAAGCTCGGCAGCCCGATCGGATTACACCCTGGGGTGTAATGGGGAAAAAAAATGGGTGTAAAAATAGGGGTTTTCGAGGTATTTTTGAGATTTCAGTGAACATGAGGTTGTGAGGTATCGTTTTCCATGTTTTTAAGGGTGAGAAGACCAAAGAGTGAAGAATTGAGGTTTAACGAAGGTTCAACTCCCAAAATTCATTTTTTATTAGTCAGAAACCTGGGAAATTGTCTGAAATCACCATAAATTTGTATAATAACACCAGAAGTAGTAGTAAAGGGTGAATCAAGATACGTAATTAAATGTCACTATCAATTGTCACAGATAATTTGTAAAAAAAAAATTGACGGCATTCATACTTGTTTTAATCATATCCGCAAAAAGGACGAGTCTACACTTTTCATTTTTAGCGGTTTTTGAGTTTTTTTTAATTTGATCACTGTTGCGCCCCAAAATTTGTAACAATCTAATTCACGGCGTTGAAATTTTGAAATTAATGTGCTGCCGAAAAGATGAATTGTCAAATGTTTTCTCCCCATTTTTCGGTTTTTTAAAAGCTATTTTGAGGGCACATTTTTTATTTACATTTGAGCGCTTTTTTTGCGCACAAAAAGTGCTGTCCTTCGAACTCGTCATGTTGTGGTTTCTGCTTTTTTCCGTAGAACTGTGTTTCCAAGGTCAGAGATATCGTGTGGAAGGACAAGCACGCGTCATTCATTCGAGACATGACGGTAAGACTGATGAATGTTATGCTGTCGTCTGATCGCTGTAAAAGGTCCTAAACGTAACCAAAACAAAGATGAGTTTTTGCGTTGTTTCCGAAAATTAAAACTTGTCGCTGTTGTTTTTGTTCAGACAGTGACAGTTGCGTCTACTTGAGTGTATAACTGGCTTTGCGGGGCAAACATCCACTTCTACGCGAATCCCCAACTTTTAATGGCAAGTCCTCGGTAGTATAGTGGTCAGTATCCCCGCCTGTCACGCGGGAGACCGGGGTTCGATTCCCCGCCGGGGAGGTAATTTTTGCGTTTCGCTTGCTAACTATACTTTTGCGTTTCGGGTAATAGCAACTAAGTTGATTCAAATTTAGTTCCATTCAAATAAAAAAATTTGTATTATATACGCTTCGCGCGCTAACAGCTAAAACCGATTCCAATTTCATTCGATTACTAGTGCAAAATTTTGTTGGTTTTCCACTTGAAGGGAAATATGGGGAACAGTACTCCGGATATCTAAGTAGGACCTACCTTCATTCCACTTCCTTCTGAATTTGTTCGAACCCAAACAGTTAGGCAAAAGTTGAACCGAAATTTGCTTGTGTATTTACCTCTGAATACATGTTGAAAAACTGTATACAATTTGCGCAGAAAACTAGGGGTTTCCCCATTGGGAGTTTTCGGCACAGACCCAATGAAATGCATAATGGGTATATATGCGCAGAAGCTAATTTTGGCTATCGGTGCTTGAAATTTCAAATGTTGAGCTGTCAAAGCTATGAGCTGAATCTATGTTTGTAAATTCCGTATATTATTATAAAGAAAATTTATTTATATAACATTATCCAAATCCTCAACACCTAATATGAGTGAACACCAAGAAAATGAAGGTAGTAGTTAACTTCTCACTTTGAAGTCAGAAGCCCATGCAGATCGTGTGAAAGCCATTCTCCCGAAAGTAATCATAACATGCAAAGACGATGCCAAAATGGAATAAAACGAACAGGGGTGAGAAGAAAAAAATTACTCTCGTAAAAAGTAAAGGGTTAAGCGTGATATCGAGAAAATTGAATGGAAAATGGGCGAGAGAAAAGTGAAAGGGAAAATCGCGTTTCCTCCATCGCTCGAAAAGTGTTGGAGTGGGGCGAAAACCACTCTAAACTGCGGGAAGCTCCCTTGTAACTCTTAAAAAAAAAAGGTGTGGTGGAAATTTCAAAGGTCGAGGTATCAAAGAAGCTTTTAGTTTTCCCTGTACATTGAGAGTATTGCGTATATTAATGTACGTACTCATTATCATTAAATTTATAAATGTACATGGTAAAAACCAGTTCGTATGAAGATTGGCGGAGAGTCACATAGATTCACCAGCGCAGTTCGGGGCTTCTTCGTTACTGACTTGAAGTAAGTACACGGTGTTGCCCGGGATTCGAGGCTAACAAATGTCGACTTCGATTTCTTTTAAATTTGAACTCTTCCATCTTATCCCTTGGGATGTAAAATTTGAAAGTGCCATTAATCATCTCAGCTAACCAAAAACTACGGATTCGACGCTACAATCTTTTTTTTGTTGCCATTTTGGCTTATTATCGGACATGCAAAGTTTTAACCCCCCCCCATTTATTTCCGTTGCAAGAACGCAGATTCCGAAAGTGCAGTAAATTTCTGTTCTGTTACCGTGAGTCAAAATTAATGAAATTTCGTTTGTAGATCCATTTGGGGTCTAGTTGGCGTCACCGTCAGTAATCAAAGGGTTGAATAATAGGGGATTGACATTTCCAGAACGCCGTTACCTCGAAATCTTTCAATAGAATGTTTAAATAGTAAACAGTCTTCAAATGGATCTCGAAGTTGTGGATTTTAGCGAATTTTCAGAGAAACTGTAGCTATTTGGCTCTTTCCAAAATTTCAGAGATACTCCCTTTGAACCGAAAACCCCTCCAAAATCCGTTTCGTGCATCGGAGATCTAAATTATTGATTTTCAGTGTTTCATATGTCATTCCGCACAATAAGTTCCTTAATTTCCGCGGTAAAAAAATTCGTTCTTGCGCAGGAAAATCCGTCTCCACAAGAGTAATGATGAGTTCGCTGCCCAGCCCGATCGCACTGTACGCAGCGGTCGAAATTTACAAATTTTTGTCAAAAAAAAAGTAAAAGGATTGTGGCAGCATAGGCATGTTCAGACTGCATCATATGATCAAAATCACAATTTTTTGGCTCATCAATTTATATTCGCAATTTCCCAGACTGTTCTTTGAAAATTCGCTCCTTATGCTGCATGGCTGAAATTTTTCGAGACCACCCTAGCGTTGTACGTCCAGCCGTTCTTTCTCAATAAGGGCCTGAAGCTTTGTTAACATGAATGTGAATGAAAATAATGGCTGTATGAAATCGATTTGGTTGTTCCATGATGTTCTTTCATTTGATGAATGATGGTTATTTTGGATTTTATTGTCAAGTACCTACGTTTGTAAATTGAACAAGATAACATGCTTATAACCAATAATAATTATAGATAGAATTCTTGAATCCAACGCATATTTTTTAAGAAACTGCAATTGCGTGGTCGGCTCCAGTACTCGACCACAGAATTGACCACAGAAAACTGATCTACGCAGAAGGGGCATCTATACGGGTAAATAATAAACCCTTGTGTAATAATTAACAGCGTTTTTGCCCGTGGGAGCGTGCAGGCGAAAAAGTCAAGTTCGTGATTTGAGAATAGCAAGTTTAGTCTACATTGGTTGTATAAATAATTGACGGCAGAGAAAAAGGCCCCAGGTTTGTTCAATATGTGTATTCGGGAGCATTTAGCCCATGCCGGGTAACTGAGCGGTTACCCGTATGATCGAATCTATCATGGTAACCCTACCTGAAAAATACTGACCGGCTTACTGATATTTTTCTGAACCGGCTCTAAACCACAATCTTCGACTCCGCCTTGAAAAATGAAGAGAAACCGTACGATGATGGAAGGGCATGTACGAAATAAAGGCTTTTCCAGACAAGAAAAAAAAAAAGAAGAGATGACTGGATTCTTTCAACACCTGCCTACCACTTCTACATCCACACTCACTATTCCGTTGAATGGCAACTCTTCGCGTTCCCCACTCCAAAAACCATTCACTTCCCGTGTTTCTCAGTCTCAAATAGAAAGGTTGGAGAGGGGAAACCTTTACGACGGGAATGGATTCACTTCACCAACCCCCCACTCCGTTCACCCATCCTGGCCCTTTTTTTCGGGAGGAGCGCTGTATCGGAAACTGTTGTAGGTACGCAAAAAAAAAAAAAAAAAAAAAAATCCATCAAAAAAAGGCGTTGGATGGAAGAAGCGACCAGGGGGTACCTGGGAGGCGTTGGAAAAGACATCTGAATTTTCGATGTAAATACCTTCTAGATGTAACCTTCACCCGGAAGGTTTCCTGCAACCCGAAAATACTTCTCCGATCCCCTCGACTGCTATTCCTTCCGTATGTAGAAATCTTCCTGGTTTTTTTTTTCCTTCCATCCCTTCAGTCTTTACTTTTCCGGAAGCTAACGACTTCTTGAATATTTTCTCGTCGCTTCTCTATGTGCCTCCCCCCCCCCCCCTGGAGCAAACTTCCCTTTCCTTGCTCTCTTCTTTCTTTTTTGTTGTTTATTATTTATGAACATTAACCCTGGGAGAGCCCCTTGGAGACGCATTTGCAGTATACATAACTGCTTACAAAGGAACCGAATCCGGAATAACGACATAGAGAAGTAAAGGGGCGTAGGGAGCTAGTATTGTACTCCTTTACGAGTGTTGTTGTGTTGTTGAATTATGTTGACTCAGGCTTGGATTTATATCTAAGCATTCCCTCAGATGCTACTAGGAGCGCGTCTAATGTTTGTGTGACATGAAGTCGAACGTACTTTTTAAACATTTCCTTACGTCGTAAAACAACTTTTCCCATTTTGGTTTGTTATTCTGTGAATAATACACCTATGTATTCGCTCAGCAAAAAAATTTTATAACACCCCCTCAAAATTTTTTCTTTTCCGTTTCAAGGTGCGTAGATTCCAAAAATGCAATGTCCGTCCGCCGTCCGCCGTACGCCGTATCACGTGTACAGGCTTCATTTTCGGTCTAAAAAAATCGTTCTTTCGCACTCATGCTCCATTTGGGCCCTATTGTGTCCCTAAACTTTTCAGCCCGATCGGAATATATCCAGCGGAGTTATGAGTGAAAATGTGTATAAAAATAGGTACTTTTTGTGTTTTAGTAACATAGTAGTAAAATGAGATTTTGAGGTATCGTATTCCATGTTTTTGGGGACGAGAAGACCGAACATTAAGTCGATTTTGACCAAGGAGTGGAAAATTGAGGTTGTACCAGATGTTCAGCTCCCAAAATTGATTTTTCGTGAGTCAAAAACCTGGAAAATCGTCTGAAATCACAAGCAGTATGTATAATAACACCAGAAAAAGTGTCAACACGTGGATCAAGACCGTTAAATGGCACTATCAATGATCAAAGATAGTTAAAAAAAAAAAGCGTACCTAATTCGTGTTTTAGGGGCCAAAATTAATAGAAACCATCAGAAATAGCTATTTCGATTATTAAGCATAAAAGAAACAATAAATGAACAGCCAGCATTTCTGTAGACCAATAAAATAATAGAATAATAAACCCAAGTGACAAGGGCTTTGCAGCGTTTTTATGTAAGAATACAAAAAGATAGTCGAACACTTGAGTCAAAATACCTACCTACTTATATTTTGTTCAACACTAATCCCCCTCACACTGTCAAAAAAAATTTTGCGCAAAAATTTTGGCAGTATGAAGGCAATTTTTGTACAAAAAAGCAGTCCATTTGTACAAAAAAGTCCCCAGAAATGTTCCATGTAGATGGAAATTTTTTGAGTGCTCGTCAAACATTTGAAGGGTTCGTGACCGAGTAATATTGTAAATGTTACGTGAAGTGAAGGCCACAAAAGCCGGTTGATACAAAGCATTGGAAAAGTTTGTTTCAGTATTAGGATTAAGAAACACATCCGTGACCAACAGAAACTCATAATATAATTCATTTCAAAGGACTGTAACGTAAATGCGATTAAATAATAATGATGATACATGAATATATATGTTGATGTTTCAAATAGATTCTATTTATATTGGAATTTTATTGGAATTCAGATGGGGCTCGGGATTTGGATTTTTTATATTTTTGTTGGGATATGGAATTTATTTTACACGCAAATGCATTAATTTTTGTGCAAAAATGTAGCAAGTAGATGGACGTCGAAATGCTCAGATTTTTGCGCTTTAATTGTGGGGGCTCCACGGCTGGTCAATATTTTTTACTCGTTTTTCGCTCAAAAAGGGGTAATACTTTTTTTTTGTTCAAAATGTCAGTGTGAGGTCCTTTTAAGGAACAAAGGGAGTTGCGTGTCTGCCTGTACTCAGTTTTAGGTCGTTTTGAATTAAATATGGGTACACTTTTGGTGGGTTTTGACTGGGCGATGGACTGAGGGACTTAACTACTTTAGAAGCTGGTGGGGGGGGGGGGCTTTCATCATCAAATAAATTGATGAGGTGATGACTAACGTCTTCCCAAAATAACACCCTTTAAAAGGGGTTGGTAACACCGATCAAAGTGGCAGTGGACAGGTATCATTATAGCTTATCAGGAGGGACTAGTTGCATTGATCTCGTCGTGGTTGAAAATTAGCTGGTAAAACAGCGGATGAAACTGTAGCTAGGTTGATAGCAATGTTATTGAAGGTCTTGGCCGCCTGATCTGATATAAAGGAGGTTAAACGAGTTCGTTTGTTCTTCACTCGGGTTATTTAACACATTTATGGTACCAGTAGCGCAGTGGTGTCTAACATTTTCTGTTGTATTGTATGAGTTCATTTCGCCTCTAGACCTCAGTTCGTGAGATCCAAAAAACAAATAGTTGTTTTTTTTTGTCTCGTTTTTTCGGCGCTGTGGAGCCGTTGCATTCCAGAAGTACATGTTTCAAATGTTTTGTAGTGCAACCAGAGGGACGCAGTAAATTGCGGACGTAAGTTGTTAATCCCTGAAAGTAAACATTAAAAAGCGGACGGTGTTTTTGAAACATGTACGTTAAAATGCGGACGAGTCTGTCCTGTCAGTTTCCCACACTTGTTCAAACAACCTGACTGAATCTCACAATCTTTGTACTTTGTTGTAGTTCCTATCCACTACAATCAATGATGGCGTTACGTAATGTTCGTGTTAGGCATTAAACAGTCTTGTTACATACCTAACATTACATTCCACTAATCTATTCAGAAGTCCCAAACAACCTGCTCATTCACGGGATAGTTTCTGGGATTGTTTATCTTTTTTGAGATGCGAGCGCTATCGAGCATCCAGATCGCTTGACAATGCATTTTACTAGTACAGAATTGTCCGCATTTCACCTATGCGAAACCAACCTCCAGCGAGCTCAACGGATTAACTTGTCCGCATTTTACCTACGCTCCAACCAGAAGCTGAATGTTTTGCCTTTTCCGAGGCGCCGTTGCCTGAGGTCCTGTGCCGTCGTGACGCCCAAAAAACAATCGGGCGAATATTCTTCATGCTTCGATGTGTCCGGAGTCGTCCCCTTAGGGATTCCAAACTCGGAGCCCGATCTTGTGGGGGGAAAAAATCACATTCATAAGAGATGGTGTTAATTAATTAACTTTGTTCGTGTTGAAAGATCTTCCCGAAATTGTGTGCATAATAAGCCAATGTGACTACAAATTGTAACGTACGATGGCACGTCTAATATGTTTGGTTATAACCTTTCTGTTGACCTATCCATCCAGAATCCCTCGCCCGGGATGGGATTAATCCATTTTTTCCGTCCTAGAAAATTGGAAGGAATGAGGGAAGATTAAGGGACAGTCCTCCCCGTCCACCGGGGCACTATAGGGTTGGATAATTTCGTTTTTCACTTTCAACCCTCCTGGACTTTTCCCCTCACCATCCTGGGAAACGTGGAAACTCTGGCAGAAAAGGACTTCATTTGCATGTTTTGTCCGGTCCGGATCCCCCTCCCCTCCCCCTCCTTTCATTCAGTTCGTCATCTAAAAGGCAACACCGCCTTGCTCCCGCACGAGAGGATCGAGTTGGGTAAATTGGCTTCCAAAGCCGGCTTCGAGTTCTCATCATAACTCTTCCTTCGAGCTGGAAGCTGGGGAATTATCTCTCGGTCTCGACCCCGCTGCGACTCCCTGGACCGGAGGTATTCACGGTGAGCGACGGATTCCTTCCGGTGAAATGCATACAGTTATCAACTGCATATTTTATGATGCCTGACCTCCACATCAGAGATAGAACGTTTCACGGCATCAGAACTGCCAGAGCATTTAAGGATTGGACACACATGGAGGCTTCGTTACCACCATTTTAGGCTCCAAATATGCAGGGAGAAATACAGATAGGGAGAGACGGGAGAATGAATGAATGAATGACGCTTTATTTATAAATCTGACAAAAATTGGGCCTTCAGGCCCTCTCTACCTTCTTGACAGAAAAGTATAAAAATAACAATCATTTACAAACTTGGATCAGACTTCTTATTATACATATAAAATAGAAAATTTGTGCTTAAATGTGACAGAATAGCAAAAATATGGAACACGCTTGGTTTTTGAGTAATTTCAGGTATAGAAATTAAGTAACGGACTGTTATCTAATGGAGGTTACACTTCATTCATCGCTAACAGTTTATTCTTCAATTCTTTTTTGAATGTGTCCACAGATTCATCCGTACTAAACAACTGAGGGTACACATTGTGAATTTTAATAGCCTGTATATGAAAAGAACTGTGGTACTTTGAAGTTCGGTGTATTGGAAGCTGAATTATGCCTTTCGCACCTCGAGTATCAAACGAGTGCACTCCAGTCATGAAATGGAAAGATTCGGCCAAGTATTTGGGATTACCAGTCTTGATAATTTTGAACATAAATAGACCAATCCTATAAGTTCTCCACTCTCTGATCTTTAACCAACCCGCCTTAAAAAAAAGGCGTGGCATGGTCGAACATCGAAAAACGATAAATAAGACGCATACAAGCATTCTGAGCTCGTTGTAAGTTGAAATACATTTCAGAAGACATATCTTGGTAAACCAAAGCTGCGTAGTCCAAAGTCGGAAATAACAAACATTGAACAAGTTTCATTCTGACATCTTGAGGAAAATGGTTCGCCAAACGCCCAAGTTGGTATAAACCTCTGTAAACCTTATTACATACATTAACTTGCTCCTTCCATTTCAGTTGACTATCCATCATCAGTCCAAGATTTTTACAACAGTCAACATACGGTAGGGCAACTGAGGCAATATTTATCGTAGGCGCTGTACTCATATCAATTTTCTGTAGCAATACTGAAAACCCCAATATCATTGCTGTACATTTAGAAGGGTTTATTTGTAGTCGGTGCTTAGCACCCCATACAACGAGACGATCCAGATCTTGATTAATTTTCATGATATCATCCACTATATCCTTCAACTGTACTTGTATATAAATCTGTAGATCATCTGCGTACAGCTGATACTTACAATACTCAAAACCTACCGAGATTCGATTAATAAAAATTATGAAAAACATTGCTGAGAGCACTGAACCCCGTGGCACCCCTCCACCGACCATACACCAAGACGACTCTTTCCTTTCATAGGTTCTTATTTTTTGTAGTCGGCCGTGCAGTAGAGATTGAAACCAACTAACTACACCATCAGAGACGTTGGTACAATTATGCTATAGCCCCGCCAATATCGATTGTATCGATTATCTCAAATACATCGATCCTTGTGGTATCGATGACGTGTATCAGACAAGACGGTGGGTGTACAAGAAGTTTAGTTCCCATTCCGCCGCTCGCATTGTCAAGCGATCTGGATGCTCGTTAGCGCTCGCATCTCAAAAGAGATAAAAAATCCCAGAAACTATCCCGTGAATGAGCAGGTTGTTTGGGACTTCTGAATAGATGGTACAAGTATGTTATAGTCACTCTTATTTTTTGGTGTCCTTACAATGGTCTTCCCGTATTCATTTTGAAAGTTGATATCGGCACCCGGGATGTAGGCATCGGGACGCCATATTGAGCCGTCATCGATACCACAAGGATCGATGTATTTGAGATAATCGATACAATCGATATTGGCGGGGCTATAACATACTTGTACCAAATTGATCTTAAAATGGCCCAAAGCAACTCATGGTTTAATGAATTGAATGCCCGAGCATAATCAACCAGTCACAAGATCGTTACCTTCTTCTGATCCATTCCACGTCTGAGCCTGGAAAGGCTTCCTTTGGACGGCAGAATCTTATGGGAGTACAGGATGATTCGGAAAGGTGGACGTCGGTATCTTGGATTCTTTTGCATTTCAGAGGAGTTGTTAATCTGGTCTGGGTGTTGATTTATTAATGCGTTGGATTTCTGTATAATTTGAAGAACTTTTAAGACGCCTTCTTCGGAGATTTCTACGCTGTAACTGTCGTTGTGGTGTTGGTAGCAAGACACAGCAGGTAGCAGGTACATGCGTTATGAGTGCGTCAGTATCGTGGATTCGTTTGCATTTCGGAGGAGTTGTCAATCTACGCGGAGATTTCTACGCTGTAACTGTCGTTGTGGTGTTGGTAGCAAGACGTCCAGTACATGCGTTATGAGTGCGTCGGTATCTTGGATTCTTTTGCATTTCGGAGGAGTTGTCAATCTGGTCTGGGTGTTGATTTATTAATGCGTTGGATTTCTGTATAATTTGAAGAACTTTTAAGACGCCTTCTTCGGAGATTTCTACGCTGTAACTGTCGTTGTGGTGTTGGTAGCAAGACGTCCAGTACATGCGTTATGAGTGCGTCGGTATCTTGGATTCGTTTGCATTTCGGAGGAGTTGTCAATCTACGCGGAGATTTCTACGCTGTAACTGTCGTTGTGGTGTTGGTAGCAAGACGTCCAGTACATGCGTTATGAGTGCGTCGGTATCTTGGATTCTTTTGCATTTCGGAGGAGTTGTCAATCTGGTCTGGGTGTTGATTTATTAATGCGTTGGATTTCTGTATAATTTGAAGAACTTTTAAGACGCCTTCTTCGGAGATTTCTACGCTGTAACTGTCGTTGTGGTGTTGGTAGCAAGACGTCCAGTACATGCGTTATGAGTGCGTCGGTATCTTGGATTTGTTTGCATTTCGGAGGAGTTGTCAATCTGGTCTGGGTGTTGATTTATTAATGCGTTGGATTTCTGTATAATTTGAAGAACTTTTAAGACGCCTTCTTCGGAGATTTCTACGCTGTAACTGTCATTGTGGTGTTGGTAGCAAGACTTCCAGTACATGCGTTATGAGTGTGTCGGTATCTTGGATTCGTTTGCATTTCGGAGGAGTTGTCAATCTGGTCTGGGTGTTGATTTATTAATGCGTTGGATTTCTGTATAATTTGAAGAACTTTTAAGATGACTTCTTCGGAGATTTCTACGCTGTAACTGTCATTGTGGTGTTGGTAGCAAGACTTCCAAATCTGTGAGTTCGATAGTCCGTAGCCGGGTCCACGGTGTATCCTTGGAGGCGATTTCAGACGTTCCGGGCGTTCCCGGACAATGCGAGGGAGTTTTCTGGCACCTGCGGGAGAATATTGAAGTGAGGCGTGACCGAAGGAACTCGGAAGGTGAAGGGACCGGCTCAAGGCCTGCCGGCGAGGCCAACCGAGACGATACTCAACCTTCACCGCTGCCATCGGGAACCTCCCGTCCATCTTCGGACATCCCGAGGATGGAGATCTAAACCATATCCCTCGTTGCTTTGTCCATTTCCTGGTTCGGTGTGACTATTTGAATCTCTTCTCGTCAGCCCTCAGTTGAATCTGGTTAGACCATCTGAATAGGCCACTTCAGTGGTTCTTGATCTTTTGGTTTATTGTTCTTGAATAATGCATCTATGTAATCGCTCAGCAAAACATTTGTATAATACCCCCTCAAAATTTTTTCTTTTGCGTTTCAAGGTGCGTAGATTCCAAAAATGCTACAAAGTCCTTGTCACATGGGTTTATTATTGTACTGGACATACGTACAGAAATGGTGGCTGTTCATTTTTGTTTCTTTCATGTGGAATAATTGAAATAGCTATTTCTGACGGTTTCCACCAATTTTTTCCCCCAAAACACGAATTAGGTACGATTTTTTTTTCAAATTATCTTCGATCATTGTTAGTGCCATTTAATCGGACTTGATCCACGTGATGACACTTCTTCTAGTGTTATTATACAAATTGATGGTGATTTCAGACGATTTCCCAGGTTTTTGACTAATAAAAAATCAATTTTAGGAGCTGAACATTTGGTAGAACATCGATTTTCCACTATTTGGTCAAAATCGACTTCATATTCGGTCTTCTCGTCCCCAAAAACATGGAAAACGATACCTCAAAAGCTCATTTTACTAAACATGTTACTAAAACACAAAAAGTACCTAGGTATTTTTATACACATTTTCACGCATAACACCCCTGGATATATTCCGATCGGGCTGAAAATATCGGGACACAACTAGGGCCCAAATGGAGCATGTGTGTGAAAGAACGAATTTTTTAGACCGAAAATGAAGCCGGTACAAGTGATACGGCGGACGGACATTGCATTTTTGGAATCTATGCACCTTAAACGGAAAAGAAAAAATTTTGAGGGGGTGTTATAAACATTTTTTGCCGAGCGAATACATAGGTGTATTATTCGCAGAATAATAAACCAAAATGCAATGTCCGTCCACTGTACGCCGTATCACGTATACCAGCTTCATTTTCGGTCTAAAAAAATGCGTTCTTTAGCACACATGCTCCATTTGGGCCCTAGTTGTGTCCCGAAACTTTGCAGCAAGATCGGAATATACCCAAGGGTGTTATGAGTGAAAATGTGTGTAAAAATAGGTACTTTTTGCGTTTTAGTAACATGAGATTTTGAGGTATCGTTTTCCATGTTTTTTTAGGACGTGGAGACCGGATGTGAAGGTGATTTTGACCAGAGTGGAAAATTGAGGTTCTAACGAAGTTTCAGCCTTAAATTTACGTTAAATTTTGGTCTAAAATCGTCGTTGTTCCGCACACACTGGGTAGACATTTGGGTCCTAGTTGTGCTCCGAAACACGGCAACCCGATCGGCATACACCCAGGGGTGTTATGGGAGAAAAATGGGTGTAGAAATAGGGGTTTTCGAGGGATTTTTGAGGTTTTAGTGAACATGAGCTTGTGAGGTATCGTTTTCCAAGTTTTTTAGGGCGAGAAGACCGAATATTCGGATGATTTTGACCGAAGAGTGAAGAATTGAGGTGTTAACGATGGATTTTTATTAGTCAAAAACATGGGAAATTGTCTGAATTCACCATACATTTGTATAATAACACTAGAAGTAGTATCAACAGGTGAATCAAGACAATTAAATGGCACTATCAATGATCAAAAATAATCTGTTGAAAAAAAAAGCCGAGCCTAATTTGTATTTTTGGGGGCCAAAACTGGTGGAAACCATCAAAAATAGCCATTTCAATATCCACATGAAAGAAACAATAAATGAGCAGACAAAATTTCTGTACGCACCTATGTCCAGTAGAATAATAAACCCATGTGGCAAGGAGGTTGCAGCGTTTTAAACTGCAATCCCACTTCGACGAAAATGTACCAGTTTTTTACTACAACCATTATTACAACATTTTTCAACAGATAACAGCGGAAGACGATTAGAGAAGAAGAACACATTTTATTTCATTATTAAATTGTAAAAAATATCACATTGAAACAAAATAGCTGATTATAACTTGAACAACTACTGTGGTACCTAAAACTTTGGACTTAGTCCGTCTGTTGGTGGGGTGGGGGGACATGATTAATTCAATGAGTGCTTTGTAGGTATTTGAATAAATTGATTGGTCTTGTTCTGCTACTACTGGAAATGTGGCAAGATGACGATATCTGCCATATTATGGAAACAGAAGAGGAAGAAAAATGAAATGAATGAATGATGCATGAACTGTTTATGAATTTATTAACAGTAAATCGCGTTTGTAATAAATTATCTAATACATCAGCACAACAAACAAATACGTACGTGTATTCTTGGGTAGATTATTCTATCTTCGACGCAGCGTCATCTTCTGCGCACCGCTAGACTAATGCCTGTGATGCTGCGGAGGGTTGTTATTTTTCTATTAAATCTATATATTTTGTGTACTCACATAATTAGCGTCCTCAGTCTTATCAGTTTCGAATATAAATAATTAATACATTAAGTAATAACTTATTTTAATAATTAAATTCAATAAATGTAATAATATGCCCAGTATACAATGATAATATCTAGATACTAACAGTATAATAGTATAATAATATGATAGTAGTATAACATACATATATATCGTTTAATTCGCTAATTTAAAATTAATGCATGAATAGGATATAACATCAAATAGAATCAGTTTACATATTTGCTTACATTGTTAAAAGTGTATAAAAGTGTGTATTATTGATGGGTAAATTATTATACAAAATGGTAAATTATTACACAACGGTAAATTATTACGCAACGGTTCATTATACCATCTACGTAGAAGGGGCTGGATTTTGTTGATAGGTACTTTTGCAACTTGAACAACCGTTGAAGTATTATTGATGGGTAAATTATTACACAATGGCAAATTATTACACGACGGTAAATTATTACACAACTGCTCATCTACCCAGAAGGGGCTGGATTTTGTTGATACGTACTTTTTCAACTTGAACAACCGTTGAAGTATTATTGATGGGTAAATTATTACACAATGACAAATTATTACACAACGGCAAATTATTACACAACGGTAAATTATTATACAACGGTAAATTATTACACAACGGCTCATCTACCAAGAAGGGGCTGGATTTTGTTGATAGGTACTTTTGCAACTTGAACAACCGTTGAAGTATTATTGATGGGCAAATTATTACACAACGGTTCATTATTCTGTCTCCGTAGAAGTGGAACCTATACAGGTAAATTATTACACAACGGTTTAGGTAGGTACCTAGTAACGAATACGGGGTTAGGTACTAACCTACGGAGGGTCCGCGATACGGAGACCTGTGATCCGTAAAAGGAGGGTATTCTGTACAAAATAATAAACCGTTGTGCAGGGATTTGCAGCGTTTTTTTTTTTTTTTTTTTTTTTTTTTTTTTTTTTTTTTTTTTTCTTTCCCAACACCAATAAACCGTAAACTATAAATCGTTGTGTTATAGGTACACTATTTAGCCTGTTCTTATACATTATTATATTCATCTATGATTGATATATTTTCCTGAACAGTGAACGCACTATATTCGAAACACCTTACATCCGCCCGATTTTGAAATTTGGTCAAGGTTTGTTGTATTCTATTAACTATATTATTCTACTATCAGATGCTGAGCAAAACTTCTCTTGTTTAGGGCGCTCGTTTTCTCATATCTGGGTCGTGAAGCTGCGGTGTATTTTGGTCCTGCGAACCCGCGGTCGCGCATGTCTTCTCATGATCCTGTGAGCAGTCATGGCCGAGTGGTTAAGGCGTCTGACTAGAAATCAGATTCCCTCTGGGAGCGTAGGTTCGAGTCCTACTGACTGCGATAGAATATTTTTGTAAACCTTTCCAATCCTTCATTCCATCGAAGAGGTCCTGAATAAACATCGCACCTATATTTTTTGGCGGTACGTTCCAGTGGTGCAGCTTGACCATTTATGCGAATTTTCGAAAAAATTTGGCACATACTGTTGATTATAATGTTCAGATTTATAACGACTGACCGATTTTTCACCCTTGAAAATGACATTTGGAACAACTGTTTCGGATAAGAAAATTTTTTAACTAGATGATGAATTATTTTCTCTCTCTCTCTCTCTCTGGTCATACAGTGCTGATGGATACGTAGAATCGTTGGTGACTTCTAGCTATTTTTGACAATTTAAAAAAAAAAGTTGACTTCCCGTAATTCAGATTTGAAAAATAATTCCCCAAAAATAAAAAAGTAAACAAAAAAGTATAAAAAATTATTATTACTGCAGTCTTCTGATATTTTTGGTATATTTTCAACAAGATTAACCGATTTTTAACCCGTAAATATTCAAAATTGACACTCTTTTTGTTCTCTACAATTGCCCATCGCAGTGAACCTCATCATCAAAGCCCTCACCTCATATCAATCTATAGGCATTTTTGACGATTGTTTGTAAACTTCAGATTCGGCCAACTTCTTGGAACTCATCTTTTCGTTGGTAATTAATAACTTTTTGAAAAATTAGGAATTCTGTTTGATCATGCAGTCAATATACTTGAATATATATACAGATGAATAGAAATGAAATAATATAAAAATTCGTTATAATCTACCTAGGTATAAATTCAAAATGCTCTGAAACTGAATACAAAAAATAAAAATTCCAATCATGCATCATGGCTTATGGAGGGAATTTTCAAAGCATTTTGAAAATCGAGAATTTAAATCAGTGGTCATCTTTCCAGAGCAGTCATTACGGCGTGACTGGGCACTCGTTGAGACCAGAGTGGCACTTCGTGCAGAAAAATTACGTCAAAAAGTCATCAACAACAGAATCGTGATTTTGTTCTGTAGGTGCAATCTGAACGTGTTGAAACTACTGGCAATAGATTCACCGATCAAAAAAACATGGTTTAACGGCACCTCACATGCCTACATAAAAACGCTGCAAATCCCTGCACAACGGTTTATTATTTTGTATAGAATACCCTTCCGTTACAGATCACAGCTCTATGTATAGATAACCCGTCTATATAATATGATATATCTACTATTCTATACATATTATGTAGATCGCAGACCCTCCGTAGGTTAGTACCTAACCCCGTACTCGTTACTAGGTACCTACCTAAATCACGAGTTAAATGTTGCTAAAATAATTCTGCCGATGACAAACAGTACCTAACAAAAAGAAACACACATAATGAAGTTCTGAAAAGAAATTGTTGATGAGGAGTGAAAAAAGTTGCGAAAGTACCTACCAACAAACTCCAGCCCCTTCTACGTAGATGGTATAATGAACCGTTGTGTAATAATTTACCGGTGTGTAATATTTACCATTGTGTAATAATTTACCCATCAATAATACTTCAACGTTTGTTCAAGTTTCACTACCTACCAACAAACTCCAAAAGAGCCGTCATTTTTCAAATGAAATAATATCACAGAACAACCAACTCGACTTCATTCTCCGCCAATATTATCAGGTGATCCCTAGCAATGATTTCATCTCCGCCAAATTTCCTATTGTGGGCGCGTCTCTGGTTACGAGATTTGGTTTGAATTGTGTACAATTTCATTCAAACTGGAGTCGGTGCAAACTTCGGGGCCTTACTGTGAACGAACGGCTGGACGTACGATGCTCCGGATGGTCTTAAAAAACTCGCAAGTTCAAGAACTATTTAAAACCGTAAAAATATTCACGTAAAAAAATGGTATAGGCGTTTTGAAAATTTCAACCACTATTTTGAACCCCTTAGAGATGACTGACAGTAACGTCGAGCTTCGAGGACCAACTAGACCCCGAACGGAACCTATAACCCGAATTTCATCAATTTTTTTTCATGGTAACTAAGAAAAGTGGCCCGTACGGCGGACAGAAATATTTTTATTGCAGTTTTGGATTCTACACACCTTGAAACGTAAACCATCAAATTTTGAGGGGGGTAAGAATTTTTTTTTTTTCCATGCTCGTATCCAATGGTTCATTATTGAAAATAATAAACCAAAATAAGCAATTTTTAAATATTTATTTCGGACTACGGAATCCAAAATACCATGCGTACCTTAAATTTGGTACGTTTGATGCGTCTAGTCGGACTGGGGCCAGTTCAGCGCCTAAAAAACATGATGCCTATGTTGTTGAAATCCTTTTTGACTTTTTTGACCAAAAATTTGTAAATTTGGACCCCTGCGCACAGTGCGATCGGGCTGGGTAACGAACTCATTCTTCGCAAGAACGAGTTTTTTTGCCATAGAAATTGGGGGACTTGTACGGAATGACATTATATTTATATACGAAAAGTGAAAATCTATAATTTAGATCTCCGAACCGTGGAATGGATTTCGGTTCACATGGAGGATCTCTGAAATTCCGGGACGAGCCAAATTGCTAAATTTTCTTTGAAATTCGCTTTAAAAAAAAAAACGAAAATTTGTCGTAAATCCGTGTACTTACTCAAAACTTGTGGACCCTGGTAGGTAAGTCTCATCGTATTTTGACGCGTTACCAATTTACCTGTCCAGATAGCAGGGCTTTACCCCTTCTGGAAATCCGTCGTTTGTGGGTGGGGGGGGGGGGGGGGGTTACGGCCTCCCGGTCTACCCGAGTTCCCTACAACAGGTAGATCAATACGGGGGCACGGCTCCCCCCTTCCCCCCTCCGGCCCTTAGAAAGCGGGGAGTTACGGAGCGGTGAAGGGGGGGGGGACATCCGAGATTATTTATTCACCAGGATAAAGGAACAAGGGTAACCGGCGAAGGTGGCGCGGCGAGGGAGGCCGAACTAACATCAAAACCTCATCTACATACCCGATCTTCTAACCTACCGACTCCTATAAGATATTCTTTCTCATTTTCTTGTATTTCGTGCTCGCGGAAGGCTTTTTCTTTCTTCTTTTTTTTTTTATTGCATTTTGTTTCTACCGCGGAAAAATGTTCTTCTTCCTTTTCGCGTGTCCAAATCTACTGGCGTATTAGGCACGCCCTTCTACACTACACCTGCCGCGGTTGGCCTTCATATCCAACAGGTTGCGCCTCCAACTTTTCATCCGTTCGTTCTTTCACCACCCTGAGGAATCACGGCAATTTCCCTCCTATTAAACCCTGCGATGCCGAACTTTGACTCGGTGCGGGTCCTACCGATGAATGAATGAAAATGTAATGCTGTCATCAATGATACGGTGCAAATGAGTCAAATCCAAATCACCAGTGACGTGCAGTACACGAAAATATTCGATACCAGTACTGCCGTGTGAAGGAAGAACGACTCAACTCAAAATTATTGAGTTTTCAGAAATCAGCTTCGAAGTTTTCCAACGAAAACTCGCTATAGGTTCACTACAGGGCATTCCGGCAACCCCCTTTTGGTTTATTATTCTGTGAATAATACACTATGTATTCGCTCAGCAAAAAATTTGTATAACACCCCCTCAAAATTTTTTCTTTTCCGTTTCAAAGTGCGTAGATTCCAAAAATGCAATGTCCGTCTGCCGTACGCCGTATCACGTGTACCGGCTTCATTTTCGGTCTAAAAAAATCGTTCTTTCGCACACATGCTCCATTTAGGCCCTAATTGTGTCCCGAAACTTTTCAGCCCGATCGGAATATATACAGGGGAGTTGTGAGTGAAAATGTGTATAAAAATAGGTACTTTTTGTGTTTTAGTAACCTACTCGTATTAGTAAAATGAGCTTTTGAGGTATCGTTGTCCATGTTTTTGGGGACGACAAGACCGAATATGAAGTCGATTTTTACCAAAGAGGGGAAAATAGAGGTTCTACCAAATGTTCAGCTCCCAAAATTGATTTTTTATGAGTCAAAAACCTGGGAAATCGTCTGAAATCACCATTAATTTGTATAATAACCTTGGAAGTAGTATCAACACGTGGATTAAGACGATTAAATGGCACTACCAATGGTCAAAGATAAATTTACAAAAAAGAAAAAAAAAGGAGCTTACCTAATTCGTGTTTTGGGGGCCAAAAATGGTGGAAACAATCAGAAATAGCTATTTCAATTATTTCACATGAAATCAACAATAAACAACATTTCTGTAGATATGTCCAATAGAATAATAAACCCATGTGACAAGGACTTTGCAGCGTTTTTTTTTCCAAATGTCCAATCATGTTCAACTTGATCGATAGCTGTCAAAAAATACTCCAAACACGTTTTTTCAATCGATTTATTGCAGTTGAGTCGAATATCGATTATTCATGGTTGATTTTTGAAATGTTTGTGGAGTAAAAACAACTCAAATCCCTTTTGAGTCCAACGGTTTGGACCCCGATCCTGAAGCCAACGGTTTGGAGGAAAAACGACTCAACGGCGTTTTCAGCTAGTTGAGTCGTTTTTCCTCAACAAATAAATAACAAAACTCGCAAGTTAGGGTGTTTCAATCGAGGCGTAGAGATGTTTTTACTAAAAAAAAAAAAACAAAAAAAAAAAACACGGAGTTGAGACGTTTTTCCTCAAAATTAAGCAATTTCCAGATTTCATCCCTAACAATTTCAACCCCTTCTGGGTCGAATTTTCGAATTTCGATTTGGCCTTCAAAAAGGTGGGGTTGAAATTAGGGGGGTTACGTGAAAATCCCATTTTCGACAATTTTTGAGTTGAGTCGTTCTTCCTTCACACGGCAGAGTACTCGATACTGCTATCGGAAGAAATATTCCATACTACTCAAGTATTTATTTATTTATTTCTAGGGCGAACCCAATTACATTATAGCATTCAACAAACGGTTAAGAGGAATGAAATCTACTAATATAAGTTAGTAAATAATACCAGAAAAAATCTATTAAAAAAAAGCTTCATGTGTAACTTATGGGGGAGAAGACACGAAGTCTTCAAGGAAGAGAGGGAGGAATGGAAAAGTCGAATTCGGGGTTGATAGTGAGAAACAGATTGGCAGTCCGAGGGAGTCTAGGAAGGGGGTCTCTTCACATAGCTGGTAGGGGAAAAACGCTGCAGTGTCCTTGTCACATGGGTTTATTATTCTGCTGAACGTACATACAGGAATGTTGGCTGTTCGTTTACTGTTTATTTCATGCGCGGTAATTGAAATAGCTGTTTTTAATGGTTTCCACCAATTTTGGCCCCCTCAAAACACGAATTTATTTGTCTTGATTCACCTGTTGATATCATACAACTCTAGTGTTATCAATATCATACAAATTTATAGTGAGTTCAGACAATTTCTCAGGTTTCTGACTCTTTTTATGAGTCAAAAACTCGTACAAATTTTGGGAGGTTGGGAGGTTCATATAAAAAATTAATTTTGGGAGCCGAGCCTTCGTTACAATCTTAATTCTTCACTGTTCGGTCAGAGTCAGAACCAACATATTAGGTCTTCTGTCCCTAAGAAACATGAAAAACGATACCTCACAAGATCATGTTATACTAAAACACCAAAAAACCATATTTTTTCACCCATAACACCCTTGGGTATATTCCGATCGGGCTGCAAAGTTTCGGGACACAACTAGGGCCCTATGTGCGAAAGAACGAATTTTTTATACCGAAAATAAAGTAGATATGGGCGGTGCGGTTGACGGACATTGCATTTTTGGAATCTACCCACCTTGAACCGTAAAAGAAAAAATTTTGTGGGGGTTTTGTAAAAATTTTTTGCTGAGCGAATGCATAGGTTTATTATTCACAGAATAATAAACCGAAAGGGACGCGGAACTGTAAAATAAAAAAAAACCACAGTCATGCAGCATGGCTATAAGAGCGAATTTTCGAAGTTTTCGGCATCTTCCTCCTCCGCCTAAAGTTTTCTGAAAATTAATTTTCGGTCAATGTTTTCCCAACTTGATACCATACAAAATTAAAACAGGAGTAGTTTTACGCAAAGTAAAATTTGGGGTGGAAGGGGGGAGGGGGAAATCAAAAATGTTTTGAATACCAGAAGAGTTGTAGGTATTGGATACGTAACAAATTTTTTGTTCCATTTTTTGCCGAGTAACACCTCGGTTTGTAGATTTTCCAACGCTGAACACGATGGTGAAGTCAGAATTGCGATATCCCATTCCGTTATCAGATTAGAGCAGACGAACCAGGAAGAACATCTCAAGAAATAACCACGTTCCTTCATCTTCAAAGTGCTCCAGTTTGAGAATGGAATGAGATATCGCAATTCTGATTTCACCATCGTGTTCAGCGTACAAAAACCTTTAAAATGAGGTGTCACTTGTCAGACTTTTTCATTTTGGGAATTTATGGGTAATTTCCCCCTCCTAAAACTCCCCAAAACTCCCCCTTAGAGTGACCCGATTCTGCCCATCTTCGAACTTAGCCTGTCGAGAGTTATCGTCTGGAATGACACATACATATATAAATATATAAATATATATATAAATATATATATATATATATACATATAATTTTTGGTGTCTTTCGGCAGGGAATTCAGGATGGTCTGAAACGGATTTTGGTATAAAAATCTTTCGGGAATTCGAGTTTTAAAAATTTTGGACCGAGAACAATAGCTTCTTTTTCTTCGAAAATTCGCTAAATTGATGTACCCTCATTCAGGTGGTACCCAACTCCATTCCGTCGCAAAATCTCCTTTCACTTCGTTGGCAGATCTCGCTAGAATGCGCTCTGCACAGTAGTAACTGGTCAGTTCTCATGATAGAAGATATCCATCGATTAATGACATTGAAACGATTAATTGTACTAAAAGTCAATAATAACACTACTCGATAAAATCTATTTGAGTATTTTTGTCCGATACTGCCGACTTGTACTCGATACCGGTACTGGTACCGGATGAAAATATTCGAGACTAAAAGTACTTGGCATCGAAAGAAAATATTCGATACTTACAGTTCCATAAGTATCACGCGTCACTGCAAATCATACCTGATTTCATGAATTCGAGTTTGTTGTTTTGAGGTACACTATTTGAGCTCGAGGAATAGTGTCGGAGATTTCTCAGTGGGGGTTTCTTGATGAAAATAGCTTGATAATATGTTATATAATAGTATCTAATAATTATATTGTAGGTCCGATAGTAGGGTACTTGATAATAGGGAGATGGGCACTGATGCGTTCCTTCTGTACAGTTATGCGTATAGAGTACGGAGCAGTGACCTAGACAGAAGGGTTATCTGTACTGAAAATAATGAACCGTTGTGAAGGAATTTTCAGTGTTTTATTTGGTACATGAGGTATATTCGGAATCGCTGTGAACCTGTAAGAGCCGGAGAATACTCGGGAGTTCGATTATGTTCCAGCCATTGCTACTCTCTATAAAACGCTTGTCCTCCCTATTAACATGTTTAATGTTTTAGGGCTGGGGGTCATTCTGTGAATTCCGACACGCAAATATGCAACGTTTTTCATTGGTTACTACACAGTTACTACCTTCTGTTGTAGCAACCATAAAGAATATCGCACTCGAAAGAAACAAGAGTCAATAGCTACGTTTTTCATTGGTTACTACACAGTTACTACCTTCTGTTGTAGCAACCATATGTTGATGGCGAGTTCTATAATAAGTACAGTAAATGCAACATTATACTTGTAGAGTTCAGTGAAATTGTGGCTTTCATTTTTTCTTGACATTAAAAGACTATCAAATTTCTCCCTTGCGAGGGAAAAACATTAAACATGATTTAATGTTTTTCCCTCTCAAGGGAGAAATTTATACAAATGTATGGTGATTTTTTTGGAGTATGCCTCGGTGGTCTGGAGTCCATATTATAAGTGGCATATCGACCAGATTGACCGAGTCCATCGGAGATTTCTACGATATGTGGGGTTCAAGCTTGGTATTAACCTGGTGACCGTAAGCTTTGATGAGCTCAACAAAAGATGCAGCACCCTCAATCCTGTGGACCGTAGACTTTTGGCCGACTCATCTGTCTTCCATAAGTTGGTTCTGGGTAAAATGTACTCATCCACTCTGCTATCAATGGTGCGTTTCCTGGCTCCTCGACTTGGTTCTCGTTCTGGAAGCCTCTTTTGGGTTCCATTTTCAGCGACAAACTATGCCTACCATCGCCCGATGTGCAGGTTACCGCGTGGGATGAACCAAGTGATGGACCTGTGCCCTGACATAGATTTATTTTTTCCATCTCCTGAGGCTGTTAAGCAGACCGCACACGATCAATATTATTGCCAATATCAGTATTGTCAATACAGCTATCAATACTCGAGTCAACCCTTTTCAATACTACCCCACCGCACGCGATCAATAATATTGAAAATAATTTGGTCAATAAATGTTCTCAGTTCATTTTTCTGCCACGAACGAGCAGGGTGATAGCTGCGTGGATTTTCTGGTTTTTTGGTGTTTACTGGTTTTACTTGTAATGGACAACCGTAAAAAAGCATGCATTGCCATAATTATGGCAATGGGAATGGCAAACAATCGAACAACAAGAAAACGCTGGATGAGGGAGTGGCTCAAGAAGAGAGAGGAGTACACTCATCTGGTGTTGTTAAAACAAATCAGCTCCACCGATGAAGATGACTACAAGAATTATTTCAGGATGGGCGAAGACAGTTTCCAGAAGTTGCTCGGGTTGGTTCTACCATTTGTAAAACGAAATGATACTAACATCAGAGATTGTATCTCTGCTGATGAGAGATTGGCATTGACTCTCCGATATCTGGCTACCGGAAGGACTTTTGAAGATCTGAAGTTCTCAGTTATCATGTCGCCGAGAACCGTAGGGGAATCGTCGTCAAAACTTGTGAAGCGCTGATATATGTATTACAAGACTAAGTTTTTCATAGTCATGGTTATTTATTTATGTTTAAAATTAAAATAAGGAGATTTGTTAATTTTAGCGAATTTTCATGATCGTAGGGAGTAAAGTAGGTACCTACGCGTTGAATGTAAAATGTGAAACCGAAAAACAACCTGTTGCTCAGAACACCTTCATCGCGTTTCGATTCGAGACGAACAGGGTTGATGAAAATATTGACGTTCACCCGCACACGGTCAATAATATTGACAATATCCCCTCCACTTTCCGATATTGACGACCGAAGAACAGAAAATCCGGATATCGTCAATATTCTCTTCATATCGGCCTTCAATCCATTTTCGCGCCCGCACACGATCAATATTATTGACAATACTTATGAATATTGACAATAATATTGATCTTGTGCGGTCTGCTTTAGGAGGAGAGAGCTAGTTCTACGGAATAATGACAGACATTAGCAGTATCGAGTAAATACACAGTCATATGCGGACATTTTACCTGTTTTTCCCCCTCTAATTATTATCATTATATTATATTTTGTACATTTGTATTGGGCTTGCCCGTATTATTATAAATAAATAAGAAGGGGTAGACATTCATTTTTGGTCGATTCGACTGTATCGCGCTACGATGATGTGCTCAGTACAGGGGTTTGGTCTTGTGACAAGTGAAACAGCGGTCGCTGCGAGAGACATTTTAAGAGTTTGAGGCGCTCTCCGCGATTGAGCTCTGTTCAGAAGAAGCGTTCTATTTGCGATACTGACCTCGTGACAGTTCTACGTGAAGTTTCGGTAAATTCTCGACATCGGGATTTCAGATGTCTCCCTCCCTTCAAAGTCCGAGTTTCATATTGTAGGGAACGTCATCGGCAGGATCGGGTTACTTGTCGACGTTTGGGAACGGGGACGTCAGCCGTAGGGCATAAATGGGCGTAACTTCCCTGATGGCATACAGGCGGACACAACTCGAAAATGCTCATGGCCGTCACTCTATCTAGCATTGCATTACATCCTACCTACCCACGTAACATCGTAAACTAAGTGGGAATCAATTTATAGAGATTGATTTGTTGAAGGTTTTGCTTCATTCTTAGAAAACCGAACATAGGTCTGACCGACATCTTGGTATTTTTCTATATAAAAAATACTTTCCCCAAAGAACGAGTTCCAGAAAGCATGTTAGGAAAAATAGAAGAAGTCGTAATTTTCTCACTATCTATGGTTTTTGGGTCACTGCTCACGAATCTGAGGGATTTGCTAGTAAAATTTTGTTAGGAACCTTGTTTTTCTTTGGCACTTTTTGCCCAAATTTTGGCACTTTTTTATTATATCTTGGGAACTATGCGTTTCTTCGAATAGATCACTCAACACAACGGGCAAAAAATCCTCGAAAGTGGAAAACCCCGATTTGCAGCACTTTGTGTCCGACTTCCGTGGAAACGACCCATGTTACGATATTGTTGACCATAATATTAAACTCAATGAAATACGCGTAAAAATGAATAAAATAGGTATATGGAAAGTACATATTACCAGTGTGTATTGTGCTATTAGCGTGTTTTGAAAAAATAATTTGTAAAAAATCAAAGGGAGTGGAAAATGAAAGAAGAGAATGGAGAAAAATGAATGGAATAAAATTATTATTATTTCTAAATTGTACTTGACGTACAGATATTATTACTTGCCTAGTAATGTAATAGTACTTCGAAATTTACAAGTTATGAAAAAGTAAAATGAAGGTTGGAAGGGTGGTGGCTTGTGGTTACTGCTGTCATCTGGAACAGACAGGAAAATATTGCAGATGGAATTTGGTTATTCGTTAATAGTGGAGGTAAGGGATAATCCGAGCCTACTTCGTTTTGAAGAAGGTTATAATTACATACCTTCGGTGTAAACATAGAGGGTGAGAAAATTACGACTATAGTAAAACTCCTCTATTTGCCCTTTTCCTTCCTAATATGCCTAGCCTAGAAGTGTTTCGTGGGATTGGAAAAAGCGCTGGCGTGAGTGTATAATATCTACGGACCGGGCATTTAGGTTTAAAAAAAATCATCGAATATGTTTTGGAAAAGTACGGAATATAGGCTATTTCAGGTTTTCGTACGGTTTTCGGCACTTTTGGGACACTAGTTAAGTCGATTTCAGGTGAAAGAAGAAGAATTTTACTAAAAATTAAAAAAAAAATGCAAAAAAATATAATAATTATTTCGGAAAAGTAGCTAAAAGAAAGGAAGAAGTGCTGTCAATTTTTGTTATTGGTTACAGTAGACTACTATAAAAATTATTTTTTCTTAATTTTCAGTAATTTACAGCATAGCAACGCGACGCCGACGGTAGAAAGTTTAAATTCCTATTGGTGGCGCATAGGTCACCGTAAAGGCCTTTTAAACCGCCAATAAATTTTAATAATTTTAGGCCAGGAAATCAGAATTCTTTTTTTTTTTTAAAGAACCTACCATATTTACCCACACGATTCCAGTTCACATGAATCAGATTAATATTCTATTATTTTTCAGTTTCGTAGCAAGGAAAATAAGAATTTTTTTTTCATGCTCGATTCCAATGGTTCATCATTGAAAATAATAAACCAAAATAGGTGAAAACATGTGAATCCGGTCCCTAATAATATCTAATGAGGACTATTTCATTTTGAAGATGAGAACATTGTTGTATAGAATGTAGACGACAAATTAAATAACTTCTCGAGAAAAAAAAGTTCTTCTTATTTTTTAACACATCTTTTGTTTTCGAAACAATTATGAAATTCATGGATGGATTCATAGTGCTCTAAAACGACAAATTTTCCAGAAAATAATTTATTAAAAATTTGGAACACTGCAATAGCGATTTTTCTCGTCATGATTTGCATAGTACAGTCAATAGAGTTTTATTTTGGTTAGAAAATATGAGGGGGAAGACGTGAACGAAAATTGAAAACAATGTTGTTTCGCGGAAGTTTAAAGTACCAAGAAAAAGGGAAAATTGGATGATAAGTTCGGGGTAGAAGAGGTAATTCTTTCATTCGATTCGCCGACGTTGTATTAGTCGAGAAATCGCATTAAACAATAGAAATTTCCCTTCTTTGGTTTTTGAATGCCTCAAGGGGTCAAAACTGGGAAGACAGCATGAAAATTAGGTGGGGTGGAAGGAGAAGGAAAATGAGTTGAAACTGTTGTCAGGACGCTTTGCCAAAGAGTTGAAAAGAGAGGTTAAATTTTTTTTCTTTCGGAAAGAAGAGAAAAAAATAAAACTCTAACAGTGAGAGAAACCTTGGTTTGGGTCAATTAAGAAAGTGAGGTCGAGGTGGGGGAAACTCGGGGGTTTTCTACCGTTTCTTGCCCTCGGGGGAAATGAGGAAAAGTGTTTTTCTACCTTCTTCCCTTGTTCGTTTTCTCGGTCGAGTTCTCCGATTTCTGAAAGAGAATTATGCATAACAAATAATCATCCCCCCCTCCTCTTTTGTTTCAAAGTTGAACAAGTTCCGATTTTTCGAATTTGAAAAAAAAAAAAATTCGAAATATTGGTTTTGAAATGCGAGTACATTCGGATGAATGGCAGTTGAGAAGACCGCTATGCATTTGCGGTTTCTGTAACACTGCGGCATTTGACCCGCTAGTTATTACAACAAAAACAAAATCGAGTGATTGAATCCGTTGAGCGAACGGAATTTGATTCCGCCCTTTGTGCACCCTCTTTGAACAGATATCACACTAAAATTAGCTGAATGTAGCTTGATTCGTTATACAGTAATCATTTTTGGTCGAAGAGCCGAAAACGTGATGGATATTGACAGGGACAACTAGTCCAGCAAATTTCTCACTAAAATTCCTATCGTCCACTGAATTAGATCATTATAAATGTTTTTATAAAATGCGCGTTGATTAGTTTTTATTTATTTTATTTTATTTATTTATTTTTTTTTTTTCAGCGCGGAAGTGACGTCTTGGGAGTACCCGGACAGGAAGGGTCCATGTCCCCACAGCACAACCTCTCAGATAACAACAACGATGCCAAAAAGGTGAGTAGGTACTCATTAATCACTGCCTAAATTATAATCGTTAGTCAGTATTACAGCGAGCAATAAAGAGATAGTTGCAATACAAAAAATGCAACAATCTTGCCCTACTTCGAGCTGGAGAAAGTTCTTCGAGTATTTCCAACTTTATGCAAAACGTGGGTTTTTCTTGTTGATCAGCCCGGATACGCTCGCATCTCAAAATAGAAGAAAAATGTGCCCTGTCCGCTCTTCCTGTTCTACCGCATTCTGGCGGTACCACCCCTGTAACGTAGGTGGAAGTGAGGTTCACGAATTTCCGCGCGTAAAGAATGTTCTAGACTGACCAAAAATGTAAAAACTCCCTTTTTTCTCACTCGATATTCTTCATGAAAAGAACTAGATTTTTCAGTTATCGTGTTTCAGATCTCGAGCTTTGAATTGTGTTTGTTTCGAATCGTGGTCTTTCATAGAGGTACGAGGTACTTTGGTGAGCGTGTGGGGAGGGGTTCCTACACCATTGAATTGAACCCCCATTATCAGGTTTTGATTGTAAAGCTGGGTACCCTGATTAGGGTATATATCCCCGGCAGAGTTACCCACCGCTGACCCCACGGTCTCTTGTTGTACGGCCAGACGCAATCAATGATCTAATTAACCCTTACCCACAATTATGTTTCCCCCTTAGAATCAATATTAATCCTCCTGGGACCGAGGTGGTCGGGCTCTATAGTCACCCATATTCGACATCATTTTGCTCACATCTGCCCTCTTCCCTGTCGATAGTTCTCTTTAAGATCGATTTTAGACAAACCCAGAAATGACCTCTTTAACGGGTATTATTATTAGGGACTGGAATTTGCAAATTTTGCATAATGTGTTTTTTATCATGTATATCGTTGTACTTTTCCGTTTTGAGGGTATCTGAAGCGTTTAGCGTGTGTTACATTGAAATGTAAGTAGCATATTATTTTGTTCGATTTTTGAGGTTTTTGCAGATTTTGGCCGTTTTGTGCGTATTTCTGCATTTTTAATCGAAATTGAGGACATTTCCAGTCGCCAAATCCTTGGAGATATATGTTTCTGAAAAGGGACATTCTTAGGGCCTAAGAATATTATACGTGTACCTGGTATTCACCGTTTAACCCGTGTACCTGGTAGTTCTTATGCGCGCCCTTACCATTTATCCCTGAATGGGATTGCCTTTCACTTTTGAGCTATAAATACGTCACTTCGATAAGCACCTACTGACTACCTTCCCTTACCCCAGGTGAACTCTCGGCATTGAAATTTTTCGACATATCCGTATCGGCTCCCGTTCATCCGCTTCGGCTCCGACCTCCCTAATGTAGAGGTCCGTTTCGGTTCCTTTCTGAAGCAAAAGGTAAGGACGTTTAGGCTCCCGGTCAGCAATATTTCCCTTCCCATTCAACAGGCTTAGGACTGTCTACAGTTGCTGTAGGCATGGTTCAAAATTCTTTTGAAGCAAAAACTCGTTGATCATGCGATGTTTGAAATATTTAAAAAAACGCTGCAAAGTCCTTGTCACATGGGTTTATTATTCTATTGGACATACCTACAGAGAGGTTGGCTGTTTATTTATTGTTTCTTTCATATAAAATGATTGAAATAGCTATCTCTGGTGGTTTCCATAAATTTTGGCCCCCAAAACACGAATAAGAATTCATTTATTTCATAAGGCTTTATTTTATTTTTTTATTTTTTTAAAATAAATTATCTCTGATCATTGATAGTGCCATTTAATCGTCTTGATCCACGTGTTGACACTTTTTCCAGTGTTATTCTTCAAATTGATGGTGATTTCAGACGATTTCCCAAGTTTTTGACTCATAAAAAGTCAATTTCGGGAGCTGAACATCTGGTAGAACCTCAATTTTCTATTCTTTGGTCAAAATCGACTTCATATTCGGTCTTCTCGTCCCCAAAAACATGAAAAACGATTCCTTAAAAGCTCATGTTACCAACATGTTGCTAAAACGCAAAAAGTACCTATTTTTACACACATTTTCACACCCCTGGGTATATTCCGATCGGGCTGAAAAGTTTCGGGACACAACTAGGGCCCAAATGGAGCATGTGTGCGAAAGAACGATTTTTTTGGACCGAAAATGAAGCCTGTACTCGTGATACGGCGGACGGCGTACGGCGGACGGACATTGCATTTTTGGAATCTACGCACCTTGAAACGGAAAAGAAAAAATTTTGAGGGGGTGTTATACAAATTTTTTGCTGAGCGAATACATAGGTGTATTACACAGAATAATAAACCAAAATGTAAAATGAAATTTAAAACTGTGGCTTGAACTTGAACGAAACTTTTTTTCGCAAAATCTATTCTCGTAATACGTCCATTTTAAAAATAATCAACGAACCCCTGAATAACGTTGCACACTTTTCGCTGATTTTTTGTTATTTTCCTGGTGTTTGTGTGGGCAGTTCGGGAAACATTCCAAGTTTAGCAGCTGCTGAATGTTTCCGAAGTCTGATCTTGCCTTCTTCAGTTAGATCTTTACCACTGTTAGCAATTTCGCCTCTATAATCTTTGTTGGACGATGCTGCTCTCAGTTTCAATGAATTACTGATTTTTTGACGTGCCAAAGTAGTATCTCGTAAGATTCTGGTCCATTATCACTTTGTTCAAAAGTTTCAAGAAAGCGGTACACCCCCGTTTTGTACACTTAAACCGAGCTACTCCTTCCTATAAACGCTTGTGGAACCCAAACTTGTAATTATTTATAACGCAATCGTTACCGGCCTTTCCAAGCATAAACTCCATGCTACTGAAAGAATGGACACATGCGAATTGAACGAATAGGAAAGACTAATAGACGAGGACTTGGAATACCATGTCATGCGTCGTGTGAACTAAACAGGTACAGTGGTATGGAAAGGGGAACCGAAACGGACATGACACAGATGGCAATGTTGATTATCCAGAGTCAATACGAACTCATTATCACTTCACGGGAGCCAATGCGGTATCATCCGAAATTTTTACCCATCCTGTCCTCTGATGTCGAGAGGTCGTTTTCTGCCTTGAAGTTGCTCCACAGCGACAACCGTAGGAGATTTACGGTTGACAATTCGGAAAAATCAATTTTGATCCAGTGCTATAATTGTGATAGCGGGAGACTTTTTTTTGTATAAATATAAATATTGCATAGTCGAGAAAAAAAGGTGTGTACATTTTCATTCCATTTTCTTCCTTGATCCTTTTCTATAATTTTTTAAGGACGCGGTAACACCTGGAACTACCTGTACGTCTCACAGCAAAATGTAGTTCATTTTAGAAATATTTAAAAAAATTTTAAACGTAATTTTGCTTGGGGTGATTATTGTTCCCATTTCGATTGCACATTTTGGCCAAATTGTGTGCATATAATTCCAGTCCCTAATTATTATATATCTACACCTGCGGTTTGATGTAGAATAATCCTACCTAGTTCTATTCGTGCTTGAGTTTTGACGTGGGTTATTGATCTTAAAACCGTAAAGAACCCCTTGAAACGAAAACAAAGGCTATTCCCTCATCTAAACGCCAATCTTCTAGGGGTTGTCAGTATTAAGGTTTTCAGAACCCTGTACATTTTCTTTCGGATTGAGCCTACGTTTTGGCAATAGTGTGTTGCTCAGTCTGTGACTTGATTTCAATTAATTCAAGTTCTCGTCACGCATGGTTTAGTAGGTACTTGAAAAAATTAAGAAGTGTGCAAATGTATGTTTCAAAGGTGGAAGTTTTGAGTAGTTTCGCTTCCCTCAAATCGAAAACAATAGGTCACTCCCCATACATAAGCCAAGCCTTTAAGGGGTGTCCCCAAAAAGTTAGCCTTTTGTTTGTTATTGTTGTTGTTTGTTGTTCATTGTTTACGAAACTACAAAAATGAAAATACTTTGATAGACACTCCATCATAACCCGCTCCATACGCAACCAAACCTTATTTCGCTCCGTTGATGCTTTAGACAACAATAGGGCGCCCCCTTCCTCTAGATGGCCAGTATCTGAGGGGTGTTCCTAATACCCCTCCTCCTCACCTCTAGGCCCTTATAGAAACTCCAGATGTTTACAGAACCACAAACAGTGTGATTTTCTGTCTTGGCTGGACTCGCCATACCCTCACCACTCCTCCACAATTAATAATCCACCAGACGACTCCTCCAGACTAGTGAGACCTTGAGGCCATTCTCACTCAGATTTGTCCTCCTGTCCTCCTCCTCTACATTTTGCTTCCGAGTCTGCGAAGCAGCGGAAGCCTTGTGTTCACTTTCGTGAGCCAAAACATTTTTGTCTTCAGAAATCAAAATTTCCACTTGCATTTTGCGTTTCAAAGCCTACTGAACAAATTTGGTTCCGTGTCTGTCGGTCTGTGAGTCTGTGAGTCTGTGAGTCTGTCCGCATTTCCTTGTTACAGCCATAACTTCCACGATTTTGAATTGATTCAGCTCAAATTTTGAAGGATGGTGCGGATAAGGCCCCTTGAGGTCCCATACAAATTTCAACATGATTGATCCAGCGGTACGCCCTGCGCATGCGCTAACGTTAAATTCAACAAACACGCATAACTTTCACAATTTTGATTCAATTTCGCTCAAATTTTCAAGGGTTGTTTGGACAAGGCCTAGTGAGTTCCAGTATGAATTTCAGCATGATCAGACCCTCGGTGCGCTCTGCGCATGCGCTGGCGTGAAATAGAATCAATTTCCTTGTTACAGCCGTGGTAACCAACGATTTCACCCAATTTCAATGTAATTCTCAGGGATTAAGCGGGTAGGGCCCATTGAGGTCCCATATAAATTTCAACATGATAGAGCCAGCGGTTCGCCCTGCGCATGCGCTCTGTCTGTCTGTCTGTCCTTCTATGCACGGCCAAACGGCTCGACGGATATCGACCAAATTTGGCACGAATATCCAGTAGGCTCCCAAGTTGTGCAACGTCGCATTTTTAATTCCCTGACCATAGCGGAACTATGGTCGACCATGGTCAACTCCTGAATGGCTTGACGGATATCGACCAAATTTGGCACGAATATCCAGTAGGCTCCCAAGTTGTGCAACGTCGCATTTTTAATTCCCTGACCATAGCGGAACTATGGTCGACCATGGTCAACTTCGTTAATTGAAATGGTAACCCCTATTTTTATCGCGTATTCGTAATCTACGTGAAATTCTATCTACAATCGACCCTTCGGACTACCCCCGCGGTCGACCTTAGCGCATCCATGGGCCCCTCCATGGTCGAATCCCGAATTGCTCAACGGATATCGACCAAATTTGGCCCCAATATCCGGTAGCCTCCCAAGTTGAACGTAGGCGCATTTTTAATTCCCTGACCATAGCGGAAATATGGTCGACCATGGTCAACTCCTGAATGGCTTGACGGATTTTGATAAAATTGGGCACAAATACCCGGTAGGGTATGGGATTTTTCCGTCGTTTGTTGGTTCCACGATACTGCGTACAGCGAATCTCGGATAGCGAGCGAAGCGAGCGGTCAGGCTAGTTATGTATAATGGACGTAATGTATTATGGAAGTCATGTTATGTATAATATGTATATTTCATGTAATGTTATGTAATGTTATGTTATGTAATGTAATGTTATGTAATATGTATATTTAACGTTATGTAATGTTATGTAATGTAATGTTATGTTATTTTGCTTCAGAGTCTGTTCTATTTTATAATGGGTCACTCTGATTGTGACGAGGAAGCTCCTGTGCCATCACCTTGGCAGTGTATTTCCCTTGAAACAAAAGCAGCAGGGCAGTAGGTCCTGAATAAAGTATTCTGGATATATTTATATACCTGTATAGTGTATACGTATTCTAGATATTGCCAAAACCACAACAGGAATATTGAATTCTTCCGGAGGCTTTTTGGACCAGGACCTCACCATCGCACCACACTTGGCCATGCGCCGCCACACTTTATCGAGTGCCCTTACCACTATTTACCCACCACATTCACACACCACCGAAGCCAAACATCACCTCTCAAAACCCCCTCAAGAATCGATACATCTCACTTTTTTTTGGAAATACCTTTTCCACCTTCCCATCCTGGGACGAAGAAAAATATATATTTTTCCTTTTCACGAGCCCCCTCCCCCTTCACATTCTGCAGACCATCTTTTCTATCATATTGACAAATGGGGCTCATCTTACCTCTGAGAAACTCACATGCCATCGCTTCTGCTTCCCCCAGTCAATATTTATTGTCAATACCATCAGCTCATGTTTCCTTTTGAGAAGGAAGTTTTTCATCTCCCCCCTCCCCACTCCCATCACCACAGGGTGGCTGTAATTCTGTAGAAAGGATTTGACATTTTCGCTATTTGACTTTTGCCGCACACTTTTCCACCTATTCGACTACTTCTTTCTCGAGGTTTCGAGTGAATAAAGTATTTATTTATGATAATCTACCTATAACCTACCACCAGCAGTTGATTTCGCGAACATTTGGTGTGTGGGAGGGGCTTTGAGTAGAATGAAAGTATATATATATATTTATACATACATAATATCTAAATAAATAACAAAAAAAAATAGCGTTCGTCATGCAGCATAGCGATATAAGCGAATAAACTAAGTACGTTTGGGGTCTCCAACTATCGGAATCAAATCAAATCATTTTCTTTTGCAGAGCAGTTCAAATTTTATTAAATCGTTTTTCATTTTATCAAGTAGGTTAGGTGGTAGGTATAACAATAATCAGGCAGTAACAATAAATAGTCAGCAGTTGGTCTTTTCTAATTCCTCTTCGTTAACAATTTTTTGTGCTATCGCACTTTCTTTGTAAATTTAAATATAAATGTAAAAAAGACAAGGAAAGTATGTTTCATAATAGATGTACTTGTGGTATCGTGGATTGTTGTAGTCTTGGGTACAGTGATTTGGTAAATGTTGGTTTATCACAACCATATTTTGGTAATTGGTAGTTGATTTATCACATTATTGTGGATAGTTTTTGGCTCCTTTTTTTCTTTCAAAGTTGCTATTGAGACCAGTCATTTTGATCAGCCTAAACTATAGAATTGTGTACATTTTTCTGCCCATAGAAAAACTCATTTTACCATTTTTGTGTGAATTCGTTTAAATTGTCGAAATATTATTTTTCTACCTTGGTTCACGGTTCTAAATCACTGTATGAATTTATATTCATTTTTGGCAATTTTTAGTCATTTATACAGATTTTGACCCCAAAAAGTAAAATTTAACCATTTATTTTCCGAAATCGCATGACTTCAAACTCATCGGGTTTTTTCTGGTAGGTACGAGTAATTAAGAATTTGGTGAAATTTGGTATTTTTCAACATGTCACTATTCCTGGAAGGATGTAGGTATCTGCTTAAATTTGGTATGGTGTATGTAAATTCATCCATGCGAAAAATTGATGAAATCTAGTTTGAGGTTTGAAAGTCCTTGTGTGGAAACTTCCAAAAAGATCAATTATTATCCAACTTTCTATCCGCACTACAGCTTAAATAATACATCTCCACGCGTTACAATACAGCGTTATTTACAATTGACATTCCAGCTACTCGTATTAACTAATACTATAATTGCAGCATGTATTCCACAGCACGGTTGCAGCGTTATTGCTTACAGCATTTATCTTATAATTTCAGTAGCTTTCCCCCCGCAAATCTTCGTTTAATGTTTAATGTGAATTATAGTTTTCCCAATCTTACTATATTCTATTTTGCGCAGAACCGTCTTCTAACAGTAAAGTTTTCTTGGTTAAAAAAAAAAGTTATAGAAACGTCCTAAAACTAAAAATTTTGACATCTTTTCAGGTACCTGCCTACTCACGATATTGAATGGTAGGTAAGGTACCTTGGGTCGTTCCTTCTAACGCATTTGGTGCTCAAGAACACGTTTTCTCCTCGTATATTCACTGTTGCCCTCGCAAAACGAAGGACAGCTTCACTCAGCGGTTTCGTAGGGAGAAGGGAAGGGAGGGAGTTGTGAATAAATGAAATTGATAAATAATACATTTTCGCCCGAGAGCTTCGGGACCATGAGAAACATTTTCCGGGACCCCTCGTCCTCCATGCATCCGGAATTCCGCCAGGGGGTTGAGCTGTATAACATCCGGCTTTAAGCGTTAGCCCTACGACCCAGGAAAAAAAAACGTCCGCGGTGTTGTGACGGGAGAGGCAACTTATGAACGAACATTTTAACGTATAAGTAAGTGGGTTTTGCATTGTTTAAAATGCCTCGGTGGGGCGTCGTTATGGGAAAGGTAAAGGGGGAATTTCGAGGGGTGAGGGGGGTTCCGGGCGTTGTTTTGGTTTCCTGTAGGTAGAGAATTAGCTGGAGATCCGATTATGCAGCCCAACCGCAAAGCTCTGCCCTCTCCATAACAATCTCCATTTAAGCCCGGCTGTAGACTCGAAATTTCGTCAAGGAAACGTTGTATTTAGGTCACGAATTCGCTCAACATGTTCCCGAGCTAAAACGCTGCAAATTATTACACGACGGTGATTTTCCTGTATTTATAGGTACCCACTTCTTTGTAGATAACTGAATTCATGTAACGCTCCATTTCAGCCCCACGAACCCCCACCAACCAGTCATTTTGGTTTATTATTCTGTGAATAATACACCTATGTATTCACTCAGCAAAAAAATTTTATAACACCCCCTCAAAATTGTTTCTTTTCCGTTTCAAGGTTTGAGATTCCAAAAATGCAATGTCCGTCCGCCGTATCACGTGTACAGGCTTCATTTTCGGTCTAAAAAAAATCGTTCTTTCGCACACATGCTCCATTTGGGCCCTAGTTGTGTCCCGAAACTTTTCAGCCCGATCGGAATATACCCAGGGGTGTTATGAGTGAAAATGTGTGTAAAAATAGGTACTTTTTGTGTTTTAGCAACATGTTGGTAACATGAGCTTTTAAGGTATCGTTTTTCATGTTTTTGGGGACGAGAAGACCGAATATGAAGTCGATTTTGACCAAAGATTAGAAAATTGAGGTTCTACCAGATGTTCAGCTCCCGAAATTGATTTTTTATGAGTCAAAAACCTGGGAAATCGTCTGAAATCACCATCAATTTGTAGAATAACACTGGAAAAAGTGTCAACAGGTGGATCAAGCCGATTAAATGGTACTATCAATGATCAGAAATAATTTATTTAAAAAAAAAAGAGCGTACCTTATTTGTGTTTTGGGGGCCAAAATTGGTGGAAACCACCAGAAATAGCTATTTCAATTATTTTATATGAAAGAAACAATAAATAAACAGCCAACATGTCTGTAGGTATGTCCAATAGAATAATAAACCCATGTGACAAGGACTTTGCAGCTTTTTGAAATCCCGTTGGTCGCTGAACCGCAGGACCCTCGACGTACCTATACCCAACTTTTTACCGAATTCAGATGCGTTTGGCCTTGAACAACAAACTTGTTCCTAATTTACACGAATTTCAATAATTTTTTGACCCACAAAAACTAAGTTTTTCTAATTCAAACAAAATAGTGGACTACTTAGGCGTTGAAAATTTTCTTTTGTCGCGATTCGCCGTTCTGTAACGTTTTTGGTGGTTTTAGTCAATGTTGGGCGATATTAGTGATTCTTGCTTTGGTATTTCTTCCGTCAGTTTGTCCCTATTTATGGCGGGAGGTGAAAGGAGGATTGGCGGCAGGGAGTGAAGGGAAGTGAAAGGTTGTTGATGGGGTCCTTCGTCCTATTTTAATTGGATTTCGTAAGGGGCGTATACAAATCTCGACGTGAATTTATTTATTATAGAGTCCAACTTTAACTGATATTAGTATTCTCTTGGTCCTTAAATCGATAGCGCTGTCCTTCAGTGCTCGACCGGATTCCTTCGGAAGGTATGTTAATTGTACTCCTGCTACTAGCCGGAAGATGTGCTTCAAATGTAGTTCAAAGATCCTTTCCTATTTATCGTTCCCCATCGATATTCTCACCCGATATTCTTACCTTCCATTTGTAAGGAATCCCCCTTTTCATTCAGATACCCACGCCTCCCTGGAGCTTTTCCATAGGTAGTGAAAATCCTGATTTCCCGTACTAGAGGAAAAACCCCATTGGAAAAAAAATCTCTTTGACCTAAATCGGATTTCAAGCTCTTCCCTCGTCCTTCGCCGCAGAATTAAATTAAACGGACATGTCCACATCAGAAAGGCAACCGTGTTGTACTGGGCCGATCTCAAAAGCAAAACCTGGTTCACCAAGTTTCAACTCGTTTAAGCGTATTTCCCTTTCAAAAGCTTCTCAGTTCGCTCACTTCGCTCTTCACGTGTCATTTGACTGGATTCCCCTGTTTGATGTTAGGTTTAGGAAAATTGCGGAGTGTACAAACGTGTTCTCAAAACTTAATCAACTCGACATTTTGGAAATGAGAGATCCTTGATATACCCTTGAGATTTTAAACAGTACCCAGTGCCTACTATGAACATCAGGCACCTATAATAATCAAAAATCGTCAGCACCTTTAATTTTCCACAGTATTGCACTGTACTATACATATGCAACGCTTTCATCGCAGTTTAGGGCGTTTTGATTTGCTGCGCTAATAGATTAGGTACGGAATAATGAAAATTAATAATTTAGTACGTATAAATAATATCAATTTCGAGGAAATATTGATTTTTCGTTTTTCATCAGCGGACCTGTGAGTTGACTGAAAACTCCGTGTACCTACTACGTTGTGGGCTAATGAGTGCAATGCCTGATTGGTGGGGGATCAATAGACTTACTTATCTCAGATGGTCAAATTCGTTTAAATTCACACAGAAATTCCCTTTCAATTTAATTTAGGCTTCCCAATATATTGTTGAATGCATCTACTGACGCTTTGTGTAGGCTACATAGTAATAATGTTCTGACTGCACGTGTTTTGCTGTGTGGCAGAGGTTGCGATTTACCGGACTTGCTTCAGTGAAATCGTCAAAATCGTTATTTTCCACGTCATAGTTTTGAAACTGATGTGAGTGAACAGTTGTTTGGGGAATTTCCCCTTATACTTCTAGGAGGCCTTTTATTTAAAGAAATTCATTACTTCGAAAATTCGCTCATATAGCCAAGCAAACATTTTTATACGTAGTTAAAATTTTCAAAAAATAATTGCGAGAATATTTGGCGGTTCTCTCAAAAATTCTCTTTTACAGCTCAACTGAAATTCTTCTATGATTACATTTTTTCTAATCTCTCCCTCGCGGGATTCCCTCATAAACATAAATATTGGATTTTCCTTTGTATTCTTTGTATCTTTATATATGGTGAAAAGGAATTGGTTTTGTTCTCCCCACACCGATTTAAACCGACTAAATTCAAATTAGATTATGGTGATATCATATAGAAAAGAGGGAGGGGAAAAGAGGGATTACTTATATCGACAAATATAAGGGATCGCGATTCCTCCACGTCCTTTCTCTTTATTTTGAATGGAAAAAGCTGAAAATTGAATCTGATTTTCCCTTTTTCTCTCTCCAAGTTAGGTAATGCGCCGGGGGATTCACGGATTTGTCGAGATGAGTCTTTTTTGTGTGCTTTCAGCGAGTTCTTGAAGTGTCTGGAGATGAATTATCATAAATATACGAAGATATTGACGGTTATGTGTGGCGGCATCGTTTTAGTGATGGAAAGTATGGTTTCTCGTTCGTTTTTCCGAATAAATTATGTTAGAGGTAACTCACCACTCACACTGACGACAGATGCCAGCTGTGCTGAGGCTCGACTCGAACAACCCCTTAGCAGATTCAGTGTTCCCATTCCAGAATTCCATTAATGTTGTCGAAAGCGTCTGAAAACTTATCCAAATGGTGGTTATGGCTCCAAAATTTGAGTTACGTGTATTTATCCACGACAAATTATTTACCGTTTCAGAGCATTCTGAATTTATCCCTAGATTTTATCAAATTCCATATATATATATATTCGTGTGTAATTCCAGACGGTATCCAACCTTAGCTGCGAGTTGCTAAATTATAAATTCCGCCAGAATGTTCGTAATAGTGAATGATCGGGCTGTCCGAGCGTGCAAGAGCGTCCGATCTTTATATCCCCATTGGGATAAAAGTTCGCGTCCTCTGGTTCCCATCCCGGGCGGGCACCAGTGCAAGCTTTGAAAAGCTTGCATGGGCTTATCTACCCGGCCAGTGATTAGCTCTTCACCTCTGATAGAATCATGTGAAGCCTACAGGGACTAAAGGTTGAAATAACGGTTAACTGTATCTTTCGAGTAGAAAGTCCCTCCCGGGATATATACCTAGTGAGTGAAATTCAGAGTTACACAAAAAGAAGAAAGAAAAAAATTGAATGAAAGGATCATTTCGAAGATATAGGTATTTCGAAAATAAAGTGGATCCAATTTGGGTTTTGTGTATCCAAATTGCGAATCGTTAAAAATTAATTCAATCGCCCAAATTGATATAAATTCACCGAAAGGGTGTAGAATGTTGAGAAAAAGAAAGGACTAAGTACTTATTTCAATAATCAAAATGATTTTTTCGTGTTGAGTTTAAAATCGGTAAAATGGCTGGAATTTATTGTTGGTCCACAACTGCTTATAGTGAGGAGTACCCGTGACTTCTGTTTATATTTTTGAGCGAAAGTAGGTTCCATTCTAAGAATTTTGAGACCATCCGCACTCCCCTACGATGAGTGGTTCGTTTTCAATGAGCTTTCAGAGTTTCGGCAGCAAGTGACGTCACACTGGGCAAGGGGGTCCCGCCCTGGTGGGAGGGGTGCACTGACGTCACTTGTTGCCGAAAATTCGAAAGCTCATAGAAAAATAATGAACCAAAAGAAGTGTCACCGTAGGAGAGTGGTTGGTCTCAAAATTCTTAGAATGGAACTTAATTTCATTTAAAAGCGGGAAAGTAATATAAACACAGAAGTCATGGGTACCTCATAGGTAAGAATTGCCCCCAAAAAAAACCAGAAATTTCTATTAAATCACAAAACGCTGCAAAGTCCTTGTTACATGGGTTTATTATTCTGTTGGACATACCAGCATAAATGTTGGCTGTTTATTTATTGTTTCTTCAAAATAATTGAAATAGCTATTTCTGGTGGTTTCCACCAATTTTGGCCCCCAAAACACGAATTAGGTACTTTTTTTTCATTGGTAGTGCCATTTAATCGTCTTGATCCACGTGTTGATACTGCTTCCAGTGTTATTATCCAAACTGATGGTGATTTCAGACGATTCCCCAGGTTTTTGACTCATAACAAATCAATTTTGGGAGCTGAACATTTGGTAGAACCTCGGTTTTCCACTCTTTGGTCAAAATCGACTTCATATTCGGTTTTCTCCTCCCCAAAAACATGAAAAACGATGCCTCAAAAGCTCATGTTGCTAAAACACAAAAAGTACCTATTTTTGTGCACATTTTCACTCATAACACCCCTGGGAATATTCCGATCGGGCTGAAAAGTTTCGGGACACAACCAGGGCCCAAATGGAACATGTGTGCGAAAGGACGACTTTTTTAGACCAAAAATGAAGCCGGTAAACGTCGTTCGGCGGACGGACATTGCATTTTTGGGATCTGCGCACCTTGATACGTAAAAGAAAAATTTTTGAGGGGGTGTTATAAAAATTGTTTGCTGAGCGATTACATAGGTGTATTTATTCACAGAATAATAAACCAAAAAACCACAGTCATGCAGCATGGCTATAAGAGCGAATTTTCGAAGTTTTCGGCATCTTCCTCCTCCGGCTAAAATTTTCTGAAAATTAATTTTCGGCCAATGTTTTCCCAACTTGATACCATACAAAATTAAAACAGGAGTAGTTTTACGCAAAGTAAAATTTGGGGTGGAAGGAGGGGGATGGGAAAATCAAAAATGTTTTGAATACCAGAAGAGTAGGTATTGGGTACGTAACAAATTTTTTGTTCCATTTTTTGCCTAGTAACACCTCGGTTTGTAGATTTTCCAACGCTGAACACGATGGTGAAGTCAGAATTGCGATATCCCATTCCGTTATCAGATTAGAGCAGACGAACCAGGAAGAACATCTCAAGAAATAACCACGTTCCTTCATCTTCAAAGTGCTCCAGTTTGAGAATGGAATGAGATATCGCAATTCTGATTTCACCATCGTGTTCAGCGTATAAAAACCTTTAAAATGAGGTGTCACTTGTCAGACTTTTTCATTTTGGGAATTTATGGGTAATTTCCCCCCCCCTAAAACTCCCCAAAACTCCCCCTTAGGGTGACCCGATTCTGCCCATCTTCGAACTTAGCCTGTCGATTGCCAAGACAGATTTTTCGTGCAAATTTGAACTTTTTATCTCAATTCTTTCGAGAGTTATCGTCTGGAATGACACATACATATATAAATATATAAATATATATATAAATATATAAATATATAAATATATATATATATATATACATATAATTTTTGGTGTCTTTCGGCAGGGAATTCAGGATGGTCTGAAACGGATTTTGGTATAAAAATCTTTCGGAAATTCGAGTTTTAAAAATTTTGGACCGAGAACAATAGCTTCCTTTTCTTCGAAAATTCGCTAAAAGGATACAGGTTACTACTTGTACGGAAATCCTAACACCAAAAGGTTTTATGTTTATTGAATATCGATATAATTGAAGAATCAGTAATAATATCTTACCTCTGTACGTTTACTGGCTGGCGATTAATATCGATCTGAACATTGAAGATCTTGTGGTAAGCGGGAATTCATGCTGTTTTTTGATCTCCATTGCCTTTTATGTAAAACATATCCTTACCCATAAGCTATAACCGTTTGAGGGTTGATATGACGATACAGGATTTTTCAAATAGAAAGGGAAATAAACAAAACACATCTAGGAGTGTTCTTGAAAGTTCGTTGAAACATCTCCAAAGTCGACAGTTGATGAGCGAAGGGACAGGCGACAAGATAATACAATTTACCTCTGGCAGGGAGAGGCGCCGTTGTAGACGAATAAGAGGAAAAGCCCCTGAATATTTCACTCGGAAAAATATTCTTCCCCTAAAAGATGATATAGTTCCCTGTGACTCGAAACTTGACAAATGGTCCTTTCATAAAGTTCTCGGGTCTTTTCATTCTGAATTCACGATCGATGGAAACGGGTGCTTGAGAATCGTGCGAGGTGAAGGTTTATAGCGAATTGTTTATGTCGCACATTGAAGTGTTGAATATATTGATCTTGGTGATTACTCGCTGCCCTCTCGATTTGAAAACAACAATAATAATAAATCTTTAATCCCATAACGCTCACACAAAATAGAGAAGGGCAGATTTCAAAGAGACAAAAATGGTTTAAATACAAAAAGTAATAACTGCGACTTCCATAAACTCAAATGTTCTTCTGCGTACTGGTCCAATCATTGCAAATTTCCAAGTTCGCGCTATTTAAAAACGTTCAAAAAAATGCGAGATAACGACGTTCTGGAAATTGCAACCGTTAATTTTAACCCTTCAGAGATGACTGACAGTAACGCCAAGCTTCGCGGACCAACTAGACTCCAAATGGGATTTACGTATCAAATTTCATTAATTTTGGTTCATGATACCAAAGGAAAAAAGAAGTACGACGTACCGCGGTGGACGGACAGACATTTCTTTAATCCATTTTCGGATTCTACGTACCTCGAAACGGAAACAATCAGATTTTGAGGGTTTTTTCTCTCTCGCGACTCTTTTATTCTTTTTTTTTTCTCTCTGTTTTTCAAATGCTCGATTCTAAGGTTTCACCATTGTAAATAATGAACCAAAAGTACCCACCTATCAGCAATATCCGAAATATCCGTCGTTCTCCATACGAAATAAGAGGTATCTCGGAACAGCCATGCATGATTATTATCAGGTGTTCACTAGCAATGATATCTGAGCTGGACGTATACCGTTCATTCACGATCATGTTGACGATGCTTTTCGGTGCAGACGAACGGCTGGACGTGTAACGCTCCGGGTCGTCTCAAACAATTCTCAAATTCGAGGTCTATTTAAATTTATGCCGGGCGGGTAGAACATTTTCTGTTTTCGGATTCTACGTACCTTGAAACGGGAACCTTTGAGGGGGTTACTGAACTACTTCTTTTTTTTTTCATTTCATGCTTCGAGTCCGAAGGTTCTTTATTGAAAGAAATAACCACAAAATTGTTAGGTGCAAAACGTCTAAATTATATGCTAAGTCTCTTGTAAGGTCCTGAGTGGCTTAGAAGTCAAAGGCCTTGGTTAACGGAGGACTTGAGTTGGGTACTGAGGGTAATTTTTCCTGAATTTTTAGGAACCGTGTTTCCCCTCTTCTGCTTCAATTTGTCCAGTGGTTATGGCCCACAAGGGTGCCGCTGATACTCATAAAAATGCACGTTTGATTATGGTTTTTTCTCTGTCGATGGCGCTGCAGAGTAGGTATTGTACGAGTTCAGAGTTTAACACCAGTGGGGGTCCCCCTTTTTTGGCGTTAATTTGTATTATTAATTTGATCTGTTACTGAAATAAAGTACACGTTGGATGGGGGTGTCACTGGCTGGGTGGCCGTTGCATGACTTACCGTCGTAACAATAAGCCTCCCACTAAACGGCGTAAAACGCTCACAAACCCAGAAACCGACGAAAAGAACCGCCTGTACGAAATCGATAGTCGATAATCGATCGACTGATTCGGATCTGAAGGTGTCGATCCACTGCCTCGCTAGTTCCTCCCCGTCATATCTGTCAATAAACCTCCGAATTTGATTGGCCGGTTTAATGACGTATGAGGAGCTATATGGAAGGGGGCGGTCATTAATCACATTTGGGTCGAACTTGAGGGCCTAACCCCAGAAACCGCCAATCGGCGCCTGTCAAAATCCCCCTTCCCCTCCCGTCGTCCCAGACCGGCATTTTGGTCTAATTTGGCGGATAACAATCCAATAGCCTTCCGCTTTATCGAGGTCCAATAAACAGGGTGTGCCATTAACGTCGGGAACAGTATCGCTGTCAAAACGGAAAGTGCTCTCTCTCTTATAAGACCTGGAAGTGGCCACCTACGTTGACGTAGTAGCCGCTTAACACAGTGTTGCAGTTTGCAGCGTATAGTTATGAAAAGGAGGTATATTCATAAATTCAACTATCATATTATGTACGTATAATACGTACTTAGAGTGTAGCTTGAAGTTGGTAGGTACCTGTTAACGTGAAGGAGTATATTAATCTAATTAGAAATTGCTATGGAAATAGTGCTGTGCTGCATCGTAAATAAGAAAAATCAAATTTTACTACTACTACTCCTACTGTTACTGTACTGATAGGGTAGGGTTGTATTGGATAGGTTGGTATAACGCCCCGTGGTTATCACCACAGCAGGCGTTTGTTGGAGAGGAGGCTAGCATCCCGCGGTTATCACCACAGCTAGTGCTGGAGGAAAGAGAGGTTTCCTGCGGTTATCACCACAGCCGACGCCAGGAAGAAGGAGGCTAGTAATCCGCGGTTATCACCACAGGAGGTGCAAGGAAGGGTATGAGAGAGAGTGAGGTGGTGGAGAGAGAAGTCGCAGGTCGGAGTGTGGCCTGTTGAATGAAGAGCTGGGCGAGCTGGTATATATATATATATATATATATATATATATATATATATATATATATATATATATATAGGTGCCTCCACCTCGCCTCCTGTCTGTCAATGGCCGTTGCGACCTTTGAGAAACGTTGGGAGCTCGATGGAGGGGACCGGTCTGGTTTTTTCCCCGAGGCGTGCTCAGCTCTTCGTTCTCCTCGTTTATTTGGTTAAATCTTATATTACATAGGAGTGCAGAACTTGAGGAGTACCACGACAGTTACTATCAAATTTTCTCCGCTTTCACGGAGAAACATTGAATAATGGATATTGTTTTTGGATTCGGTGACATTTTCATCGGGAAACTCGTTGATAAGAAGAGGTATGCTTTTCTGAGGCACATAGGGTATATCTCGGTTAAACCACAAACGGTCGCATACCTGACAGGCAATATCAAATTGATTTTCAACTAACCGTTTAGAAAATTCAATACTGGCAGAAAAACTGTCAGTTATAAATTGCTTGCATACTGGTTCAGTTGGTGCCTCGTTTTCTTCATCAACTTCACAATCACGTTTCATTTGCACCTCAGTCTTTTTACGAAGGTAGCGCTTACATTTTTCAGCGTTCTCCTGTTTACTGTTTTCACTAAGGCGAGATTTCTTACATTTTTCGGCGTTCTTCCGTTCATTTATTTGCTTTTTCTGCTTTGAAATGCGCGAAATTGTTCTTCCTCGGTTGTGCTTGACGAGAAGGGCGTACTTACTAAAAATTCATTAAATTGATTTCTGTCCCTCGCTTCTCGTTGTGCTGACGGCTGTGTCTCACTCGTTCAACGGACGACATCTCACTAACACAGACCCATCATTCTTATTCCTATCAAACAGAACCCACTATACCTACGAGAGGGATACTGAAGCCGCTCCGGAAATTCGGAAACTGGAAAAGTCGTAAATTCTGTAACTAAATCCCTATATGGAACAGTTAAGACTCGGATGCACAGGCATTATCACTGATTACACATCAAAAGTTCTGGTTTATACGTCGCTAGGTGTGTGGCCTCATTCACCTACTTTTTACTCTAGTCACTACCATATTTTAGTAATCGCCTTCAGTTCCGCTTGAGTTTAGTTTAGTAAACAACTAGATACCTTGGTCTCTAGGACATCAGGTATATGGAAACCGTTATTGCTCATCGGTAGTTCGTTACACTTCTTGGGGTCGGTCGGCAATTTTAGATTGTCCCCCAGCCCAAAAACATATCCAATATTGAAATATATCAAGAAAATACTTCTTCAGGTCCGACGGAGTTAAATTAGAAATGTAGGGTACAAAAGTCGGTCAAATTTGAGTTTTCCTGGATCAGAAACTTCTTCTATCCAAGTTACTTACTTCATCGTACTTAGTCAATCAATTTTGACCAGCGCCGATAAATAAAAAAGGTGCTGATAAATGTGTACAAAAATTCATAAAATAGTTCAGTATTTTATGAATTGTACATATTTATAAATAAGCTGAATATTCCTTTATGGCATGTACATATGCTGCAAATTATCTTGATATTTGGCAGTCCGTTTCATTCGAACAGGCTGAAATTTTGTTTAATATATAACTGCCAAAATAATTACTAAAAATGTAATACGACGGTTGAAGTTGGCAAAATAGGAATGTAACAAAAGCCAAAAATAGTCTTACGAAAAATAGTTAAGTCATCAACTTACTTGATGCATCTAGAAATCTGGATAAATCCGTAAAAGCATCAAAAATAAGGGATGATGGTAATGGTTGGTACATTTCGAATAGCAAAATGAGAAATATTTGGAGGGCTCAGAATTGTTCAATTTTGGATCTTTATGGTAAAATCAGCGGAGAGAAAGGCTGCTACTACATCTCTTTCCTGTAGATTCTTTTATGGCTTATATGCACTTGTTGAATGTTTGCATGCTGAAACTGGATTGCTTTTCAAATTTACGTTTCCCGAAAATGAATTTTTATACGTTTATGAATTCAACCATGTCAATACAGCAACAGCGGTAACGTAATTAAAAACCATCAATAATTATACGGCTAGACTTGTTATAGCGAATTTTCAAACAAAATTTAGCTAGTGCAAAGGGTCCAAAATTTTCAGAACATGTATTTGTGAAATTTTTAATAGACAAATCCGTTTCAGAGCATTCTGAATTCATCCCTAGATTTTAACAAAAATGTATGTGCTTATGTGTGGATATATATAAATATTTATATATATTTCTTAATGAGTCAAGGCAGACAGTATTATTGTACTTGGGTACATGATAAAAATTCCCAATTTCGCCAACGTTCGTATTGCCAAACAAAAGGATGAATTCGAAGAAGAGCGATTTTAAAAATTTCTAAGGGGTCAAATTTGAGTTCTTAGGGTTCAAAAATCAGTAAAAACAGCTAAAGTAGCGAATAATTGAAATAAAATCACTTGAAGTCGTATGGAAGGGTGAGTAAAGACAAAAACACCATTTCAGTTGTTTTTCAAAATGGCTAAAATCACGAAAAAGTTATATAATTTTACGAAAAGTGGTGTGGTTCCTCGCTGTATCTCTTTTTACACAAGCTCGTATTTTTCTTTGAAAATTTGCCGTTAACAGACTGGTTTCTTGAATTTGTCAAAACTGAGTTCAAATGCGGGATCTGGCAGAAGGGAGAAATGGGATTTCGTGTGGATCAACGAACCAAACCCTCGTCAACTGTTACGAGGGTGTTCTCTCCTCCCGTGTTTTATCTAATTGCAAGGCGCGTGTCTTGAATGGAATTAAATACGTTTTGAGGTTGAACCGTACAACCACTATATGGCATCAACTTGACACCAAATCGTGTTTTTGGACAATAATGGACCTTTTTTTTAACTACGAAATCGTGTTGTTCCAAGTTGGATTTTGGTTTTTTTAAACCGTGGAAAATTTTCGATAATGCGTTCGGTTCTAGTGAAAGTTATTCAAGTTGGTACGGCCGAAATTTTGCTCATTTGGTCATGCTGCATGGGTTTTCTTTTCTTCTGACGCTACTGAACACGAATGAAGAAGAAGAAGAAGAAGTTGAAGAGCGAGTTTTCCTACTTAGTAACTCAATAAATCGTTAAAAAGGCCTAATCTCAATCCCCCAACTTGTCTTGTAAGAAGTCAATTAACGTAAGAGAGGCAGTTTCTAACCGCAAGAGGCTCCCGCTTGTTTAGACGTAAACCAATTACCTCCGGTTAAACAAACACCTAACCGGACGGGTCCCTTCAAAGTTAACTATGAGACGACTAAACGGTTTCGTGGCTAACAACAACAACAGAAACCGGTGTTCTCGAATCGGTTTCGGGTTTGATTCTCTCGAGAACCTGCCTTCCAGCACAAGTGGGCGATTGTCTAATTGGATCACATTTGAACTGGGCCAACTTCCCTCGGATGGTGATGAAGTTACTGTTACTATTTTCGACTTTTTTGTTTAATTATTTCCAGCCCCCCCCCCCTCCCCCCAATAATTCTGTTGTAAAAATTTACCTTCCAAAAAAACCTCCTTAGCCACAATATATAATATAATATGTACTACTCTACACATATTATGTGAATCGCAGACCCTCCGTAGGTTAGTACCTAACCCCGTACTCGTTACTAGGTACCCACCTAAATAGCGAATTAAATGTTGCTAAAATAATACAGCTGAATGGTGAATAATGTACTGATGGGCTTTTGTTTTTTATATGCAATTTTATGAGTAGGTTGATTTTTGGTTCGGATTTTACTTATGTTCTGACAGATTATGTTGTTATCAATTTATGTTCATCTTTTTGCTTTCAAAAAATATCCCTTAAGATGTAGTAATAGTATCCATTTTCTTTTATTTTTGTAGATTTCCTTGATAATGATGAAATAAATCATCGAAACGTCGGGATAAAGCATTATTCAATTCAACCTGACCGCGCCTCGATGTCCAAGCAACTTACACTTGCTCTCACCTACAAATCAACGATCGATAACTTCAGCTCACTTACATATTAATTTAGACTTACGAATTTATATTTAAATTTTGGTTAAAATTTAGGGATGAATTCATGGTGCTCGGAAGCGGATTTGCATAGTAAAACATTTCAAATTTCATGTTCCAAAAATTTTGGACCCGTCTGTTTTTTTTCTTTTAACGCGAAAACGTCCCAGTGAACGTTTTCAGGCCGTTCATAATTAATATAATTTGTAATTTCCAGGTACAATTAAAACTAATGATTGAATTACATTGTGCTAAAATTACAATGTAGTTGTGCTAGAATTACAAATTACATTGTACTAAAATTACAATGTAATTGTGGTAGAATTACAAATTACATTGTAATTCAGTTACATTTCGTAATTGTAATTGATAGTGTAATTTTATTGTAATTGAGCCCAGCTCTGTTCCTCAGTTTGTTATCTTTATCAGAACATAATACATCGGGCCCTCAGTTCCTACACGCATATATAATTTTAATAAAAATTTATTGTTCAAACAGTTCAATTGTCAGGTAACCTGAAGCCAACCTATTTATTTTATAGGATCACCTGAAATGTGGGGAACTTATTAAATGTATGTCCCGGAAACTTGGAAGGACAGGCAAAACACTCAGTAAAAGAAGCGAAACGTTAGAGTTTGACGGGCTTCATTCTACTGGTACTGTTACTGGTAGTTCAGGCCGTCTACTACTACTACCACTACTACTACTACTACTACTACTACTACTACTACTACTGCTACTACTGCTAGTAGGTACTACTAAGTGCTGCCTCCCACTACCTCGGAAGCTCCGTACTGATCCGCTATTACGCTAATGTCCCTCATATATCCAACTAACCGGATTTGAATGTTGCTACCATCTTCTCATGACTTGGACAGTCAAACGCTTTTTGGTAGTCCACGTAACAGTTCTGTTCCCACAATCAAATTATCGGTTTTCTCATCAGCCACTCGATACTCCCGATGTTTGTACCTTGTGGCCCTCACCTGGAGAATTATACCCCCTGGTGTCACCTTCTGTGCACCCGCTGTGTCTCATCAGCCGCTCCGGGTTGAGGCTATTGTTAGCCTCGCGATGGTGTGATGGTGGCGAGGAAGGGGATAATTTCAATTAAAGACAGAACCCGAACAATGGCTCGAGCTACAAATCAAAGTTCTGTTGATGGGGTCGTAAATCACCGGTTTGAGGTCGACCTGCGAAGTATCAATTTTCGAGGGGTTTAACAGGTGTGAGATTAAGGTGACTGCTTCTGCGGAGGGAATGTAGTGTTGCCACAAGGGTTAAATACTGTAAGAGTTCAGTGAGAATGGAAGTAGTGTGGCTTAAAAAACTACAGCATAAAAATAGAAATAGTCTATTTCCACGTAAACTAACAAACTGTAGACCGGTTTTGGTTGTTTACACCATCATCAGTACACGATAGAAACTATACTACACTGATGATGGTGTAACAACCGAAACCGGTCTACAGTATGCTAGTTCACGTGGAAATAGACTATTTCTGTTTTTATTCCTGTAGTTTTTTGCTATGGATTTCCACTACTCCGCCGCAAGTGATTTAAGTTATATTAGTGTGGCTTTTTTGAAAACGGCGTGTGTATATAAAATGTCTGGTTTGGTATACTCAGGGGATGATGAGTATAAAAACGCTGCAATGTCCTTGTCACATTGGTTAATTGTTCTATTGGACATACAGAAAGAATGGCTGTTCATTTATTATTCTTTCGTTCGCAATAATTGAAATAGCTGTTATATAGTATCTTTAAGTGTATTGATTCATCTGTTGATACTAATTCTAGTCTTATCATACAAATGTATGGTGATTTCACACAATTTTCCGGGTTTCTGACTCATAAAAAAATGAACTTTGGGAGCTGACCTCAATTTTCCACTCTTTGGTCAAAATTGACTCCATATTCGGTCTCCACTCCCTAAAAAACATGGGAAACGATACCTCACAAGCTCGTGTTACTAAAACACCAAAAAAAAACCCTATTTTTACATCCGTTTTTCACCCATAACACCCTTTGGTATATTCCGATCGGGCTGCAAAGTTTCGGGACACACAACTAGGGCCCAAATGGAGCATATGTGCGAGAGAACGAATATTTTATACCAAAAATAAAGTAGATATGGATGATACAGCGGACGGAAATTGAATTTTTGGAATCTACGCAGCTTGAGACGTAAAAGAAAAAATTTTGAGGGAGTGTTATAAAAAATGTTTGCTGAGCGAAGCGAATACGTAGATGATGTATTATTCACAGAATAGTTAACCAAAACGTCTGCTAAGTCGGGTAGGCAGTATAGCTTCCTCAGCTGTGTAACATGGACGTATCTAATTAGTTGGATAGATGGAGAATTGACGCGTATGGGTTTGCAATTGAGAGGTTCAAAAATGACAAAATATATATTAGGATGGAATAGGAGTTGTAGTAATAGGGTTAATGATAAGCGTAATAGGATTATTATATGTATTCATATAATTGTTTTGAATATTTGTGGTATCACACCACTTGAAGAATAAGTATTTCAAAAGTGTCGAATCGAGTTACAATACGTTACAAGATTTTATACTGAAAAACCGCTGCCAATCCCCCTACACAACGGTTTATTTTGTACAGACCCTTTCTGTTGCAGATCACAGCTCTGTGTATCGAACACCCTTCTGTTACAGATCACAGCTCTCTGTACGTCACAGCCCCTCCTTAGTTTAATAGCTATTCGCCACTGCAAATTAATAATTATCATGCGTTGAATGTTCAAGCAGTAGCTAAAATGGCAAAAAGAAACAAATGTAGCTCTAGAGGGAAATTGTTGATGTGAAGTGAAAAATATTCTGTCCCAGAACCGGGATTCGAACCTCTGACCTTAGGTGCAAGTGGCCGATGCCTTGACCACTCCGCTACTTCCGCCACCTGGGCAAGAGACAAGTGATGTGCGCTCTCAACCCATCTTGATGCTTGCATATAGGCTGCTCTTTAGGGCAAATTTTATAGCAGATGATGTTATGGTGACACCGTAGAATGCTCCAGATGGTCCCAAAAATTCAGAAAAAATCTAACCATTCAAAAATGCGAGAAAACCCACTCCTCAAAATGAAGCTTTCTGAGATAGGGATAATCTGGATCTGGAGTGACAGTAACGCAGTTCGAGAACCGAATTTCTCCCCATATACCAAATTTCTTAATTTTGGCTCATGGGAACTGAGGAGAAACGCTGCAAAGTCTTCGTCAAATGGGTTTATTATTCTTGAACGAATACGGCACGATTGGGACCTCACTGAACAGACACACAGAGGTATATTTGGCGGTTTTAAATACGAATATTAGGTTACTATTTCTGAAAAAATATTTTCGATCACTGCAGTTGTCATTGAATTTTCTTGATTCACCTGTTAAATACTACCACTTGTGTTATTATACAAATTTCTGGTGATTACAGCCTTTTTCACAGGTTTTGGCCCATAAACATTGAGTTTTGAGAGTTAAAACTTTGTCAGAATCTCAATCCTTCCTCTTTGGTCAAAGCCGACTTCATATTCGATCTCCTCGCCCCAAAAAAACATGGAAAACGACATCTCACAAGCCCAAGTTCACTACCTAAACAATACCTCGAAAAGCCCAATTTTTACGCCTATTTCCCCCCCCACAACACGGTGTATTCCGAACGGGCTGCTGAGCTTTGGAGCACAAGTACGACCCAAATGTGTTCCCAAACTTTGCGAGGAAGAAAGACTATCTTAGACCAAAGTTTAACGTTAATTTAAGGCCGAAACTTCGTTAGAACCTCAATTTTTCACTCTTTGGTCAATATGGAGTTCATTTTCGGTCTTTTCGTCCCAAAAAACATGGAAAACGGTACCTCAAAAGTTCATATTACTAAAACACAAAAAAACGCTGCAAAGCCCTTGTCACATGGGTTTATTATTCTATTGGACATAAGTACAGAAATGGCTGTTCATTTATTGTTTCTTTCATGCTTAATAATTGAAATAGCTATTTCTGATGGTTTCCATCAATTTTGGCCCCTAAAACACAAATTGGGTACGCTCCTTCTTTCTTTATTTTTTAAAACTAACTTTGATCATTGGTAGTGCCATTTAGTCGTCTTGATCCACGTGTTGACACTTTTTCCAGTGTTATTATACAAATTGAAGGTGATTTCAGACGATTTCCCAGGTTTTTCACTCATAAAAAATCAATTTTGGGAGCTGAACATTTGGTAGAACTGAATTTTTCACTCTGGTCAAAATCGACCTCATATTCGGTCTTCTCGTCCCAAAAACATGGAAAACGATACCTCAAAAGCTCATGTTACTAAAACACAAAAAGTACCTATTTTTATACACATTTGCACTCATAACACCCCTGGGTATATTCCGATCGGGCTGCAGAGTTTCGGGACACAACTAGGGCCCAAATGAAGCATGTTCGCGAAAAAGTGAATTTTTTAGACCGAAAATGAAGCCGGTACACGTTATACGGCAGACGGACATCGCATTTTCTGAATCTTCTCACCTTGAAACGTAAAAGAACGCATTTTGAGGGGGTGTTATAAATATTTTTTGCTGAGCGAATACATAGGTGTGTTGCTCACAGAATAATAAACCAAAAGCAGCGTACGGCTGACGTACTGAAATTTTGTTGTTCGATATTCGTATTCTACGTCCCTTGAAATAGATGGCAATCTCAGTAGTATATTACATACGCATGCGAAAATGGCTAACACCCGCGTCCAGCCAGAACGATTTCTCCTAATTGATCTCAAATCGACGGAAAGAGATGACGATGGCAAATGTGAAGGGCGCCATTGAAAACACGAATTTTCCCATTTAATCCTCGTTTAACCCTCGATCCCGTCTTTTATTCAATCCCAGGCCTTCTGGGAGGGCGCGAGGGATGAAAATAATTAGATCCAGGGGTCGTCATTGTTGGTTGATTTGTGATGGTGGTGGGGGTGTGGCAGTGCTCGCTGAAAAGGAAAAGCACACCTGTTGAAGGCTGACAACTTGTCACTGATAGGAGCCACCGCAACCCAACCGTCATCCCGGCGTCTCGGTTAACCGGTGTCTTTGTGATTACCTCGCCTTTTCTATTGATCAGATTAACCGTCTGTTATTTGGTTTGACCTTAAGGACGCACAATGTCTGTAAAATCCGTCTCCTTGAAGCGCAGTTTGTAATAAGAATAAGACAAGTCGTATTATTGTGGAAAGTTAGCAGCGCTGGAAATTATTACACAACGGTTTAATATTTACCTGTACAGATTCCCCTTCTGCGTAGATCACTGTTTTCTGTGGTGAGTACCCAAAATCGACTTCATATTTGGTCTTATCGTCCCAGAAAAACATGGAAAACGATACCTCAAAACCTCATGTAACTGAAACACAAAAAATCCTATTTTCATACACATTTTGACCTTTAACACCCCCGGGTATATTCCCATCGGGCTGAAAAAATTCTCCTTCTTTTTTTAAAGTTATCTTTGATCATTGGTAGTGCCATTGATTCACGTGCTGACACTTTTTCCAGTGTTATTATACAAATTGATGGTGATTGCGGACGATTTCCCAGGTTTTTCACTCATAAAAAAATCAATTTTGGGAGCTGAACATTTGGTAGAACTCAAATTTTCCACTCTATGGTCAAAATCGACTTCATATTCGGTCTTCTCGTCCCCAAAAACATGGAATGATTTTGACCAAACAGTGGAAAATTGAGGTTCTAACGAATTTTCTGCCTGAAATAAAATCGTCGTTCTTCCCCACACAGTTTGGGTCCCTATTTGGGAACACATTTGGGTCTTAGTTGTGCTCCGAAGCTCGGCATTCCAATCGGAATTAGCCCAGGGGTCTTACGGGGGAAAAAGGGGGGTAAAAATAGGGTTTTTCGATGGATTTTTGAGGTTTTAATGAACATGAGCTTGTGATGTATCGTTTTCCATGTTTTTTAGGGTGAGTAGACCGAATTTTAAGTTGATTTTGACCGAAGAGTGAAGAATTGAGGTTGTAACGAAGGTTAAGCTCCCGAAATTCATTTTTAATGAGTCAAACGCCTGGGAACTTGTCTGAAATTACCATAAATTTGTATAATAACACTAGAAGCAGTATAAGCGGGTGAATCAAGACAATTAAATGGTACTATCAGTGATCAAAGATAATCTGATAAAAAATATAAAAAACCGAGCCTAGTTCGTGTTATTGGTGGCCAAAATCCACCAATCTTAAACCATCAAAAATAACTATTCAAATTATTGCAGAGAATATTGAACCAAAAACGTCTCGAAAAGTTATAGATTTATATCGCATGATTGATGGGTTGATTTCCACTTGTTTCCAGAAAGTGTGAAATCAATAAAAAATAATAATTACTTGCCGTTCAAAACCAGGAACTCTTGGGTATATTTCAGGCGCACAGTGGCTAGGGATGTAAGTCCACAGGTTGTTAACATTGATACAGTTACATACCTATTACGAGTATATCCACCGTTTTCCCCTTGATCAGGATGGCTCAGTGTATGTTTGTTGGTATTCGATACAGTAGGTCTCCGGTTTTCGAAGGTGCCGAGTAGTTTTCCCCTGTTATACTGATCTCTTCTATTGTATGTGCTATATTTATCTGAGAGATTTGTTCGGGTGGATGTTATTTCTCGTATGAGATGCGAGTGACGCGAGTCAAGCCACACACATACAAGCTGAATAGCTATCAAGTCGGCTTGTTATTCAAATCCGTCCATACAATCAGCCCAGCGCTTATGTGGTTGATGGGACTATTCTAGGCCCAGCTCGCACCTACCCACCGGTGTTCAAGAATATTTTGTTTGGTGGAATTTGATTTAGAAGGGACTAAAACCCTAAAGTTCACTTGTGTATCTGAGGGAGCTGGTACAAACTCATTTATGCTTCAAATTTTGAACCCAGTGACTTATTTTCTTCGAAAATTCGCTAACAATTGAGAAGGGCCGGCTTTCTCAGGTTTTACTCAGCAGGGTCTTGCCACACACGCTCACAGTGTCGCACATATACGTAGGCATAGGTTGTATGATGAGATTCGGGATTACCCTTTTATTACAGCTGTAAACCACACACAGACGTTATTGGTGGTATACAGGGGCGCCCATATAGGATTTAAGTACAACACGCGAACCGGATACTGTGTATATTCGCATACACCATGTTAACACCGATATTCTATTCACATGAAAGAAAATAAAAACCCTCTACGGAAGGAAGAACTATGGAAAGGAGGTGGATAAAGAGGTGGAGAGGGGGATCCCATTAGTAGTTACGGATGGTTAAAGGGAAAAAAGCTATTGCCCGTCCCCTAAGAGGATTATCCTATAGAGTGGAGCTTGTATAGGCGAAAGGGAAGGTTTCAGTTCAACACTAAAGGTTATAACGGTGACTAAGAGGTGAGGTTGATTACATTTGCGGCCAACTTGGGAAAAGGTTATGGGCCCCGGGCTGATCACGGCCATTCAGACACACCTGGCAAAGTGGGGGTTAAAAGTGGTAAAATGTCAACGTAGTGGTGAGTAATATTGTATAAATACATATCAAGTCTCCGTGTTAGTGGTTATATCCGTTATGACTGTCTAGCCTATTGATCCACCTTTCCTTTATATCTCTTCATCCCGTTCTAGATTTTTTCCCTCTTTGCCCCCTCTCCACGTCACCATCGATAACCCATAATTTTCTCTTTTCTACATCCATTCGAAATATTTTCTCCTTCTTTCTCCCATCATAACTTTTTTTTCTAACTCGGTCAAATGATCCATGATCGTAGTTAGTACCTCATTCTGTATAAATTTACCATGGTAAACTAATCTTTTTTTTCATTTTCAGCACATTATAATGGTAGAAAAATACTGCCGCCGAGCACTTAACGTTCTCTTGATTCATGACACTTTTGTTCATAAAATTAGCTTAAAAATTCGCTGAAAATGTTTCTGCGAAAAAATGTCATTTAAATTAGTGTGGTAGACAGAAATGTATTCGAATTCGTGATAAATATAAATCTCGGTATTTCGTGTAGTTGTATTATTTGTACAGTAAATATGAAATTCGCTCATTAGGTAATGCTGCGTGACATTTCTGTCAAGTAGCTGAAGTCTTTCTGAAATGATATATTCCACTCAGCACTAATATTATTGGCACTTGACGAATAAATGAATTTGTCGGTATACCACTTAGTTTGATTGATTTTTATTAATTTTTATTAGGCTAGCTTATTGCGCACTTTAAAAGCATTAAAACGTACGGTATTGACTTCCTGGGGTCATGTCGTTGCCTCGTGACAAGCATGCGTTCCCATCTCAAAATATGGAAAACATACCTACTTACAGGCCAAGTAGGACCAAACGCCGATCAAGCTCGTATCGTTGTACTGAGATTGTCATTTTATTGATATTGGTTGTAAAAATCACATTTCTGTGTTGATATATTATAATATAAACTGTCTAATTACAGAAAATGGTTTGTAAAGAGTATTCACATTGACTATTTGGGTACATGCGTTAGCATCTCAAAACACACAATTTTGCTAATTTTTTTTGTTTTTTGTTTTTGTTGAAAAGGCCAAGTTGGACAAAACTCAGATCAAACCCTCGCGGGTGATCCACATCCGGAACATCCCAAATGAGGTCACTGAGGCCGAGATCATTCACATGGGCATCCCTTTTGGCAGGGTCACCAACGTCCTGGTCCTCAAGGGCAAAAATCAGGTGAGTCAGTATACTCGTACACACTACTTTTTTATAAATAATGGACACTACCGCACTTTCACTATACTGACGATTCCTTATACCAGTTCGCATAATGCGAGAGATATACTTCCTTGAATTACAGATCAATCCTACCAAAGTATTCAATTTCTTCTAGTCTGCATGGCTGCTGAACAGTAGTAGAATGCTTGAAGGCGCTATCAGAACATTACATAACGTGAAATGGCGAATTTTCGTCAGAAAAATTTCTTGGGAAAAAATATTCAGAACTCTCGGAAAAATGGTAGTTTGAAGGCCGTTTTCAAAAATGAGCTATGTGTTTTAGATGAGGGTGGTTGCAAGTAAAAATGCGGCAAGAAATGACGTATCAGGTCTGTTCACATCTGATGATGGCTATTGGCCCCAAGGTGGCGGAGCTAACCTTTGGAGGCGGAGGTGCTCACTGCTGCCAACAACCCAACATTAGAAATTGCAAACATTCTTGGCAACCTTCATGAAACTTTTCTGTGAATTTTCGTGAACCTACCCGCGGTTTGATTTCGAGGACATGTTATTAAATTTTATTTATAAATTTTCGGTTCCATCCATCCATCAATTGCGGTTCTGTACATCGTTTAAGTGATGCACTAGCGCTCCAATCGGGATTTGAGGTGAACTGCGCGGCGATTTCCCTAAGAACGTCATCTCTAGCGGGAGCTCAGAAATTCAAATTTCACGCTTGTTTTCAGCCTATACTTTCCGACATGAACACGTCTTTATTTGGTAGTAAGTCCGTTACTGAACAGAATTTGGCCAACAAAATGGGAATTTATAACCCACGAAAATTGCCCATTACGCGAGTTTGGTAACTCATGAATGTAGAATTATTCTACATTCGAATACAAATCCCTGAACGTACGTTTACTATTATCCATAGAAATCTGTAATACTCATAGCACTACAGTTCAACTTTCGGGGATATGACTATGTTCAAGTAGTTTAAAAATCTGTAGGAACATGAATATTATACTCGTAACCGCTCGAGAACATGAAATTTTCCATTTTCTCCATTATAAATACATTATTCATAAGTTATTCTCTCATTGAAGTTGCCCAATTATTGCGTTCCACGAAAAAGAGAACAGCTCATCCAAAAACCCTTATTAGTGGATTCTCTTTGTAAAGTTTGAAAGCGTGGAGGGTAGAGGGGGAAATAAAATAAAGAATTCTGGATTTTTTTTGTGAAAAGAAGGGAGGCGTTTGTAGGAATGAAAGAAGGAAGTAGAAAGGAAAAACTGAGGTCAGACATGAAAAATTACCTCTTCAAAACCACTTGGGATTAGTTCTAATTCTTTATTCTCCCAACCCCTTGGTACTTTAGCCTAAAAAGGACTTCATACGTAGTACAGATATTATGCTGGTCAGAAAAGGGAAACTTAGGAAAACACTATGAGGAAAAAATTTAGGCGGATGGCGCTGAAAAGAGTGCACGCCCAATTAGGCACCAGCTTTTTGATGTTGGTAGAAAGAAATTTGGGAGCAAGAAGGGTTTTTTCAAACTTGATTTTTGACTTGTTTTCTCAAGGCGGTGATAAAGTGAGGGGTTATCGAGTTAATCCTGTGCTAATGAGAGGGCATTCGTAACTTACAAAACTGGAAAACGAGGAAAAGTCGTAGGATTAGGTACCTACATACTTCTGTGGAGTTCGGACGAGAGATCGAAGACGACAGCAGGCGGGTAGAGTTAGCTCGATGTCCTCCTGCTGACTTCCGCAGCTCCTCTGTTCTTAGTTATCTTAGGTACAGTACCAGCCTATCAAAAAAGTCAATTTTACTGCGCTGTAAGATAATCAAATTTGGTTCTTTTAGCCTACAAAAGTCTAGAAATTACCCTCGAACATGTGCTCCAATTCATTGCGATAGCTTTTTCTCCTTTGTTTCTTCTCTTTTTTCTCGAAAATTCGCTAAAATGAACTGGTATTTACATAATATTAGTGTTATGCAATTGAATCAATATCATCAGTGGCACAAAAAATGCATCATGAATTATTTGTCTTGAGGATTAGGATTTCTGTATCCTTTAGTATCACCTTTAGGATCATTAGTCTTGAACGGTGATGCGATTTACATTATTTCTGACACTAAAGGGCTGAGTGATGTAGCAAAATGAAGGTTAAAGCGAAATGTTTCTTATCTCTTCGTATTCTTCTACTTCTTACCACCGGTGGTGTTTTTTTGTGATGGCATTCCTATACAGTAACCCTAATACGATTAGAGTAGACCATCGGTGGTGACACCACGCAGAGCTCCTGCCGAGACGCCCATGGTTGCAATTATTCATACATTTTTGGAACATGTTTTTATGGAACTGTCACGAGAAATGATTTCCTTCCACGTATTCACACACTGAAAAATATTGTAATACATATGCAGTAGGTTTAATGCTATATCTGTATGTATATGTATATACATTATTATATAAAATGTAGGAAAAGGAATCAATAAATAATGCAATAATTAGATAATGACCAATTTATTATAAATAATTATGCAAAACAGTCTGTGTTCACTTGAGATGTTTATTATATAATACACAAATGGTGATTGTCGTGGGTTCCTCCCAGAACCACAACAATTGTACATAGCAAACTTAAGTTCTCGCAAATAAACAGTAGGAGTGGGAGACAGAAGCCACAGGAGCCGGTGCACAACCTGGAGCCCCACCATCCTCTCCCAGCAAGAGGATGGAAGGAGAAGGCCTCCACGCCTATAAAACCCCGGCTCCTGGGCCTTCAAGCTTATTCTCTCTCTCTCCTCACCTCATCTCTCTCCTTATACCCAAAAGAACCAGATCATGGTGGAGGTCCGCCCTTAACCGCACATTTATCCAAAAAGATCCGGATCATGGTGGAGGTAGGCCCTTAACCAAATTCCGGCACATCCCGAAAAGATCGGTGGAGGTCCGCCCTTAACCGCACACTATATCCAAAAAGATCCGGCTCACGGTGGAGGTTTGCCCTTAACCAGATGCCGACAAATTCCCCCCTCGACCGCTCCTGGTGAATTTTGCGCCATTTTTAATTCATCACAGTGATGTAGCTCCAAGTAAGGGGATTCTCAATATAATGAATTGATTACATAATCAGGAGTAAAGGGTATGAATTAAAGGGATAAGATAGCCATATTGAGATTACGGGAAAAATCTGGTATAACTACCTACAAAAATGCTGTAGTGTGTACCGACTAGTTAAAAAGGCGAACATCCTCGTAGTACTTATATTAGTTACGGCGATCAGACGATCTTCAATTGAGTGCACTTGCTTGAAGGCGCAGGGGTCTCAGCTTCACTCGAGAGAATCGGAAAGACGATTAATCAGGGAGAGAACTGTTTATTGGAAAGGGCAGGTTCCAAGTAACTGTTCCTTTCCAACGTGGTGCGTCTGTGTATCACGTTACAAACATGATGTTACACGTTTCCACAGTGTAACTATAAACTGAAGGCAGAAAACTCGTGAGAAATTTCCTCGTTTCATTCCTGCGTTCATCGTAATTACGAGTTGAACTGTTCAACAACAGAAGATGAGTATGACGGTGATAACGGAACATAAGCAAAACATCGCATATGTTCCATTGACGAAACAGATCGGAACAACGTTCATAAGTACGGACAAAATCAAGGAGTTCGAAAGGATTCGGGTGTTTTCAGTAAAAGGACATGGGATGTAAGACACAAAACCTCCCCTTTCAAAGTTCTTCTATTCAGACAAACAGGGAAAAAGAGCATTTTCATCGTCTCCGCTGTATCGAAGAGTGTTTCAGTTTCCCCGAGTCTTTCTGTCTAGAAAGGGGTGTGGGAGAAGGGAGTAAAAAAGACAAAACTACAGAAAGACAAGAAAAAATTGAAAGGAAGTGTGTGGGAAGGGGTGATTTTTTCCATCGTTCTTCTCTATCCTGAGTTTAAACAGCTGGGATCAAAAGGAGAGAAATATGAGTTCGAGAGAATGAAACCGGGGAAATGAGAAGAATACGTTTTGCGTGTGTGTCGGGTTGAAGAATACCGCATGACGTTTGTGTGGTCGATGTGTATACATCTTTGTACAATTGGCATTGGTGGCACTGGCTTGGAGAGATCCTGTAGCAGTTGATGATTAGTCGATGAAGACGTATAAGATCTGGATACATAATTATATGATTTAGCACAGTGGTTCTCAACCTTTTTAAACCTGCCGCCCGCTTTTGGAGTTGAATATTTTTCAACGCCCACCTATTGTGAAAATCCCCAAGTTTGGGTACGGAAAATGGGGGGGATGTTAAGAATGTAGTACACACAGCTGTGTGTGGGATTGTTGTGGTTCAGAGCCAGTTTCTTAAAATGAGGTTCAATGTTAGTGAGATGAAGTCTGATGTACTGGATGTCGAGTCGATTTCTTTTAGCATGGACCTACCGGCCGAAAAACGTCACGACATGTAAAAGCGACCCAAAAAACGTTACTGGTGACTCATCAAATGTTTCGAATTTCTCTCGCGACGTTCTTCCTTTTCATCGTCGATGCTCCGTTGGTACCAGACATTCGAAGAGGTATAAAAATGGGTGGTGAAAGGGAGGTTCCGACACAACTTTCAACCAGTACGGTTGTGAAATTTTCTGTCGTTTCCCAGAAAATGCACGGGTACAAATGGATTCTAACATCAGGACCTCCCATTTAGGAACCCCTAGAACACGATGCAAAAATCTCCATCAATATCGGTCCAGCCGTTTAGAAGTGTTGGGCACAACTGACCTTTTACCTTTGCTCAGAATCGTCGCACTATCGGTATCTTGAGCACGAGCACGTACACACCATGTTCCATTGTTTCATTCGAACGAACTAAATCACTGGGAGGCAATTAACAGTTTTCTTGACGGCAGTCCGCACTTCGGCGTAGAGGTAACTGATATTAGCTTGAAGCCAAAATTCCTGAGCCTCACCCTGGAAACTGGCTTTCTACGTCTCACTAGTTGAAAGTTCAGTCAATATTTCCCGAATCTCAACCTCTTTTTTCTCACTGTGCACAGAGGATTCATGACCCATTGAGGACAAAATATCCTCAAAACGTTCGGAAAAGGTCTTATGCAAAGACTCCAGGTGCTCCACAGTAAACTGTTTCATCAAAGGGATTTCAATATTCTATGCAGGATACTATTCACTATTCTTATCCGACAGGATAAGATCGATTCTAAACTCTAAAATCAAACGCTTGGAACATGAACTTACGTTAAGTAAAAAGGCTAGAGCCATTTCTCAGCTTCCACTGGTAGCTTTTGAAGCACAGTTAGAAAAAAAACGACGAAATGTGTAAATTTTATACATATATTTTTATTTTTATTTTTTTATATATATTTTTATAACTGGAAAATCACAACTTCGTTGCTGCCGAAATAACAGATTTCTTTTTTATTAAATTGAGTTCATAACCTTGAAGTTGCGAATTGATTCCACTGAATCTGGCGAATTTATCAGTCAGGTAAGCAACATCGATTATAAATTGTAGCTATCGGCCTCTCAGATGTATCTAAGTGCATCTCAAGCACAGAATCGAAAAGATTCCTGAACCTGTTGTAGTGTTCAGGCAGACACCTTTGCAGAGCCAATATATAAACACGCTCACCGCCCCCATACCGCCCAAAACAAGTTCGCCGCCCCTCAGTACCCCTCTAGCGCCCCCACGAGGGCGTTATCGCCCCCATTGAGAACTGCTGATTTAGCAGATTGCACCTTGTTATGACCAACACGACCGAGGTGATGCGCTTTGTCGTGAGTCCCTCCCGGGAACACTCCACTACAACCTTAAAGCTCTCACCAATATTCCTATGTAAAAATTACCTTCCGCTAATAAACATCTGAGTGGGGAGACAGGCAACAGAATCCAGGGGACACAACCTGGGCCCCCCCCAGAACTCCCAACAGGGGAGTTGGAGGGAGAGGCCTCCAGTTCCTATATAACCCTGGATCCTGGGGCTTTAGCTTCATTCGACACTTCCTCTAACCAGCTCTCTCTTCTCTCTCTACCTTCCTCCTCCCAGATGCCTGGTGGTATCCGCCGCTCTGGGAATTCACCTCCTACCTTCTCCTCTTGTCTACATCGGTGGATTACCGCCGCCTAGACAAGCACCTTCCTTCCTTCACCCACATCGGTGGATTACCGCCGCCTGGGTGAATTTCCTTCCTCTCGCCTACATCGGTGGATTACCGCCGCCTAGACGAGATTCCTCCCTTCACTCACATCGGTGGATTACCGCCGCCTGGGTGAATTTCCTTCCTCTCACCTACATCGGTGGATTACCGCCGCCTAGGTGAAATTCCCCTCGCTCTCATCTATTCACTCCTTCACGCCACCGTGATGATAAATTTAAATTCATCACAGTGGTGAACCCGACGTTCATCCAACCTTCTACCCTTCCTCCCTTCTTACCACCTCATGTGTCGCCCCCAGTCTAGTTCGGTGTCCCGCATTTTAAATTCACATTTAAAATAGTCAGTTTAAATTCGCAATTTTTGGCCCACCCGCATCCGCTCACACAACTCTCAACGCTCCGCTGCAACCACCTCCGCCGCCGCAAATTGCGAATTTTGAAAAATTCAAAACCTCAACAAATTTGAATTTTGTTTCCAGACACCTCAACTATGGACCCGAACTCGCCGTCACCGCCGCTCCTCCGGCCGTCCCTGCTGCAGCCGCCGACCGCTGCGACATCTAACGCAACCGACAACCCCTTCACCAGCCTCTCACCACCCAGCTCCACCGCATCCGCCGCCGCCGCTGCCGCCGCCGCTGCAGCTGCCGCACACGCCGCCGCCGACGTCACGACGGCCTCTGCGTCGTTCCCGCTGTCGCTACCCCCCTTCTACACGCACGACCCCGCACTCTGGTTCTTCCAGGTCGACGCTGCGTTTTCTGCCGCCAACATCCGCAGCCAGCGTACCCGCTACTCACGCATCAATCTCCCTGTTACCATATGAGATCCTCCTGCAGACATCTGACATCTCCCCCGACGCCACGGCCGCCTACGACGACCTCCGCAGCCGCCTCATCAACTTATACCAGCCCTCCAAAATCGCACGTGTCGCAGCGCTGTCCCAGCCCCAACATCTCGGCGATTTGAAACCTTCCCACCTGTACCGTCGCCTACGTCATCAACTACACGACGTCGTGACGGCCGACATCGCTCGGACGTTCTGGCTGCGAGCCCTCCCCCACCCCATCCAGATGGCGCTCGCCAGCCACCTAGACGGACCGGACGAGCCGCTTCTCCGTCTGGCCGACACGGTCTACGACCTCGCCGCAGCCGCCAGCGTCACGGAGGTCGCCGCACCCCGCTTCCCCACCCCACGCAGGGACCGATCGCCATCTGAAGAGCGCCGCCGGCCCCCCTCCCTCCACCGGCGCCGCTCCCTCTCCGTCGATCGCCGGCCGATCCCCTCCTCCGACCACCGACGCCAGCGCTCGGCCGACCGCCGCACCGTCTCCCCCTCCCAGCAACAGAGAGGGAGGTCCCCAAAAACGGCGCCCCACTCCAACTCCACGCGCCCCACCAGGACCTACCTCCCGGCGGACCCCCCCCACCGATGTTTCTACCATGTGAACTTCGGTGGGGAGGCCCGCAAATGCCAGCCCCCCCTGCTCCTACTCCTCCAAGCAGGGAAACGCGGACGCCCGCCGGTAAATCCGGCGGGCCCCCCTCCTCGCCAACACGGGGGGGACCACCACCAACCCCCCCCCGCCCGCATTCACACCACCTCCACCTCGCCTCGCTACCCCTCCTACGCCGCCGCCACGGCTGCCAACCTCCCGACCGCATCTGACGGCGCCGCCAAACACCCCACCTCTCCATCAACTGCTCCCCCACCCCGAGTCAGAACCGCCAAGCCCGCCTCCAGGGCTGCCAACCTTCCGGCCGCCACTAGCGCCGCCGCTCCCGTTCCCCCACCCCGGAACGGCCCCTCCAAGCCCGCCTCCAGGGCAGCCAACCCCCCGGCCGCCGCCTGCGCCGCCACTCCCGTTCCCCCACCCCGGAACGGCCCCTCCAAGCCCGCCTCCAGGGCAGCCAACCCCCCGACCGCCGCCTGCGCCGCCACTCCCGTTCCCCCACCCCGGAACGGCCCCTCCAAGCCCGCCTCCAGGGCAGCCAACCCTCCGGCCGCCACCAGCGCCGCCGCTACCGTTCCCCCACCCCGGAACGGCCCCTCCAAGCCCGCCTCCAGGGCAGCCAACCCTCCGGCCGCCACTAGCGCCGCCGCTACCGTTCCCCCACCACGGAACGGCCCCTCCAACCCCGCCCCCAAAACAACCACCCCTCCGGCCGCCACTCGCGCCGCCACTACCGTTCCCCCTCCCCGGAACGGCAAAAAATCACCCCGCGTCTCCTTCGCGGGGGACCAACCACCACCATCGCACCCGCCCATCACCTCGGACGAACCAAGCCCCCCCCCTCCGACGGACTCCAACACCTCGCCAATTTTACCTCACTCCGCCCCAGCTCATCAACGCCTGTTCCTGAAGTGTTCAAAGACGCACGTCCCCTTCCTCGTTGACACAGGGGCGGCGCTCTCTATCTTCCCCAATAACATACTCCGGCGACAGGCGCGTTGTTACCGGCAACTCCTCTACGCCGCCAACGGTACTACCATCCCCTCGTACGGGACGTACCGCTCATCAATTCATATGAGCGGGCTCGCGTACGAGTGGGAATTCACCGTGGCGGACGTAGAGAAAGCTATCCTGGGGGCCGATTTCCTCGCATATTTCGGCCTCCAGGTAGACGTCCGTAACGCGCGCCTGCTCGACCCCTCCACCCAGAAACCCATCCCCGGGTTCATACATGCGGTGGATCGACCCCCCTCCAAGTTTGAACAACTCCTCCTCAACTACAAACCCCAGCGCCGCCCCTCAGCCCACATCTCACAGACCCAACACTTCATAGAAACCTCTGGCCCCCCAATATCCGCGAAAGCCCGACGCCTCCACCCCCTCCAACTCTCACAGGCCCGCAAACATTTTGACCTCCTCATCAAAGACGGCATTATCCGTCCCTCCAAATCCCCGTGGGCTTCTCCACTACATATTGTGCAGAAGCCTAACGGGGATATCCGCCCATGCGGCGACTACCGCCGCCTCAATGCCCGTACAACCCCAGACCTTTACAACGTCCCGCACCTCAGGGATTTCTCTTCCCACCTGCACAACACCACCATCTTTTCTACACTCGACATTTCCCGTGCCTTCCATCACATTCACATCTACCCCCCTGACGTTCCTAAAACAGCTATCATCACCCCTTTCGGCCTGTTCGAGTATATCAAAATGGGATTCGGCCTCCGTAACGCTGCCCAAACATGGCAGCGTTACATGGACAACATACTACGAGGCCTACCCTTCGTCTTCTGTTTTTTGGACGACGTACTGATCGCTTCCCGGGACCCAACCGAACACCTCGCACACCTGACACAAGTACTTGACATCTTCGCGGCCGAGGGCCTCACCATTAACACTCCAAAGTGCGTCCTCGCCCAGCCCTCCGTCCGCTGCCTCGGCCACCAGGTTTCGTCCGAAGGAATAAAACCCCTACCAGACAAGGTTCACACCCTCACCGATTTCCCACGTCCCAACACTGTCTCAGAACTCCGCCGTTTCCTGGGTATGCTGAACTTTTACCGTAGACACATCAAACACGCGGCACAACACCAACAACCACTCATACACGCTATCCCACAACCGGCTAAAAAAAACGATAAACGCCCCATTTCATGGACCCCCGCCCTCACTACCGCCTTCCAACAATGCAAACAGGACCTAGTTGACGCCGCTCTATTGGCCCATCCCGATCCCCATGCCCCCCTCTCCATCACCACAGATGCGTCCGACTGGGCCATCGGGGCAGTACTCCACCAACACACCGGCGCCACCCCCCAACCTCTCGGCTTTTTCTCCAAAACTCTGTCCCCCACACAAAAAAATTACTCCACCTTTGACAGAGAACTCCTCGCCATCCACGAAGCCATCAAACACTTTCGTGACTTCGTGGAGGGCAGGCAGTTCTCTGTCATAACCGACCACAAGCCCCTCACCCACGCCCTCCTCCAAAATCGAAAATCAGCCTCCCCCCGTCGCCTCCGGCAACTCGAATTTATCGGACAATTCACGTCCGATATTCGTTATTTGCCGGGGGCCGACAACTGCGTTGCCGACGCCCTCTCCCGCCCCACCCCTGCGCCGGTGGCGGAGCTACTGCCCTTCCCTTCCCCGCAAACCCTCAAAAACCATCAAACTCCTACCTCCGATCCCGCTCTTTCCCATCTCATCTCCGCCTCAAAATTGGAACAGCCGCCTCCCCTAGACCTCTGGTGCGACGTATCGGCCGACACACCGCGCCCGTACGTCCCACCGGAGCTGAGGAGGCAGTTGTTCCTACACTACCACTCCCTCCATCATCCCGGCATTCGGGCGAGCAGGGACCTCATCAAAACGCGGTACTTCTGGCCCCATATGAACACGGATATACGTACCTGGGTTCTAGGGTGCCAGAAGTGCCAGCAATTCAAGGTCTCGGCTCACCCCCATGTACCTCCTCAACCTATCCCCGATTCTCTCCCGTGGGAACACGTCCACATGGATCTGGTCGGCCCTCTTCCCCCCTCCGAGGGGAAGAGGTATTGCCTCACCATGATCGACCGTGCGACAAATTGGGTAGAGTGTATCCCACTCGCCCACATTACCGCGGACGCCGTCGCCGCGGCCTTCCTCAATCAATGGATCAGCCGCTACGGTTGTCCGCGGACACTCACGGTCGATCAGGGGAGGCAATTTGAATCAGCCCACTTTGCCGACCTGCTCCGTTCCCTCGGGATTCAGAAAATCCGCACCACTCCTTATCACCCCCAATCCAACGGGAAAATAGAGCGGTGGCACTCGGTCCTCAAGCAAGCCATCTCCACATCAGCCACTTCCCCTTCATGGACCAAGACCCTCCCCTACGTTCTACTTAGCCTCCGCACTTCCGCCCGTCCTTCAGACAACACAAGTCCCGCACAACACGCTTTTCGTGACCCTTTACGTTTGCCAGCCGACATCTTCACCCCACACCCCACCCCGTCAATTAACAGGGAACCACTCCGCACAACAACACCACACAACGACACCACCTATCCCACACGTTTTTACACAGCCACTCACATGTACTTGAAGGAGCCCGGCATCCACAAAACATTTTCACCTCTCTACGCCGGGCCCTTCCACGTCATCCGCTCCACAAACACCACGGCTACCCTGTTAATTGACGGGAAGCCCCACACTGTACCCCTCGCCCGATGTAAACCAGCCCCCGTCCTCCCAGACACTTCGCCCCACACCACTCACCCGACCACCCCTACACCACACACGCCACACATCACCTCCATTTCGCCCGCCGGACCCCAACGTCGCCACCCACCTCCGCGACGTCCCGGGTACCGGCTCCCACCGGCTCTTCCCCTTCACCACCGCCCCGGCAGTGAAGGGGCCCCTCTGTCAGTCTTCACTAACGTGAAGACTGTTAGAGGGAGTCGCCTCCCTCACCCCATCACCTCACCATCATTACACATTCACCACATTACACTGCACACTGTCCACACCCAGGGAACGGCGGATTTCACAGCCCCGCTCCGATCTGCCTCCCCTGAAACCGTACCAAAAAATTGTACATACCTGTAAATGCCTATACATACCTGTAAATACTACTTGTAAATACCTTGCACCTGTAAATATCTAGCTATCTATCTGCCTATCACCCCTCTTATCATCATCATCGAACTCATCACCTTTGTAAATATTGTCACTTCATCAAATTTTTCATCACACCCTCCTTGTACATATGTTTCCCATCATCAAATTTCGTCTACTTACATCTACTTACATCTACTTATGTCTTCCTTCTACTTATGCTTACATCTACTTACATCTACTTACATCTACTTATCTACTTATGTCACCTTATGTCTACTTTTGTCTACTTAGCCCTACTTATGTCTACTTATGTCAACTTATGCCTCCTTATTCTACTACTTGTATATCACCCTAGATTTAAGACACCTCCGGTCACTCTTCTGCCTTCAGCACTGCAATTGTTTGTTTCAGCCTTCAGCTCCTGTATCCTTGCGCCTTCAGCTTCCCCTTTTTGTTTCCGCAGCCCTCAGCCACTGTCAACTTGAGCCTTCAGCTACCTCAAACATTGGTTCGAACTGGGGGGACCTCTGTCGTGAGTCCCTCCCGGGAACACTCCACTACAACCTTAAAGCTCTCACCAATATTCCTATGTAAAAATTACCTTCCGCTAATAAACATCTGAGTGGGGAGACAGGCAACAGAATCCAGGGGACACAACCTGGGCCCCCCCCAGAACTCCCAACAGGGGAGTTGGAGGGAGAGGCCTCCAGTTCCTATATAACCCTGGATCCTGGGGCTTTAGCTTCATTCGACACTTCCTCTAACCAGCTCTCTCTTCTCTCTCTACCTTCCTCCTCCCAGATGCCTGGTGGTATCCGCCGCTCTGGGAATTCACCTCCTACCTTCTCCTCTTGTCTACATCGGTGGATTACCGCCGCCTAGACAAGCACCTTCCTTCCTTCACCCACATCGGTGGATTACCGCCGCCTGGGTGAATTTCCTTCCTCTCGCCTACATCGGTGGATTACCGCCGCCTAGACGAGATTCCTCCCTTCACTCACATCGGTGGATTACCGCCGCCTGGGTGAATTTCCTTCCTCTCACCTACATCGGTGGATTACCGCCGCCTAGGTGAAATTCCCCTCGCTCTCATCTATTCACTCCTTCACGCCACCGTGATGATAAATTTAAATTCATCACACGCTTCTTTGGCGCTTGTGATGTTAGGGATGAGCTACATCCATTGTTATGGCGTATCAGATTATAAGAGGTACATTTATATGATCTCTGTGTGAACTTCTTCAGCTGCTTGAACGTCGTCACATATGATATTGCTACCCGTAGGGCGCTGCTGACGACGGAAGCAGTGGCAAGATCAGTAGATTTCTCAGAGGATAATACGTATGATCTCTGTATGCAAATATTCAGCTATTAGAAAGACCTCAAAAACGATTTTGCGACTCGTATGACTCGTGTGAAATGAAAAACTGGAATTAGCTATAGGTGCAAGCTGTGGCAATATCTGTGGACTTCCTGTCTTGTTTGTTAGGTACTAGCTACTCTTCCGGAGGACTAGTTTTCGTTCAAAAGTGCATTTTTCACGTATAATCTCATCAAATGAGAATGGTAAGCAACAAATGGTTTGTACTCATTCTATATTTAGCAGCATTGCAAAGCAAATACTGAATTTTTCTCCTTGCAATTATAACATTTCTTATAATTGAACTCTGGGAGGGTAGAAGTGTCGGCAAATATTACAGGTCAGGCGATTTCAATTAAGCTGTTGCCAGGGGGAGTGAGAAGAATTGAATCGGACAGGATGAGGATCACGTCAGGATTTTGATTGATTAGAAAATCGGGGAATTAACAGATTTTCCTCTGACAGCGGAGCACCTGCCACGGTTTTTACTTAACAGAATATCGTTCGATTGAGTTTTCATTCACGTCAATCCTCCTTCAATAAATAGAATCGTTGTGGAGCCTGTTTCTATGATTCTGCTTCTATCTATGTTAAATGATGCCATAATTATAGTGAATGCTTCGAAGTGAACGACCATTTTACTTCTAATCAGCACTGTTCAAAATTGAATACGTCTTGATGACTGGAAAGTTTAATGGTGTAGTTGTTAGACTATCGGAATTCGCTCTATAGTTTTAGGGTGTCGCGACGGCGCCAGGGACCGACACCATGGCACCAAGTGATGGTCTCAAGTACCTACAGGGTCTGCTAGTTTTTAGTCTCACGAATTTGCTGTATGCTTCTTACGTATTCTGAATGTATACCTCTTGTTGGCTCATTAAAAATTGCTCTATTAGCGTGATGCCACGGAGGCCCCGTTGTGTATTTCGATTTGGAAGGTATAGATGCCTGAAACATTTGTTTTGTTGATAGTAAGTTATTTATTTAGCGAATTCTGGAAATTTAGTTCTAATTTATTGTGGATTATGAGTAGAAATGTGGGGCTTTGAAAACACGATGAGTTCATAATATTCACAATTAACTGAAAGCCAAGGCCAGGGAAAGCCAGGGCTTTTGTTGGTTGTTGCTGTTGTTGTTGTTTAAACAGCAAAAGCCAAACTGTTGTTCTATGTGTTCCTAGTCAAATTTACTGGGTGACCATTCTTTATTTATGGAATGCACTCACATTTCATTTTATAGTTACGATTGACATGTTTCACTTTTTGAATCAGAGAACTCCAAGATTTTTGTTCGGAAAAGTAAAAGAAAGTCAAAATTTCGGATTGGGGGCCACCCTGCTATGTTTCCATTGAAATTAATTGTCTGTTGCTTGTTCAGTATATTATCATGGCATTTAATGACTTCATTGTTGGGCTCTACTCACGCTTATCTTGAATTATAGACGTGACTGAGTACAGGTAAAATAACTCCCACCTTCAACATATCCAAAAACGGACAGGTAAAGCAAATTGACCACCAATCATTAACTGGGAGCCCCATTTGCCATTCAGTCAGGCTAACCTTCGAAAATTCATCTCGCAAATTGGAGCGTCTTAATATCCGCTACAGCTTCCGGTCAAATTGATGAACCATTTTCAATCATTCAACCCCATCACCCTGAACCCCCCTCTCACAATTTCCATGTAAATACTGCCCCTGCCACTACCATTGCCCCTCTGAGTATAAATAGATCCAGAGGGGCGAGTTCGCTATTTCAAAACGGACGTCCTCCACTTTATCAACCTTAATCGGCGTCTGCTCGAACGGGGGTAATTTCGAGCTTAATTTGGCTTTTTTCGGGGGGGGGGGGGGGGATAGGTCATTTTTTTTAATTAGAAACACCGCCCTCAAGACCCAAAACGCATTTTTTCCCTCTTCTAACGCGCATTTCCTGATGACGGAAACCCGATAGGACCTGCCTGTATTGAACGGGAGATTTTTCATTCTGGTGTCCCTTTTCCGACTTAATTTCCTGATTAGAACTGCGCACGAGCTCACACCGTCCAAAATGATGATTTTTTCTCGCTCTCCCCCCCCCCCCCCCTCCTCCCAACTAATTAACTTTTTCTCTACTTACGCGATATTGATGAGAAATTCCCGTTGCATTTAGATGATCCAATTTGCATAGATTTCTCGCTTGAATTTTCCATTGAAAAGTGGTCCTCCGTAGCCATACCACACAGTGCTCTATGCGATGATCTAACTCAGCTCAAAGAATGCCAGTCAGTCTCGAGTGATAAGTTCCAGTCATGCTGCAACTTCAAGCTACCTACCTGTATAGGTGTGTAACGAAGAAGTTACGCAGGATGTTTTTATATATTGTGGAATTAATTATTTTCATAATTATAGTTAATTTCTGTCGTAGCAAAAAACTACAGGGTAAAAATAAAATAGTCTATTTCCACGTACACTAGCAAACTGTAGACCGGTTTCGGTTGTTACACCATCGTCAGTACACTATAGAACTACACTATATCCTATAGTGTACTGAAGATGGTGTAACAACCGAAACCGGTCTACAGTTTGCTAGTGTACGTGGAAATAGACTATTTTATTTTAATCCTGTAGTTTTTTCCTATGGATTTCCACTATTCCGCCGCGAGTGATTTAAGTTATATTCTATCGTAGATTCGCATAGACGAAAACTAGGTAGTTTATAACATGTTCAGGTCAAAAATGTGGCCTGATATTACCTCATCTTGTACCTTATCAATCATATTTACCAAAACTTGGTAATGTCGACTTCTCAACTTATTCAGCATTGACGTTTAAATTCGTAGTTAGAACGATTATTCAGGAATAATGTCGATTTCCCAATTTTTTTTTCCTATCTTTCCGAATGGTTTAATAGATACCTCTATAGTGTATACTAACAGCAGATAATTATAAAATTTTTGTTTCCACCTAATTTTGTTTGATCATCTTATTCATTCCAAAATCTCTGATGCAAAATTTGACAAATTTGAAATTATGAAATGGCGATGAGAGGAGAGTGGCCCTTCAAGTTGGCTGTTCAATTGGCTATTTCGTCATATAATTATCTTCATCATATCACTCATTTGCGACGTATGGATAATGAAGCTTGCATAATATACAGCATTGCATTACACTTTTGGTCGAGATTGCTGAGCAGTCACCATGAAAGATTGATATTCATTCGCGGGCTTCTAAAGGTTCATAGGATCATGAAGTACCAGATTTAAAGCAGAGTTTAAAAGGCGATAAGAAGCGTGCGGTGTGATGAATGGAGTAGTCCGTTAGGAGGGCGTAAAGTAACAGTCATATTTTGTTATAATTGATCAATAAATTCCCAAGCGAAACGTGCAATCACTCTGAAAGGCATACCCGAGGGGTGAACCGAAAATATGGGCTCGGACGTTTATTCTGTAGCAGCGAATGAATGTCTCGTAAAAGCGATGTTTAGCAATATTCTTGTGATTTTAAACATGTCGTAGTTTTGTTGATGAATTTTCAGAACCTGGTTGGGTTGACATGTCTAAGCAGTCGAGTAAAGATAAATAATTAAAAAATTATAGTGTCCGTGTAGCCTCAACAACACCTCCGTTAGTGAGTGGATACATACAACCTAATACGCTTAATAGGAAATTTCCATAATTAGTTCCAACATTAGGTACCCGATCTATTAAGTATGTCCATGTGTTTTCGGACATTTTTCGCGAGATTGATGAGTGGATGTTTTTTGTAAGCTTGGGTTGCGAGCGCCACGGCAAAGATCCTGGCGGAAAATTTTTTAAACTTGTGAAATCACGAGGTGCCGCTGTCGTCACAGTGTGATCCAGGAACCCCGAAAAGGTGGTCAAAAGTCCAAAATTGGTCGGATGAACACCAAAGTCAATTTATGGGGTTTTTTGGGTCGGTGATCACGAATCTGAAGTCAAAATTGAGATAAAACTATGCGCAAAGGTGTTGAGCTGGGTTCACATTGACGCGTAAAGCTAGGTTCACATGGAGACGCAATTCCGGACGGCAATCCGGCACGGCAACGCATTTGCCGGAATTTTTGCCGCAGAGGCGTTCACATGGCAGCGGAGTCATAACAAAATGCAATCGCAAAAAACAAACAATTGCTCGAACTCGAAACCGCAATATCAACCACATAAATGTCGAATTTCAATATGGCTGAACAACCAAACAAGAGAGGTGTGCGCAGTAACCTCCGCGCAGATCCGGCAACGCATCCGACAGCGGAAAATATCTGGAGATTTTGATATAGTATCCAAGGCACTGCGTTGAAATAATCCATTTTGCGTTGGCCAATAGCATTGCAGAACGCATAGCCGTGCCGGGCTACCGTCCGGAATTGCGTCTCATGTGAACCTAGCTTAATTGAATTTGATCGGCTAATCAGGTTTACGCTCTTTACGCGCGACGAATTTTGAACCAGTGTCCAAGATTGAAAAAATCTAGATGTTTACTGGCTTTACGGATCTGCGCGTGGGATTCTGCGCAGTCGGGTGCAGCACAGGCTATATCTCGACGATTACGCGCTTTTTCGTTCGTAGCTAGGGTTGTCCATGTGAACGGTTTGGCTTTATTACGCGCTTTACGCGAACCTTTACGGGCCTTTGCGTTTTACGCGTTTTGCGTCGATTACGCGTTAGTCTGAACCCAGCTTAACACCACTAATTTTTCCAGTTTTTAGTGAATTTAACTATCGAAATGGGTTCAACAGTTTGAGTAGGCGAATTTTTGAAGAAATTTCGCCTGGATATCAATTTTTCTGTACGTGAGCCAGTGCGATAGCTGAATTTTCTTCAAAAATTCGCCCAAAAAAATTTTTTTCTGGCTATTTCCCGCCGTAACAATGAAAATCTGATACAGGAGTTGTGTTCAGCAATAATAATTTTGTGATAACAATTGGTTTTTGAGTCCCAAAACATTGCTCCGATAGTGGGTGTCAATAAATCGAATGTAATAGGCCCGGAAATGGAAAAAAATTGCTTTTTACGGCACAGATGTGGTTGCCCACTTATGTATAGGGACGTACATCTAAAATACATTTTCGTTCAAAGGCCGGAATCCCAACTAAAAGTGAGCGTGAATGTAATTTTTCATTGAAAATGCAGTAAAAATCATAGGTACGTAAACAAAGATTCAAACAATTGATTCTTCTAAGTCCGTATTATTAAAATAAACGGGGAATAAAATTATACGCAACAATCACCTTCACTCACTTTTTTAGCACTGGCGTGATCGACTAACTGCCACGTTTGGAGAGGCATCCTGCTCGGAGGCGTGAACTGCGTCGTGTTTGAACAATTATATTATTATTCCCCATATAATATTAAAGGTAATTTAACCGTACCTTGCCGGTACTGGGAGTGCAAATTCAATTTTTGGACTTCGGCCAGCTTTTCGGGGTACCTGGATGCAGTCATGTGCGTCGTTCCATGTTTCCTGTGAACCGTTGATTTTAGTGGTTCACACCACCAACTTGAAGCGACGTCTGACACGAAAAATCTGAAGTTCACTCATCAACTTTCTGGTCCCATTACGGAATTTAGGTAGGTAATGCAAGAATTGGTTATTTAAAGAAGTAGAAACGTTAGGGCTTTGTGGACGCTTCAAAAACTATGCGCATGCAATTCGGGACATCTGGACCCTTCATTTCCTTCACGAAGTCGCTCAAAGGGTAACGAATTCCCCTCTTCGACCTCTGTCACTAACTACGAAAAGGGCCTCCTTCATCAAAGGCGAAAAAAGCCATCACACAGAATAACAGTGAAGACTCAATTCCTAGACAGTGTTTTGCGAGTCAGAAAACACAACACAAAAAGGAATTGTAACACTGCGAAAACACCACCATCCTTTAGAACGAACGAAAACGGCCAAAAAAATTAATCAAGAAAAAAAAAGAACATTCAGCTATTAAAGAAATTGAAACGAAAGGAAATGACGGTGTTTTGAGTGAGAACAAGGACTTTGAATAAAATAGAGGGTGGATCCCAAATTCCCTCAGACTTCCGTTTAATTTCCTGTTTCCAGGGGCGTGGGTGAGGCTCGGACTAGATCCGATTTCCAACGCAATCTCACGGCGTAGGGCTACGAAACTTCGGTGGCTGTTGTTGAAAATAATATTGTTTTCATAGCCTTTGGTGTAGATGATTGTTTTATAATGCAGGACGACATCAACCTATGATTTACTAACGGCGCTGCCCCATGAGTTGTTACAAGTTACATTTGGTGGTGGTGGTGGGGGAGGGGGGGGGGGAACTGTCAATTCGTAAGACAAAAAATCTTGCAAACTTTGTTGCATTTTGAGGTGCAATTTCAATTACATGGAGAATTAAGGGCCTAGCTAATAACGTTTGGCAATAACGTGTGACAGAGTGTAACAGTGGGGGTGGACCCTCCTAGACCAGCGAGATTATCACCGGTTAAGAAGGGATATCGATTAGGCTTCCCCAAACCGATCCCGTCTCCACCGGAAGAAAAAAAATGTATCGAGAACAGCCACACTGTTACACTCCTCCCCACATGACATACTTCTGGGTAGCAGAAGTATGAGAATGAAAAGTAGTATGAAGTTCTGGTTCAAGAAACGGCATCTGAACAACTTCAAGGTGGCTAACCTACATCGTAATGGTACTACTTCGATAATATTTACTGGTGGAGAACAAAGCTCCTACATACGAGTACTGGCGGATAATGTTGTCAGAGGTTGTTGTCCAGTGAATTGTGCTCATCTGGGCAACCTCTCGGTGATCAAACTCCATCGTTAGGATGGAACAACTATTGGGACTTGTCAATTGGGACATAGAATTAATCGCCCTCTGATGAGCTTAGTATATTTTAATTATACTGACACTGTGGGTGGGGAAGCCAGTAGATGTATGTATTGTCAAAGGGACAGGTTGTTGGTAAAGGAATCCTTCTGGGAAACCTTTGGGCTTATCTTTCTGGTAAGCCCACAAAAAGTGGATGGAGTATGGTGAGTTGCTCAGCGCATACTACAAAACCACGCTGTGCTACCATCCTACCATGTGAATGAGTGTGACAGTGGTGGTGGACCCTCGAGAGTCCACCTCCTAGACCAGCGAGATTATCGCCGGTTAAGAACGGATATCGATTAGACTTCCGCCCAGCGACCCCGTCTCCACCGGAAGAAAAAATGTATCGAGACCAGCCACACTGTTACAAACGGGTCGATGATAGAGTTGAATTTATTTCAACTGGAGATACATGCAAGTACAAAAATGTAGCAATGTTTGGGTGAGCTGGAGGAGGAATGTTTTAATTGACCAACGAAAACAATCTGATGGTAGGTACGCCAGCTCGGAAAACCCTAAGAAATAACAAACTTAACCGTCCATGCACCCGAAGTTTACCAATTACAGTTGGAAAATCCCTTCGCGAAGTAGGGCAAAGGCTTTAACAGAGGCGAGAAAACTGGACTAGAACTACAACAGGCCATGGTACGGGTACGCCTTCAGCGCCCCAAGCGGTTTAGGATGAAACGAGAGGAAAAGCTACAGACTACAGCGACGAGTTTTGTTATGAAATTCAATTAATTTCCACCCCTAAAACCTCCCTCTTACCGCTTAGTTATCGTTGTGGCGGTGATAGGTGGAAACTCGGGGTCTTTAAAGTTGGGGTTTGACGTTAATTAGAGGGGACGAGCCTTCTGTAGGAAGTTTTCAATGGAGTTGTTAGCCGGCGTATTTAGCTGTGGGATGAGAGTTCGTTTTGATACGTTTTGACAAAGGTGGAGCGCGAGATTTGAATAACAATCTCTTTGAATTACTCGCGGAATCCTAAGCCGTATGATGGGGTAGGTTCTGCCCTACTATAATTTGGTATAGTCGCTTTTGGCTGGCTATGATGAATGTTCCTTCAATCTCTATCTTTCGGTAAAAAAATTCTGCCAAGTCGGGTAGGCTTCCTCACCTATGTAACATGGACGTGTATAATTAATTGGTGGGGTCTATTCGGTGGATAGATGGAGAAGTGACGCGTGTGGTTTTGAAATTGAGAGGTTTAAAAGTGACAAAATAGTAGGATGGAATAGGAGTTGTAGTAATAGGATTAATCATAAGCCTAATAGGATTATTATATGCATTCATATAAGTGTTTTGAATATTTGTGGTATCACAGCGCTTGAAGAATAAGTATTTCAAAAGCGTCGAAGCAATTTAAAATACATTACAAGATTTTATACTGAAACAAATGAGTAAAACTAATTAAAATTGATGAGAGATAAATCCAAATACATGTCGTTCTAAGTTTTAATCAAAATACTCGTCATTTTCTAGGGTAGTTGTGGGATGTACTAGGGTCTCACGTTTGCGCATGCGCGGAAGAAAGTTGCTGTACTTTATCGGTGACTTTAATAGGGAACTATATGTGGCCCAACCTCCACGTACCCTCAAAATCTCCGCTTTATGACGATTTCTAGGGTAGTTGTGGGCTCGAAGGATTTCACGTTGACGTATGCGCAGACGAAAGTTACAGTACTTTTTCAGTGAATTTGATATGGGACCATCTGTGCTCCAACCCTACGAATATTTTTTCGCGTAGTTGTGAGCGTTACAAGGTATTGGCGGACTCGTGTTTGCGCATGCGTATCCGAATTTTACAGTTCTAATTTGATGAATGATGATGATGTGGAACCATCAGGACCATTCTGCATCTGCCATCCAACTTTCAGCTCTTTTCGACGATTTCTAGGGTAGTTATGAGCTTTACAAAAATTTCACGTTTGCGCATGCGCAGACGAAAGTTGCAGTACTTTATCAATGGCTTTAATGTGGGACTATCTGTGCCCCATCCCCCACCTACCCCTGAATTTCCACTCATTACGGCCATTATTTCGTATAGTTTTTCCCGGGACAAGGAATTGCCTATAGACAGACGCGGAACCAAATTATGTTCCTTGATGTCTGAAACGTAAAATGGAAATGGAAATTTTCATTTTGGAGGACCCAAATTTTTTCGACTCTAGCACCTGCCGAAGGAAGCAAAAAAGGTGGGTAGGATTTTGGTAATTTCGCCAGATATAGCTGCAAGTCACAATCTTCAAAATTTCCTGTTTGTCCGTTACAACTTAAACGTTTTCGGAATTTTCTGGAAAATTTGTTTGATTTTAAAAGGTGGGTCGAATTTAAGGCCCACAAGAAGTCAAATTTGAATTTTTTTGTTATATAGTTCCATTTTCTCGAAAATTCGCTAAAAGAAACCAATTACTGGTACAGTAGTAAACTTTGCCACCTGTTGGTACAGTAATGAGCTAATGAGGGGGTCATAATCCGAATGCCCCGTCTTTTCCTTTTTACGAAAACGAGCCTTTAATACCTGACGCTTAACATTTCCTCAGCACTTCCTTAACACTCCAAACACGCTTCCCGGTGGGCAATCCTTAACGCCCTTGCTCCTCCGCCGCGCAGGATCATTTCCAGCATTCGCAAACCGCTGTGGAAGGGTCGAAGGGCTCCTTAAGGGCCGGATAGGGCACGGGAGGGCTCCGTTCTCAAGTGCCACTCAGGCAAAGGTGGTGCTCTACTCCCGAGGCGTTTCCCTCGAGTTATCCATCTCCCCTAATGCCGCTACCCGGTGGTGGAGTGATACGGGGCAGGTACGGAATCCTTCAAACCGGCTGTGGGGCGATTCAAGGAGCTATTCGTCGTTGAACCTTCTGGGAGCGCGTGTACATGTACTCGGTACATGTTGTACGAAGTTCGCCAATAATAATAATTATTTATTTATTTATTTATTTGATATGGGCAATCCCAATACAGTACAATACAATAGGAAGAAAAAAATCCCTGCACAACGGTTTATTGTTTGTACAGAATACCCTTCTGTTACAGATCACAGCTCTCCGTATAGATAACCCTTCTACAAAATAAATGTACTATTCTATACATATTTTGTAGATCGCAGACCCTCCGTAGGTTAGTACCTAACCCCGTACTTGTTACTAGGTACTACCTAAATCACGAGTTAAATGTTGCTAAAATAATTCTGTCGATGACAAACAGTAACTAAAATGGCAAAAAGAAACGCAAATAATGAAGTTCTGAAGGAAAATTGTTGATGTGGAGTGAAATAGACGCCCCTTCTGCGTAGATCACTGTTTTCTGTGGTCAATACCTACCCTCGTGGTCAAGTATAATGAACCGTTGTGTAATAACTTGCCCATCAATAACATTTCAACGGTTGGTCAAGTTGCAAAAGTACCGATCAACAAAATCCAGCCCCTTCTTGGAAGACGAACCGTTGTGTAATAATTTGCCGTTGAGTAATAATTTACCATTATGTAATAATTTACAGTTGTGTAATAATTTGCCGTTGTGTAATAATTTACCCGTCAATAATACTTCAAAGTTTAAGTTTCTACCAACAAAATCCAATAGTCCATCACTTATCAAATGAAATAATATCGCAGAACAGCCAACTCGACTTCATACAGCAATCCTTGATTATAATCAGGTTCTTTTTCATGGTAACTAAGAAAAGCGCTCAGTACGGTGAACGGCGGGCAGACAGAAATTTTTCGGATTCTGCATACCTTGAAACGTAAACCATCAAAATTTGATAGGTGGGTTGGGGGGGGGGGGGGGGGGGGTTAGAATTTTTTTAATTTTTTTTTCATGCTCGATTCCAGTGGTTCATTATTGAAAATAATAGACCAAAAATACAAATTTGAAAATAAATAAACGCGCTCAGAAAAATACACAATAAATCTTGAAATAATAAAAACTCTAATTTAGTTAATGATGGTTACTTAGTAATATGGAGGAAATGTGGCGACGTAGTGTTGCAGAGGATTGTGAGAAGAAGTCTAATTCATGGCATCTGTTTAAAAATCCAGTTGGCTTCTCTTTGTAGTCTAGCCAGGGGACGGATGTACATGTAATTTGTAGGCGAAAATGGGGCCCAGTATGAGCGAGATTGTGGGCGAGGAACCAGAAAATTGATCCGGGCCAGAAGTGATGGCGAGTCAACATGACCCATCAAGATCTTATGGAAGAGATAGATCAGGTATACAGGGTGTCTCACTTATGATCCGAAAATTTTTAACCACGTGTTCTACAACCAATTTCCAACAAAAAGTGTCCTTTAAATTTTTTTTAAACCACTAAAAACCTGTGTATTTCAATGTTCAGATTTTTTTCGTGTTTTCGACCTTTGGTCACTGAAAAGGCCATAACTCCCTTAATGTGAAGAGTAAAACCAAATCTAAGTAAACCGTTGGAAAGAGCGTTAAATTTCCCATATTTTCAGCCTCTAACAATAATTTTTTGAAGGGAACTTGAGAGTGAAAAATGAACCCGAAAAGTTAATTTCGTAAATTCTTGAAGCCCAATGTCGCATAGCTGACCCCCCTCAATAATAATAGTTGATAATGATAATAATAGTTTGTAATAAGTAGGCCTATATAATATTATGATCCATAGGCAGGAGTGGTTTAGTTCATATACAGGGGCGTCATGAGTTGAGTTACCAAAGTTCGTGTGTGCACCAACGTTCGCTAAATGGGGGATATCAAAAGAAGGGATGCATGAGCATATGAGCGAATTCAATGTTAGCGACATTAAGTTATTTTTATCAACTTTTGATTCCTAAAAACTCGAACTTCTCACTTTCTTTGAAAGGGCTTTGACCGGCCCTTTACCTAGAAGCAATACCAGCTACAAGTATTATTTGCTACTAAGAGCTAATTTTTTTTACTAACGCTGCAAGTTATTACACAACGGTTTATTATTTACCTATGTAGGTGCGCTTCTGCGTAGATCACTGTTTTCTGAGCTCCCCTAAAAGCCCTAAATCGAGTGCTGGAGCCCGGTCCCGGGAATTACAGTTTCATAAAAATGCGCGGGATTCAATAATTCAGTCTTCAATTATTTGTTGTTGTTCATGAAGCATAACTTTTGTTCTAATTACGAAAGTACCAACAACAAAAAATCCAAAACAGCCGTTATTCTTCAAATAAAATAATATCACAGAACAACCAGTACAGCCATCCGCGATTATAAGGGCCGGATTTATACCGTTTCATTCACGATCATGTTGAGGAAGCTTTTTTGGGGGGGGGGGGGGGGGGTAGTGGTTTTAAATTGTATTATTTTTTCTGCATGCTCGATTCCAAAGGTCATTGTTGAAAATAATAAACCAAAACTCTCTTATGACATTACATTTATTAGGGTACTTTGATCGGCCATTTAACTACAAGCGATGACTAGCTACAACTATTGTTTGCTACTAAGAGCTATATAATTAGCTACCTTTTGTTATTGTAAAATGAAACTGTTAGGTACGAGCGTATCACATTAATTTCTTTAAGATTTCTACAGACTTGTTTAGTTCCTGTTACGTAGTACTGACTCACACTGCGTGCTACTAATTTACTGGTTATTTAATTCATCGACCATAGTTATGACAACCAACGATAACATTTGTGCTCACCCCGCACTTGAGCAGTGCAAACAGAGGGGAGTGTGAGAAAGATGGGCCTGCCCGTGAGATATATACGCGTTTGTCCACCTCAAAGGGTTTGTATGTTTGTTTATATGCGTTGCGGGCCGTTTGTGTGTGGATGTCACAGCGAATTGGTGTAGTCACTAGCGAACGGCTGAGTGCAAACGTTTCTTACTGATGTGGAATGATGTTGAGTGGGTAGTGCAATTTGAAGTTGTAGTTTGTTGATTTCAATTATTGATGGTCGCTGGTGGACGCTTTGGCGTCTTGAGCTATACAAGCTGCAGGACCCGAGCGTTGCACAGGGTACTTCTGATCGAGTTTGTGCAATAACGTCCAATTCCAAATCCTACTGATAGAGCGACGAAAACTCTCCCGTTTCACGGCCGTTCAAGTTACTTGCGATGGTATTTACTGTTCATAAGTTTTCGAGAAGTGATTCCTTAAATATGCCGTAAACCCCCTCCCCCGCCCCTCCATATATAAGAAATCGAAATCACATTTCTCGCCCATATTAGCCGAATTTAACCTAATTAAGTACTTCTCATAGCCGAAATTCTCTAGACCCGCAATGTCATCAACTTCAGGATCAAATCCATAGTAAATTAAAATTTCTTTTTCTTTCTCAAATATCCCGATCGTACGTAGTAAGCATGTGCGTTCTGGTTCCATTGCCTTGCACCCCGCCATTTTCAAAAAAGGTTTCGATATTCCAGTGGCCCAAAATACAATATCAAAATAGCTGTTAGGTACCTACTAAATAGTGGCGCAGTCTGAATTCCAAAATTCCAGTTGACCTACCACTCAGGTCTACCCTTAATGTTTTTGAAATAAGTTATAATAAATTATAAATTGTAATAAATTTGAACGCTGAGTTGTCTAGATCAGTCAGGATTTGCGAGTAAACACTGAGACAGTGAATAATTAGTATATTTATAATAGTGCGATTTGTTTTTAAACATTATGGTAAATGAACACAATATAGTGTGATTTTGATCAAATTCATCACCTGTGAACCAAGCCAAACCTACCCTCAGAGTTCCCGCACAAAACGGCCTCTTTGTCTCTGACTTATAGGAAGGTGGAAAAGGTGGAATATCTAGTTTTTGAATCAAAATACGAAAAAGTGAAAATGGGGTTAAGCCTAAATATAATCAATCTGAAAGCTAATTTTTTAACTAGATTGGTCAGGTAACCGAGTTGGTTGGGCTTTGATTTCGTAACTCTGCACCAGCAGCCCCTTTCTTCTCTTTCCTTTTCTTCCTCCGCAGAACTGCCCTTTGGGGATAGCAAAAAAGGGATTCCGCAATGGGGTCGAAAAGGGCCTGCGTGGTGGGAGGGGGTTAGACACAAAGGGATGACCATTAGAAGGGAGGTTTCCAAGGGGTTTTCAAGTTCCCTGTTCTTTTCAAAGGTTCGGACTCTCCTACCATACTGCTATACTCTCTGCTCTATACTCTTATCCGATACACTCTCACCCCCGACCCCATCTGTCCATCAGTATCTTCACTGCTTTATCTTGCCTCTTCACCTCTTCCTTTCGGGGATAGGTGGACCATTTCCAAACAGTTCAGCGGTGGGAAGTTCATTAATGCAGGTGTCGAGGGTGGTACACAAACTGAGGTTAGTCGACGCTAGCAAAATCTGTTGTATGATTTCACCAACTTCTGGAGGGGTGGTATGAAGGCTTTGTCCAGTAAATTGCATTTATGAAGAACTAATTAACCCCAGTCTTTTCAAGGAATAATCTAAGTAACCGTATCTGTAAATTTTTATAAACATCATTGTTAGCCTTCTTCACTTAATTTCAGCAACAACAACTTGATTTTAAAGCAGAGTACTAAGTGGGAGGTAAAGGGTACTCATGGTGTTTTAGGGTGTACTTATGTAAAAAAAAAGTAATAAGTAATTATTGTTGACAAATGTTGGTGAAATTTTTGGTAGTTACAAGCATGCGAGAGCAGCATGTGTCCTGGGCCCAGGAGAAGACGTAGTGGTACCTGGATGTTGAAATGTCACTGATAATGTGTTTATTTAAGCTCAGTGCCTGTTTTAGAAAATACAGTATACAAATGTGAACTGCACAACAAAATGTTACTAGTTCAAATTGGATTGAATTATACGGAGGCGAAAAGGGAGCAACACAACGTGTGGCGGCTCGCAAGATGAGAGTGCACTAAGGGGCCTGAGCAGCCGAGTAGGTGCGCATGCGTCACAATCAGAATGATCTCGTAACAAAGGCCTTAGTTCTGAATTTTTCACTAATGGCCTAAACAATCATCGTAACAACGAAATCTGGTGGTTCGATCATGACATTTATATATTATGTTGATCCCCTTCAGAAATTCATTATGAAAGAAACCATAATGTAAAACATCCATCTTTCACTTGCATAGGGTTTTTCTTTTATCTTTTTATTTTTATTTTTATTTCAATCAGGAGTACTGATCAACAAATGTACTTTGTACCTGTTAAAAGTTGGAATACCTTGATTGAATACGTATTGTAAATTTTGTTAGATCATGGTTCTAGGTTGTTTCAGAAGTTGTAACTAAACGATTGAGAGAGTGGGAAACAGTGCTATGGAATCCTGTGGTTTATTGGCTGGAACCGTCATTCCTGAAAGATTTAACAACGTTGGTAATGAATTTCCATTTTCCGCTCAGGATTTTCCGTTAGGGAGCGAACTGGGGATTGGGTCGGTTGAAAGTTTACACAATCCAACGCCGCAGTTTCACCTGGGAGGGTGGAAGGGTGACCAATAGATTATTAAAAGAGCTCCAGGTGGAGACCAGAGGCAGTATATCATTGGATCGTGACGGTGAGACAGGTTGGGGCATGCAGGAGACAGGTATGAGCGTGCACGGGAGGGAGACAAGTTAGAACATGCATGGTCGACTGGAGGGGAGGGGAGTTGTCGCGGTTTATTGGTCGAAAGAGAGGGGAGCTGATAAATTGGCATTGAGGACCCTGCGAAACCCGGGTTACCCGAGTTGAACGGGCTAGTGCCGAGGGGAGGCGTCATAAAATTTGTATGATGTAAAACGGCGTAGCTCAGGCTGAGGCACGGTTTGGAAACACCAGGCCTGCAACCTACAGCAAAATCCACTCCTGCCGGGGATTGCGGTGATGAAAGTGCTCTCTGTGGTGTTTGCAATTTGGATGCATGCACTTCCCCAAACACGATAACAGCGTTATCAACAACAGCCCAGACGTAACAGCTGTTGAATCGGTGAATCTACATGATTAAATGTGCATTCAACCAGAATTCTGGTTCATGGTACTTACTGACCGAATTGAGTCCATTCCGATATATCTTGAAAAGTTAACCAAAATTAAATTTGGTTTAAATTGTGAAGCGACGTATAATATCCAAGTGAACTGATTATTTTCACGTTTATGTGTCACTCCCAGAAACCTAGGTTTTGAAGAGTTGTCCTTGAAATCAAAATTTGCAGGTGAAAATACGTGGCCGAAACAAATTGAAAGCTATCTTCTACTGAAACCAAGCATACTGTGACACCCAGCACTCTGAAGGCGATGTAATTAGGGATTCAAACAGTAATGACGAAAAAACGCTTCAGTATGCCCACGCACTACCTGCATGGTGAGTGAATGAAAGGCGGATGAATGGATGATTTTTTTTCTTTCTCGGATTCTTAAAGAGAAGGTACTCTACTGTAGAGTTTCGGAAAAACGTGGCGCCAGAAAAAATTAGCATTGCATCACTAGCTCTTTGATGAGAGCTAGTGAATGAAGTTGAATAAATACACGCGAACGTTCAGCTGAACACTTTCCTCGCTCAGAGGATTGTAGCCAACTGACTGGCGTTCCCGTGTGGAGCTAATGATCAGCCTAAAATTCAGCCTAATTCAGTTTCCTGCCAAATAATGCGCTTTCCGCCACGCGGGTAGAAAATTTACCGAGATGAGTGAATTAATCAATATGCTCGGACACAACCTTGAAAAATCACTGCTGTGACAGTAAATCAGTTAATAAAAATCTGAACCAATCCGTTTTAGAATATAGAGGTATCATCGAATTATTACGGCTTTGATTTATCATTTTCAGTAATGAACCTTTGGAATAGAGCATGAAAAAAAAAGTTAACCCCCCCCCCCCCTCAAAATTTGATGGTTTAAAGGTACGTAGATTCCGGTATTCAAATATAAAATTTTCTGTCCATACGCCATACTTCCCAGTTTTCTTAGTTACCATTAGTACTCCATTTAGACGCAGAAGAGGCATGCATCTAGACAGGTAAATAATAAACCGTTGTGTAATAACTTGCAGCTTTTTTTTTTACAGCTGAACCAATTTCTAGTACGACTTAGTAAAAGTAGAAATTAGGGAACTAGTTGGGGCAAGGTGTGTGAATGAAAAATTCTCTGTTTTAAGGTTTTGTGAGAGTGAATAGAATTAATCTAAAAATTCCACTCTATATGGATATTGAAGAACAAGTGAACAAAAGACGCTGAATCTTGTGCATGGACAGCGGTTTTAGGTTTCTGGGAGAATGGCCGTTCATGATTTCAATTTATAATATTATTTCTTCTTCCGTGGCGCTTAAGTCCTTACAGAACCTGGGCTCCTCTAAATTTTTAATATTTAAGCCACATTATTGAATGCACGTATGTGTAACTATCTACCATGGCCAATAAAGGATGAAAATAATCATGTTTAGTTTCAAAAATTGGTCAAATTTGTGATTTTGGATTATTTTATCTCCCAAAGTTTGCTTAGCAAACTGATGTTACGCTCTGTTACTACGTCATTTCTACGCTCGATTTCCTTATTTCAGTTAGTTCTCCTTCACTTTTCCCCAGTACCCCTTCCAGTCTTAACGAAGTCGATTAATTCTCTACCTACCTACCGTCGCTGCTTTAACAAGTGAAAAACGAAGCTATATAAACAGGTTGTCGTCAAGCGACGGAAAGAAAATCCACGTTTTCAACGGCGAGTTGGAAAAATAAAATAAAACGAAACCTTCCTCCCTACTTCATTATATTTTATACAAAGTTCCACAAGTTGAAAGTTAAAGAGGCAGGAAAAGGAACTTGGAAAAACTCCGGGAAGTTGATACCGGTTTTTGTTCCTTCTTGGTCCCTCAGTACCGGAGTACCTTCACTTTCTTTGTACGGGGTTGAAAAATCTTCCAATTTCTTTTTTTCTCCAGCCGGTCCGGCGTATCTCCAATCTTTTCTCCTTGCCGGAGCTTAGAGCATATGGTGTTTTTTCCGAGTTTTCTCTCTTAGGTCCACTCCTTTCAACGGTTTTTCTCTTCCCTAACAGTTCGATTTTTTTTCTTCCGGTGTTTTTAATCCTGTTGATGTTTCTACTTTTTGATAACAGGCCGAAGAGGGCCATTTCATCGAATTTTTCCGCTGTTCGTTTCTCTCCAAGAGGGGGAAGGTTTATTTCGTTGGTAACGTGTATAACATAGCAAGGACCCTTTTGATGTTTGGTAATTAGGTTCCTGTTGTACCTATATTCGCAAAAATATATCCCCCATTTCCGTGATGTGGTACCATCACCATACCTAATTTATTGTATTTGTACTGAATTGTAGCTCGGGTCTCATATCAACCCCGATGAACAAGCTTATTATGGTACTTGTGTGTGTGTATTATGTTCATTCCATGATACTGTATTGTTGCGCCTGCTGGACATTTTAAAAGATGGCGGAATTCTTCCGATAAAACCCTTGGGACTCTCGTCTGTTATAAACGAGGCGTAAATAATAATAATAATAAGAAATACGTTTATTCAAGAAAACATGAAAAAATAAAAAATTATAGTATACTTAAATATTATGAAAATGAAATTATCTAGTAAACATTACACCGTGGGTTTTCAAACCTGTCTGCCGTAGGTTCGGGCTACGTGCAACAACAGGTAGGTGCAAAAGTAGTATCGGTTCTTGCCTTAGAAGGGTCATATATTATTGATTGTTATATTGTGTTAGCTTTTGTTCATGTTTACTGAGTTTTTGTTCCTAATTTTCTACGAAAATTTAAGTGGCAGTAACCTGCAGGGGTTATTAAACCTAGGTGGTTCCATCAAGTCAATGGAACCACCATTGGGGCTATGTCAATTTGCGCCTCTATTGGCTCGTGAAATTGTATCCGTATGGTCTATGTTCTACTATGATATTATATGCCAAGAGATCGTACTTTTCAATTATTACTTGTCAATTGAATGTCGAAACTGGTTACACGAGTGCGTTGTTGTCAATGGTATGTTCGCCTTGTTGCTACTTCCAAAACACTTACTAATGTTATGCACGAAAAATTCGCTGTAAACACTCGGAATTTCTCTGTCAGGATGAATAGACGAGTAAGGGAGTTCGTTTGTAAGGTGAAAATCTACTAACATGCAGATTTGTCCGCGAAGAGGAAGAGAAGGGTCGGGGAGGGGAGATTATCGCATGTGGCAAAGGGCGTTAATCCAGTATAATTGCCGGACTTAATCCTTGGGGGATTGAAAGGGAGGGAATTAAGTTTCAACGTTGTTCCCGAACGCCCATTTGCCCCTAATTTAACGTAGTTCCGATCGAACGTTCAGGACACAGTTCGAAGACTTCGTGACCTCCATTTAGGTGAATTCGTTGGAAGACAAAATTTGGAATTGGTTGAAAAACAAAAATGAATCTGATGAGAATCGAAGAAAAACATTCCAAAATCGCATCCACTAGAAGTTTTTGACCCATTTTCTATTAAAATTCGCAGAAATCACGCGCAAACTTAAATAATTTACATTAATTAAATTATTTTATTGTTCCTCCACATATCGGCCCTAAAATGACTTCTATATATACTCATTCGGGTTGTGAAAAGTCGGGTTTAGATAATTTGAAAACGATGCCTGTAGCAGACGCGGCGAACATGGTAATTTACCCCCTCCGCTCGCCAGTATGTAGTATAGGCCTATCCTATAAATTCCCAACCCAATTTATTCGATCCGCAGTTTTAAATTCAATTAATTAAATGTCCTCCTCTCAAGTGAAGGCACTCGAGGAAAGCCGAGCGGGTTAGGAAGTCCTAAATGAGTTTCTAATTGAGTTAAACAGCTAACGACATCAGCTAACTGCTAACAATGCTATTAAATCCGTAAGAAGACTTCGTTGTAGGCTATAAAACTCAAACCGCGTCTCCCTCTTTTGGTTGATTTTAGTGGAATACAATCAGGTTATAATAAAGACCTAACAGTTCCTGATGTGGCGGTAGAGCTTAAGAACCCAATTTTTAGTTACTAGGATCTACATGAATTTATTATATACATGTTGATTTTCTTAAAACAGAACACACATTTACATCTAGCTTGATTTATGATCAAAAATTCTGTTTAAAAAAAAAATTGTTTGTAAATTCTAACAGTAAGTATCTGTTCAATCCAGAACGTAGGTACCTCGGCGACCAAGGCAGGAACTATTGAGCAACTGCCTAATGTATTATAGTGCTCTGAGATCCTTTGTTTTCTGATATTGATTTCGTGCTTTCCCATCAAGTCCCACGTTGTTTAAATTGGGCTCTTGGGTTGTTCCATCTCCTGCTATCGTAAAAGTTTCAAACACCGTGAAAATTAAAAATGTGTCAAGTCGTAGTTTATGGTAGTTTGGCTGAGTGGAAGGGATTCACGTTAAAGATAAGGGGAAGCATGAATTCAGTATCACAAAACAAAGGATCACAGAACACTGTTACATTAGGTAGGTTTCACTACAACTTTTGCGATAGGTTAAGAAATAATGCCGATTATTTAGAGATTTCCAACATATAAATGTTATGTCGTTTTACATTCAAGGGGATAAATAGGTAGTAAAGGTAATCAGATTTTGAATTAGTGCCAGCGACACAGATGGTTGGAGATCTTTCTACTTACTCGTAGTTATTAGGACTTGGTATCAAATATTTCGTTTAGTTAAATTGGTGATATCGATACAAAGCAGTAGAGGAACATCACTGTCAAGGTAAAGTGTTGAGTCCTTTAATGGCCGCGTTCAGGTTGTATCAGCCAGCGCTCCAGCTGTCAAGGTACTGATCGTTCATCAGCTGTAGGAATGGATGGGTCGATATCGAAATGCATTCAGCTCTTATCTACTATGAAGCCTTATTTATTATTGTTCAACCAATTCCTTGAAAAATTAACAGTTATCTTTTAATCTTGAAAAAAATGGAATTCAGTGAATACATATTTGAATTTCTTCAGATGTTTTATATTTGCGGTGAGGGGGAACCGAACAAACTGTATAAAATGAAAAGCGAAATAACGGAAGGAAAAATAAGTAGAAATACGAACTCGGAAAAAGGAAAAACGAAGGAAGGAAAATCCCGGAAATATGAAAAAAAGGATTCTTCCGGACTTAATTAGTTGTGATGGGGTTGATAGGGAGTGGGACCCTCCGGGAAAGAAGGGGGGCAATAAAGGAGAAGTGGTCTAATATAAGATGCAAAGAAAGAAGCTTAAATATCGTCTACATTATCGCCCTGAGTTTTATTCTCCTCTGGTTTTAAAAGAAAAAGTGGGAGGTATTTTTTTTCTTGTGTTAGATCTTGGTAATACTCCGGAATATTTACTCCCTTATAAAACGAGAGTGGAAAAAAAAGGTTCGCGAGCCGTGTGAGATATTATTAAGAGGTGGAAAATGTTATCCGAGGTAGGTATATTAAAAGCGGTGGATGCCTACTAAATGAAATGGCGTCCCCCAGCCAATGTCTTCGTGATAGTATTTATGTCTCTGAGTACAGATAACATAAGAGGGGTAGTATTCTTTTAGGATCACGAACATAAGTTAAATCCGTTTTCCTACGGTTGAAGAAATCTTTTAATAATTTCTTTTGAATTCTCGTTAATTCACATTATCTATAGTAGTCGACTGTAGCTGTTCTGTGGGCCTATTCACTAAAATAGATTATCTCTTTTGAAAATCTCCCGGGAGAGATAGTCTCCCTGGGGAGACGGTCTCTTCCAGATGTCTCCCTGTTCGTCTGTTTTACTGACTAGCTCCCATGTACAGGGTGGGTCACGGGAATAGGGCCAATAACAAAAAGGCATAAATATGGATATTTTAGGAGTACAATAATTTTATTTACATTTTTTGGTTGAGAAATATCTGCAATTTCAAGTTTTAAAAATTACATACGATGTTTGATGATACGACGAACAGAGGAACGATCAATCCGTAGGGCCTGAGCTTGTTTGCGCACCGAACGTCCTGGACTCTGAAGAACAGCTGCTCTCACCCTCTCCACATTCTCTGGAGTTGTAGCAGTACGAGTGGGGCCCGGTGGTTTTTTTTTCATAATGTTTCCAGTTGTTCTAAAAGCATTGACCCACCTCATAACGGTTTTCCGATTAGGAATAGCACCATGACGTTCAATGTTGAAGCGTTGTCTGAATGCACGCTGCGCCGCCACGACTGATTCATTGCTCCTCACAAATTCGTCGTATGCAAACACGCGGTGAACAACACCCCACTGCTCCATAGTGGTAACTAAATGGCATGACCTGACGGTTCGAATGAGCTCTCCCCGACCTCCCTACTCCTTTCCTGTTCGGAGAAAACCCCGCCTACTTTTGGCCCTATTCCCGTGACCCACCCTGTATATATTTAAAAAAAATATTATACTATTTAAAATATTAAATATTAAATCGATTTAAAATATTAAAATATATTAAATCGATTTAAAATATTAAAATGTATTAAATCGATTGTTCATTTAAAATATTACGATTTATACGATGTACCTATATATCGTAATATTTTAAATGAACAATTACAGTATATACATCGTATATATCGTAATGCTTTAAATGAACAATCGACTTGCCTTTAAGAGGTGAAAAGAGTACACGATCAAAATGAACGATGAATTCAAAATTACCGATGTGGTAGCGGATGAGCGAAGGCTGATACATCATCAAACAAACGGGAAATGAGAAAGAAAGACACCCAAGAAATAACACCTAATTAAGTGTCTCTTTCGAAAGAGATAGAAAATGCCAAGATGGCCGCTAAGTATCTCTTTTAGGCGTTGCGGAATAACCCTGTCGTGAATACTGTAAAAATCTCGTTTGCCAAAAGAGATAGTTGGAAGGAAAAGAGATATCTTCTTTGCTTAGTGAATAGGCCCCCGGGTTCTCACGATCCAAATTGCTCAATGGTAAAGTCTCCGGTCGCTGCACTTGAGTTTAAGGTTCGTATCCCGAGCCTGGAGCTTGAAAACCTGGAGCTGCAGAAAATATTGCATTTTCTGTATTATTCTGATCAATCTGTTCAACCACTCTAAGATAGGATTGGTTAGGGATGTTTTTTCGTCATTAAACCACTCATTCCTCATTCATCCATACTTCCCTAGAACGATTGATGGTTTTTCATTTTGGGATGCGAGCGGGAGGTAGCATTAGACCTAGAACACTCATCCACACAGAAGAACAAGGTTCATCAAAACAAAGTCCTTTCTTAAGAAAATATTACTGTTGGAAACCGATCGGTAGTTAGGTAACCAAAACATAAATTTCTGATTTCTTCCAGGGATTAAGCGAGTTTGTTAATAAAATGTTGTAGTTTTTCATGTACCAAAACGTGTTTGTTTATATGGTGGTTCAAAACTGAGGGCTCAACGAGTCAAAAATTATCAAATCTTCCCTTGCATCTAAATATGCGTGTATTTTTGCGCCCCAGTGTAATCCATTACCCCTGAGGAGGAATTGAGGTTTGAAAATTGCCTGGGTAATACTGTTTCCAGTGGTGGAACGAGGAGGGGTTAAACGTGACTTGACTTGAGAAGCCTTGCAAAAGAAGTAGGTTTACCTCCAGGGTAGATCCCGTATTAATGGCATGTAGGGGTGTTTTAGGGTTAAAAATTGCATCACCTTACGCGGTCTTGCGTGTAGTTCAACTCCTGGTTATTACTGGGAGGTTAGGTTGATTAACTGAGCCCTACCACTAACTGGAAATTGATAATGTACATTTGAAAAGTTATCTGTAAACTGCATTATGGTTAGTTGTAATATTTCATCCACAAATCAAATTACTCAAACAAAACGCAACGATAATGCGACAAAGTTGGAAAGTCACAAAAATCATTCGGAAGCGACCTCAAATCACAGGATAATCTTACATATTTTGATAACCATACAGAAGTCACTCTTTGCACAATATTGGTAATTATTATCTACATCCTACCATTATCACAAAGAATGCGTACATAGGAATCACCATTATCCAGTATTGTGCGCCTTTGATTCTACGTTCAAGATATTTTTTATTCGTTTATTTTGTTCATAGTAGTTCCCATAATTAGGCTGAATAATAAGGAGAACGGATTCGATTTCGAAAGTCACCTCATACAGAATTTATGGTTCCATAGTGTCCACATTGTTTAGTTTAGCAAATTTTCAAAGAAAATGAAGCTATTGCAATGGGTCATATCGCAAACTTTCATAACATAAATTTTTGATTTTTTTTTTTTTTTTTTCAATAGGCAAACCCGTTTCAAAGCGTCCTGAATTCATCCCTAGATTTTAACAAAAATTTATATTTTTGTTATATTGGCATACATTTGTTATATTTGTTACTTTTGTCTTATTAGCAAAACGTTCGTATTGCCAAACAAAAGGATGAGTTCGACGATGAGCAACTTTCAAAACTTCTAGGGGGGTTAAATATGTGTTTTTAGGGGTCAAAAATCGGTAAAAACGGCTAAAATCGCGGCAGTCTGTATAAAATCATTGAAAGCGGTATGGGAGGGTCAGTAAAGACAGAAAAATACAATTTCAGTTGTTTTTCTAACAGAATATGGGTCAGAGTTGGATTTTTGGTGGTCAAAAATTGGTATCAAGAGGGCTAAAATCAATATTAATTCACCTGACTTTGTGTGGAATGGAATCACGACGGAGGGACTATTTCGATGATGAAAATATTTTTCTAAAAAAAGACTGGGTCAAATTTTACTTTATAAGGGTAACAAAATTGGTAAAAATTGCTAAAATCCTGAAAAAAGATATAATTTTACGAAAATTGTGGTTTCTCGCTATATCCTCTTTTTACACAATAGCACGAATATTTCTTTTAAAATTCGCTCTTGTAGCCATGTTGCATGACAGGAACTTTCTGTCCACGTTATTTCGTTTTTCCATCGGTAATGACCACATCCCTACCATTATTCCGTGTTTCTATCGACGTGGCACTTGAATCCGGGGTGGAAAAACCTTCTCTCCCAAATCCAACTGAACTGAGGCTTAAAGTCTTGTGGTAGACCCTAAGCTTAGACTTACCAGCCACCTTTCTCTACCTTTTGAGTTTTTTCTTCGGCTCCCCAGCGCCATAAAGTTCAACTTTACGATCCTCTCTGACTTTATCCATTCACTTAACCCCCTTTTACGTCAGTATATTCCTACAAACTGAATGTCGGTTTGTTTCGTTCGAAACGTGTCACAGGTCCGTGGATATTTTTTCGGGAAAAGAAAAAATCTTACCTCGTTGTCAGAAGCGTTTGCGACTACTAGGAGATGTAAATTTTACAAAAGTGCGTTACAAATTGGCCACTTGGGCTAATTTCTTCTCTCTCCAACTTATAATGCTGAGTGGGGGGGGGGGGGGGGTCCCAATTTTAAGAATAAAATATAGAAATTTAAATTTGACAACAATAATCAAGTGGTGTTGCCCACCTTCGTTTCGCTACTGTGGAGTGTAACAACAGTTAGCTGTAGGTGTCATTGCTTCTGCGTTAATTCGGCAGTTTATTGACGATGCTTCAGAAGTTGTTTGGATATTACATAGTGCCGTAAAATACGGGGTGAAATTCGCTTAGATGAAGGTCTGCCGGAGAGAGCGCCTGTTCCTTTGAAACCGAACTAGGTACGAAAATAATCTTCGCCCCTGGCCAGTAAGAAGTAAAATCTGAGCTCAAAAGGGGATCCGTTAGAAATAAAGTCGGATCTCAGACAGGAGAATGAGAGAATGACTGAGAGTCCCCCCCTCCCCCCACAGCAATATAAACTGCTTTATCCCGTTTAATAATCTTTTACCCCTACTCTCTGCCACCGCCATAAAACCCCTTCTGTTCTCAACTTCCTTTTCGGAAACTGGGTTTTTCAATGAAAGATAATGGAGTCCGCATACCCCTACAGTTCTTATTGCCCTCCACCGCTCCCAACTCTTGAGGTTTAAGAGGGGAAATTAATAAAACCGAGTCTAAAAGGGATGAAAACAATAGGGAAAACCACGAGCTTTCTAGTTCAAGTAGCTAGATTATGGTTTTCTGTAGAGGTTAGTGTTCTTCCGAAGTTTTAAATCCTTGCCCTTTGTTTCGTGCAGAAGTAAAGTTTAGTCGAACTTTACTTCTGCGCGTAACAGCTGATGGGTAGGCGAGGTTGTAATAAAAAAATTTAAAAAAAAAATTAGGTTTCTGTTTATACGAACATAGATTACGGGTTGACTTGAACTCGTACAGCGTCTCTTGAACCTTTATCTCCAAAACACGAAATCGGGGAATTAAATCACTCGCGACGAAGTTGTGGAAACCCATTTTAATAAAAAACGGAGTTATAATATAACAAAGTCTATTTCCACGAAAACAATGAATACAAAGTTAAATCGATTTCGACGGTTAGGTCATCATCATTGAGTTCATGTTTGTTACTGATGATGACCTAACCGTCGAAATCGATTTAACTTTGTATTCATTGTTTTCGTGGAAATAGACTTTGTTATATTATAACTCCGTTTTTTATTACGAAATCGGGGGCCTATTCACTAAGCCAAAGAGACATCTCTTTCAGGTCCGACTCTCTTCTGGTAAAATAGATTTTTATAGTATCCATGACAGTGTTATTCAGGGGGCCTATTCACTAAAATAGACAGAGGAAAGAGATTATCTATTTTGAAAATCTCCCGCGAGAGATAGTCTCCCCCGGGAAGACAGTCTCTTCCAATGTCTCCGGGTTCGTCTATTTTACAGAATAGCTCCAGAGACCTTGAGAAAGAGATATGGATCCTAATACACGAAAATGCCATAGTATCCATGAAGTGCGAGATGTTTGTGCCCCCGGGAGTTCAATTCCTTAATAATGAACGCATTTCTTAATACCTATTCAATGGGTACCTACCTACCTCAATCCATACTTGGACGTTTTTACTCACGAATCGGATAAAAGTTTAAATGAAATTGAAAAAAGTCTCAATTATAAACAGAAAAAGTCGAATTAGGGGGCTTTTAATGCTTGTGTTATATCTACACCTAATGAACCTCTTAGGTAGGTAGGTACCTACCTCAACCCGTACTTGGACGTTTTTACTCATGAATCATTGATTATGTATATATTTTTAATTTAAATTGACTTACCTTTATGAAATGAAAGAATACACGATCAAAAGTACCGATGTGGTTGCGGATGAAGGAGGATATTAGAGGATATTACACGGATGAAGGAGGATATTACACGATCACTGTGAAACAAACGAGAAATAGACTCTCTCTTTCGAGGGAAGACACCTAATTAGGTGTCTCTCTGAAAGAGATCGAGAATGCCAAGATGGCCGCCAACTCTCTCTTTGAAAAGTTACTGAATAACCCTGTCATGGATACTATAAAAATCTATTTGGCCCAAAGAGAGAGTCGGACCTGAAAGAGATGTCTCTTTGGCTTAGTGAATAGGCCCCCAGTACCTAACTTTTAAAAGAGAGAGTTGGCGGCCATCTTGGCATTCTCGATCTCTTTCAGAGAGCCAGCTAATTAGGTGTCTTTCCTCGAAAGAGAGGGTCTATTTCTCGTTTGTTTCACAGTGATCGTGTAATATCCTCGTTCATCCGCAACCACATCGGTAATTTTGATCGTGTATTTTTTTCATTTCATTAAGTTTTTCATCATAAAGTTTTTCATTTCATAAAGACTAAATTTTTCATTTCAATTTTAATTAAAAATATATACATAATTATTGATTCATAAGTAAAAACGTCCAAGTACGGGTTGAGGTAGGTACCTACCTACCTAAGAGTGGCCGTTCATTAGGTGTAGATATAATACAAGGCATTGTGCCCCCTAATTCGACTTTTTCTGTTTATAATTGAGACTTTTTCAATTTCATTTAAACTTTTATCCGATTCGTGAGTAAAAACGTCCAAGTATGGATTGAGGTAGGTAGGTAACCATTGAATAGGTATTACTAAGAAATGCTTTCATTATTAAGGAATTGAACTCCCGGGGGCACAGACATCTCGCACTTCATGGATACTATGGCATTTTCGTGTATTAGGATCCATATCTCTTTCTCAAGGTCTCTGGAGCCATTCAGTAGAATAGACGAACCCAGGAGACATTGGAAGAGACTGTCTCCCAGGGGAGACTATCTCTCGCGGGAGATTTTCAAAATAGATAATCTCTTTCCACTATCTATTTTAGTGAATAGGCCCCCAGCTTTTCTTGCATGGTGCCGCTCCCTAGCGCCATCGTAACCCAAAACGCTGCAAATTATTACACTGCGGTTTATTATAATTACCTGTAGAGATGCGTCTTCTGCGCAGATCACTGTTTTCTGTGGTCAGTACTTACCGTTTAGCTCCCCCCAGGAAAGCCCTAAATCGAGTAGTGGGTAATGTTTCACCGGATCCTTGCATCTAATCAATAATGCCATCCAGGATTAAAAACTCAACATTCAACCAAACGCTTCAGGACCAAAGGCTGTTTATTCTCATTGTTTAAAAGAACGATCATGTTGACCAAGTTTTTCTGTGCAAACGAACGGCTGGACGTACAATGCTCCGGGTGGTCTCAAAAATTCTTTAGTTAGTTAGATATTTAAAAAAAAACATACTTATCTAACATTAGAACATAAAAAACATTAGACATTTAAAAAAATCATACCCTTCTATTGAAAGTTATTAGAGATGACTGACTGACAGTAGCACCAGGTTCTCAGACCAGCTAGATCCCAAATGGGACGTACAAACCAAATTTCATTAATTTAGGTTCATGGTAACTAAGGGAAGTGTGGAAGTAAGGTGGTCGGACAGAAATTTTTTTATTCCATTTTCGAATTCTGCGTACCTTGAAACGGAAACGATAAAATTTTGAGTGGGATACAATTTTGTTGCATTTTCATGCTTGATTCCAAAGACTAAAACTAAATAGGTCTAACCCGGTGGCGGATCTAGGATCAGGAAAAGAGGAGGCTAACCGGAAAATGTCCGAAAAAATCCTAACTCAAAACGGGGTTTTTATTATGTATATTTTGGTTTTTTAAATCGATATCAAAGCGCATTATTTTAAATAAAATCTTTAAACTTTCGCTCGACTGTATTTTTAATACCGTAGAGTAAAGTTTTCGTGTTTGAAGGAAAACTCTTTTTATCCAGAGTGTATTTCGGGTCAATTGGGGGTGAGGGCTAAAGTCTCCTTTGTTCCTCCCTGGATCGCCTTTCCTGGCATAATCCTGGCAACTGGCAAGGATTATTCCAGTGGTCTGTAGATACTCAGTTAATGCAGAGTTTTTAAATGAGTCAAGGCGAAAAGAGCGGTAGGTGTTAGTGATTCAGCATCTTGTGCAGTCTCTCACTGACTTGCTGCCATTAATTTATCGGTCAGCAGTACCAGCACTTTGTGGTTTCTGTTGGTAGTACTGGAATGAATTTCCCGTCACTTTCCTGAAAAAATCCGCTTGGAACGTTGATGAGTGTTTTTTTGGAACCCTTTCAACTTGCAGGATGGTTTTTGATTACAAGGTTGTTTTATTGATGACTCATCACATGATACTACCTGTCGTGGTATCCTCCCAGAACCACAAAAATTGTACGTAGAAATGAGATCTCGCCAAATAAACATAGAAGTGGGGACAGAGGACGCACGAGAACCAAGGGCCAGCCTGGGGATCCCCACCATCCTCTACTAGCTAGAGGATGGAGGGAGACAGCTCCCAAGCACATAAATACTCGCCTCCTTTTCCTCATTCTACGCTTTCCTCTAGTCGCTGACTACTCTCTCTCCTCCTAACCTCGTCTCTCTCTCCTATCCCAAAAGATGCTGTGAATGGTGGTGGTACGCCCATAACCAACAGCCAACTCGCCCTAAAAGATCTCGGGTATGGTGGTGGTCCGCCCATAACCTACCGAGCACACTCCAAAAAGATCCGGGTGTTGGTGGTGGTCCGCCCATAACCTTACCCAGCAACGAGCCCGAAAAGACCCCGTGAATGGTGGTGGTGGGCCCATAACCAACGGACACATCCGAGAAGATCCCAGGAAATGGTGGTGGTCCGCCCATAACCAGCCTGAACACATCCTCCCTCATGCCACTCGTGGTGGATGTACGCTCCAACACATTCATCACACTACCTAATTTCCGTTAGGCTAAAGTATTACCATTTCTAAATCACTAGAATACATTCCAATACATATTTAAGTTGTTGGAATCAATAGTATCGTCCGTGTGCCCTTTTGTAGTTATCTGTTGTAGAACAGAGATTGTACTTTCGTGCCTTCGGAAAAGAGGTAGTTCAGGATTATTGTAGGAGATGCTCAGTGATTAACGTCAGGTAGTTAATTGTAGTTCATAATCATGTTTGTGATTAGTTGAGAACGGCAAGAGAGCCGGTTATTAATGTTTTCGTTTACTGAGCCATCATCATTTACCACTTCGGGTTTGCATCAGTTGAATCACCCGCTCGAAGCCAGCCAGTCAGAGTGCGTCTCGGGAATGATGTCATCGAGGTTCTCTTTTTCCCCGCTTCTTTTTCGAAAACCCAGTACCTCCCGAGTTGCTCCGACGAGCTCATAAACCGCTATAACGAATCAACCTTTGTTTCCGAGTTTATTTTATATTATTGTATCTACGTCTACTTTTAAACCTCTTCAACGAGCCCAACCGTCTTTTCGGGCTCTCTCGCCTTCTGTGAAAAGAAAATTTCAAAACAACTATAAAGTTTTACTGCTGCGTTAACCTTGAGTCGTAACAAGTTCACGGGCTAACTGGGAAAGGATTTGTCGAGTGGGGCCTGCTGAAAAATTCATCCCGGCGAGGATTTTATAGGAAGAAACATCTCTTGGGGTGTTTATTGAGGGCCTGCCCGTGCAGAAAACCATTGTACGCTAGTTCCTAGTTTGTTTGACAACTGTAAGATTCCTTGTGTTTTTACAATGTCAGCGGTAGTTTAACTTTATGGTTGTTAAACAGTCTTGTCAGGAGCTTTCCTGGACGTAAATAGTTGAGATAGGAGAGCAATGGGGGAGGGGAGAAACGTGGATAGTAAATTAATCATTTTTAACATTACTTCAGTTCCTCCAAAAATGGTAATTTTTACTTTAAAAAAATCATGATTTAACAAGTACGCAGGATGTGTTTATCACTGACGAGACAGGCCTTTTGGTTTATTATTTTCAATAATGAACCTTTGGAATCGAGCATTAAAAAAATTCTAACCCCCCCTCAAAATTTTATGGTTTACGTTTCAAGGTATGTAGAATCCGAAAATGCAATAAAAAAATTTCTTCCTGTCCGCCGTAGGCCGTACTGTGCACTTTTCTTAGTTACCATGAAAAAAAAAATTGATGGAATTCGGGTTATAGGTTCCGTTCGGGGTCTAGTTGGTCCTCCAAGCTCGGCGTTACTGTCAGTCATCTCTAAGGGGTTAAAAATAAGGGGTTGAAATTTTCAGAACGCCGTAGCTCGAAAACTTTCGATAGAAGGGTATGGTTTTTTTTACGTTATTAAATTTGTCTTGAGCAAAACAATTTTTGAGACCACCCCGAGCATTGTACGTCCAGCCTTTCGTGTGCACCAAAAATCTTCGTCAACACGATCGTGAATCAAACAGTATAAATCCGGCCCGGATATCATCACTAGGGAGCACCTGATTATAATCAAGGATGGCTGTATGAAGTCGAGTTGGTTGTTGTGCGATATTATTTCATTTGATAAGTGATGGACTATTGTTTGTTGGTAGGTACTTCTGAAACTTGAACAAACGTTGAAGTATTATAATAATACTCAATTTGATCAGTAATTGATGGGTAAATTATTACACAACGGTAAATTATTACATACCGGCAAATTATTACAGAACGGTAAATTATTACACAATGGTTCATCTACCAAGAAGGGGCTGGGTTTTGTTGATCGGTGCTTTTGCAACTTGAACAACCGTTGAAGTATTATTGTGGCAACTTATTTCACAACGGTTCATTATACTTGACCAGAGGGTAGGTACTGACCACAGAAAACAGTGATGTACGCAGAAGAGGCATCTATTTCACTCCACATCAACAATTGTCCTTCACAAATTCATTATTTGCGTTTCTTTTCGCCATTTTAGTTACTGTTTGTCATCGACAGAATTATTTTAGCAACATTTAACTCGTGATTTAGGTAGGTACCTAGTAACGAGTACGGGGTTAGGTACTAACCTACGGAGGGTCTGCGATCTACATAATATGTATAGAATAGTACATAATTATTATATTATACAGACGGGTTATCTATACGGAGAGCTGTGGTCTGTAACAGAAGGGTATTCTGTACAAAATAATAAACCGTTGTACTGGGGTTTGCAGCGTTTTTCTTTCTGTGGTCCATTATCGTTAATTACGTAATTACTTATAGTTTCTAGCGATCTTCGTCTGTCATTAAATGTGTTGCATCGCTCTGGTCCACTCTCATTTTCACTTGCCGAGTCACATCAAAGAGCCTGATTACTCACCAGTGTGTTGATTGCTCCGTTCACTCGTCAATAGGTTGATCTTTACCCTGAAGATGCCATTAGCCGAGAGTCATTGACAAAGTATCCCAGCTTTCTGTGTTCATCCTGTGTTCATCCTTTGATGTCGGACAAAGTGTTCATGGAATGTGTTTCCTGTGAGCGCAGAATACGATTATGTTGAATGCGTTGCAACATGCGTTGACAAGTTTCTCAGGAAAACCCCATTCACTGAGCCAAAAATTTGATCTTTTGAAAATGATAGTCTTTAGTAAGCAGCTCTCTAGTAGGTATGTGCTTTGATTACCGTTTCCTTTAATTTTCACCATCACAATACCGTCAAAGTAGCCGTGATCTTGTATTCACATTCTGTTCCCTTTTGTGGGGTTTCTCCCCCATAGAAATTCCGTTTCAACCCCAAATCTTCCTTTTCACTTCTTTTCTCTGTCGAAAATAGAGTAGGTACATTGGAAAAGGGTCCGTGCCCTTTAAACAGCTTGTTGGTGAGGGGGAGGGGGGATTTTTGGAGCTGGTATATTCAGATGGTCAGGGTCTTCTCTTTGGACCGTCAGAATTTGCTGTATAAGAGTTTGTGGCAGCGGCGCCAGAAAGGGCCGTCGTGGTGCAAATCGTTGGCAATCAAATTCTGAGTCAAAGAGACCGTTCAGGTTCTCAAGTTATGTAGTTAACCATAATTTTTGGCGGTTGCCAGACTTGTATCTACCGATACTTTTTGTAAATAATACCCTCCCTAGTGAAAAGTCGCACAGGGAACTGCGACACCACACGCGACCGGTAGAGGGTAATGGAAACATTTTCTCGGGATAAAACAGCGGCGTGATCGGCGGAGGTGACAGAAAAATAATAGCGTCGGGTTGAAAAATAAAGGTGAGGCTAGAGGGGGTGCAAAATAAGGCCATCATAGCGAAAGAGCTGAAAAGGCTTCCAAGGAAACCTCGGTAGTCCCCAAGTTGCCTGGTGCTGCTCGCGGTTAATTAAGTTTAATTAAAAGCTAATCTAATTAAGAGTTGTTGAATGACTAAAGGTGGGAAGAGGAGGGGGGACGTTTTGAGGCTTCTGGAAAAGGGAAGATTTCGTGGAACTATAAACCGAGATAATAAAACGTCTGCCGTGGAAAACAAAATGGGTTTCAGTGAAAAACAGTGTACAGTGAAAATGCTGAAGAAGCAGGGTTGGCCCAGGTTTTCACTTTGATAAGAATGAACAAAATTCTGTAGAAGAACGGTGAAACTAATTAACTGTGTGTTGGTAATTACCAGAGTAGTTCGGGTAATCACCGAGCTGTCTAAAGTTTGCTGCCACAGCAGACGTCTGCTTATTTGACAGCATCATCGTTGTCATCTCTTTGGTGCAACACGCGCTTGTTAATCAACTTTTGTGTATGTCCCATCTCGCCAATCTTCAATTCACCATTTTTAATAGATTCCTAGATTATGATGATAATTTCGTTTCAAACGAGCTCATCCTGGCAAATAGCTAGATGTACATAGTCTCCATGTTTTTGCAGTTACAGCAAATGCAAGTCTGTTGTAAGTTCGGTGAAGTATAATATTTTTGCTGGTCGTGCTGCTTGTTACAGGAGTTGCAAGCCATCCCTATAGTATGTTTTTGTTCATGCGCCACATCTTTGCTGATTGTTGTTTATACTGCACATTTTAATTTGATGATTTATTGAAGTTACATCAAACTTTTGCTATAGTTAGTTGATATTATGCCACATGTTGATTGATATCTTGCTGATTTTCTCGGCTCATATGGCCATTTCCTTGAGCAGCACATTCGTACCTTATCGTTCGTTTCGTCTATCAGCACATTGCGTCCAGCACCATCACAGATCTACAGTTTCCTCTGCCCTTAGCACCATCTTATGCTCAAGTAGATAGAAAAAGAGAGATCTGGCGCAGGTGTCACCCTGCAAGACCTGTGGTACTAAACCCGCACAACACAAAACCTGCAACCCGACGAATTTTTCGAGAAAATTTACAGAATTTTAGTAAGTTTTGGTAACTTCAAACATTTTCAAAAAAATTACGAAAATATCGTTCGTTTTTCAAAAAATTTCGAAATTTACATTTTCAAAAAATTCACGAACTTTTTGAAAAATGTATGGAATTTTTGAAAACTACGAAATTTTCTAAAAATGTTGCCATTACCTTAAAAAATATACAAAAAATTTTCGAAAATTTCATCACCTTCAACAATTTTCAAAAAAAGCAGCGAAATTTTCTTAATTTTGTTGAAACTTTTTTAACATTTTTTTTTCTCAAACATTGTTGTAGGTAACGCAATTTTCGAAAATGTTTTGTATATTATCGGAGGTAATGACAGCATTTTTTTTGGAAATTCGTAGTTTTCAAAAATTACGTACATTTTTTGAAAATTTAAATCTTGATAATTTTTGAAAAACGAACGATATTTTCGTAAATTTGTTTGAAAATGTTTGAAGTTGATAACAAAACTTAAGACTATTTTGTAAATTTTTTCGAAAAATTCGTAGGGTTGCAGGTTTTGTGTCGTGCGGGTTTAGTATCACAGGTCCTGCAGGTTGACCCCTTGCGCCAGATCTCTCTTTTTCTATCTACTTGCTCAAACCTCAGCAGGTCCAACAAATTCTTGCTGGTTCGCCACATCTTCTTTGATTATCTCGCTCATACAGCACACCTTTTTGCTGACCCTTGCCTTAATTTTGTTCTGCTCGTACAGCTCATATTATTTATTTGGCTGATGCCTTTCCCTAACCCCCGTTTCTCTTGTCCGCAGGCCTTCCTCGAGATGGGGGACGAGCTCGCCGCCACGACGATGGTCTCCTACTTCGGCACCTGCATGCCGCAACTCCGCGGCCGCGCCGTCTACGTCCAGTTCTCCAATCACAAAGAACTCAAAACGGACCAATCCCATAGCAACGCCGTGAGTAGCAACCACAACCACAATCCCATTCTCAATGCTGACCTGTTTACTCCCCTCTCTGAAGTAAGTCTTTCTTCTCTGTTTTCTTTTATCTTCTTTATTTTATTATATTTTTTTCCGATTTCATTTTTAATTGATCCTGAATTTTCTTCGTTTTCCGTTTTCATGATTCTTCCAACTTTCAGTTTCCACTTCTATTGTTGTCGATTCCACGCATTTACGCACGTACAGGTTGTTAAACCTACTCGTGAGTCCTTGCCCTGTCCTTACCCTGTCAGTTCTTGAACATTAATGATGATAAGAGCATTTTTACTTCATCCGGAAACTCCGTTTTCAAATTCTTAATACCCCATATAGCCAAACATAAACATACATTGTGGAAGGCTTTTAAAGTTTGGAATGAATGAACCGAATTTTATCAAAGTAATACGAAGTAAATAATGGGCTATATTATGACAGTAGGTTTGGGATAAAAGGTAACGATCTTGACAAATAGAAATAATTACCTATCAAAAACATAAGAAATGATTTTCACCCTCATTTCAACACCAACATTTCAATAAGAAGCCCAAAATCATCGCTTTTCTCAATCAAAACCGTTCTGAGTAAATTAATGTTGATCGGTATGAAGATCTGTCACAAGTTTAATTTCCCAGTATGTTGTTTTGTTGTTTAAATATGATACATATATATATATATATATACGCAGATTTTTTTAAAAATAATTTCCTTCGCGTTTCTCACTATATTCTTCTTGTTCGCATTCTTTGGTGTTTGGGCCTTATTTGCTCCAACATTTTCTCCCGCTGCACGAAATTTTTACTCCGCTTATTATAGTGAGCGGTAGCAAATTTTCTAATCCCAGATGGGTTTTTATGGCGAATGAGGAATTTTGATATGAATGGAAAACTCTTAACGTTCTAACGTTCTTATCTTGAAACTTCGTTAATTTTTGACTGATATGCATGTGATTTTTCTTTTTCTTGTAGTTGTTCATTATGATTCATACTTAATATTAAACCTGCAGTTTCTAATTGAGACGCAAACCTAATATTTATAGAACCTACACATTTTTTTTTTTAACGAACATCTATGAAACGGAGAAAATTTTAATCGAAGTTCAACTGTAGTACAGTTGGTTCAGTTGAATGAAACAGTTCGATTTGATTTCTGCTCTTTTGATAGAATTCGAACTTGAACGGAGTTTCGAGGGAATGGAATGAAGTGTTGTCGCGAACTGCTTGGTCGATTTCGTGGGATGTTGAAGACTAGCCCTACATCCATCCGGGCACGGATTTGAGGCTTGTGGAAGTATTTTTAGAGGGTAGTTAGGGACAGCCCATAACATGTCCCCTCCTGCCCCATTACACCTAGTACGGTTTTTGATGCGTGTTGAGGGAGATATTGAGGGTGGTTAGGGATTAGCCCGTAACAAGTCCAATATACATTACACTGAGCACGGATTCGAGGCTTGTTGGGATCGATTTTGAGGGTATTTTTTGGGGACAGCCAGTAGCAATTCCCGTTTCCAATAGACATGGCGTGCCAAGATGATGAATTTCGTCTCAAATTCCATTACACGGCCGATTTCTCTTGAATAAAATGGGCTAGTTTTGAGCTTGTTAGTGGCCCAAATCGCTGTTGCTGCAAAATAATGCGTTCAAAACAAACTTGTGATTGGATATCTTCCTGCAACTTTCCTGGTATATTTTCAGTTGGGTTTTTCAAAATACTCGTAATTCTAGTAACAATCAATTGAATAACGAATGTTCTTTGGAAATAACGATGTTCTTTTGGAACGGCCGTGTAACGTGCAGAAAATACTTTGGGAGTACGCGGGGTCAGTACAGTATTTGATCGCATTAAACCCTTGCGTTTTCCGTTCCGGCAACATTCGTGAAACCCATCATCTTCCAGTGAGGTTTGAATTTCAGTTCGGAAAATCAGTTGAGAGAAACTAACCAACCGTTTTCCTTCCACGTAAGTTTGATTTAACCAAGAGAGAAATTAAAACCAGTTTCTCCGCTAAGTGGATTAAAATCACGTGTGTGCTTGAAGGTTCCACCGCTGATATTTTCTTGTATTCAGATTTACTGTCAGTTCATGAAGAAGTATGTACCCACTTCTATGTTGACAGATGTCGTTTCTCTGGGGGTTCAGCGCGCCGCAAGCATCGAGCCACGTTGGGATTATGGACGGGGACAAAACCTTCGTTTGCAGTCTGATCAAGAGCTGTACAAACTCGGGATAAAAGTGCAAACAGTGGAGGGCCGTGTATGGGGGATGTTTGAGTTGAAACGGTGAAGTGGGAGGCGGTAAATGGAAACAAGGCGTAATTGAAAACATATGTCATTACCTGGTTTCACGTAAGTAACTCGATAACTGCAAGTGATTCTTGCGGTAGGATGTAGAGAAATGGAGGTTGAAAGTCTGCGGTTTCATTTTTTCTCGAGTTCATCGGTGTAGGCAGGGTTGTATCAGATTGACGGCGAGCATTCGGATCTTCAAAATTGACGAAAAACCATGAAAAACGACGGGAAGAGATGGTAACACTCATGCTGAAAGGGGCGTTTACTGTGTGTTTTAGATTTTAGAGGGAATGAAATTTTAAGATTCGCGTGTTCAGCACCTTTTGAAGTCTTCGGCAAAGGCAGGGTTGTACCAAATCTTCTGACCGTCATTTGTCTCTTCAAAATGGACCGTACACCTTGATCGCTCTATTTTGAACATAAAAATGATGGTATCTTCATGGAGATATGATAACACTCATACGGAAACGTGTGCTTACTGCGCGTTGAGAGGGAATGATGGTCCAAGTTTGCTGATTCAGCTCCTCAATGTCGCCAGCAGGCCAGTCCTCCTCGATCTGTCATATTTTGAACCTTGAAAGACGACAACCATGAGAAAGGACTAGTGGGGGAGCTGTTAACAAGATCTTAGTATTTGTTAAATTTAAGAACAATCTGAAGGGAAAGAGTTTTATCATACTCCCTAGGTTAACAACTTAGTTGTTTTTAGGATTTCTCCCTTACGTATTTGATCTAGTCAGAAGAGAACAACACTTAGCCGGGAATGAAAAGAATCACATTCAAATCCATTTGAGACCATCCTAAATCTAAATTCTGAAGAAAAAAACCTTAGGTGCGTGTGCATGTGTGCGCGCGCGCGTGTGCGTGTGTTTTTGTGTGTTTGTGACAAAATCTTGTGCGCACTGCCCAAGCCGCAGTTCTCAACCGATTTGCGTAGTTATTTTTTTTGTTGGATGAAGAAAACTGTCTAGTTGTGGACTGCGTCGCCAGAATTTCGAAATTTACTTCTAGAAGGGCGAAGGGGGGGATTAATGCTGAGAAAACGTGGGTTTTTCGGCTAAATCTTGTGCGCGCTACCTAAGCCGTAGTTCTCAACCGATTTGCGTAGTTATTTTGTTTTTGGATGCAGAAAACTGCCTAGTTGTGCACTGCGTCGCCAGAATTTCGAAATTTACTTCTAGAAGGGCGAAGGGGGAGTCAATGCTGAAAAACGTGGGTTTTTCGGCTAAATCTTGTGCGCACTGCCCAAGCCGCAGTTCTCAACCAGTTTGCGTGGTTATTTTTGTTTTCGATGCAGAAAACTGTCTAGTTGTGCACTACGTCGCCGGAATTTCGAAATTTACTTCTAGAAGGGAGAAGGGGGGGATTAATGCTGAGAAAACGTGGGTTTTTCGGCTAAATCTTGTGCGCGCTACCCAAGCCGTAGTTCTCAACCGATTTGCGTAGTTATTTTTTTTTGTTGGATGCAGAAAACTGTCTAGTTGTGCACTGCGTCGCCAGAATTTCGAAATTTACTTCTAGAAGGACGAGGGGGGGGGGGGGGAATCAATGCTGAGAAAACGTGGGTTTTTCGGCTAAATCTTGTGCGCACTGCCCAAGCCGCAGTACTCAACCAGTTTGCGTGGTTATTTTTGTTTTCGATGCAGAAAACTGTCTAGTTGTGTACTACGTCGCCAGAATTTCGAAATTTACTTCTAGGAGGGAGAAGGGAGGGATTAATGCAGAGAAAACGTGGGTTTTTCGGCTAAATCTTGTGCGCACTGCCCAAGCCGCAGTTCTCAACCGATTTGCGTGGTTATTTTTGTCTTCGATGCAGAAAACTGTCTAGTTGTGCACTACGTCGCCGGAATTTCGAAATTTACTTCTAGGAGGGAGAAGGGAGGGATTAATGCAGAGAAAACGTGGGTTTTTCGGCTAAATCTTGTGTGCACTGCCCAAGCCGCAGTTCTCAACCGATTTTGCGTGGTTATTTTTTTTGTTCGATGCAGAAAACTGTCTAGTTGTGCACTACGTCGCCGGAATTTCGAAATTTACTTCTAGAAGGGAGAAGGGGGGGATTAATGCTGAAAAAACGTGGGTTTTTCGGCTAAATCTTGTGTGCACTGCCGAAGCCGCATTTCTCAACCAGTTTGCGTGGTTATTTTTGTTTTCGATGCAGAAAACTGTCTAGTTGTGCACTACGTCGCCGGAATTTCGAAATTTACTTCTAGGAGGGAGAAGGGAGGGATTAATGCAGAGAAAACGTGGGTTTTTCGGCTAAATCTTGTGCGCACTGCCCAAGCCGCAGTTCTCAACCGATTTGCGTGGTTATTTTTTTGTTCGATGCAGAAAACTGTCTAGTTGTGCACTACGTCGCCGGAATTTCGAAATTTACTTCTAGGAGGGAGAAGGGAGGGATTAATGCAGAGAAAACGTGGGTTTTTCGGCTAAATCTTGTGTGCACTGCCCAAGCCGCAGTTCTCAACCGATTTTGCGTGGTTATTTTTTTTGTTCGATGCAGAAAACTGTCTAGTTGTGCACTACGTCGCCGGAATTTCGAAATTTACTTCTAGAAGGGAGAAGGGGGGGATTAATGCTGAAAAAACGTGGGTTTTTCGGCTAAATCTTGTGCGCACTGCCCAAGCCGCATTTCTCAACCGATTTGCGTGGTTATTTTTTTGTTCGATGCAGAAAACTGTGTAGTTGTGCACTACGTCGCCGGAATTTCGAAATTTACTTCTAGAAGGGCGAAGGGGGGGGGGGGGGGAATCAATGCTGAAAAACGTGGGTTTTTCGGCTAAATCTTGTGCGCACTGCCCAAGCCGCATTTCTCAACCGATTTTGCGTGGTTATTTTTTTGTTCGATGCAGAAAACTGTCTAGTTGTGCACTACGTCGCCGGAATTTCGAAATTTACTTCTAGAAGGGCGAAGGGGGGGGGGGGGGGGGGAATCAATGCTGAAAAACGTGGGTTTTTCGGCTAAATCTTGTGCGCACTGCCCAAGCCGCAGTTCTCAACCGATTTGCGTAGTTATTTTTTTTGTTCGATGCAGAAAACTGTCTAGTTGTGCACTACGTCGCCGGAATTTCGAAATTTACTTCTAGAAGGGCGAGGGGGGGGGGGGGGAGTCAATGCTGAAAAACGTGGGTTTTTCGGCTAAATCTTGTGCGCACTGCCCAAGCCGCATTTCTCAACCGATTTTGCGTGGTTATTTTTTTGTTCGATGCAGAAAACTGTCTAGTTGTGCACTACGTCGCCGGAATTTCGAAATTTACTTCTAGAAGGGCGAAGGGGGGGATTAATGCTGAGAAAACGTGGGTTTTTCGGCTAAATCTTGTGCGCGCTACCTAAGCCGCAGTTCTCAACCAGTTTGCGTGGTTATTTTTGTTTTCGATGCAGAAAACTGTCTAGTTGTGCACTACGTCGCCGGAATTTCGAAATTTACTTCTAGAAGGGAGAAGGGGGGGATTAATGCTGAGAAAACGTGGGTTTTTCGGCTAAATCTTGTGCGCGCTACCCAAGCCGTAGTTCTCAACCGATTTGCGTAGTTATTTTTTTTTGTTGGATGCAGAAAACTGTCTAGTTGTGCACTGCGTCGCCAGAATTTCGAAATTTACTTCTAGAAGGACGAGGGGGGGGGGGAATCAATGCTGAGAAAACGTGGGTTTTTCGGCTAAATCTTGTGCGCACTGCCCAAGCCGCAGTACTCAACCAGTTTGCGTGGTTATTTTTGTTTTCGATGCAGAAAACTGTCTAGTTGTGTACTACGTCGCCAGAATTTCGAAATTTACTTCTAGGAGGGAGAAGGGAGGGATTAATGCAGAGAAAACGTGGGTTTTTCGGCTAAATCTTGTGCGCACTGCCCAAGCCGCAGTTCTCAACCGATTTGCGTGGTTATTTTTGTCTTCGATGCAGAAAACTGTCTAGTTGTGCACTACGTCGCCGGAATTTCGAAATTTACTTCTAGGAGGGAGAAGGGAGGGATTAATGCAGAGAAAACGTGGGTTTTTCGGCTAAATCTTGTGTGCACTGCCCAAGCCGCAGTTCTCAACCGATTTTGCGTGGTTATTTTTTTTGTTCGATGCAGAAAACTGTCTAGTTGTGCACTACGTCGCCGGAATTTCGAAATTTACTTCTAGAAGGGAGAAGGGGGGGATTAATGCTGAAAAAACGTGGGTTTTTCGGCTAAATCTTGTGTGCACTGCCGAAGCCGCATTTCTCAACCAGTTTGCGTGGTTATTTTTGTTTTCGATGCAGAAAACTGTCTAGTTGTGCACTACGTCGCCGGAATTTCGAAATTTACTTCTAGGAGGGAGAAGGGAGGGATTAATGCAGAGAAAACGTGGGTTTTTCGGCTAAATCTTGTGCGCACTGCCCAAGCCGCAGTTCTCAACCGATTTGCGTGGTTATTTTTTTGTTCGATGCAGAAAACTGTCTAGTTGTGCACTACGTCGCCGGAATTTCGAAATTTACTTCTAGGAGGGAGAAGGGAGGGATTAATGCAGAGAAAACGTGGGTTTTTCGGCTAAATCTTGTGTGCACTGCCCAAGCCGCAGTTCTCAACCGATTTTGCGTGGTTATTTTTTTTGTTCGATGCAGAAAACTGTCTAGTTGTGCACTACGTCGCCGGAATTTCGAAATTTACTTCTAGAAGGGAGAAGGGGGGGATTAATGCTGAAAAAACGTGGGTTTTTCGGCTAAATCTTGTGCGCACTGCCCAAGCCGCATTTCTCAACCGATTTGCGTGGTTATTTTTTTGTTCGATGCAGAAAACTGTGTAGTTGTGCACTACGTCGCCGGAATTTCGAAATTTACTTCTAGAAGGGCGAAGGGGGGGGGGGGGGGAATCAATGCTGAAAAACGTGGGTTTTTCGGCTAAATCTTGTGCGCACTGCCCAAGCCGCATTTCTCAACCGATTTTGCGTGGTTATTTTTTTGTTCGATGCAGAAAACTGTCTAGTTGTGCACTACGTCGCCGGAATTTCGAAATTTACTTCTAGAAGGGCGAAGGGGGGGGGGGGAATCAATGCTGAAAAACGTGGGTTTTTCGGCTAAATCTTGTGCGCACTGCCCAAGCCGCAGTTCTCAACCGATTTGCGTAGTTATTTTTTTTGTTCGATGCAGAAAACTGTCTAGTTGTGCACTACGTCGCCGGAATTTCGAAATTTACTTCTAGAAGGGCGAGGGGGGGGGGGGGGGGGGGAGTCAATGCTGAAAAACGTGGGTTTTTCGGCTAAATCTTGTGCGCACTGCCCAAGCCGCATTTCTCAACCGATTTTGCGTGGTTATTTTTTTGTTCGATGCAGAAAACTGTCTAGTTGTGCACTACGTCGCCGGAATTTCGAAATTTACTTCTAGAAGGGCGAAGGGGGGGGGGGAATCAATGCTGAAAAACGTGGGTTTTTCGGCTAAATCTTGTGCGCACTGCCCAAGCCGCAGTTCTCAACCGATTTGCGTAGTTATTTTTTTTGTTCGATGCAGAAAACTGTCTAGTTGTGCACTACGTCGCCGGAATTTCGAAATTTACTTCTAGAAGGGCGAGGGGGGGGGGGGGAGTCAATGCTGAAAAACGTGGGTTTTTCGGCTAAATCTTGTGCGCACTGCCCAAGCCGCAGTTCTCAACCGATTTGCGTAGTTATTTTTTTTGTTCGATGCAGAAAACTGTCTAGTTGTGCACTACGTCGCCGGAATCTTGAAATTTACTTCTAGAAGGGAGAAGGGGGGATTAATTATTCTGAAAAAACGTGGGTTTTTCGGCAAAATCTTGTGTGCGCTGCCCAGGGCTTAATTCTTAACTGATTCACGTGTTTCTTTTCTTTTTTTTTTTTTGAAGCAGAAATCTGTTTCGTTGTGCATTACGTCGGTGGAATTCCGAAATTTATTTTTAAAGGGAGGAAAGGGGATCAGCGCCAAAAAAAACGCGCGTTTTCGTCAAAACCATGTGCGCTGCCCAGTGCTTAATTCTCAGCTGATTTACGCGTTTCTTTTTTGTTCGACGCTGAATTCAGTCTAGTTCTTCAATACATCGCCGAAATTTCGAAATTTATTTCAATAGTGGCGGAGGGTGGGAGAGACAGCGGGATCGGGATTATCTATGCACCACCATAACCCACCCACTCCACTGTAATGCAGGCTTTCTGCTCGATGTTTAAATCTTCCGATCAGCTTTTGCATTTGTATGTCAAGATAGGCGTCTTTAATGTTTGATAAAAACCATCGTTGGTAACGATCGATAACTCAGTATAAAATAAAGCTATGGTTGGTTACTGACCTCAGTTTGATTGTCGTTGTTTTTATGGTAACGAACAACTTTTTTCGATAACTCCTGTCTCCATATTAAGATGATATCCCACCGGCTTTTCCATCGCGCCTGATTCAGTTCGAATCCATCGTTGGTTTAAGGGAGTTGAGTTTGAGGATTTGAGCCTCCTCTGGTTAAATTGGTCATTGAAAGTTGGTAACAGTGATCAAGACGTCTGTGGACCGTTAGTCAACAGGTGGTGGTTCCTACGAGGGTGATTACCGGCTGTTAAACTCCGAACTAGAAATTGGTTAACATGATTGAGATGGGGCTCACCAACTAATTGCTTATCTATCAGGAAGCGACAACAGCAAACAGGCGAAAACGGCCACATTTGTTTGCCCAACTAATAATCACATTACCTACCTAAAAATATTCCATTGACACCAGGACATCAATATCGGTGGAAGCTTTGAAGTCTGGGAGACTCATTTTAACATCCTTTTCAAAACATTTGACGTTTGTTTTTGCGATTTCAGAAAACGGCGCTAGGTCTCCTCGCTCTCCAAAGCTTCGGACAGGGAAATTTCCAGCAGGTACGTCCAAAAAAAAACAAGAATCTTGATCGTAACTCCGCGATCCCAAAATTAACATCCGTGATTAACAATTTGGTATGTGGGGAAAATAATATATGTGATTTTAACCGATTATAGGAATTCGTAAAAGTACCTATAAGATTGACAGACATTTAATTTGAGGTATATCTGTACACGTAGGTACTATCTAATTATGTGTTTGTTTCATTCCGCGAGGGAAAAATCAATCGAGATAACTGTAATTGTCAAATAAATGCTTTCATTTTGATTGCATACATTTTTGGTGGAGGATTTTGTGTTTGTGGAGTTTTGGTGCTGGCTAAAATTTGTTATGGATGGAGATGTTTGTATTTCGCATGTAGTATTATGTATGTCCTTATTAAAGTTGGTTCATTTCCCTGAGCCCTGAGATCTATGCCGTATGTTGGTAGAATACCAT